>OZ023328.1:22572717-22595217 GCA_964007535.1 Brachyptera risi
CAACACTAATGTATTTCGGTACAGTACAATTCATATACATATCTTGGGGTATTTACGTAGTGTGTCATATAGACCTACGGAAAAACGTTGGAGATTTTCTAGCGACATTAATTCATTTGACACTAATGTGAATAAATAAAATGGGGAACAGAAACCTCTGCAGGAGACAAGTTTTGATGAACTGCCACTTACGTAACCGAATTTAAAAAAATCTTAGATAATCATTGCGTGAGATGAACTTTTTTTTGTGCATTGTATTTTTCATCTCCAATTCATCTATATTTGTCTACTCCGCCCTGAATTCTATATTTCTCATCGCACTTCTCATCAAGTATGCTTCTTGCATCTAGAAAGGAGAGAATAATGATGTAGGTAGACCGTAAGAGATTTATTACGTCTTACTGAAAGTTAGTTCAACTCTGAAGCATTGGATCGTTTAATCATAATTTCTAGCGAATAAGTTGGTGACATATCTGTTTAAGGAGTGACTTATCATTTCCAATTAGTTACACCACAAACTGAGTTATGGTGAGATGATTAACGCGGGGAAAGCTAAACTATAGAACACTGAATGTCATAAATTTTCAGAAGATAATTTTCAATTTGCGTTTCGTATTTTGAAATGTCGGGCGTGAGGATACCCACTGGGTTGATCATTATAATGATGATTAATTGTTCGGTTGCCGACCCCACCAACAATTAGGTGATTTGGGAGTACGAATGAGAGTAGAATAGATGGAAGATGGTGACAAAAGCTCATGTCTTATGCGGAATACGCGGTTGAGATTCCTCATGATAATCTCGTTTTCATCACTGAATTTCTCCGCATTTTCGTGTATAAATAACTTGACACAGTCCACTGAGTGAATAGATCGAGAGTAGGCTATACCATTACGTTTCTGAGTTATCTGTCATAATTTGATCAGAATAAGATATATGAATCTTTGTCAGTTGACTTGTTTCAATGTAACATTGTAGAAATCTTCACTTATCAAAAGTTGAACATTCACAAACGTTTAAAGTATTATTATGTCAGTGTAACATGGAATATGACTACTTAACGTCAAGCTAAATGAGAATAATGTCGAATATGAGAATGGGTCAAATCAATAAAACATGAAAATTACACGAACACAATCGACACATTCGGAGAATGAAATACAGGAATACTTTTGAGACATGTATCATTGATTTTTTGAAACTTTCAATGTCAGCAGCTCTAGTGCTTCCACGTATTCACATTGAACTAATGTAGACTGTTGAAACGTCAAATGTTGCTGACTGGAAGTTAAAAGTCGAGTCAGTTTTCAATTAGATTTCTAGTACACTTGTTTCCAGGAAAGAAAAAGGTCGACTATTCCAATCAAATGATTGTAATACTTCGATAACCACATAATCTCGCTGTACTCTGAAAATATAACAACACTGAAAAAAGACGTAGTTACGTTTTTTCCTTCTGAACCTCATCCTGAAAAATTCCAATATCCTGAAAATATTCATACATCAGGAAAGCAGTCGGTTCCGATCGACCATCTCCCCCATTAATCATCATTGTCGCACATGTATTTCGTTCCTTTACCTACAAATATAACACAACTGCACACATACAACGGTAATATTTGTGTTTATTATTCTGGTATGAACTTTTTTTTTGTTGACACAAGCATTTGAAAGTGCAATAATTATCTAGATGACATCATGGCAGTTTGAGGAATCATATTACGTACCTAGGTGACCAAGGTGGCTATCAAGAAGCCATCAATAGTCGGCCAAAATTCAAATTGAATCTCAACTTTTAAATTAGCAATCAGAATGCGTACTTTTAAACGCTGTGGCTCCCAATTGAAATCTTGTCCGTCTGTTGTTGGGTGCGAGTGACGTCATTGCCATGACTCGTGTAGTTCGGTATTCGGTAGCTGAGTATTTTGTAAGACATGTATGTTTTCGTAGGATGTAATGTAGAACATGTTAGATGGTGACGCATACCTTCACAACTACAACAAGGTCTTGATCATACTCGATTCACACCTTAACTACCAACCATGAAGGTTATACAGTAGACATATTGAAAAAAAGATTTATACTTTATATCATCTATTTTTCAAAAGAGTGATGGTGACTTGTAATAATATGAGTTATTAATTCTTGAAACAATTGTGAATACTAGAATGTTATTCATTCAATCGAATAATATATCCAGTATACTCAATAGAGTATTATTATTCATAAGTAAGTAATTATTCAAATGAATCGTGATCGGTGATGTATCGCACGTATATATTTTATTTTCCTGATGAAATATTGTTATATCAAACAATGATTGATGAGTAATTCCATTTATATCGTCTTCTAATTATACCTATATGAATAAAGGATGTGAAATGTATACGAACACTCTCCTTTAAGTTCACAAGAAATCCTTGATTAATAACCCGGATGATTATTTGGCCTATAACAGAAGTATTCATAATTGAGAATATTAAATAAGGAACTGAAAAACAAAATTATATTGATAGGAATAATTGCTGATTATATACCCGGAGAATTAAAATGTGAATGTTTTTGTGGAATTTCACTCATCCAAAATGAACTGACTCCGTCTTATTGGTGTACAATCATATTATTAGTTACAAAATAGATAATTCATTCAAATATTCGATTTCTATTCGAATATTCAACATCAACAATTCGAACATGATCATCCAATGAATATGATTCATTCATAATCAAATAATTAAAAAATCCAACCTCCCATTCCTGTTGCTGTTGTGATTACAAATATCAGTACCAAATCAAATATGCCCGATGAATTGTCATAAATTTATCACACTGAATCCAATGAGCAATAACTTCAATCGATTAAGTTGATAATATACAGACATATCGATTATGATATATCGTCGATTCATTCGCAATCATATCATGGAACAATGCCTGATTCACCATCGGCCATTTACAACTTAACGATGATTGTGAATTATTGTGTCATATTTTAATTGTGATAACATAGGCCTACACTGTATGTCTTGTAATAACTCATATTTACTTTCTGACTGTCCGGATCTAGCCAATTGATAGACTACGTTAATGATTGTGCTGATCACCTTAGCCTATATTCATAAACCTATGAATAGAAGTGAACCTGTCACAATAATAGTCTACTACGTAATTAGGAAATTGAGAAATAATTCACACTCTCATATTAATTCCATATAGGCCTACCCACATTGTGATCAGAGGTTCTTGGTTTGAGGTGATCCAATATAGAAGTTGGTTAATATTGGCTTTCATTTCTGAAAATTTGATATAAATATATATATATATATATATATATATATATATATATATATATATATATTTATATATGTATATATATATATATATATATATATATATATATATATATATATATATATATGTATATATATATATATATATATTTATACACATATGTATATATATATATATATATATATATATATATATATATATATATATATATATATATATATATATATATATATATATATATTTATATATACTCATATATATATACATATTAAATATATATATATTTTTTTTTTATATAAATATATATATATATATATATCTATATATATATATATATATATATAATATATATATATATATATATATATATATATATATATATATATATATATTTATATATATATATTATATAAAAATATATAAATATATATATCAACTCGTGCACCGGGTTACGTCGTTAGGAGGTGATGTTGCCAATCTTCGATCTAACTGTGCAATTTGGCATCTCAATGATTGCTCGTCTTCACTTAACAAAAGCTGTCTGACTTAAGCAATCTCTATCAAGTAAGTAATCATCACGCAGCATACGGTCGTTGACATAATCATACCCTACAGCATGTAATTCAAGGGCAATTTGACCTGCTTTCTTTCAATACAATTTAAACTTGCACACTTGCACATCGTCGTACTTTGATGTCAGCAATGAAACTAAAAGTCAAAATTCAAATTTGATTATGGCGATATTTCACATCTTATTGGAGACATTCGATGAGTATGGCGTATGGGCACTATATATGTGATGGGTAGAGCATGAGAAATTTAATATATAACTGTTTCAAATTTTCAGTTATGTGAATATGTTTGGAATATTATATTATCACCATGGAATACCTTTTAATGAACCTGATTGTCATATTCAAGTATCAAATTCGTGTACATTTATCATTTATGACTTTTGATCTGATTTGTTGAATTTGTAATTTTCAATTTTCGCAAAATAGTGAGTATGAACTAGTAAATGAGCTGATAACAGGATGACAAGTTTGTCAACAATATTCAGATTGAATAAGTATGAGCCGCTTGTATACATATAAGTTTATATATAAATATAAATATTTCGAATATTTCACTCTCTCATTTGTCAAAGGACAACAAACTGATTACATTCACATTTTATTCACAATTTGAATACATGCTCACAACACAAAAATTGTATGCCAAAAAAATATATACTGTACGCTAATTTACATCCACATGTATAGCCTTGAATAATATATAAAAATCGATTTTGTTACTCACTTGACATTTTAACTTCATCATTATTGAACACAAGCCAAAGTGAGAAGAATCTGTCAACCCCTAAACTGGCGGTAAGTTCTCCATCGATACCGGACGTATCTGGCAATTGTGTGGGAGTCGGTGACACTGTCGTCGTAGCAATTACAATTGTCGTCACTGTCACTAGCACGGTTAACACCCCGAACGGAGACATAGCTATACCACGTATCTACACCGAACGTTACAAACCGACTGACCAAACTGTCTAAGCTTCTGTCTATATAAACTGCTATTCCATTTTCACTATACCATCATCACACACACTCACACTGTATAGCCACTTCCCTTTCCACTCGAATAAGTAGCCCCGAGGAAAGAGTAAGTTGATTTCATGCTGTTGTCGACGCGAGCACTACCGAGCGGCAACTGGTAGCAGCTTTCAGACACAACAATCGATTTCTTTCACGACGCTCAGGGTTGGGTAGCGTCGGTAGTAGGGACTAGATTACAGCACTATAGGACAACCAAAACTTCTAATATCAATTCGACGTCGGTTATTGGGTGCTTCATTTCATGTGTATCGATGAATATATCTGAAATATATTGATTTTGTATTCAAATGAACATGATATTATCGGTTCCTTATTTCATTCGCTTATTTTCAACACTAACAGAAAAGATACATTTTGAATTATTCGTCGCGTAGTGTTAAACGGTATGAACAAGAATTTGGAATATAGTATTGCAAATTGAATTTCATCCCATGTATGAAACCATAAAATAAATTATGTACTTAATTCAATCAGTCATATTTTTCACTTATGAATAATTTTCAATTTTTCAACGCAAATTACGGAAACAATAGGACTTTTTATCTTTGAAATAAGTTACACAACATTGGTCTTAGAACAGTTTTCTCAGACCCAAATATAGGGCATCTAATTTGAATAGTCGCTCCTCATTAAATAATCGGATAGGTATGATCAGAAAGTATTCCTCTAACACATAATTTGATTCTCAAACCCGTATATTTTTAAGTTGAATCCTGTATAAGTTCTAAAAACAAACAAATCACGTACTTCTCAACATAGAACTATACACAATGAATTAGTTTGACAATATGTGAAATTAGGAGCTACAATATCTAACCATCCACAGATAATTCAGCCCAACTCTGAAGATAAAAAGCCCCTGATAATGTCGTTGTGAGCAAGAACAACAACAACAAGAAACATCAACAACAACAATAATCATCGTCATTACGTACGTCACATGGTAGTGAAAATGACCGGAAAACGAATATCAAGTTCACACAACCACTTTCTACTTGAGCTGAATTGTCTTACGTGAAGAAGCGAAACGAGTGCGTGGACTTGACATTGACATTGGCAAGGTAAGAACAACGTATACTTCCATGTGTCAAGATGTGCATCATAAACGTTGGCCATCACGTAGGGCTATGCGTGCAATTAAAAAACATATCCCGTATGACAAATCTGAGTGGGATTTCCCAACTGGCTATTGTTGAGGGATTGATTTCAATATATTCTCATTTGGTATCGAATCATTCACGGATATCAATTATTTTTAGTACCATGCGTATTTCTTTGGAGAGACAAAAAATACTGTCCACAGTTCACCTCTCAAACAACTTCCTCAGTATTTCCTGGGAACAGAACGCAACCCTCGAAGTTGGTCACACTTCTTTCGGAACAAATTCTGAAACTGTGTGGGAAGTTACATGAACTTTTAAGGACGAAGATGTCATTCCGAAGGTTCCAGAACTTGCTTCGCAATAATTTCGAGTGAATCGGTTATCAAAAATTAAGGGCCAACTTCAAAATATGTACGTAGTTCTTCAACTTTCAGAACACATTCTGAAAATTAGGAGCATCTATGTCTACATATGGATACCAAATTAACCAACTAGAAGTGTATACATTCAAAAAATGTTGTATGACTTGTTTTGGGAACTCAAATGTCAAGGTCTTATTCGGTGAGGTTATTACTTTTTTATGTTGGAACTGAAATGATTTTTCGAAAAATATGGATTAAAAAAATCTGAAATACCTAGAACAAATAATTCTACGTCCATAGAACTAACTTTTCACACATGACACAGTTTCACAATTCGTTCTGTGAATGTATGAGCCAACCTCACGGTCATCGTGTATATTCGTCTTCCATTTCATCACCCCTATAAATGTCATTTTCAAAGTTATTAGAAAATTGAAGTTTTTTTGAATTATTTTCAAATTCATTCTAATCTTATATTCCATAATTATTTCGAACTATAAATCATCGGACTTTTCATGAGTCCATTATATTTCATATTATGTACTGGACTTATATTTGATAGTTTTTAGTTTTCAATTCTTGATTGTCTGGACATCCTAACAAACATGTATAATTTACCTTATACTTTTGTAACGTGGATTTTGAATGACAAATAAATACTTACAATTATGTTCGTTCACAGATAAAGTAATGAAAAACAAGAACCAAACTAATGCAAAATCAGGCAAGCACCATTAGGAGTTGAATACAACATAGATTGGAAAGTCTACTGCATAACAAAATGTATCAACTGATTGTTCTCTGTGATCTGGAAATTTGAAATTTTGATTGATGAGAAATGATCATCTAGACAGTTTTGGAATGTTTTCCACACAAGTTCCAGGATGAACGAGTGAGAATATTATTATTCCTCATATCATATGATGAAATCAATCACATGATCGTTCCTATCAAAACGTATTTCTCAGACTTGATTATTTTGATATTTTTTGTCTCTCCATCTTTGCTATCTTTTCTTGTCTCATTCATCATGCAGTGAAGAATTATTCCCATACACAAATAAATCGCAGATGTATCGAATGTATCTCCGATACATCTCCGAACGATTGAGATCAATGTGGAGAATGAAATATGATAAAATGTCGAGAGATTTATTTGGAGATGATTTAGAGTTTTGAATTTGAATAATCTGTATTTCTGAAATGACATATGGAGAGAAAAATAAGACACATAGTATATTTTAATATTAATATATATATATATATATATATATATATATATATATATATATATATATATATATGTCTATATATATATATATATATATATATATATATATATATATATATATAAATATATATATATATATATATATATATATATATATATATATAAATATATATGAATATACATATATATATATATATATATATATATATATATATATATATATATATATATATATATATATATATATATATATATACATATATATATATATTATGTTATATATATATATATATATATATATATATATATATATATATATATATATATATATATATATATATATATATATGAAATATAGATATATATCCGTATATATATACGTAGTATATGTCATATGGCACTTTCCACCATCAACGAACGAATATGTCATGAACTCATAAAGTATTTTCATTTTATAACCAACCACAAGGTTTGCTCAAATTTAATACCTAATTGATCTTCCGATCATAATGTTGTATTCATCGTTGTACCTATTGGCTCATAGACATTTCTGATTATAATTTTATATAATTATATAAAGTTATATAATTATTTTCAAATGTTGCATAATATCGAAAATATTTGTAGTGATATATCATTTTAGTTATGCACGACTACACAAGCAATTCAAGATTATTGTCAACTTGCAATCACAATTATTCTGATTGAAGCAATAATTGAAGATTGATTCAATTTCTTCTATTAGTATCTCGACCAATATCTTTTTTTAAGCAAATTCATTGGAAATCAGCACAATTTTTCCGTTCGATATTATCACGTATTCCCACACCAGTGGTCCGTGTAGACTGGAGGTCACCATCCTTGACTACCTCCATCAGATTCAACAATACTAGTTCTTGAAAATAGTTCAATTTCTTTTTTTATCGAGTGATGATTACAGCTATAATTGAAAGATTCAACATTTTGTCATAGCTTTAGCCCAATGTCACTGCATCCTTATCCATTGGCAGTTTTAGTTATTTATTGTTTGTGAATTGAAGTGCATTCAAACTCTGCCGTCATAATGACCGTCATTTTGAATCACTGTGAATGAAAATATCGAAAATTTAATATGATGAAATTTGGACAGGAAAAAAATGAACATGATATATATAATAACTGAAGTGAAAAGGAGAAGATGGGAATTATTATGACAATGATTAGATAAAAATAAGATATCCGCATGAGGTCAATTTATATGAGAATACAGAAAGTATTCATTGGGATTATTCAATATAGTACATTTGCATTCGAAAACATTTGCATACAAGTGCATTGAGTACATGTGAATCAAAATTATTTCAGAACCAATGTGTTTAAACTTTGAGTACATTCCGTACACATATGTCGCTCATCTCACAACGCATATGCAACACGCCGCTGCGTTTGTCTAATTATCATTCATTTTCATCACGTAAAATAACAAGTAAAATCTAATAACAGTTATGAAAAAACTATAATGTATAAGGTTAGTGTTTTCAAATCAATGTATTAGTCATTATTCTGTTCACGTCTGCGATAAGTAATCGTGGGGCCAAGTGCCTTGTATGAAACTATAATCATAACTGCATGGAAGTGCCGATGAGCTACACAAACATCACGCACGCTCAAAGTTCTATTTCCTCTTCCGCTGATTACGCGTCATATATGACTCATCGCATGCCACTTCGAATGAATCTTTATTTCTCCTCATTTCATCAGAATAATGGAGTTGAAAGCTTGTCTCACAGCTGTCTTGAGTATGTGTCACAGCTAGTGGGCCTATATAAAAACGAGTCCAGTAAATTTGTTCTTTTTTTATCCGAGTTGGTATGGTATCACGGAGTTACCATGGAGTATAAGGATTAACTACATTGTGAATGAAGCCTGTTGGTCGATTGAGTTGATAGGAAGAACATGGTTGTGACAAAATTAAGGAACCATTCCAGTATTCACTTGGCGACCGGTAAAAATCACGAACATTCGGCGTTGATCATAATCGAGCCTCGGTCTTCTGAATGTTAGTACTTTTACTATAGGAGCTAGCAATTATACGTCTCAATATTAAAAGTTACGAAAGATCTCAATCAATTCTTATGACACTCTTTCTGTGTTTGTTTGTATTCAGTTTTTTGTACGCAAACAATGCATATGACACATCAACTGTTTACCTTAACCATCACGAAACTTTGTGTGGGTGAGAGGACTTATGCAAAGCTTTTAGCCACACGGTTTCCAAATACTCATTATGTATGACATTCTGAAAAGCCCCATAGGAATAATGCATGGGAAAAAATTAAGACGATCGAAAGAAACTTTTACCGGAGGTACACACGAGACATTGTTACAAAATATTTCATTGACCGGACCAAAACGATCAACAAAAGTGAACCTATAACAATCGAAAACTCTCGTTTTCTCCCCATTTGAGGTAATTTTCAAAACAATATAATTATCAACTATCATTTTAACCATCAACTATTATCGGGGAACATGGTGAGGCTATATACTTGGGATCTAAGGATCTTAGAATCTTAGGATCTCAGTATCTTAGGATCTTAGAATTCTCTGGGGGAACATTGATTCTGTATCAAGTTTCAAATTTAATAGAACAAGTTGAATAACGTCGAAATCTTGATAAACTATCATCGTTTCTCAATTCTCAAAAAGGCTGGCGATGAATTGATGACAGTTCAGAGGTGACACCTCTTGGTTGTTTCAAAACTCTGAAATATACAGAAGACAGTCTACTAAAAAAGTTACGCTGCTATGTGCGTGCCTGCGTGCCTGCGTGCGTGCGTGCATCTGTGCGTGCTCGGAAACGCTGTTCGAATTGGAAGGGGGAGAAGAACGAGGTGAGGTGTTGAGAGGGTTGGGAGGAAGGGGAGGGGGAGGCTGACTGGTTGGCTGGTGGGGTGTGAAGACGATTCACGCTTCAACATTCTCGAACGGTGTGGAACTTGTTTTGATGACGCAGTGTAATACATGATTGAGAGAGAGAGGGAGAGAGAGAGAGAGTGAAAGAGTGAGTGAGTGAGTGAGTGAGTGAGTGAGTGAGTGAGTCAGGGAGTGAGGGAGTGAGAGAGAGTGAGAGAGTGAAAGAGTGAGAGAGAGTGAGAGAGTTAGAGAGAGAGTGAGAGAGAGTGAGAGAGTGAGAGAGAGTGAGAGAGTGAGAGAGAGAGAGAGAGAGAGAGAGTGAGAGAGTGAAAGAGAGAGAGAGAGAGAGAGAGAGAGAGCGAGATAGAGTGAGAGAGAGAGAGAGAGAGTGAGAGAGTGAAAGAGAGAGAGAGATAGAGTGAGAGAGAGGGTGAGAGAGAGTGAGAGAATGAGAGAGAGAGGGAGATGATGGGCAGAGGGGGGGAAGGAGGGGAGTGAGGAGGGGGAGGAAGAAAGGAGAGGGTATGATAGTAGCGGAAGGAAGCGGCGGGGGTGATTGAAGTGGGGCCTCATGTTTGAAACATGAGGGGGTCTCGCTGGTATAATATATAAGATATAATGACGAAATATAAGATCCAATCGAACTTATCTTTGAGGGATTTTTGGGTATCTCAAGTTACTATAACTAGGTGGCTGATTTATAAGACACTCCAATCTCTAGTCGGTTTAACGAAACCCTTGGTGTAGATTTCGAGAACAAACATCTTTCTCATCTTACAACGAATATTACACTGCTATTTACACTGGTATTTGCCTGGTTATAAAAAAAATCCATGTACAGACGATATACCGTTCACATTCCGTCACTGGCATGTACAGGAAGCGTTTAAAACACGAGCACGTGATTCAAGAGCGTTAATGAATGAATACATATTTGATTTAGAATGAGGTATATCGATTGAAAAGAAAAGTCTCAAAATCATCAGATTAAGAGCGCTGAGGAGTCGATTT
Source organism: Brachyptera risi (assembly GCA_964007535.1). Taxonomy (NCBI): domain Eukaryota; kingdom Metazoa; phylum Arthropoda; class Insecta; order Plecoptera; family Taeniopterygidae; genus Brachyptera; species Brachyptera risi. The sequence goes on from OZ023328.1 coordinate 22,584,220, forward strand.
ATATAGAAAATAGAAGTATTATTTTAACGATGAGTTTCGAACGAGCCAAGATACCAAATTATATTGCTGCAGAAAAACATATCTTTTAATATCTTTTAGATAGTATTGTTGAAAGTTAAAACTATTTGAAATCTTTCATAAGTCTATCATAAGTCTATTTGAAAAATAATTTGAAATGTATACAGATGAAAACACACACCAAGCAATATGTATGCGTCTGAAATGTTGTTTTAATATACACAAAATGAATTATATTTCGAACAGATTCAATAAAATTATGGAATGGCAGCCAAAAAGATTAGCAAAATTATCAGTTGCTTCAAAATGGCATTTTGAATATGCGAAATAGTAAGAGCCTGTTGATTTCTTTTAGACACGTGCTTTTAAAAGGCTCTTTCTCTATTGATAACAACTGCTACTGCCTATACGATTGAGCGGAAACTATATCCTGCATTATGACGACGTATTATGACTCCAATATGCAATTTTATGCATCTAAATAAATATGATTTATTATGTGGATGAATATGTTCATCTTGATGAACGTGATATTTCTTCGATAATTTCTTAAGTAATTATTTCTGATTGATTGAAAAAAAAGACGAATCCATTGATTTCCAGCTGCTGAGATCATATAAAATGATATATATATATATTCGATTTATTTTATTCATTCATTTTTCATTTAATTTTGATATATTTAATGTTGCTTATGATTCGATTCAATTGTATATACTTTTGGAAATGTTAGGATCTGAAGTTTTCGGTTGATAATTCCCATTTCGTCTTGTAGGCATTGAAGAGGTATGTGTTACGAAAGTATTAGGATTTTCGTAACTCGAGATATTTCGCGTAATCAACTCCCATGTATACTCTTAACAACTTTCGTCTTCAGCTACTGTGTATGTTCGTTCGGGAGTTTCGACCCCACAACATACATACCTACATGAATCACTCAACGCTGCATGAATTTAATTGATATTAGATCATTGGGAATACCAGATTCCTCATCTGTTTCGTAGAAGATGATACTGATTTGTGTTTGGTGAAGGGTATAAGCGAGGATTTTTTCAACCGTAAGCTTTTTATGTGAAAAATGCTATGAAATTTATAAAAAAAGATCAGGTATTCCCCTAACTTATAATTATTGTTCTTCCAATGTTTAATATTCCAGCGGCTTAGAGTAGAGAGTATCACGTCAGTGAAGGATTCTTCTTTCAATCGTATAATTATTAGGTTTCAATTATTGTTATTCATTCTTCAGATGTATTGATATTGTATGATGATTATTTAATTAAATTATGACCTCATTCTGATCGTCAAGAGATTTTTTTTTCTAGAAACAAAATTGTTAATTCAGAATTGTCAACTCTAAATGGAAATATTTTGACCACTTTAAATTTGAGAATACTTCATCAAACGGACTGTTCTCTTACAGTACCCGATTGATCATTTGAACATAGTCAAGTAGCTATGTTTCAAAGTCATCGTACTCGATCCGTTTTACTTTTCATTCCTTGTGAAAATTCAAAAGTGACCAAGGTGATAATGCAGCATTTGCGCGATAGATGTGATAGATATTTGTATGAAATGTAGTGGAAACCTATACAAGCCCAACTGTTGAAACTCTCAGGTCTGTTCACTCACTTCTCAATCTGCTACGCAACTCGAATTGAATGTATACCTGTTGAAGATCCAGTCGGATTTTCGATCCAGAATAATTAAATTTATATTTTTACATAAAACGGCCGAACTTATAAATGTGGAAAGTTGTTATAATCAAATCTTATGTATGAATTCGGATGAAAGATTTTAGAATATTTCGGATTTTGTACAATTATTCATTTCACGAAGTCTTTTCATATTTCGTTGAGGTGGTCCGACCAATTTTGCCCTCAAAACGGTACAGTTGCAAGATGGATGAGTCCCTGCTCTTGATGACCAAATTTCACCAACACATACTGTAAATTTGGTGCTGAATTGGTGGATCGGAGGATAGACGAAAGATGTTTTTCAAAAACCGATGCTATATGCGGGGATCACTCTCAGACTTGACCTGACTCCCGTTTATAAATCAGTGCCATAGCTGAATGAGCCACGGGAGATCGGTATGCGTCTTCACGTACAAATTTTTTAAAAAATACACAAGCACAAACATGTAATTAAACAGTTGATGCAAAAGCGCAATAAGGATTGCATGGGGGAATCAGCTGAAGATCACCTAATTAAGATCGGTCAATTATCCAGAATAATATGATATTTTCTTTGATCAGTGCACTCTATATTGAATATATTATATTACAGACATCGAGAATTATTCACGTGAATATTAGATAATTAATATACCTGTAATCACGTAAGAAGGTCCACCATCTAAATACTGGTGAAAACTCCGATAATTAGGCCTACATAGGCTTTTGCAATCCTGAGTAATTGACGCTTTTTGAAGACGCAGCTGCGTTTTTCAGCGTGAACCCATTCTGAAAAATCATATCAACCCAAAAAACAAACAACTCAAGGAATATAGCGATGATATATTTGATTGATTGTCATCATATTGGTAGACGACCTTCATCCTTCAACTTCATAAGTCGTGTTCCTACATAATTATGAATATGATATGTATATTATACATATATATATATATATATATATATATATATATATATATATATATATATATATATATATATATATATATATTCATGAATATAAATATATATATATATATATATATATATATATATATATATGTATATATATATATATTCATAAATATAAATATATATATATATATATATATATATATATATATATATATATATATATATATATATATATATATATTAAATATTGTAAGAAGAATATATATCTAGATAAAACATATAATTCAACTTGAATCAGATGGATGAAATGGATCAGATGGATGGATGAAACAATTCCTTCTTCTCCAGAATTACTGCTCCATCGATGCTTCCTCGATCCAAGTCGGAACATTAAATGACTCTAATCTAGTGATCTTGAAAGATATAGCTATTGTTATGACATCTATATCTCAAAATCGAATCCTCGCTCAAACTGATTTCACCCATCAAACCGAAGCTTTTTCATCGAATTGTAATTGGTATATAGGTAGTAAACATGAACTGAACATGAAACACGAGGCAGATAACAATTTAAATTATGTTTATTTTCCATAACGACTGGGGAAACTATTATAAAAATATAACAATACAAAACTTTGGCATCATAAAATTACAGAAATAATGGTAGGACGGAAAACGTCGCAATATCTCAACATCATTTTTTTACAAAAACAACAAATTTACATTTAATGTGTTCACGTAACAATACACATTTTAATTACATCAATAACAAATCTATAACACCCGTTTTCCGCTACGCTTTGGACGGTCAGATCTCTTGGGAATAGCTCTGACTATGGTCTTTTCCGTGAGGCCCGTGGATAGTCTTGAATCTTCTCAGGTTGTGTTGCTGACGCCTATTTTTCATCATCCTCTGAAAAAAACAAATTGAAAGTTTAGAAACAACATAAAAATAGCCATATAATGATAATAATAATGATATTGATGATAAGTCTTCAATCAGCAAGGTAGCTATTACATTTCATAGTACAGTACAAACAAAACCTGGAAGAATTAGGATTCAGGAACATGAAATATATCAATTCGATAATTGTTTCACTTTTATGAAGGCCTGAAATCAATGATACTGGAATTCCTTTTTAACAAAGGTCACACACAATCTTCTATAATTGTCAATGTTCGTCAATTCTTTCACACTATCATCTAATATATTATATAGTCTAGCACCACTGTAGGAGGAAGATTTATCAGTGCTTGATTTGATGTAACCATTTAAATACAATCATGAAAAGTGATTTAGTGATGTTTTAAAAGTGTGTTAGGATTCATCATAATGAATATATGATTTCAAGTTCCAAAGTTCATGAGTCAACAATGATATGAATCGTATTATATTAACACCACATCTGTTGCATTGTAACTTGGTTTCAGTTTTAATTCAGACAGTACATTCTTATCATCAGCGTGAAGTGAACTCGTTTGGTTGTTCAGTGTGCGTTAGTATAAGAGCCCGCATCTTGGACAGTTTTACAGTTGGACATTTTCGCCACATATATCTCAAGAACTACGAATTCACTATGAACTTGCGGTAAAATGCGATAAATAAGTGATACCTTCACAATCAGATATGGTCAATTAAAAATTGAATGAAAGTTTCATTACGGAGCAATAATTGAATCAAAATGTGCCCAAATTTTAGGGTTTCATTGCTTGATTCCCAGTTACCGAATAATAGTGAGAATAAATCACAAACCCAACCCTTTAAGTTCAATTCTGCTTATTATTATTTGAAATCCTGACTCACCTGTAATTTTACAGTTTTCCCATTTTCCTTGGCCAAAATGTTCAATATAACTAGATTTTGTCCAAATTAAAGAATGGAAAACTCCTCCATCTATAGTGGTGGTTACTGGAATTCTTTCAATACTATTCCCTATCCACTTTTCAACCCACAACCAAACTTCTCAACGCACATCAAACTTGGGTCGAACATTTCGAAGAGAAACATTCTCAGCCAAGATGCGGGCTTCTATTGGTCCTAGTATTTGATACGTCTGAAGGCCCATTCAAATTTGCTGCAATTAGTAAGACAATTCCAGAGTCGGAATGAATATATAAGAACTTTAGTAACTCACTTCAGAATCAAACACTGAACCCTTTTGGAAGATGTATTTCTGTTTCCAATTGTGAATCCCGTCCTGATAAATCACACTCAGAATCAACAAACAACGAAACTCACTCACGAATCAGAATCAGAAACGAACTCAGAATCAAACTCACAACGCAAACGGTGATATTCGCGTTCGTCATCCTGGCAGACGACTTTCTTCATTCGTGAAGAAGAAAATCATTATTCATGATGGCTATTCATCTTGACGACAAGACACCATGAAGGTCCTGATCATCTATGAATTCGGAATCGGAATTGCCGAAAGTATCGCAGAATATCATGATTGAAAATTCGAGTTGTAATATTAAAAGTGGTGATGATGGATGAGAAGAATGAATATCAGGATCGGATTCAAAGTTGATTCAAGTATAGCGTTAAATAAATGGTTATGAAAAACAGAAATATTGCCTAAGATCGTGAGAACCATTTCGTGAATAATCTGGATGTGAATGTATTGTATGATTCGGTTAAATTAATAAAAAGTGTGAGAATATCCACTCTTGCTCCAAGTAGGAATTCTATCAGTATTTTTACATATTGTATGATCTTGAATGACCATAGAAGTCTTGATTACTCTAAAATTCAAACTAAAAATGGAGAGTGAAAATAAGTGATGCATTCAAGGTAACAAAATTGTTAACTATAGTGTGATATTGATGAAAGAAGTCTTGATTACTCTAAAATTCAAACTAAAAATGGAGAGTGAAAATAAGTGATGTATTCATGGTAACAAAATTGTTAACTATAGTGTGATATTGATGAAAGAGGTGATGTTGAATGAGAAAAATGAATCAGAATTGGATTCGAGCGGAATTCGAGAAGCGTTGTAGAGTTTTTAATGAAGATAATGAGAAGATAATACAATTAACCAGCATTTTGCGCCCGACGTATACGACATGCCATGATAATGAACTAAATGGTGTATAGTTGTGAACGCGTTAGTGGATTTGAGTATATGTTGATGATGAGGCCAAGGTGTGGTGTGTAATAGCGAGTCAATTATTGTAGATTTGTAGTAATAAGTTACCAATGTTGGAGTATTCGAGCGTTCAATATATATTTAAACGCCATTGTGTGGAGTGGTTCAAGCGAAATGAAAAATATGAGTTGCAAAATTTATACATGTGTAACTCCTTGCCTGTCTTGTTTTCTACGGGAATCAATGCGTAAATGGGATAACCCAAGCCGAAACCCTCGCGTGGAAGAAACCACAGCCCCCGCTCAACGATTTCCCCACTTCCTCGTTTTCCCTCATCCGACACCACCGCCCGTTCACAGTACCCGAAGCCACCGCCCTACCAGGCATTTCTTATAGCGGGCGTACGCACGCAGGTACGATCACAGGTACGAACACAGGTACGCACGCTAAGAAACATACAGATTCTCCCTTCCATGATTGTAATGGTGAAGATTCTTTTCATACCTCATTCTTGAGTGCCTGTTTCGACTGGAAGTTGACTCGGGCGAGTGCGACTCGCACCCACTCCGGTCGCTCCTGGATACCGACGTGCAACAGTTGCCTGATGCCGAGCAGGGTGTGCTCAATGAAGACAAACATCAGCACCCACTCGACGGTGGTCAGACCTGGCGAGAGGCTGCGTAACTGCGGCGACATGCACAGTAGGCCGCAGTTCGTCATGATCGACATGGCGCCCACCGCTTCGAAAGCAAACTAGAAACAAAAGAGTCATTGAGACGTGTGGCCGAGTGAACCGTCATTCAGGAGACCGTGGTTCGATTCTCGTCATGGTCGACAATCCTAACAGGAGGTTTTCGTGGTTTCCCTCGGGTCGTTCGGGTCAATACTGGATTGGTCTTTCAACAACAGGCCACATATCCTACTAACAACATTCCTGCTATTCAAAAACACCTGATGAAATAACTTCTCATCTCATCATCCCACCATCTCATATATCATTCACCGACACCCATAAATCATTAGTCATCAGTAGAGTACTTTGTGAAACCCAATATAAATAAATGAGAGACGAAAGACGTAAATAAACGAAGAGTCATCTCTCAAGTATAGGGGTTGTTGTTCGATAGATGAATTGCGATCGATACCGAAATCGGATCGAAAATGTTTGGTCCAACTTCATAATTCTCATTTGATCATAATTTCAACTGGAAATTTGCAACTTGGAGATGTGAAAATTTACTATTTCGACTTGTGATACTTTCATCAGTCGATATCAAAAATATCAAATTCAATGAAGCTACAATGGTGATTGAAGATAGAATGGTGATAGGAAAATGCCCGTCTACACTCTATGGTGGTTCTTTCGTTTAGTCAGAAGTATTTTTGTTCATCAAAATGATTTTCAAATTCGAATTAATTTGAATTCGAACAGTTCGAATTAACGACGAGTGATCGGTGTGGTTTCTTAGTCGATCATCTCCATCTAGATCTATGCAACTCGCAATACCCTGATTGGAAATATCGACAAGCCCTCTTGATGAAAAGTTCACTCGATTGGATGTTTCGACATCAGCCAAGAGGCGAGAGAACGAAAGTGTTTCTTTCAAAGAATTAGAAAAAATATCTGGCACTTCCACCAAAGAGTGTGATATGAATTCAATATACATCAACACCGAAACGTCGAGGTCAATAAAAATGTATCTCAAAATTGTATTTCATTATGAGAAGTAGATCAAAACTGTATCATTGTGAACGTTTTCAGATATTCACCTGCCAGGCGCCGATATCTTTGACTCGTCTGGACATGGGCCTTCGACACAACCGACACAATTTGAACGCGTCCGCTCGGATCTCCAGCACGTTGTTGATGACTGCCCAGAAGGCGGCCATCGGGAAGACGGAGGAGAAGAGGAACACGTAACCAAACTGGATGAACATCTCTAGGTAGTCGTCGTAGGTACCCTGCGGATGTAAGTGGAAGACGATGAAGAGATTACGGAGAGGAATTTCAACAATATACTTGACAGTGGAAGAACATCGTTAACCAATTTGAATGATTGTTGAAATTTCAGCAACTAGGAAAAAGCAGCGTATGAGTAGTGAGATGAGGAAGATTTGATATTAGATGTGATGGGCATCTCTATTCACACATTGAATATATATATATATATATATATATATATATATATATATATATATATATATATATATATATATATCATATATATATATATATATATATATACATATACATATATATATATATATATATATATATATATATATATATATATATATATATATATATATATATATATATTATATTCAACTCACCGCCTTCCTGATTTATATATTGATTATTTCTGTCGTTTGATTGGTTCTAATTAATGATCCAGTTTAGTAGGTTCGTTTGATGTTAAAAAATACATAGTAAATTTTATCTTCGTTACGGCTTATCCGATAAATGTGAAACTTCGGGATTATTTGTAAAATTTGTCCAGCTAAATTTCTTGATGATTCGAATTCATTCGGATATTTCTTTCCCCATATTTTTTTCTCATATTTTCCCTCCCGGACTATTGTAATAGGATTTTTCGAAATTTCAGAAATAATTTTTTTTTCCCAAAGCGGTTTGACCGATTGAGCCTCAAAACTATACAGCATCGAGTTTGGTGATGTGCATGCCAAGTCCCATCAAAATATTCTCTTCCACTCAAGTTGTAATAGAGCGCGAACAAAAAACAAAATTAAAAAATTAAAAAATTATTTTCTGAGTATGGTGAAACTGAGTGTTAGCTTCACTCATTCCAAAAAAAGACATGACATAGTTTGAAATATTCAACGCTTCTGAAAGATGTAGTTGTGTTCATGGTCGTAAACATCTTCCTAAAAAAGCAATGATCCTTAAATTACCACAACTTGGAAAATATATCGGTGATATTTGTGATTATTGAGTCGGTAGAATTGATCTTTTCCGTCTTAAATATGAATAATTTATGTTTGATGAGATTCAAATGATCTCATAAGCAGCTGGCAAATATGTCCCCAAATTGTGTTATTCGATCAGACTTTCAGTACTAGTTGGTTTTTCCCAAAATTTTCTTGTTGCTATGGTATAACCTGACAAATGTGGTACCTTCCCAGTAGAAAATGTGTAATTGTTCTCATAATGAGTACAATGTAATAAGTTGCATGTAGGCGTGTTCGCATTGGCATACCTCAACTAATGACTGTTGGCGGTACTAACTACGGAAACGACTCAAATTTCAGCAGTAAATTGGAACTATACCACCAAGACTCGTGAGATGAAGACTTAGGCGTATCATCAGTTTTGATTACTGTGTAAATAGTTATAAATTGTCAGTAAAACAAATCTTCTGAGAGATGAGAATTCATGTGTCAAAGTTGAAAGTACACTTTTAACAGTCAATAACTGAACTAGAGATGAGTGCGATTGGAGCAAGTACTATCAAATCAACAGTGGAGTCAATTAAGAAATATATTGTTGTATAGATTATCTCCCAATTTTCCGCTAAACATTCTGCATTTAGCAATCGAGAGGACTTTTGTTTGCTATAGAAAACTTCTTCCAAGTGAAGAGCTTCTTTCACATTCTGTAAACTGTCAAGCGTGAACAACATCGCCCCTCAAATTGTATTCTCCACTCATTTTCTGATCTCGCAACGTTAATCCACATATATTTGGTTCACTTTATTACTCTTAGTATTGTTTTCCTGTCCACTTGTTCTGTAAATAAGATGAAGAGTAAAAAGATTCTTAAATGAAATGAAAGGAAATATTATCTCTCATCTTCTCTATAGATATTTTGGTAACCTGACAAAAAACATCCTATATTCCTGTTATGACAAATTTACTCAAGTTTTTTTCTTTAATAGATTCAATTCAACTGTCAACAAGTGCAAATTCACCTCGTACGATTCCATATCACTCTCGGCAATTGCTTGAGCGATGCGTGGATCTTCTCTGTCGAGCCTTGGAATCTCTTTAAGATGCGCCATCTTGGGATTCCTTGAGGTATTCCCGTTTGACGAATCTTTTCCTTCATCCTCCACAACATCCGATGGTGATTCGCCGAATATCCATTTCAAACCACAAAAGCGCCATAACTAGAAAATGAGATGACACGTTTCAATACAAAATTTCAACAATCTTCATTAATGTTCAATACAAAAATGCAGCTCAACAATCAAATTTGAACATATATGATATTGGATACATTTTCCGAAATGTGTGGATATCGTCAATCGCATTTGAACATTGAATATGCCACCCTCGGTAGCTTGATCAGCTGAGGCACCGCTTCAGAAACTGAAGTCACCGTTGGGCGTGGGTTCGAATCCCGCATAAGGCGTGGGTTTTTGCAAATGTCCCATCACTAATCATTACTTCATAGTTTCATAATCACCTGCTCATTCGTACCCCCGTATAACCTGGCTGTTGGTGGGGTCGTTAAGCAAACAATAATCATCACCACTGAATATATTCGAAGAGCTTCATGGATGGGTTATTATTCACAATATTGCGGATGCATATTCACTAGGAAAACGCGTCATATGTTTCCGCGTTGATGGTTGAGCCAGAACATATCGACATATTTTTGGATGGTTATTAGAGATTCAAAAAATGCTGTCACTGCCATCCTGTTTCATTCGATACTTATTGTCATTAATTCCTTCAATAATAATGAAGGTCCTGTCCCAATCGTTCTTGATTAATTGGTGACACTTGTTGCTGGATTAAATTGGTAATTCAATTGATCATTCAATTGGTATCTTAATAGCTTCGAGCGGGGTGAAAACATTACATTATATATTTTGTTACATCAAAACGGCTGATCTGATTCGAGTGAGAGTTCAGAATAATATGTATCATTATCATATTAAGATTCTGTGAAATTTTGAATTCTTCCGAAGTAATTATTTTCACGAATTCTTCACCTCCGCGGGCGGGTTCTTTCTTGTGGGTCTTATGTTTTTTTTTTTAATATTTTAAATTAGTTTTCTCAGAAGTGGTGTAACCGATTGCTCCTCAAAACGATACAGTATCGAATTAAATGAGGTCTCTTGTTCATAGCGCCAAGTTCAAACTGAATCTGCATTTTTGTTTGACCTGTGGAGCACGAAAAAAAAATGTACCTTTTCCGTCGAGTACGGTGAAATTGAGTCTTCGCTTCGCTCATCGAATGAATGGGAGAACATAGGTTTTATTCTTTCCGTAGAGTTTTTTTCATACATCTATATTGGTTTTAACGACGCATTGCATCGATGTATGAGATATTTCAT
>OZ023328.1:22600217-22615217 GCA_964007535.1 Brachyptera risi
ATTGAGCTGTATAAATAATAATGGTGGCATCATTTCAACATTTCTACCGTTTTATTATTCATAAGTCGAAATTTCACATCCTCAGATCTGAAAAATGGTATTGACCTAATACAAATTCCCACTCAACATACAACAAGTTTCTTTGTTCCTAACAAAGAAAAAGGTTCTGTAACTTGTGTTGTACCAACTTGATAATTGTGAATGCTTTCTTATTCTATTTATTTCTTATTCTTATTTTCTTGTTCTTTTCTATTCGTTTCGGATACTGCGGAAGTTATATAATCTCACTGTTACTTCAACGATAGCTTATACTTTTGGAAGGTATAATTGTGTTTCTTATCGTAAATCTCGTCCCCCAACTATAAAACTTTGAGATTATCATGAATGGCTCTATACAGATATGACGGTAACCGGTCTTTGCTATTTTGGTAGACGACATTCTTTTTTCAAGGTCGCACTTATATATAAATGCCAAAAAATGATGCATTCAATACTTACTTCAAGAAATATTGTGACCCAAAGAACGTTGAAAACGCAAAAGAAGGCGAGAGACTCCGTTGATAGAAAGAAGTGGAGGAAACCGAGAATCATTGGTACCAAAAGAGCTGTTGTGTAAAATCCAAGGAAGGTGAAGTATAGAGCTACAGACTCGCCGAAGTACAGACGGATCTCCTCTGTGAAAATACATAAACACATAGTTATTTTGTAATAATTACGTTCAAATATCATAATTGAAGGCTGAAAATTTTAATAATAATCACACTTATTATCAATCGATAGAAATCGATAAAATGAGCTTCTTGGATAAGTAACGGATAATATTGAATGCGGTACACAAAAGAATGATATTTCGACCTCCCTCTTCGGGTTGACAGTAGAAGCACAGATAATCGAGTTATCTGTGCTAGCAGTAGTGTTATGTTACTAGAAATAATGGCCTGAACGCGGAGATCGACGTAGACTCCCAAAAGGTAGTTGATTTGATTAATAAAATTATATATTAGTTATTTGACGTTGGCCGGTACAATTGATCAACATGTTCGTTTCATGAAACATACTTGGCATATAATCTCCTTGTTTTCTTACTCATTGATTGAATTGGAACGGTTACAAATATATTATTGATGAACTTATGCGGAACTATCTATACTTGATTTTCCACATTTGCCTATGTTCTATGTTCTGAGTACGTACTCAATAGGTGAGGCGAAAATTATTTAGCAAGACGAATCTTTATCGATGCTCAAGCCCACTCAAAATAAAATTGTATTCAGTGGATTCATATATCAGATTGAGTCGAATGTTATTATTACAGATGTTAGGAGATTCGGTCAAACATCATGTTTACTGTCATTGAGAAATAAGTGAAAAATGAAAATCCAGATTTTCACATCACATTGCCGCTTATTCATGAACATGTGTCAGATGACACATACGACAAATCCATACAACAAATTCAAGATATTCTCATATATGTCTTATATTATTCATATTTGTCGCATAGTTACAAACGAGTTTTGACGACCTTCGTGGTTTATGAATTTGGACATTGGGTGTCGGTCATCTATCTTATGCTCATATGTCGGTAACGCAATTTCATCTTCCGTAGACTTATTTATTGAATCTGGGTGGGACTGTGCATGAGGTGATACTCACGTGGATGGTGTAAGAATATTCTGATGATACAATTTGAAGAATTATGGAAGGTCAAAGTTGATCATTGATTCAAATTACCACAGTACTTGAAAAAATGTAGATGAATCAATACATTCATTAAATTCATATCATATTCATGACGATCGTCATCGAATTGTGTGAATGACTAACGAAGTTATCGTAGGTGCTTTATATTGTTTCGGATATTGTTTATTGTATAATGGTTTGAGCTATTCGAAAAAGCGATGAACATTAAAGATAATTCATACAACAAGAAAGTACATGAATTGTATGAATTGTATTCTTACCAAATGGTTGTTTACGGAATACTGCCCAATACCATTTCTTGCCCAGTTTATTCAATGCTTCCGGGTCATGTAGAGGGTAGAGGCTTTCCAGTAGACCCCAGTGAAGACATACTTGACCTGTGACAGTGGAAATAAATCACAATTTCAATTGGTTTTACGAAATAATCTCTAATCACAGCAGGCTACGTTTGATAACCTCATATTATCATTTTGATCATATTCATAATGATCTATATCGGTTATGATCAATTGGCACGTAACATTATGCTGGAATTATCTCATAAGAGGACAATCTTGAACAATATTGGAAATTAGAAATATGGATGTGAAGGGATGTGAATATAGATAATTACCCTGTATATTTCCTGAAGGTGACCAGAGACACCCAGAACATAAAAAGTCGGAATAACATCACGGCAAAATACACTAGTTTATGAAGAAGCGGATAGCTTCGAATTTGAATAACCTCAAATAGTTGTATCCAGACAAGTAAGAAAGTCTCATAACAATTTAACTAGCAGAAATATCACCGTCATATTTGTATAGCCAATTCCTTTTGAGGGTAAATGATCTTCAAGGATGAGAATCACAATCTTCAAAGTTGGAACGAGTTTCCACATTTTCGAGGCTTTTCATAATTAATTAATTGGTATGGACGAACTTATTTTTTGAACTTCCTTCTTCGGGGACAAGATCACTCTTGTGGTGCCGTGTTCAAGCGATCCTAAGTGTGGTCATAGTTCAGAAACAGTGACTCTGTGTCATGATTTCTATGTGGTGCAATTCCATCATTGATATCAATGCAACTTCGTTCCAAAATGATGCATAACTTACTATTGCTTGAGTGAATCAAAAAGTGCAATGGATAATATTTCCTATAGCACCAAACTCTTTTCACAACTTCATACGATTTGATGCTATACAAATTTCATATTTTTCTAGGAGAGAAGCGGCAGTAAATTGACAATGTCCCCCGGAAGCTAATGGTAGTATGCAATGAAGTTGCAACTGAATGCCCCATATGCCTACAAGTATACTATAACTGTTAACTAACTATACAACAACTGATTTACAAATATACACTAACAGATGGATTGTCCCTCGTAGAGTTTGTAAAGATAATAGCCAGGCACGTGGTCGTCTTCCGGTAGCGCTCGAATGTTCTCCAGCTCGTGTTTGACGATGTGCTGTCGTTCGGCTGTGGTGAGGAGATCGTCGACGTTCATACCCTCCTCGGGCAGGAACTCCTCCAGGTCGCTGACGGTGAACTCGCGCATCATCCCATTACGGTCCATCTTCTTCAGTTCCATCTCTTCGGCGGCTTCGAGGAACTTGATCTTCGACGCGGACACGTGGAGGATCAAACCCTGCGCGACGAAAGAAAACGACGAAATGGTTCAAACTACTCAAATCTCATTTCTGATCACAAAATATGCGAATGAGGTGTGATGATGATGATGATGATGATGATGATTATTGTTTGCTTAACGACCCCACCAACAGCTAGGTTATACGAGGGTACGAATGAGCTGGTGATTATGAATGTATGAAGTGATGATTAGTGAGAGGACATTTACAAAAACCCATACCTTATGCGGGATTCGAACCCACGCCCAACAGTGACTTCAGTTTCTGAAGCGGTGCCTCAGCTGACCGAGCTACTGAGGCTGGCAATGAAGTGTCAACAATAAAATAAATGAGGTTGAAAAAATGAAACATGTTTGTTTTGTTAGGCTACCATGGCAATTAGAGAAGTTGTGGGCAAACAAACTGATGCTGAAGATGTGATTGAAGAACACATTTTGAAGAAATTTGATGCTATACTTCAAATACCTACTTACGTTACTACGTAACTTACGTATTTACTTCACGATAAATAAGTAACTTTCAATTACGTGAATATGTGGCTTTTCTCGACAAGCTTAAAGCTTGCATATGTTTAAAAGTCTGCTTGCGTCTGTTATAGGCAACTTGGCAAGTAAGCATTCGTGCCATTGACTCACAAGACCGCAGTTTTGATCAGTACAAGTAATTTTCATTGGTTTGGTTTTAATTCGAGTCGATACAGAATTTTGATGCTGAACATAGAATGAACTTGGCTCATGATTGACTACGCGAACTGATTGAGTTCATCTCGAACGATTACCCGCTCTGGAGAATTAGTTTGGTTAATGATGGTGAATAGAAAGGTCGCGAAATTTTAATTACAACTTGACGTCTTAATAAGATGTGGATGTAAGATGCTCGCGTGAGATGTTCACATTTGACATTGCATTTGCACGAATCGTGACAGCATTGGAATACATTATGAGCACTTGTGACAAATATAGACTAATCAATGTCTATGGTATGTCTGAATGCACTTTTACACGTTGAAGCAGAGGAAATGTTATATAAAAACGAATGTGCAATTCCAATATATTATGTGGGGCCTATATGTATGTATGTATATATATATATGTATATATATATATATATATATATATATATATATATATATATATATATATATAAGTATATATATATATATATATATATATATATATATATATATATATATATATATATATATATACATATATATATATATATATATATATATATATGTGTATATTCAATATACATATATAATATATGATTCATCCTAATCACAGATATTTGTCAATATTTATAAAGATATATAATAATATCATATTCACCATACATATATATATAGCATATGATATATCAAAATCGAACATTATTTTCATTTCTTCTCTTTTTTTTCATATATATATATAATATATATGATACCAATTCACAATTTACTCATATGGTTCGAGTATTGCTACAGAAAGTTGTTTGTTAATTACATTCAGCTATTCTGGCAATAAATTGCTGAGAACAAGACATGAGCGATGAGACAAATGAAATTACACAATTTGCTTATCAGGAAATAAAATATTTGTAAAATAGCCTATAGGACCATCATATTAACATAAATATCATGTGTTGGCATTTACGTCAGATTTACGTCATAGCTGAAGAATGTGTCGACATTGCCAATATTTAAAAAATCTGAACCGATCAAAGCTTGGACAGTGAAAAATATATTCTTTGGATACAAAAATCTCTGGAAATATTCTTTCTTCTGTGCTGCAGTAAAGTTAAGTTCAGTAATGCCCTTGAACAAACTGGAGATTCAAATATCAAAATGATAGTTTTGTCCACGAAGAAAACAAATCAAATATACAACAACCAAAACGAACCTCATTATTCCTTCTCGGCTGCCTCCTCACCAACAACTCGGCGCCTCCATCCCGACGCTTGCCCCGAATCTTGTCGACGAGCCACATCATAGCGCTAGCATTGATGTGCGCGGCAAACTTGACGACAATGTAGGTTTGCGGAAAGATGCCGGCCTCATCGCCGCCAGAGTTGTTGTGTGGGTCATCAGCCACCCCCATTGGAGCCAACCCTTCGTCGCGCTCCTCTTTGGTAGAAGGTTGAAGGCGCGCCACACGCCCTACAAAACATGACGCCACGTAGATCAGGCCGAGAATCAGTCGGTAAGACTGCATGATCTAGAGAGCCATCGTCGTCGGTGACTGTGTCATGCACATGAGTGACTGCGAGCCAATTTGCATATAGTATTTAACATTCAATTAAAGCATTCATAGTTGTGGTGTAGGCTATATATAGATCGAAGAAATCTACCTATACAGTTGGTACAATAGTGAAGTGGCATTAAAAAAGTATGGTGATAACAATTATTTCTGAAGATTTTAAATTCAATTGGATTAATTATTGAATACAAAAGTATTGTAATCTGTCAATGACCTACTATACAAAATCAAAATTAATTAGTTGATCCATATCAGCTAACTCAACGACCCCCAAAACAGCGGAGTTATTTAGGGATACGAATGGGCAAATTATATAAGCATGACATCCATAAACATTCACGTATTCTGCGGGACTCGAACCCGAGCCCAACTTTAGTTCAAAAGTTCAAGGTTATTATCATTTTTTTGTAAAATGACAATGATAATGGAGTGATATTGTCAAGGTTCATGCCTGTATAATGAGTGAAATTTCAATGAACGGCTGCGCTAACAAAAGATGATATATTTCAATGTGATTATTAGTTTTTTGTACTGTACCTTCGTCAGCACCTTCTGTTGCCATACATCAGTCGCGCATGTGATATCCAAATTTTCAATGGAAACATGTCTCAATAAAGTTTAAATACTAACCTTTCATTTTATCCCAAACTAATCATATTCTTACAATGCGTTGAGATTTGTAGCAGAAGTCAAGATCTGTATTTAGAGTTGGACTCGCTCTATCTCATTGTTGGTACAACGATACAATAGGTCTACTCACTCGCATTTTCCATAGCCCAAAATGACAGTCACTTTTCCTATGGTATAGGTTGTATAATATGAATAATAGAAGTCAACTCCTCGTAGCTAAGCAAACACGTGTCATAATATTTCCAGAACATTGCTATTTACTGTAACGTAAATATTGAGACATATCAATCATGTTCGATTCGAATTACTAATCTCTTGACATGAAGATAAAATATTGGTGCATAATTTCCTGTATCAACTGATACGTTCCGGTGGAGATAAATGAAATATGAATATCTAATAAGATGTGTAAAGCTTCCTGTAGACTTTTTCCGATAGTTTTGTTTTGTTCTCAAAGGCTCAAAATGTCAACTTCAGGTTGTTCGTCGGATCATGCAGCTGAGATTATTCACAAGAGAACAGAACAATTTGTCATACAAAATGTCATTGATTTTTATGTCCCATTTTTGTGTATTATTCGCAATGCGTACAAATAAGATGTCAAGTTGTCCTTATTGCCCATCATGATCATGCTGAAATTTGACACAAGACGTGTAGGCCCTATAGACACAACAATTCATCTGTCACAATATTGATTCTAAGTTCTGTTGATGATCTGAAATCGCTCGCATCAGCTATACTTGCATCCGCGAGCGAAGAAGGTCGTGTACCAACATAATAACACAAAATCAATGGTTATATTTGTATAACTGTTATATTTTTAGGGTATCATGATTTTTTGAAACAGGGTTTTCGATAATGAACAGAACTGCATCTTTCGAGAACGTTTGATCCTCGAAATTATTGCGCGATTATGTATAATTATCGAAGTTTTTACAATTACTCAGTTGGTAGGCGACCGTCTTCTTTCGTGGATAAAAGTATACACCACTGACTCCAACACATTGAGAGTTACTCTCTCTCTCTCGTTTCGTTTTTCATTCACTCTTACCTTGTTTGCTCGAAGAAGTGGGAGTTTTCCGTTTTACCAAAGTGTTATCCTCAGCCACGCGGGCACAATTATGGGGAGCAACAGCGTTCAAATACGCATTCTGATATCTTATTAAAGAGCTTAGTCTGAGTGATGAAGATAACATTAGCAATTGGTTGTTATCTAATGGTCACCTTTGTCACATTTATATTATCCCCCAAACTCCATGATTCACTACCTTCTGAACATTTGTTGAGCTTTGTAATAGAGTTGGAATACGAAATATTATTTTTGAAAAGTGTGATTGTGTTTAAATCTTACCATGTATGCCATTGAGCTTGTTGTGTATCCCCCACAATTCGTCAAGCGTGCCAAAATCATCGTTATGTCCGGTGGCTAGGTCTCGTTGCTTTACGTTCTGTATTCTGTCGGCTCTGTTAAATGACATTAGTGATCGAGCATCCAGGGTGTTATCGAAGAAGCACGCTTGTTATTTGGGGAATCAGTCGTGTTATTGGAGAATCGATCCTGTTACTGAAGAGTTTTAGTCTTGTTATGTATACACAATGAAGATCACACTTGTTATTTTTCACACAATCACTCGGTTACTGGAGAAAAATATCGACTTTATCGTATAGCGATGGATAAGTAAACTAATTTTCATATAAGGAAGTAAAAATACAAATAGAGAAGTAGCACGGCTGTAACACATGCTACATGTAGACTCACTGAGAATGTTGAATTATGATGACAAAGTTGAACAGTACACTTTGGAAACCATAGAAAAACAAACCTATTAGTAACAAGCTATACAGTCACAGGCAAATCAGCACGTATAGCAAGTATTATTGCAAACGATGAAATAACTTTATCACAGGTAATATGATTGGACCTCGGGCGGAAAATGTCGACATTAAATTTTTGTTGAAACAGTAAAACTGGTTTTTGTTCATCCCAAACATGTTCTTCACAAATTATGGTCGTAATCGTTAACACAATCAGTAATTTGGCAATTGCCAGGTGATGATAGAATATGGCTTTACGGTGGGTGAGGTCATTCATTCATTCACATCACGTCACTATCAGATGACATCACTTCCTATGATAATTATATATTTTTAAACACGTATTTTTCGTATATATTCTCAAACGTAACATCACACGATTTTATTATATTGATTAGTCAACAGGTAAACTGTGAATGTATGTAAAAGGAATCGATTTAGTATAAAAAGAGTATCAAACACATATAACAACATAATGATGTTCGCATGCCTTACCGTATTCAATTATTCAAAGCTTTCACCATTGTATTGTATCGTACGGTCTGAAATGTATTGCGCTGTGTACTTGTATGTTATGAAACAACAAATCTTATGACAAGTGAGGCATAGAACTTACTCTACGAGCTCTGAGTGAGCTAGAACATGAAAAATGTTATAAACTATTTATAAAAGCCGGTCTGAACCCAGTCAACTTGTATGTACGCTCGTACGTTTGTATGTCGATCTTGAAAGTAGACTTTTGGAATTATGCCATGAGTTGTTTTGTAGTTGCCAAAAGTGAAATTTATGTCATTAAAATATATTGGGATACTTTTTAGAGTTGAAGTGAGTGTACCAATACGTGAAGCTGTGATATTAGATAATAGATGGCGGTATTGAAATAGTGTATACAGCAGCCGTAAGGTGGCAGCAGCAATATCAATATAAACTAGGATTCTGTCAAAATGGCAATGGATTTGAAAATCTACTTTCGTGATATCTCTTGAAGAGAATATTTCCATTCGAAATTTCTCCGAACCGGTTCACTGAATTATAATTTAGAAATATAATATTTATTATTTTACAGGAAATACACCATTGAAACAAAATATTTTTGTTTATCCACAATGATAGTCATGTAGGCTACGATTTTATCAAATTCTGATGAATTTGATGAATCTATATATAAAAAAAACTGACCCGAATGTTTTACTAAAACTATAAGGTTCTAGTCTAAGTTGCTGCGAGTGTTGTTACAAACTTTCATGCATATCAGTATATCATTCTGAGCTTTGGAGCGCGAACAATAAACAAACAAACAGACAGTCAGACAAACAGAAGCAGTGAGGTGTAGTCTACATTTACAGAACATAGAGTTAGAAACTCTTTTATTGTAAAAGGTTTTTGATGTGGGTTGACTATACAGACACACAACATCTTCCAGATTTAGGAAATTTAATTCAATTCAATTAAAAACTGTCAGTGTGAGAGCTAGTGGATGAATATTATTAAAATATAGAAAACGTATACATGAAACTATCTGAACTGTGGAATCAAATCTGGAAATGGAATATGAGAAATTCTTATAGAAGGAAGTTCTTACAAGTACAACTTTATGATACTTTCAAGTAGTTTATCACAACAAATTAGGCCTACTGCTAATTGTTCATATTCTAGTCAATTGATTACCGATTATTTTTCACTCAATTCGCCTAATTTTACTTGTTATTTTTTACTTGATTATTTGCACTGCACTCATTGTCCACGTTGAGGTTTCATGAGCTTCCACATTTGTTTAGACCATTCTTATATCTATAGTGTGGGCCCAACACAGAAAATGTACGAATATTTTCACAACAGACTCACACATTGCATTTGATTTTCTGTCATAAAACAAACCTCTAGTTATGATTATAATGATGGTGAGAGATGGTAGAGGATTGGAAATGGTATCCTTTCACTATAATTTCGCAACGAAAACTATAGGGACGATAAAAAATGAAACGAGCTGATGCATTTCATTTTCACTTCAATACTTACGTTTTTTTTATTCCTTCAGCCAGATCTATATGAAACATATATCAATTCAAACTAATTGAGCAATTCTAAAAAAGAATCAAGATAAAATACTATATAATTTTATATAAAACAGAAATTTCGCGAAATCTAAACAACAGCATTGCGAGAAGAGTGACAGCAAATTTGTTTTCATCATCGCCATCTTGATGTAGTGAATCAACTCTAAAAGTTGACATCACTGCCTTTTTGAACGGAAAAAGGTGGCCGTGGTTGACTTTAAACGATGAAATTACAGACAAAATCATCGTCATTCGTCAAGGCATACACTTATATTCACGAAAGATGATGGAACGAATCACCCGTGCGCTAGTGGTGTGGTGAAGCGGGGGGGGGGGGGGGGGGGGAGTTTGCTTGGAACCTTCTTCTTTCGTGGATGCATGTAGACCCATAACAGTTCATTTTCAAAATCCTTAGACGAATTGATCATTTTTCAGACTTGACATGACTCCTATGCTCTATAATGTATCCTCGTAATAACCGATGAAATCGTTCCAGAAAATGATTTAATTTCATGTGATGGTGAGTATAATGTAGTGAACCGATCCATTCAGTATATGCCCATTCCCACCCGCTTCAAAGGATCATCGAAATAAAGTTGTGGATAGGTTGTGGGTGTTGAAGTGTGAAGGTGTTCTTGACATCTGAGGAAAACCACGAAAATCCATCACGAATGGGAACCACAACGGTGTTCACGACATATACAAGAACTGGTTGCCAGATTCTTTCGATCAGCAAGACACCATCTTATTCGGTGGTTACAAAATAACAAAATAGAGCAAACTAGAGCATGCTGCTCCTCATGAAAACTTACTGAGCAAACGTTGCAGCATACGCGCTAAGAATGAGCGATATAAATGAAGCGAGATTCATACGAAATATATTCGGAAGCAATATGCCATGAACACACCTTGATTCTGAAACCTTTGAGTCACTGCCACTGTACCTGTTGCACAATCATTCCTTAGAATGTAATACTCTATATTTTCAATATCTAAATTACGGTATATTAATTTCCCTGAAACTACCAGAACAAATTCCTTTGATCTTATAGTGGCAACTTTGTTGTATACAAACGATATCATCATCTTGTCAAAATTCCATTCGGATATAAATTAAAAATTTAATAGGAGATTTTTGCAAAAAGCATGCCGAACATGAAGTTTGTAGATATTAGCGATCATCTTCGTCAGGTTCACTACACCAAGTGTGGCCTTCATTTAAACATGGGGGGTAAACAAGAATTGGGGATTGGAATTCTCAATATGAATTCTGAAAAAGTTCTATAAATGCCCGGAAAAAGTATGAAGTGACAGGTTTTTTTGTTTGACTTGTATGACATTTGGAAAATAAAACATAAATACAACCCTCATATTCTCATGAAACGATATCTTGACCAATTATGAATTTACAATGAGAAGTTCTCGTCTCATTAGTCCCAATTTGGCCCAGTTTATTTTGAAAGTTTTCAACTTGTCACACTCCTTGATGCTAAATGACAATTTGTTATACTGACTTGTGATCCAATTATAAAATAACGATTTAAATGTCGTCTCTTTTTTATTGCTCAGTAAGCAAATTGGCACAGCTGTTGCGCGTCTGATAGAATAATAGTTTATGCACATCAGCTGTTGTTAACAGTATACAGTTTCAAAATTTTAAGGCTTTGCTCTTCTTGCATTTTCAAAATAATCATAATTCCATCCACTGTAAACTTGATCACACATTCTATTCCACAATTCTCACATTGAAATCAATAACGTATCATCACTTGCAATACGTATACCACGTTTCAATAAGTATCACATACCTCTTGTTTACAAGGCAGAATGATTTCTGTAGATTCTATTTATAGATAAGCAAGATTCTATAGAAATATCTGGAAGAAATTGAAATATCTGTAAAAATTGTCCTAGAAAATGCCAGTAAGTGAGGTTTGTTAGAGTAAAAATTCACTGAAATATTGATTACACTATTAGTTTGTTTGCGCTCAATTTTCCTAATTGCTTTGGTACCTCGTTACCATGTTACCTGTTGTTGTTGAGTGGATAAACATGTTATAGCCCCATGTCACTCCAACAAATACATACTATATTTATACTGACTCGTGCAATCAGCTGTATGCGCGTTAAACGAATTAAATTAATGCAAAGTGCAACATTGTATTGGGTTACTATTAAGTGACGCGATGACTTCATGCACTAGGGCTAGTAAATATTGAACAGATTTACAATGTTTGTCTGTCTGCAATGAACTTGATATAACAGCTACGATCTAGCTAGAAGACCAATTACTATAATTAGTATACGGATTGTTAATCTCATAGTTAGGCAATTACCACGTGTATGAAATGCTATTATATAGTTGAAGGAGTTTTCGTTTATATGTATTAATAAACCTTAATGGAAGTGTATTCTCGACTAGATTCACAATAGATACAACGAAGACCTGCTTTCCATATTTCAAAATTGATGATGGACACATTGAATTGTTTTAAAAAAAAAATAATAATCAATTTTCAAAATCGAACATATTGCAGAAAATGAGAGAAGTTAGAGTACATATGAAATATAAATAAATACATCCAATTATACATTCAATATGCTCACGATTTTTTTCTGTTGAGGCAATTTTTAGGTGACAGGACTGATGAAACTACTGACTCGTCTTATAATTTGATGTCTTCGATAATTTAATACTCTGATATTCAGAAAATATGGAATCGCTCAATCATGAACATTCCCAAAAAACGACTAGTTTATGACCTAGACCTGAAGTCATCATAGTATTACTGTAGTGTGAATGCTGTATTCACTGTTCCATCATCATTTTCAATCATATTATCAAATTTACTTTTTTCCGGTCATTTTCATACCCTCATTTGTGATTTGTAACTGATTTTGTGAGTTTTGAAAATACGAATGAAGATGTGAGTTGAATTGGATTGAATCATGATTCAAACCACTTATTAATTTTGTTTTCCTCTACATGTACAAAACTTTGCTATCTCCTCATACATGAAACACCATACCAGTTTGTGACTAAATGATTTCGCTGAAAATTAAACTATGAACTACAAATTCAATAATTTAATAATTTAGTTTAATTTTAGTTTAATTTAGTTTAGTTTATTTCAAGTGGTAAAATATCTGACATGTCTGCATTTTGTGTGCAAATTTTGTGTGGCAGTTTTTCAAATTTGATTTCAACTCTGGATTATGATAACTAAAGATTATAATTCTGGAGGTATTGGTAATCGAGTATTGATTGGACTCTTTCTTCTACAGTACGGCGAGTTATTCGTATGCTTGTTACATAACCGACATATTACTGTGGGCAACATTTTCTTCTGAGTGCTGAATAATAGTATATTATTTGAATTATTGAACTAAATTAAATTGAACTAGTTCAAACTGGATCTGAATCATCAGAAGCTGCTGCGTATCACAGTCAGGGTGTATGGTTTAAAAAAAGTATCTGATAAGATATATCCTCTACCCTATTGATTTAATCATACCCATGAATGTACCATACCGACTTGAAAAAATATAAATTGTTCATTCGGCACTATCCAGAAGAAAATATTCATCAAGAAAATATTCCATCTTACTTCCTCGACTCACTATATTCAATCTAAGAAACCAGACAAATTATGCAAAGCATCCTGAAAATTAAACTGAATGAATGCCACTTTTCACTAGGTTTCAAATTCTTCATGGCCTAGAGTGTTATGTGAAATATAACTCTATATTACAAGACCTCGAACAAATGGAAAATATGCAAAACCTTTCCATTGAAATTAAAATATTTTTAATTAACATCCCTCAGCTTCTGAATTACTTTGTAATGTATTTATTCAGTTTTATGTGTTGAAGGCGCCTATCCACTCAGCATTCAAATTCACCCGTGTAGGCTTTAATTACACATCATATCAATTAAAACTCATTTAGACGAACAAAGGGTAAATGGAATAGCATCATAAATATATTAAATGGTTCGTACACAATACTCTATATACTCTTTTACTCCATTTTAGACGAAGACATTTTCTGTGAAGCATAATACAGTTTTACGTTTTTATAATCAGTGATAACTTTTCCACAGGGTGGATACTCCTCGAATCTCAAAAGTCGATGAAATTTCACACTTCACACTTCTTATTTCATAAATCAAACATGAGGGAGTTTGCCAATTTTGCTATGTTGACCATATTCTTTGTGATGTTTCCAACTGATCAAACGAGAGGTTTGATATATATATATATGAATAGAATGATCCATCTCAGATCCCATGATGATGGGTCTGAGGGTGGAACACATTCCACCAGAATATATGATAATATAATTTAAATAATATATATATATATATATATATGAGATGGATAATAATTCAATATAAAATAATATATGAATATATTTATATATATTCGATAGAAAAACTAATATCTAATATATGTATCTATCTATCTATAAATCTCTCTCTCTCTCTCTATATATATATATATATATATATATATATATATATATATATATATATATTTATATATATATATATATTTATATATATTTATATATATATATATATATATATATATATATATATATATATATATATATATATATATATATATATATATGGGAAGAATCGGAATGATATTTTCAAAATTATCATTTTGAGAATTGAATAGTATGATTCAAAAACTAAGTGATCACCGTGATTTTTCTATCTCTGTTGCGTTGTTCTCACCGTTCAATCTCCAAGTACTATAACAATTCATTCGTATCCCTCAATTTCCCACGGAATTATTGCCTTATACTTAGAGGCCTATATGACCAGGCGTTTGAATAATAATTCACTTTCCCACTTCCCAGTATTTCTGCTTATGATTATTTGTTCCTATATTGTCCCCACAATTCCAAAATCTAACCAAT
>OZ023328.1:22620217-22685217 GCA_964007535.1 Brachyptera risi
ACAACGCATATTTCGCGTTTGACTAGTTATACTATGGAATATGGAATATTTTTGACAGCGTAGTTTTCCTATTGAAATATTAATAATGATTAATTGGAAGGTTTGTTATTACATGGAATCGGATGAATTCCTAATCTATCGATGAGTAATCGAAATTCTTAAATATGTTTGCTAGGTTTACTCAAGAGTAAGCCTAGCCTACCCAATTTTGATTATTCTAAATAAAAAAAAAAACTCCGACAGCAGGACTATTTATATGCGCTGTCTGAGACCATACTTCTTCGCTGCAGCTGAAGGTCTTCAGTTTTCCAAAGTCCAGAACATGTGTTGTGTGTTTAAAACGTTTCTTGTGATGCATCCGGACATTACCAACATTGGTAACATGAGTAAATCAAATTTACACGATTGTTGATATCTTCCACTTCTCTTGAGCGATGTTCATTTCTTCCAATAACAGCTGATGTGAAGTTCATCATTTCACAATAGACAAAAAATGAGTGGTGAGTCTGAATTATTTCAATTAGGCGTATCACTAAAGTATTGGTAATTACCAATTATTTTCTCATCCAATTTCAAGCATTTGTTTCGAGAACTGTGGGAAACCAAGAAAACCAGTCGGGATGGTTGATAAAGAAGTATGTAAATCCTGAGATGTAGTAACAAACATATGATACACATTGTTTATCAAATTTCCATTTCATTGCTCGAATATAATGTGTGAACAAACTGCCCAATAACACGTACTATGAGCTAACATGTATGTATACACGATAACAATCTATGAAGTTTATATCCAATCGTATTGAAATAATGCTGCATATCGAATTAATGTGATGGCCATTTGCGTCATGTGAATTTATTATGAACTGTGGAATATTGTTATCCAATATTTCCAAAATACCGATATCCAATTTGATTTCAATCCAGATGCAGTGAGCGAAAGTAATATGAACAACTTCCATTGCAAAGCGCGTGGTTAACGTTTGAAACGCGAACAGAATTGAATCACTTTGATTTGCTATGAAATGTCAGAACATATATTATTGTCGACTTGGCCATAGACACTTTCCGCCAAGCAAATATTCATGAAGATGTACGACTGACCCCCACCAATGAGATGAACTCTTTGCCAATGTGGTTGAAAGTATGACTACCTAAGCAATGTACACGTTCTATTCACAACCTATCACTAACAACATCATGAATAGGAAGCATATTCATTTTATTATTCAAATTATCTCATCATTTCATATTCCTTAATACTGATTCATTCTATTTTGTTATAACTATTTCAATATTCTAGTCGTTCACAGATGTGTATAGAGTCCTAGTGTCTCGATGAAAATATTCCAATAGAGAATGAATAGGATTATCATATATTTTCTGAAAGTTGAGAGAATATTTTGTGAATCGACCAGAGTATTTTTGAAGGTAGCCTAAGACAATCTATTTATTATTATGGCCTTATGCTACGTCCAAACAAGACTGTCATTGGCGCAAATGACTCGAAATAGGCGTTGCTTTACCAGTCAGCCAAATAAATCCTATCATTTGTATTCATTTCAAGATACCTTGATTGGATATTTGAATTTGAATACAGTTCTAACAGCCCTGTTGATTGGACGGTATGATTTGTATTTGTATTTATTAGCATTTCATAGTACACACCATTTCTAGCGTCATGGGGGCGGAGATTCCCGAGTCGTCAATTAAATGATACACGGGGCGAAAAAACATCGCGTGTGGATGTAATGAATCTCGAATCATTCGGAAAGAGAATCATTCGCCAGAAAAAAGTTACAGATATGCTGTCAGTGATGTTGAAAAGTGGAACATGTGAGAAGTCTTAGAATAAAGTGCGCGTATATTCTCAACGATGATGTTGATTAAACTAGGAAAACGCGGGATGCGCGTTGTGAGATGAGCTTAGAAGTATGGCAATCTAGAATGAAAAATAACTTGTCAGCTCAATTTACATCTACAAATCTTGACTTACTTCAAACGTTCATTACTTCAGAAACCTCACCTGCAACATGTTGATATTTATAGTAACCTGCAACATGTCGCATAAACACTTTGCAAAACCAATTGATCCAAATATTCAATAAAATGTACACGTTTATTGCGTTTTCTTCATTATTTCTCATTCGATTGTTGTAAAAATCTCTGAAAAGGTGTATAATAGTATTTTTCATATTCTGTGAGAATTTGAGAGCTTATGAAAAATTCTTGTTTCTCAAGTATTTTTCCTTCGGGTTATTCTTACGAGGATTTTCCAAACTTTCCGATTATTTTCCGGAAAAACCTTCCGACCGATTCCTCTGAATAACAATCCCAACCTATTCTGGTATGACACCAACGTTCAGAAAAAGTTTCAAGTTGATTGATTCATTTCTCTGACCTGTATGCCGTGTACATAATTACAAAACAAAAAACATAAAAACGAAGCCCATTTTTTTTAAGGGTGTGAAATGGAAAGCTTCGCTACGCTCATCTAATTATTATATTGTTGATTTTTTTGTAACCTTTTTGTCTGCCATTTGTATCTGGAAGCGCATTCAGTTGTTACTTTTCGTGTCGAATTACCGTATTACCCACGGAGGTTAGATACTAATAGTACTAATAGTTAGATACTAATAGTTAGATACTATTAGTATCTAACCTCCTTGGTATTACCCCACTCACCACACCACAGCTCCCTGGATGGTCTTCGAAATACTGATGAAAGTCTATTCAGGAGGCTTTAATCATACACTCACCAGCTCACCAAGAACGAAAGAATACAAATACTCTCTCTTCTTTCGTATAAGTATAAAGCTATGACAAAAAGTTGGTGTAAGAATTGACGCGTTTTTTCAGATCCCTGTTTTTGTCTGAATTTTGGAGTGGTTTAGGTGAGAATGAATGATGATTGAATGAATTTGTTATGAATGGAAGGCCAGGTTCAATAATGTATTTGATAATAATATACGACATAGATTGTAGGTTATAGGCCGTTGTTGCTCATTATTACCACCAGGTGTCAGCTAAATGTGCATTAATTGTACCGTGTGAACGTTTCACAGTTGATTGCCAAAGCACATTATCCATGGAGCAGATAATCATACCCTCTGTGTGGACACAGCATCAGACCATCAGACTACAAAACCTACTCTCATAATATACCCATCCCACCGTGAACAATGACATCGACCGTAAAAAGTATTTTTTTCGGGTTATATGTATATTTTTTCGCATACGCCACTAATAAGATAATTGAGCAACTATGCGCATTTTTGGTTTCATTTTTAACGATTCTATACGTATTACACTAATTCGAATAAATGAAAGAGCAATGGAGAAAACTCTCACCATTTTCTTGCAATTTTCACATTTTCACTCCATGTTTTACTTCGTAACATAATTTAGCAACTTGGTATACTCTCCTCAAAACTCAATCAAACAGAAAAAATGAAGAAATATTCAAATTGCTTCTCCATATTGAATTGATATGATACACATTCATATGTTGAAAACGAAAACTAACAATTTGACCATTCGCTAATCATTTTTTCAGCGGGTCGCATGTAAAATATCAACGCAACGAAAAGATTGTCGATAATCTACGTCATTGTTCACGTTGGGTTGGGTTCAGTATAAGTGGTAGATTTTCTAGCCTGTAGTTATCCTTGAATGGACTATAAAAGCGTTGAGAAATTGTTCGTTGTTGTGTAAAATCAAAGGGTGTTGTAGATTTAATAATGAACCACGTCGTACACCCAAGACGAGCTGACGTGCGATAATTAGATTGATCTTGTAAGTGAATCAGGCGTGATTTCGTTTCCCTATAACTCTGATTAGTTGAACACTGATCAATACAATACACTTTGAAGTAGAAGTTTCTTGTTGTAATTTGTGTACCGTAATTACAGAATATCAAGTAAACCACAGAGAAAGCTGTGTGCTTTAATTGAAAGGCGCGAAGAATGAAGGTTGAATTTTGATCTGTAGAAAATTTTCAGAGGCTTTGCGAAATATTATACTATACTCGAGTATAATATTACTGAGCAAACGCAGTATTTTCGTTGTAATAAGAGCGACATTTCTATATTGAGAATATAATCACAGTATATAACCTAAAACTCTACTCACCTTGAGACTTATGAATATTTCATTCGGTCACTATCGAAACTAGAAAGTCGTGAATGTCGAAAACATTTTTCTGCATTATAGGCTTTTGTCACATAAGCTACGTAATATAGGAATTGGATGTATAGCTAACAGTCTTATTGCATCATATTCGAAAAATCGGAAACAAATCGTAGAAATTAATTATTTCAATGCTGATGGTAGAGAGCAACTCTTCAAATCTGAGTTGGGGAATATTTGGTGTGTGATACCACAAGGATCTGTTTTGAGACCTCTCTCGTTCATACTTCATATGAATGATTCAAAAATTGAAATTCCACCTACTTAAACAATGTTCTCAGATGATACCACCATAGTAGTGACAGCTAGGAGAGGATGTTGTAAGGGGATGGCGCTGAATCCCTACCCCGTGGAAAGTCGTCACTCGTTCAAGTCGTCACTCAGAAAGTCTGTTCTTATATATAATTGAATGTATTAATTGCATCTCTATCCCTCGGAATGTCTGTTCCATGGAAACTTGTTCCCCGCTATTTAAATATACGAAAACAATTACTGAAACTGGGTTCTGTGGAAAGTCTTCCCCACCCAAGGTCGTCACCAATAACATTACATCTCTCGTTGCCACGAGTGTTTCTACTGACATCTAAATACACGTGTTCATATATATAGTCGCTCCACAAAATTATTGAAACAGATTTCAGACGTAACACTCGCGGCAACGAGAGATGTAATATTATTGGTGACGACCTTGGGTGGGGAAGACTTTCCACAGAACTCAGTTTCAGTAATTGTTTTCGTATATTTAAATAGCTGGGGACGAGTATCCATGAAACAGACATTTCGAGGGGTAGAGATGCAATTAATACATCTAATTATATATAAGAACCGACTTCCTGAGTGACGACTTAAACGAGTGACGACTTTCCAAGGGGTAGAGATTCAGCCATCCCGTTGTAAGTGCCAGTCATAATATGAATTTGGCAATAATTTGAGCAAGTTAACACTTGGTTCGAATCTAACTGGTTTAAAATAACACCAAGACTAACTTGATAGTTTTTAATAATTCCTCGCAATTTTAATATAACTTGAAATTCAAAACAAAAAACTCTGAAAATTACCGTCTTGATCAAAGTGTCGCAAGTGTGGAGTTGTTATACTTGCATTTTAATTCTATTTATTCATGATTCTCCTAGTTTTATTGACTTCATGGCTACTGATGGGCTAAGTATCTTATCAAATCAGAAACTGATGTTTGACTTCTGTTATCAAAATACTCACAGGAGATTGGCCTATATACTTTCAATAAAACTGAAATAATAGTAATCAAATGTGGCTATCCATTTTCACATGCATTCACATTTCACATCTCTTAATGAGCAAACAAGCAATAATAATAAAATAAAATAAGCAAACAATAGTCATCTTACTGAGTAATGATTCATTCAGTTGAAAAATTCATGTGGAACTATTCGATAAATAAATTACCACTGCTGTCATGTCATTCCATTCAGGCAAAGATGAAAAATCTAGACAAGAATTCATGTTAGTAATCAATATATTTCACGTGGGCGTGTCAACGAATATTTTGGTCTCAAAATATCACATGTCCTACTGCTTACTTGAAACTTACTCTAATCATTAATCATCCATGAACGGTTATGTATAACCAGCACCCGGGAAGGGAGAGTATGACACTCCATTATCATTAATATAGTG
This sequence comes from Brachyptera risi, assembly GCA_964007535.1. Lineage (NCBI taxonomy): Eukaryota > Metazoa > Arthropoda > Insecta > Plecoptera > Taeniopterygidae > Brachyptera > Brachyptera risi. Next base: position 22,626,062 of record OZ023328.1, read on the forward strand.
ACTTCAAAATTTTATGTTAATAATTAAGTGGAGTATGGCAATGAAAACCATCTATGATCATGTGTGGATCATGTGGTAGAACGTGCTGTTCAGAAATCATTTAGTGCTCCCACCAATCAGAAGTTATCTCAAATTTATTGTGGTCCTACCCCCATACCTAATGTGGAATAAAAAATGACAGTAGCAGAATGAAATTATTTTAAAGGTAAACGAAAAACAGTAGCTGCACAGAACAATTTTCAATAGCACATTTCAAATTAAAATGACAAAATGAGCTAATTGGAAAATGTTTATGGGAAGTATACATTTCAAATGTGGGTGAAGTGGGGTTCGACCATTACCTTGACTCCCCAACACTTAATCTACACTAAATGATCACCAAATGAGCACGGATCAAATATTTAAGGAAAAGTATACATTTCCCCAGATTAAATGTGGAATGAGAAAAAACGGTGACAGCACAAAACTATTTTCAACAGTACATTTCAACACAGAAACAAAACAAGCACTTCACGTGCATTCAAGTTATATCATGAAAAGTATGCATTTCAAAATGGGGTAGGGGTAGGAGATACCCATATTTATTTGGCATTCACTTACCCCATTCCCTCACTTTAAAATTTGAATGACTAAAAAGCTGTGGCAGTACGTAACGAATTTTTTGGACTACCTTTCAACACGAAGCGATCACATCCCAATAACTATATAAAAAATACACATTTGGAGTGTAAGGGGGCAAATTTAATGCCCCTCAGCTCAACGACACTCTAGTTCTCCTGCTAGCAGCATATGATGTGTACTGTGCGTGAATTCACGGTCCATAGTCACATCTAGTCACTTAAAAATGCGTTCGCAAGAAAATTTACTGACATTATACGCACCTGAAACAAGTAAAATGTTCATACGTTCTCTACATTCGATTCGTTTATACGGTTTCCGATTTCAATTGGATTTTGACATATACCTACAGTACACGAGTTTGATTTTCCATTTTTCGCGAGTTCCTAATTTCTTTGATTTTCAGGTTTCATTCTGGAGCTTGTTTCAATCTGATCCAATTTCATTCTAATTTGTCCTCATGTTTCGATATGAAAAACTCGTCTTTTACATTCCTTCTCTGTTATTATTTTCATTATTCACCCAATATGATCTCTAAATGAGTTTTTGTATATTTAACTTTGTATATAACCTGGTTTGTTTCTCATTCGTTTCTTTTTCTTTTTTCATGTTTCATTTTTGAATTGATGAATATTTCATTTCACTTGCTTTTGAAAGTACCGCGCAACATTGTTTCAATTTATCCCACATATATTTAACCTGATGTATTGAATTATTTTGGAGACTTGTTTTTATAATGAATGCATTCTTTTGATTTGATTTTTTCCCGATGAACTCTTCACTATGTAGCGATACCAACCTATTTAAAATAGGTTGGTATAACCACATCGTGTATTTAGTATCTATATATAGCCTGTGAGCAAGAAGACAAGTCTTTGAAACGTCCGGTTGAATGAATAGATATTGATTTGATATTTCATAGTTGATTCCTCTTATAATTCATTGAACTTCTTGATAATCATTTGTTTTCACACAGTTCCAACTCAAAAACCATGAATTCAGGTGTATATTCATATATATATATATATATATATATATTTATTTCTCTCTCTCTCTCTCTCTCTCTCTCTCTATACATATATATATATATATATATATATATATATATATATATATATATATATATATATATATATATATATATATATATACATATATATATATATATATATATATATATATATATATATATATATATATATATATATATATATATATATATATATATACATATATATATATATATATATATATATATATATGTTGAACTCTTTTCTCGGGACAACCACGTTTGCTCTTTTGGATGCAGTTGTTGGATCTGAAAAGATCCGTTGCTCCGACGTTTCGACAAGATCGCACTTGTCATCTTCAGGGATTCGTGTTGGTCAGCAGGCTGAGTGGAACCGAATGGCGAAAGCTCTCTCCGCTCCCAGGTTATAAACCCTCCGCTGTGATGCTTCCACTGCGTCCTGCTGCGTACTCGGTTGTCATTGGTCGGGGCGCTCGGCCAATGGCCGCGCGCGCTTTCGTCTGGCTCCGTGTGCTGAGCTCAGTCTCTCTCAGGTCAGCGTCCGGTGTGTGTCTCGTCACAGTATGTCCTACGGTCGCGGCATCCGTGACTCCCGGGCATGCTGACCGTAAGCGGCGGGTGGTGGCTTCACTGCTGGGCACATCTTTCTTCCTGCGTCTGTCTATTCTCATCGGCGGTACCGTCGTTTTGGCCGGGGGAGAAGTAGGCAGTACGCGCTGGCTGACGAGTAGAGGTTTCCATGTGGCTGGTAGTCGCAGGGCGTCATCTCGAGTATTTATCGTGTGTAGCCTCTTTTCAATTTCGACTGCTTCCCTGTAGATCCGGGGGCGTTCGTGGTCGATCCTGGCTATAGTTCTCGCGTTGTCAAAATCTATCCAGTGGTTTTCTGTCGATGCGTGGAGTGCGAGTGCCGACGAGTGATCTTGGCGTCTGATTGATGACCGGTGTTCGTCTAGGCGGGCCGAGATCTTACGATTGGTGCGGCCTACATAAGTTTGCGCGCAAGACCCGCACGGCACTTCATATATGCCATGTGACTCGAGAGGCACAGAGTCTTTCACTCCTCGCAGCATGGATGATATTTTTCTGTCAGCTCTGAAGACCGTCTTCACGTCATGTTTTCTTAGAAGACGGCTTATTCGATCGGTAGACCCCCGCACATACGGGAGATAGGCTGTCGGTCTCTTATCCTCTGGTTCACATGATTCGTCGTTTTTCCGAGGTTCATGGTTGAAGGCTCTGTTGATGGTATAGTGCGAGAAGCCGTTCGCTTCTAGAGCAAGCCGTAGTTGTCTCTTTTCCGCGCTTATGTGGTCTCGATCAGCGATTCGTGTTGATCGGATGGCGAGGGTGGTGGCAACTGAGGCTAGTTGAGACGGATGGTGGTGTGACTCGGCGTTGAGGTACCGATTGGTGTGGGTAGGTTTTCTGTATACAGTGTGGCCCAAGTGTCCATCCGGTCTCTTCATCACTAGCACGTCGAGGAACGGGAGTCGTTGCGATTCTTCAACTTCCATGGTGAACTTGATTTTCTCGTGACTTCCGTTCAGATGTAGTAAGAACTTCTCAAGTTTGGCTCTCGCCATGCCGCAATGACAACCGAGTACGCAGCAGGACGCAGTGGAAGCATCACAGCGGAGGGTTTATAACCTGGGAGCGGAGAGAGCTTTCGCCATTCGGTTCCACTCAGCCTGCTGACCAACACGAATCCCTGAAGATGACAAGTGCGATCTTGTCGAAACGTCGGAGCAACGGATCTTTTCAGATCCAACAACTGCATCCAAAAGAGCAAACGTGGTTGTCCCGAGAAAAGAGTTCAACATTTACATTCGACCGCGAGAACATACGAAACAACATATATATATATATATATATATATATATATATATATATATATATATATATATATATATATATATATATATATATATATATATATATACAAACTTGGGAAATTATATTCTATAGCCTGAATTACAACTTCATGTACAGTAAATCTTTGATTCATTTCAAAATACAATAGTTCACCGAAATGGCTGTGATACAATTAGAATGAAAAACTTGAATAGCAATTCTGAAAACGGAAATCAACATTGTATCATCGGAATTTCCCTGATCTACCTGATTTCATTTTCATTCACCATTCTTACGAGCCTCTGAAAATCAAGATCTTTGGGTTAGAAACAGTGAGATGATAATATGCATCTCCATTCTGTATTTTTAATAGTAAAGTGTATCATTTGAAATCGGTTGGAATGCCATTTCATCGCTCTGGAGGTTACAAAATTGTCACACTTATATTCCATTCACGTTCGCATACTCATCCTACATGTGACAGTATTGGAGGATTTGAGATGACGGTATTGATTATGAATTCTGAGATGAGATTCGGAATATAAATAAATCAGCTTCAGAAGTTGACATGAAGAAAAGAACTCACTACATACCATGCGAGTTAGAACACGGAATACTATAGTATACTGGCAGTTAATATAGAGGCACTCTGTGAGAAAAAATCCAACTCTTAGCCATTCAGGCCTACTATATTCCCATGAATCACAATTGATATAAACATTTTTTTCTAATATTCTGTTATCCGACATACTGTGAAAAATAATCCGGAATAATTCATATCCACTGATTCTGTTCTACGAACTCATCTTCTCATATCATCTATTCTGCATTGAGCTCTTCAATTATCTCGCATTGAATTCCATTATGTTTTTTATCATACATTATGGTTCAGTACTGATGAATCAACGTACTCAATCGAGTGTTATCAATGAATTGAATGTTATCCCAATTAAAGAAGAGATGACAAAAATAATAGATATATAGGCAAAAGAGTGATAGATTAGGATTTTTCCAATATTTTTTAAAAATTTCATTCAAAACTTTCTCACACTTCATATCACAGTCAGGTGAGAATTTGTTGACCCTGGAACTGAATATATCATGAAAAAATATATATACGATAATGCACCCATTTGAGTGCTATGAGCTATAAGTATTTGAATTAACTATTCATACCCATAAATGTCATTTACAATCGCATTTCAAGTGGAGGCTCTGTTGATATTATAATTTCATTTTGCAAACTGCAGCATATTATTAACAAACATGATATTTGGATGAGCGGATCGAAGGCTCAATTTCAAATTATACTCGAAAAAATTACCATTCTTTTGCACTCCTCAGGTCGAACAAATATACAAATTCAGTTGAAATTCGACAAACACAAGTGTCTCCATCTGATTCCAAATTCCAGTTTCCACGAATTTCAGATATAATAATGTTACACATTATTCCGAATTTTCACTCAAATTGGATCAGCCGTTTTGATGTAACAGAATGTGTGATGTGTTATGTTCTTTCATCACTCCAAGCTATTTGGATACTAATTAATTCGAAGCAACAAGTGTCACCAATTGATTAAAACGATTTGACAGGAGCTTCTTGATTATCAGAGAAATTAATAATTGGAATGAGTAATGAATAGAAGAGAAAGGCAGTAACGTGATAGGTTTGAATCTCAAGGTGTCTCTCCCTCTCTCTCTCTCTCTCTCTCTTTATATATGTATATATCTATTCATCTCTCTCTCTCGCGCTCTCTCTCTCTCTCTCTCTCTCTCTCTCTCTCTCTCCCTCTCTCTCTCTCTCTCTCTCTCTCTCTCTCTCTCTCTCTCTCTCTCTCTCTATATATATATATATTTATTCATTCTTGCTCTTGTATATATAAATATATATATATATATATATATATATATATATATATATATATATATATATATATATATATATATATATAACCAAAGATGTGTTGATATGTCCCAGCTCATCCATCAACGCGGAAACACATAACGCGTTACCCTAGTTTATATGACTAATATTGTATTTCACCCTCTAGAGCATGCAGGATGGGAGCTCTCTCTTCCTCCAAGATTTTCTCATGATGGATTTCCACTGGTACAAAAAGTTAAACATGAAATTACGTCCAACAATTCGTGTATGGTTAAATACCCTCTATAAGTTTCCTCCAGGCTGTAGATTCAAACATCGACGGACTTCGAATGTTTGATTAGTGAACAGGTAATATTTGTGTATAGATAATTCTGCCCTATGAATTCAGACGAGAATATTTCAACTCCCAAGTACAGAACTCCACAAACATAAACTTGACTGCCTAATATACCGATAACTACCAATATCGTCAATTAAGCTGATGTTATCTTGTTCAATATTTTGGTTTCAAAACAGTTCGTCTACAAGGAATGTAACAAAAATGATATGAATGATATAAAATGATATGGTTCGTTTCAGTAACGGAGCTAACAACGTAATGATCTATAGCATCAACTGGGAGTTGAAGCCGGTTTTATAGTCAATTCAATTCAATTCAATTTCAATACTTTTTATTCAAACACATATTTAACAATGATAATAAAGAAAACATATAACAAGCAATAAGTTACATTTCATTTAAGCACTATAAATATTTAATATTTAAGTCGATTCAAAATATTATTTGTTTTAACTCAGATAAGACAAACCAGAATCGGTCAAACCATGGCTGATACAATTATTGTATTCTCGCAAATGAGCTAGCCTGATTGAACTGAGTCTTCATGAGAAAGTGATTCATTGAATAATCATTGACCAAATTCTTAATGAAGAGTTTTTCAAAATAATATATATTTATTTCACGGCTATGGTATGCTCTACAGAATTGTGAACGAATGGCTCTCATATTTGACAGTATACATTTTCACCGAAAGCTACATATATCTTTTTCACACGTACATTCATCTTCATGAGGAATGTTTCTTGTAAAGTTGAAATCTGGAATGAAAATAACAATATAGGCTTATAAGCATACTCTACTGATGATTCTTTCCATACACTCCATGCGGAGTGCGTGTGTGAATTGTCTGCCAGTATTGGTGCGAATAAAATCAGTAAGTTCTTTTCATGAAAATAATATATATATATATATATATATATATATATATATATATATATATATATATATATATATATATATATATATATATATATATATATATATATATATATATATATATGAATAATCATATAATGAATATAATATATCGATATTCATAATTCAAGAATTGAACAACCAAGTATTGTGGAAAATGAAAGATATGTTTCTTTATACAGCAACGCGTTAAGACAAGATTGTACTCATCGTCATACCGTCTGCTGGATCTGAATTAAAAAGTTCTCAACGATACAAAAAATTAAATCACAATAACCAGGAGAGAAAAAGGAATTAAATCAGAACATATACACATCACAACATAACGGGTATATATACACTGATGTCTTCGAATAGATAGATGGTGACTGTGACTTGAAAACAGAATGACTGAAAGTGAAAGTTTGCCCAAAACCATGAACAGGGGATAGATTGAATAGTTTAATGAAATGAATAAATCAATAACAATAACAATTTCGAAATGTAAAAGGGAGATGAGAAAAAAATTGAACATCATTTTGGTCAAAATGACAATTACAACGACAACAACGGAACAATAACAATAACAATAATAATAATAGCAAAGAGTTGGGAGAAAATGAATACAAATGGATGAGAAAATGATGATGATTAGAGAGGAAGAATTTTAAATTGGATGCAGAAACAATGTTAACAAAAATTGATTAAGACATGATGGAATGAAAAACACAATAGTAAGTTCAACATTCTTCGGCTGATCTACAGCCTTGCACTTGGAATTGTTGTCAAAACTCTTCCTCTCTTTCTTCGTACATCTTCTCCGGGTGTTCGTCGAAGATCCAACATTCGTTCTTCAGTGGTGGGTACAATTACTCTGCACAATTACAATTACTCTGTTGGTTACTCTGCACAGTCTGCACCCACCCATGCAATACGACTTTTCCGGCAGCGTTTTACGCCGGAATGGGCCACCGGGCAATCGGGCAATGCCCGGTGGGCCGCTGGCTAAATTAATATCAAAATGGGCCGCGGTCACCCTCGAATATATTTTTATGCGTTCGTATAGTTCATCCACTTCAACGTTTCACTCTCGTCCAAGGTTTTATCTAAATGCGTAATCAAAACTTTCGATGACCGAGCATTTGAATGTATAGGCCTAATTCGTTATTTAGAATATGATCTTCTTGCTTACTTATGTTATCGAAATCTATCCAATAGTTGGTGAATATAAGCTTGATGAATTGGGTACTGGAGAAACAAATTAGGATATAAACATATTTTGAGATGGTCATTGGTCACACCCAATTAAAATTGAGATTTTTATGATTTTGCTGTTTAATGAAATCGAATTTCGAAATATATCCTTTTAATGGTGATGTAGTTTGAATGAAATTCACACAAAAATGTCCCAAAATTCAACTTGTCTGCCTGCAATAACAGCAATAAGCATAAGTGTTGACTTACTGAAAATAACAAAATATACACACAAAAATCACGATTTTCAAAAAATTCCCTGCGGGGCAGGACCCGCACCCCCGTCATGGGTATGACCATTTTGACTTCGTTATTCAAGCACATCTCGGCATTTTTGAAATTTGCAGTACCAAAGAATATAAACCTGTGTATACTTGTACCTGTGTACTGGTACTGTGTACCTTGTGTGTAACTTGTGTATAATATACCTGTGTATATTTTGTGCCTGTGTGGGACACGAGCCAGGCTGAAGTGCTGATTACTTTCATTCAGAAAAGTGACTATAAATAATACGTCAAAGACAGACAATTGAAGCAAGCGACGCCAGGAGAAAATGTTTGTGAAAGGCCTACTGATTAATTAAGTCTCAATTCCGATTGAGAAACGAATATAATAATTTACCTGAAATTACAAAAAATATATCTAATCTATACGAGAAGATTTACTAGGTCAAATATCGAAGAAATAGCGTCGGAATAGTGAAAATGGATTCCATCATCAACGTTTATTTGCACTGTCTTTGACTATTTGTGTTATCTTTGTCAACTCCGAATATTCCAGTAAATTCACCTTGCATGTACACCAATTTTCTTCGTGCCCAATATTTGGTCATTTGGTAGTGTATATTATGGATATTACATGAATTCCAATTTGGTATTTGTATTTTTTCGATATTGATATACTGGTAATTTTCTACATCACCAATTATTGTACTTGGCCTATGTACAACACTACATTTGGAAAACTATACCTACAACAACAAAAATGAAAATAATAGGCTCACACCAATCTTGAGCTCAGATTGCTTGAAACCCAAATCGCAAAAATACAAAAATATACCTCAATCACAAAAACATTATTAAGCCCCCCCCTCTCCCCCCCCCCCCTCCCCCCGTGGGCCGCTTTTTGTATTTTTGCCCGGGCCGGTTGTGAGAGCCAGTCCGGCACTGGCAGCGTTGAATGCTACCTACATCACCACCCAGCTCAAATGAATGCAATTGCCAACACCCTTTTCGTGAGATCACACAGAATATTCGATTCCGATAGTGTAGACTAGACGTTGAACTAAAACTACTCAAGCAGGCATTACTTCAGAATGGTTTCAAAGAGAATGTGATCAAGGAATCTTTCGAGAAACAATACAAAATTAGAACAGTACAAACGTCACTTATAGAGGAAACACTACCTGTGGACGAAATTGAAAAACCTACAGCTTATCTACTATATATAAGGAATCTACTGATGGAATTGAAAAAATATCAAAGCGTCACAGTATTAGAATTGTTTTCAACTCCGGCACAAACTTCAAGCAAATACTTGGATCATGTGAACTTGTGAATACAAGGTCGAGCTAGAAGATGGAGTGTATGAAATCGCTTGCGGTGACTGAACAAATGTATATAGGACAAATGGCGAGCAAATGAGCAGATTGGAATAATCTCGAGTCTCCCGCCCCAGCCTACACATCGGAACAACGAAGATCATGCTATGAAATTTGCTGAAGTAAAACCTCTAGCAAGGGTGAACACTTTTGTAGAAGGATGAATAGGTGAAAGGTGAGAATTGACCTATGTAGATGGGCGTGACTTACACGAAGCAGGGGAAATTTTAGATAGCTTGATTGGTTATTTCTCTATTTTCCCCTGCTTCACTGTCCACTTGATTGGTTTTAATATTCTGTGACATCACGAGGGCGGACGATCTACATCGGTAAATTGAGAAGCGATCATTTGATTTCGTTATGAACATCAAAGAGCAATTCCGAAAACTTGCTCTTGCCGAAAAGTCGTGTTGGATGGATGCAAATTCCCCGATCGTACCTGCTGCTAAAGAGCAAATATTGGGGCGCCTGAAGAGAGAATACTGGAATAGAGATACTACCAAGAGTGAACGTGGGCTTGGCGTGTTTACTTAGAAAGAGGATGTGCCTATTCGAGTCTACGATCAAAATCCGACCCAAATAATCCTAACCACAGCTCCTCTGTGTTCTAACCATTTATCTGAAATGGTAGCTCCAACGACATTATTAGAAGCCTACCTTCATTCTTGGTAGTATCTCGTCAAAGTTGGATTTCATGGTCATTTAAGATGAGCCATGTCAGCAATGAAAATGTGATTTGTTCTATGATGACTTAATTCAACCTTGAAACGAATATCATCCAACAAAAAGCCGTGATATGTCATACCTATAACTAGAAGGCATTTCTGATAGACCAACGTAGCTAGGTTGAAACGTTGAGCGTTTAACATCTACGGTATATACGTGTATACGTAAATGTGTGTAATAACGTGAAAATATCAATACATAGTAGTACATATATAATTATTGATATATAATGTATAGTGATCTTTTTCATGAAGGGTCTATGACTCAAGGTCTACGTTAGCGTTCAAAACGATGTACGATATCAACACGATATGGAATTATGTGAAAACGTTGTTTTATATCAATCCAACTTTGTCTCTGTTTATTTAAAATGTCAAAGTTACAAGTATATATATAATTTTCTTTGAATAATCATCATATTCGAACTAATTCAACGTAATTTCATATTTTTAATTCAAAACTGATTCAATCTCGTTTTTCATATTCATCATTCAACTCATTTGAATTCAACTTCCTTTTCCGAATTCCAAGAATACTCACGGAAAAACAGGAAGCAACATCTTATAAATAAAATATGAAGTGTACTCTCAAAATGTCTTTCCATGGTATTGATATATGTATGTCGTGTTTCCTCGGAAGAAAATCTCAATTCAAGTTGATTCTGATGAAATGGCGCTGCACAGCTCCTTTGATGAGTCCCTGCAAAAGTACGTAATTACTTCTAGTCTAGGCCGAGTTCCGCGCAGAAATACCCTGACCATCCTATGAATATCTTGCAGCCATTTTCTTGGACTTTTATTGCTTCAAATTGGACTCGAATGACCAAAGTAGATACGTTGGCTTTATTCACTCCTTCCTGACAATTTTTGGTTTTTATTTTTTTCCAACCCATTAACTTCTATGAATGCCACATTTGCTTACAAAAAAAAAACAGATATATGTCCCATTGAATTGAAGGAAAAGCATTTCAAAGAGTTGTTCTTCTTTAAGATATGTCATTAAGTTGACTAGTCAATATTATAAGGTTTGGTTGACAGGAAAGGGAATGGGAGAGAATAAAACAATTCCAACGGAACTGAGAATGATAAGAAAAGAGTGTTGAATATATATTTAAAACGATAAAATATCTGCTTGGCACAAACGTAAGAATAATACTTTCATGAGCTATTCACATAACGTATCGTGAAATTAAATCTTCACTTGATATTCTCGATTCAAAATCTGAATTCTGATTTAATTATATCATTTATATTCTATACTCATTTCACGGAGGTTGATAACTATTTGTTGAAGTTTTGAAAAAGACTATATGTCTCATCCATTTTCACTATTTCCATTGAATGAATAAAAATTACAATGGAAATAAAATACATTTAAAACCAGCGACTTCTAATCCGAGCACGTTCTATCATTAATGCTTGGTATTATAGCTATTAAACTGTTGGAGAGAAGCAGCAAAGCATGCTAAACTGAATTTCTGAAAGATTCCTCTTATTTGGATGCGGTCTGTCTTGTGAAGTTGAGAGAACTTCTCAAAGGATGAGAACGCAATAATCGGTGTCTGAAATCCCTTGAAGATATATAGCGTTCTGCAAGACTCAACACAAAGTATCGTACAAAAATGTCCTGAAGTATTCGTAAAAGCACTATAAGTGAATTTATTATGTGACTGCAGAAAATCAAATTCATATAATCATCCTAAAATTGATCAGATAATTGAACTGTTATGATTATCTCTTCAATAAATACTATAATTCTTATAACTATAGTGAATATTCTTGTTCTCTTGAATGTAAAATCTTCATCGGTCGAACGTTTTTTAAAATTTGAATATTTCACTTTAATGATCTATGAGCACATAATTCGATCACGTGTATGTTTTATTTTCCTGAAAATAGGCTTATTTAGTCATATTTATGGATACGAGTTTGTGTCTGTATACCAATGAGCTTATTCTAGCTTATACAACTCCGGAAAAATACTCTTTAAATAAGCCCTGAATCAAGGTTAAGTAAGAGCAGTCAGAGACCTCAATGTGGTGGATAATATGAAACACAATAGAACAAAAGTTCAACATTTAGATATTAATCAGCAAGCCCATTCATACATGAGAAGGCTCCTACTAGTACTTAGTGGTTGTTGTTGGTATGGGGCATGCATTGAGTTTTTGTCTCTGAAAGACAAATTTTCAGAAACCTGGAAATAACAACAGGGAAGAAAACAGTCAAACGATATCGCATTGCACCTCTTTTGAACAAAGCAACCTTCATTGCAATATCTGCAGTCACGAAGAAATTTTGATTACAATCTAAAAAGTAGCAATGTGCAACACAAGACTTATAAATGTACAAAAAGTACACTTAAGAGCCTTTGAAGCTTATACGTATAATAATATTCATAAGACAAGAGAGATAAAACTTATGCATAAAGGACTTTGCAATTCGAGTGTAGGCTGGACTTTATATACAAAACAACCATTACTTTATGCGAAAACTTTGTTATTAATTAAAGTGGCGTTCCAAAGAGAAGGGTAGGATTAAACAGAATGTAACAATGGTAACGTTAGAGCTTGAAATTGAAACTAGCTTAAAATAAAATTAGAAAATACTTTTTAAGTGAAATGAAATGAAGGTGATGATTTCTTTCTCTCTCTGAAATGTTTTGTCTGTTTTGTCTGTGAAAATAATCACCAATTATGAATAAAAGGAGCTTATAGAAACTTTGTCGAGAGAAGCCGAATTGCATTCTGAGCTAATAGCTTCACAATTCAACACACTTTGTCTTGAGTTGCTTTGATAAGGCACTCGTGAAAAGTTACGTCACAATATCCATAAAAACTTTCGGATAATTGAGGTGGAGGGTGGGTGAAAATGGTGAATTGGGTGAAATCATTCGATATATTTTTGTGTCATGTTAGTTAAAAACAATCGTTCAATTGTAGAAAGCTGAAGCGAGTATACATGCAACCAAGTTATTGAAAATGGAATATTGATCTCACTTACTCGATTTTTTTTTATATATAACTGGAAGGAAGTGATCATAACTTTCCTATTCAGAACAAGACAAACTATCTGGGGACGAGCGAGATTTTTGATATGAAACGTACTCGAAATCTATATACTTTGACTCTGTAACTTGAGAATACTCACTGTGTTTGTTATGCAGCTCCAATCAATTGTACCTGTTTTAGTTTATCATTTCCACGAATGGTATTTTTTCCTTTTTAAACCTGCAGCTCCGACATATATAAAATGAGTCATTTACTAATGTGTGCCATCCTTGGGTTCATGATGACCTGAAATTAATTTCAGAAGAATTTGCTAACATATTTTCCCTGCCTTCTGAATTGAACTTTATTTCTAAATTTCGAATCATTTTCTCAGAAGTGGTATAACCGATTAAACCCGAATCAATATTGCAGATGGTGCGCCTCGTACAAAGAGAGTCGTAAGAGTCTCTTGAAGGTCTTCACTGAACTTCATTCAATAATCAAATTACAACATCAACGATATATTTTTAATGAACACAATTTTCAACATCCAAATACTCCAAGAATATTAATAATAGTATTTAATTAGATGAGCGAAGCGAAGACTTGATTTCACCATACCCGACAAAAAAGTGCTCTTTTGTGTTCGCGCTCCACAGGTCAAACGAGAATTCAAAATTAGTTGAAACTTGGCATACAAAAGTGTCCTCATCTAGTTCGATACTGTAAAGATTTGAGACGCAATCGGTTGAACCACTTTTGAGGAAAACTTATTTCGAAGTTTTCAAAAATCCCGTAAGAGTAACCCAGAGGATAAAATCCGTGAAAAATATTTTCTTCGAGAGAGTAAATCTCAAAGAAAATTCTCAAGGAAGTAGTAATTCCTAGTAATTCCTAGTAGGAAGCTAGTAATTCTCAAGGAATTTGAATATGATATACACATTATTCCGAACTTTCAGTCGAATCGTATCTGCTGATACGATGTGAAAAAATATATGATCTAATTTTTTCAAATCACTCAAATTAAGCTATTAAGATACCAATGAAATCCAAGCAACGGGTGTCACCATTTAATTGAAAACGTTTAAAAAATATTTTTTCACTATCATAGAAATCGATCAGGAAATGGGAGGGTAGTGACCTCATTGTTTGGATCTCAAGGTGGATATATATATATATATATATATATATATATATATATATATATATAACCAATCCAAAGATATGTTGATATGTTGTTCCAGCTCATACATCAACGCAGAAACACATAACGCGTTTGCCTAGTAATTTCGAACATTACTCGAGTTGTACGGAACTTACAAGAACACAATCAACGATCAGTGATGGGTGAGGCTCATTGATAGGCTACTTAGATTAATGTGAATTGAGATTCCCTGTTTGGATGCTATGTTTTGTGAAGTCATGGGGGCAAGAAATCGAAAGTGGTCAATTGTGTTCACAGAAGAAAAAGAACACGTATAACAACAAGAGTGCAAAAATCACCGTGTTATTTTGTCAGATCAAGATTCATGATTATACACTCAACTACATCTTTCAAAAGTAATCATTTTGAATCTGCCGTGAGTCACTTTACAATTCCAGATGTTCTTACAATAACTCAGTTGGTGAACAACCCTCTTCGGTCGTTGTTACAAGTATTTGCGAGTAAGTCTCAGGTGATACCAATATCGCAAATGACACATAGAATGTGAAAACTTCTATCTGCTATATTTATTGTCATATTATGATATTCGTCTCTGCATTAAAATAACATACAGACCTACATTTGTATATTTTACGAGCAGACAGTGCAATACTTCTGAGTGCTCACATGCACATTTTTCATTTTTACGAAATTATTCACGTAATTCTCTGCATGACAAGTAGAGAATGACGTTCAGTGCCATTTTTTGTAAGGTGTTCAAATTGCATAATATTACAAACTCAAGTATGATGAGAGAAATGATGGGGAGTTCTCCTCCTTCCACATTCTGAAATGCTTTTGAAAATCATGTGAGTACGTTTTGTTTCAATTTTTACATGAAACAAATCTACATTTTTCCAAATATGTTCAATATATACAATTTTAAAAAAAAAAGAATTCTGATCATTTCAATATTCAGGCTATTCTCCATGATAGGGATGATCATGCGACACATTTAATCACGGAATTCGGAAAGATGTGATTATCATGTTCATCTTTAATTCAGATTCAAAAATCTAATTTATAAAACTACGCGAAAGAGCACACATCTAATATGGTGTTGAAACATCTTCGTCCAATTCCTCCGAAAAATCGCAAACATCGGGTTCAGGTTTAATCCACAACTCTTAAAGTACACAATCTCTTCATTGTTATTTTTATCATTTCATCTGTCTAAAATTATCCCAGGCTCACTATTGACCACCCTCCATACAGTATAAAGTGCTTGCAAGAGAGGATAACAAAAACAGAACGGAACGTACACACACACACGTCAGACTTATGCGTCCAAAAACGAGACAAAAGGAGTCACGTGACACGTCGACGACGTCGTTTTATCTATTGTTAACGCAACGCTAAGCGTCGTCGCTAAACCCCACTCCCTACCCCTCGCCCCGTCGACACTCTTCCTCTATATAATGCTAATCTACTTTCATACGGTCAGTATTAACAGAAGGGGTAGTTTGTCTCATCAAGTGTTCGGGCCATTTACTATCGAAAATCGACTATCAATTTCAAGCTTAAATGCTTAGTTACTATATTCCACTCTGAACATATGACATGTGGTGACTGGTAATCCTGGTCTGCTTGCAAAGCGTTCAGTTCATGACGTAAAGCGAGGCTGCATTGCTGACGATACTACAAATTACGCTTCATGTGGTAGATGATGCGATCCGTCGATGTCACAGCTAATTCTTATTCATTCATTGCATTGTGTGCGGAGTCGAAATGATTACGAGGGAAGCGATGTTCATGTTTGTGTTTTGAGTACGTGTGGTAATGATAATGAAAGCAATTAGTAATGATCATTATTCAATTTCATGAAAAAAAATCAAGTACTCCTGTTTAGATAATATCAAGCTAGTTATTTGAATCAGAGAAATGAATGCATGGGCTGAATTATTTTTCTGTAGCTACTCTTAAAGTTCATTCAAATCTGAAACAATAGTTTTCCATTAACAGTAAGAGAACACGACTTTCAGCTATTCATGAAAGAATGAATATTTGAGTTTCACAGCGCGTCGACATCTAGGTCATTTTGCGCTAATTCATGCAAACAATTGAGTAGTAAGAATAAACCAGTGAGATAGTTCACTGTACAGACAGTCATTTCATCGCATCTAGTGGCAATGTTACAATTTGTTTTTTTGAATTTTTATTTTTCAAATCAAATCGAGTTGATTCAGTGAAAACAGTGACATTCCGATGATATATGAACAATGCTATCTTACATGCACATATGTTTTAAATGGAAGGAGACTTGAGAAAAAAAGAGTTCTGCTACTGTTCGAAGCTCTCAACGCAAAGTAGACATTGGCGGAGAGGTGCGTTTAGTTTTTGTATGCACTATATTGATAAAATGATATATAATGCGTTACTGCTGAAACATGGTGTAAACCATAATGACAAACATCAAATTTCACTGTTTACGTATATATGTATACATGCATACATGAATGGCCCATACTCCACAATACATAATAGAATAGCAATTAAATTACTCCAATTCAGTGAATTCTCCATATTTGTCGCTTCAATAATGGTGGTTAGATCTATATTATTGGATTTGATTTGCTAATTATGTGATTTCAATTCTATATCCAGTCTATCCTATCCGGTTCATATGACGTATCAGCGAGGATTCGTCTCGTTAAATCCGTGTCAAACTGTTAGTAGCTTATTGGTTTACACAATGGACATTTCAATGGCATCTTGTTCAGAAGTGAGATCAAACTATAGGATTCAACGGAATATTTGACGTATTTCAATGTTTCGTTATAAGCTGTTTCACTTTCTGAAATTTTGTGTGAACTGGCTTCCATATTTTTCATAACAAAGTATCGGAACTATACATATATATATATATATATATATATATATATATATATATATATATATATATATATATATATAATATATATATATATATATATATATATATATATATATATATATATATATATATATATATATATATAATATATATATATATATATATATTTATAGTTATATATATATGTATACATATATATATATATATATATATATATATATATATATATATATATATATATTTATAGTTATTTATATATATATATATATATATATATATATATATATATATATATATAGTGATATATAGAATATATAAGTGAAGTGAGTGAGGGATGTATTTATGGGTTATTCAATATGATAGAAATGTATATTCACATTTGTTTTGAGACCATACTGACCTTATGTTGATGAAACTATAGTCAAACATGCCGGTGACATTGTCCTCACTACATTTCAAAATCGATAATATTGTCGCTCCTCCGTTATTGTCCTCCTTTTTTATGGACATGTTTTCATCATGATCATTTTCAGAACTTCATCATCAACATCTCAAACTATCTGACCATGAAGTTTTCACCCAAAAGTGATCAGTAATACTGCTGAAATGTTCTGTCTTGAAAACCCTGAAGAGCGCACACACAAGGAAAAAAAGCAAACAAAAGTGGGACATAACTGATTTGGATCGAATGAAAGTGTTAGTTCATAAGCTCATCCAATAAGAATGACATATTACTTCCAAATGTGCAATCGTGCATTTCGAGAGTGGAAAATATTTGTGATAAATCAATCGGTGTTTGAATATCACCCCCTTTCATTGTGTAATGGCACAACTTTTCCATGATTTAAATTAAACAATTGCATATATTGTGAAATATGATTGAAACGATTGTGATCGCAAGTGAGAAATAACATATATTATGAAGATTACAAGGTTCGTTGAGAGTCTGAAAGAGAACTCGTCTCAATATATATGAAGTGTCAAACGTCGAAACTCTCCAATGAATTATGATTTCGTATTAAATAATCATTTTTCATTCACTAATTATCATTACTTCACTGTGAATTGAGGGAAAACACGAATTATTCAAGACTAGAAAAATAAGTAATAAAGCTCTCATGAAGAGAAAATGATCATCTCATAAACTATGGAATAATATCTATCCTTGATGATAGAATACTACGCGAAGAATACACTTATTGTGTGATTGTAAGCCATGTATTTTATAATTGTGACTGAAAGCCATTTAATTCAGAAAATATTGATTTACTTTCTTGATCGATGCAAGCAACATGAAAGATTGCTTTCTACGCTCAGTAAATGTGGAAACTAAGAAGCAGGTATACGTGAATTACTCGATTCCAATTTCTGTTCACACTGTCATCTGATATTCCCGTAGGCATGATATTTCAAATATAAAATCATCACTCCTGCACTGCGATTCCCTATCTTCATTGAAATTCGGTCGATGGCATTCCCGATCGAGACGACGAACGATCGAGAACTCACTTCATATTCTCTACGTGCACACGATCTCGATCGTGATCGCTAGCGAATGTCGATAAGTTTTGAGTCGACAAATACGTCACTATATACGTCATATGATGTCAATTATTGGCCAATAGGAGGCTTTTGTGATCCAACTCTTACTAGAGCCGCCAGTGCACCAGTGCGACATGTCGGGCTGTGTATACTACGCCAAGGCGAAAACAATGGAAACATAACCTTAGATTTCAGCTGTCAAATTGATGATACGATGTGGATTACATTTACATGGATTAAAATGAGCGTTTGAAATGAGTGTTGACGTGGAATACACTATTCAAAACATGAAATCGGTATTAACTCATATCATTCCACGATTAAAAACGGTGGAATGATGGTTATTTTTTGTCTGGAATATTTCAGAACAAAAAGATCGCCGCCATTTCCATCTAAACGTGACAGTTCTCGACGTCGAGAAGAGGTCTTGTCGAGTCGAGAAGTTTTGTCGATCGAGATCGTAAAGTTGCCATAGAGAATCACGCCAGATGAAGTTATCGACTGAAAACCTAGTTATCGACGAGAATTACTCGATCTCGATCGACGATATTAGAGAGAATCCCACTGCTGTATTATGGTGCATATCTGTAGGGCCTATGCATATATATTAGGGTTGCCGTTCGATTTCAATCGATTCGATCGATTTTTGATTATAGGTTTTCGATTTGATTTCGATATGTACTTTTCGATATTCGATTCGATCGATATCGAAAAGTTTTCGAAGATCGAAAGCGTACAACAGCGCGAGACGTCACGAGTAACGCGCTCGCTTCCATTGGTAACATTGTACTTATATAATATATAGCGCGTGCGGGGTATATAAACATGGTATTTTGCTATACCTAACACGTTTTTTTTTCGATTCGATTTCGATTCGATTTCAATTCGATTTCGATTCGTCAATTCGATCGATTTTCGATAATAATGCAATCGACTTCGATTCGATTCGATCGATTTTCGATATAATGTACTTCGATTTCGATCACGATTTTTTGATCGAACGGCAACCCTAATGCAGGCCTATATTGGGTTTTAACGACGCACTGTAATGGAAAAAGAAGATAAGTATCTATAACGCGCTGAACCGTCCTATCAGAGGTTTTTAGTTAGTTGCCCATATGTCGTCACAGTGAAGACTGGGACGGCCGTATTCTTTTCTCACTGTCTAAATCACCTAATAAAATTAATATTCTTTCGTCTTATCTCCCCTTCAGATCGTTGATCATTCGCTGAATTGAATAGGTCTTAGTTACCATTGCGTCGTTAAAACTAATACAAATAAATTGAATAAGTGAAGATATAAACATTCATAACTTCTTACCACACAATGCATCAGAAATGAAGAAATGGTGACGTTACCAACGGATCAATCATCTACAAATTCATTCTATTTCGTGGAATATAAATAAAAGAATCATGTGTTGTCTGCGTTATGTAGGCCTTCATTGAGACACCACGTGGTGTTCCAATGAATTCAACTGAATGGAAACGAAAGAACAATGACATTGTTGATATCTCCTATTCTTCTTCCACTCTTTCTACTCCTCCAATTCTCTTATTTGTAATGACGTCACGAGTTTTAACTTGTCGCAATGTTTTAGTCTCCAACCAATCAATCATGATCAGGTCAGTTCATCCATCAGACATTTCAGACACCTTACAAGACACTGCGAACACTGACATTTTGTTCGAACTGAAGTAGAAAAAAATCCACGAAAACAAGAATGTTGAACTTCTTAATGGTGGGTCTCTCGTTTAGCCATCTTTCTTCAATGTGTTGACTTACCGGAAATCAGAGAATAAACAGAAATTTTCCCATCGTTTTACATTTATTTACATGTATCTATACGAGATGGAAGTTCTGATCAACCATCCCCTCTATCCCACACCAGTAGCGCACGGATGCAGCGCGGCTTCATCTCTCGTGAAAGTAACACTTAGTTTTTTCGTCGGTCTTAAATATAATTTATACTTGAACACTTCTATAGTCTATAACCTCTTCCCTCCATTGTAGACTATACCACAACGATTGTATCTGAAGAACATAATTGCAACAATGAGATAGATAATAATGCTATATTGACGTACTGTCGACTATATGTGAAATAATAATCAAATGGAAATATTGAAAAGTAACCAATTGCGTTGATTTATCAGTAAACCTTACTTATCACGTGAATCTCATCGAAGAATTTTGAATTTTGAAATCGATCTTCCTAAAAAAACTTCTCATCAACTTTCTGAAGATAGATCGAAAAACTTTTGGAGAAAACAGAAATCATAATCGAATCATAATCATCATCAAAATCAAATTCGAGATATCACTTTTCCAACCATGAATACACTTAGATGATACAACACTTATGTATACCATCAAAATAATGAAGGGTGCATATATCATATCAAGACTTGACAATTATCAAGAAATTGGAAAGAAAAATAAGAAGAAGTTGGAAGAAAAAGCTCAAGACCAACAAACACATTTCTGTATCCATCCTGACTTAGTTTTTCGTGGTTTCCCACAGTCCTCGGAGCAAATGCTTGGATGAAGTACTAATTGGCCACGATCATTAATTAGTAGAGTGATAGGCCTAATTATAACATTATAGGCCTATCACTAATTTGATTTGTCGATTGTGTATAATGATAAACTTCACATCTGCTGTCAATGGAAAGAGGTGATCATTGCCCAAGAGACTTAGTTCAAAGTGGAAGATATCAACATTCGTGTGTTTATACTGAAAGACTTTTATCTACGACGAAAAATTATTGTCACAGACAGCGCAGTCCTGGTGTTGAAGCTCATTAGTTTTGAATAATCAAAATGGGGTGGTAAGATCGCCCTTGTGGTGCCCAGTCCAAACGATCCCATCTTTCACCCTCAGCCTCAATTGGGAAACAATGATTCTGTATCAAGTTTCGATGTTAATAAAAAAAAAAATATATATATTCTTATGTAGAACAGAAAAAACAATTTCCACATAAATAACAATTTCGCGGTAATGGTGCTACTTTAGTCATGTAGCTATGAGGTATATTGCTGATTCTACACAGTACAATGTGGAACAGTTCAAAGTTATATCAAGATAATTATTCAGGTACAATTATGTTGGTCAATAGACAAAAATAACTAGCTTGTAAACCTTGTCACGTGTTGAACCTGAACGCAATATCCAAATGTGAAATGTTCGAGGGAATGTGAATAATATAATCCACGATTTAACTCACAAATTCGCCATGGGCCTTCGCTGAATGTTCGCCCTCATGCCCCGTGGGAAAATAGCCACACTGCTGTTAAATATATCTGGTATCTGCTACTTAAAACTTACGGCTAAAAGCCTGCTATACTTTTCACGTAAGTATTGTGATGTCGGGTACACAGTCGTTCTCATAAATACGCATTTTTTTTCACTTCCTCGTTCTTTCAGTCGATAGTCCAGAAGTGATATTGGAAAAAGGATATTTGATAATTTATATTAGAACAAGCTCTACTTAGCTCTCTTGTTGGTCCACAACGTATATTATAATCAGTTTTTTAAATAACTCATCACAAAAACTAATTCAGATATGAAATAAGTTGTTGTATATTGTTGTAAATTTGTAATATTAACTTCTGTATAGTTTATTCATGACTATTCTATCCACTCACACAGTGTTTTGGCTATATATTATTCTGAACTTATTGTTCTCCTCATACTGTGGAAATAAATGATGTTTCAATTAAGATCGTATTTGAATATGTGCATATCGTAGTGCACGTATAAATGATAAATTGTATCATTCTTTTCTTCAATTCATTTTGGCTATAACTAGGAAAACGCGGGATGCGCGTTGTTAGACGAGCTTAGGGGTATAGAAATCTAGAATGAAAAATAATTTGTCAACCCAATCTACATCTACAGACCTTGGATCACTCCAAACGTTCAAAAACCTTACGAGAATCAGTTATGTCACGGTCTTCCTCTTCATTCATTTCAATCGTTTTGAATTAATTGCTGACACTTGTTGCTATAGATTTAATGGGTTCCCGTAATAGCCTAAATTGATGGGAAAATGCATTATAAATGCGTTTTCTTCGTTATTTCTCATCCGATTGATGCAAAAAATCTCTCAAAATGTGCTTAATAGTTTCCTTTATATTCGGCGAAAATTTGAGAGGTCTTGAAAAATTTTGATTTTTCAAGTATTTTCCTCCGGGTTATTCTAATGGGGATTTTTGAAATTTCTAAAATTCATAAAAAAAAAAAGTTACCACCCGATAATGCCACAAAACTATACAGATCTAAGTTAGATGAGGAACCATGACGAAAATAAGTTTGAAGTTGATAGCTGTAGCCGTTTGACCTGTGGAGAACCGACAAAAAAACATAAAAAAAAACCAAAAAAAAAAAAAAAAAAAAAAAACATAAAAACGAACACCAATTTTTTTCAGTATGTCAAATTGAATCCTCGCTAAAGCTCGTCTAATCAAGTGCAAACTATGTTACAGTTTTGCCCCACTATTCTATAAACAACAATAATGAAAATACTGTGTATGCATTATATAGTCATATAGTGACAGTCATGAATCTATTAATTCAACGACGTGATTTAATGATGGAATATCTTTCAATGTCGGTGAATGATGAATGGGGATGTTGAGAAGATGAGACGAAAGGATAGTTTATCAGGCGCTAGAGTGATTGGGAAGAGAGCGGCGTCTGCCTGGTGTCAAGAAACTATCCAACAATTCACTTTAAAGAGACGTCACACCCCGAAAAATTTTCAGTCAGGATAGTTGACCATAACAGGGATCGAACCCTTGACTCATTCACCGTTCAAATCTTGATTATGCTCATTACTGTTCGCTTCAGTACCCCAACAACAGCTAGGTTATTCGGGGGTACGCATGAGTGACTATAAAACTATTAAGTGATGATGAATGAAAAGATGTTACGACACAACATATTTTATGAGAGACTCTAAATCATACTCAACGGTGAATTCAGTTTGTGAAGCGGTACCTTAGTTGACTGAGTTACGGAGGGTGTCTCAGTTACAAAGATGACCACTTAATGTGGGTTTGAATTGAAGATATATTACTTCATCTAACAATCGACTACGATACATTTCATCAAGAATTCATCTCCCCTTTAATACAGCGATAGCATTGTTTATCATTGAGAGAAAACAATTACTGATACGAAAGGAGTGACTGAAGAACACAATAAGTTTGTGCAATTCTCATAATTTATTATTTCTTCTTATTGCAGCGATGTGTGCATTTTTGATAGCTATCAAGCTAGCATGTGTAGTATTATGTTATCGGGTAATCCGCAGTATTATGTTCAATAACGTATTTATAATTATATACATTTATATATATATATATATATATATATATATATATATATATATATATATATATATATATATATATATATATATTGTTTCGGATGTTTTCGCGGTCGAATGTAGATGTAGATGTTGATTATAAGAAAAGGAAAATAAATGGAATAAATAAATGGAATGAATATATCAATCAATCATGAACTCTTTTCTCGAGACAACCGCGTTTGCTCTTTTGGTTACCGCAGCCTGCAGACCAACACGTATCCCTGAAGATGACAATTGCAATCTTGTCGGATCTTTTCAGATCAAACAACTGCATCCAAAAGAGCAAACGCGTTTGTCCCGAGAAAAGAGAAAGAGTTCAACATATATATATATATATATATATATATATATATATATATATATATATATATATATATATATATATATATATATATATATATATATATATATATATATACCTCCCTAAAAAGTTTATTTCGATAAGAAAATACCAATTCTATTATGACAACGATCTAGTTGAAGATATTGGAGTCCAGTTTTGAGCTATTATCATCTTCTAATAGACAATATATAACAGATATTCCAATAATCAACATGTTCTAATACTTTGTTTTGAATGTCGGATTTCATCCAGATGATTTCATTTCACTTTGTGAATGATAGTTATTAAAAAAAAAAAAAATAGAATAGATCGTGTTTAGGCTAACATGAAATTTCATGGATATAAACAGAGACTGTTACTATTATCATTAGACTTCGTTATTTTTGTGTACTGTAGGTTATATGAAATCACAGAAATTACAATCCACATGAGAATTTGAAAACAAGACAACGATTTGACAAAAATACAATGGCGGGGTTCAGATGGGCTCTTCCATCTAACCTTATATCTAGAATACGAAATGAACATCAACTCTACAAATAAGAATGTGATTAGAACAGAAAGAGTTGGTCTATAACTCTTCAGAACTGAATATTATAACTGAATTAGATTAGATTAGAACTAAATTATACGTGTTTTTTAACCATCTCTCAATTTTGCTTCGTCAAAATTTGTTTAATTATATAATGATTCGAATAATCCTCAGGATTTTAGTGACTTCGATAATATTGATGGCTCGTTTCGATGAAGATTTGGTAGTGTGATGTTGACAAACCAAAGTGGCGTTTTGACGTACATTGTGATCATGAAGCTGAGAATTGTGAAAGATATGTTGTTGTACAGATATTCTGGAGACTTGGTGTTGATAATTGTATAGATAACTAAGATAAGCACTGCTTTATTGGAATTTCGTCGATTAAACACGTTTCACAATCCAATTTTGTTGAGTTTGGGTGAAATTTGTTTGAAGGGTATCCATTCAAAACAAATCTAATACACAAGTATTGAACATTTTATTATGACGAATGATGATAATAATGGATAATAACGAAGATCATAATGGATCAATCAAGTGAGATATATGAATAAATGAACTTATGCATAAGTGGCACATATAACATTTGAATTCGAGAAGAATTTTCAATTCGTGAGCTCAATCCATATTTCTCTCGACAAATATGTAATATTTAATGTGCTACATGTGAAATTTATTCTGTGTTCAAATTTATATTCATTTTGTGTGTACCATCTTAATTGATATTATTTTAGAGCTTTGATCAGAAAAGTTTCTTCATAAAAGTACTGGCAAGGATCTAATTTCGAAATTGAAATAGAATATTGGAAGCATATTAGAATACTAATGGAAAGAAGTAATAAGATGCAATATGATAATAAGAATAAATTGCAAAACATAACAAATCAACAGCTTCATATTTATTCAGTTCTAGGAATCTTGGATGGCCAATTTTAAGGAAAAGAATAGGTTTTAAAATTTGTTTCCATGACAAATTCCAGCATCAAAACTGTTTCCCAGTTTTCCTCAGATAGATCGCTCACAATAGTGTCATGCAATCTATAGAATGGAATCAATAAGTCTATTTTTCAATCAACTTGGTTTCATATCGTTCATCGAAAGTATGATTGCATGAATAATTCATTCACATACATGAATAATACTATACTTCTCATTTATTCTGAAATTTCCGTTCATTGTTTCATCAAAAAGTGAAACACGACACTTGACAGACTATTGGAGGTGTTGATGATAAGAACGGTCAGTCGGGGTACCAAAAGGGCGATTAAACAACCCCAACACGCTGAATTGAAGGGGACATGTCTCCACGAATCATGTGTTTTCTCATAAATTCAAACATGTATACACTCAGATAATTACAAAGTAACTTGACACTTTGTCGTTCATTGGATACATTACTACCTCGATGTAAAGCTTTTACACAAGATCTTTTTACAATTAAAATTATCAAGTAATTAGTATCCGACCTGTAATTATTAATCTATAGTTTGGTAATAATATCATCAATATACATCAAACCTAATTGAGTGTCAATTACATTATATAATCATTATTGTATCGAGTACGTTATAATTCAAAATTTCTGTACATAATTTATTCAATAAGTAATTTGTAAATAGTGTTGAGTAATTCAGTGTGTTCATGCAATCTTGTGATTGAGACAGAGTTGATATATTGATCAAATTCCATACACGGTTCCATATTATAATATATTAATTGTGAGTTGTAACAATTGAAATAATGTGTTTCATGATCTTTTCTATTATGGCAATTTATTCTGAATTTATATCTTGTTCTACATTAATTAGTCTTAAGAAAAGCTGTTTTGTAAACAGTTAAAAACTTTCTCGCAACATTTCAGATGAATAATTACTGGAACTGAAACGTTTGTACATGGGTGGACGACAGACATTTTTAAAAGGAACTTAAGAAGCTCCGTTTTTTATACATGATTTTCTGAAGGAAAGCATTAAAACTTTAAAGTTCTTTTAACTCAAATAGGAAACAAATACATAACTTCGGGTGGTTTATAAAATAAAATACTACCGTTGAGAAAGACGAAGAAAAACGATACCGAGTGGTTATATCATTTTTGAGGTGAATAGAGTTTCAAAATATTATCCCATTTTGAAAACAGCCAAAAGCAATCCTGGAATGTTATAGAACAATAGAACGTTACGTCCAATATAATGAGAAGATATTTATAGATATAAATATTGATGCGATGGGTACGACTACGAGCGAGGGGCGCCAGTACGGTTCCGAGATGCAATTCACCATAATGGAACTATTCCTGCCTGTACTTGAGTGAATTATTAGATTGCGAGCTTCGTTCTGCACTCAAAGGAAAATGCGGGAGGGGGAAGGGCAGGAAGAGAGAATTTCACTCAGCGCTTTGTCACTCATACTCGTCAATCACCGTTTATTACTTATTATTATTGACCACCATAACTATTGTTCTACGCATTGCAGTGGCGCACAGCGTAGGGATTTTTTTTTCACTTTTCCTCTCTAGGTTAACCTTATAGGGATTTTCAAAGTTTGGTGATGAAAGGTGATGAGGCTTCTCAGAAGCAGTGCGGCCGATTCGGCATCTTATACAATACTTGAAATAACTTCGTATACACCAATGTATAACAATATAACAATATAAGCTTCAAGGCCTAGTTCAGCCTATTGAAGTTTTTGTGGCATTTATATAGTTTGTAGATGACCTTCTTTCTTGGTTACAAGTATGGTTCTAAATATCAATATTTAAGAAACTAATTTGATAATCTGGTAATGATTGAGACGCTTCCTTGTCACGGAGAACCCTTCGTTCGCAGAATACATGTATTACATAAATACTTATTGCATTTACAATTACTATATGGTTGAAGAAAATCACAAATAACTCCAATTTCAATATATGTTTGAAAACGTTTCTGATTCAAAGTTTTTTCATTCGATAAGCTGCTCGGGACAAACGGCGAGCGTACCCAATCAGTGCATTTGTATATAACTATTCCATAGATATGGACATTTAAAAAAAATAGTGTTCGAATAATTGAAAAATAAACAATGACTTTAGATGTTTCAAAATGAATAAAAGATGAGCCAGTAACAAAATTGTTCCAAATATATTCAAAAAACGTTTTAATTGACGATGTATCTTTTCTGTTCTATCTACTTCAAATCAATCATCAATCAGTTCAAATCTTTTGATCGTCCTATACAAATGACAACTCACATAGTGTTTTCCTAGTGATACGTTGAAATATTTCGCCACAGTGGATAGAATGTGTGGGCTACACTCAGCCTGTCCGTGTATATAGGCGTGTTGACCACACTTGCCTTCAAAATGTATATATACGCAACCGACAGAGCTAGACAACACTATACTTATGTCCACGAAAGATAGAGGAGCGAACCACCCGTGCGCTAGTGGTGGGGATAGAGGGGACGGTCGATCGGTATCTTCTCTCATGTGTACCAGTATATAGCGTCATATTGTGTAGACTATACTATGTAACAACGAGCCTCAAACTCTAAAACGTAACTGAGTGGTTTTATTGGAGTGACAGAAGTCCGTGGTTCGAGGTTTGTTTTATAGCAGTGAGCAGAAGTAGAGAGAAAAATCAGACCAACCAGCAATTCCATCATCACTTCGATAAACTTGCTGGAGGAAAAAGGCGTAGAACAGTGCATAGGATTCGAGTGATCAAAGTAAAGAACTTCAAAAAATGTTCAGATGGTTTATATAACTTGGAAACGTTTGTGAAAAAAATACGTTTCATCTTTCTATATAATGAATTGTATATATACAAGTACAATTTATTCAGATACTTCGAAAACAATTAACTAGATTTCACGAGTTATCATGATTGTATTTCACTTTTGTGAAAAAAATATGTTCTATTTTCTATATATTGAATTGTATATATACAAGTACCAATTATTCAGATACATCGAAAACAATTAACTAGATTTCACGAGCTATCATGATTGTATTCCACTATTGTGAAAAAATATGTTCTATCTTTCTATATAATGAATTGTATATATATATATATTATATATATATATATATATATATATATATATATATATATATATATATATATATATATATATATATATATACAAGTACAATTTATGCAGATACTTCGGAAACAATTGACTAGATTTCACGAGTTATGTTGTGGTTTATTACCTGTACTTATAATGAATTGAAGTACAATTATAATTTGATCCATCATGATGAAATATCGGGTTTCAAGTTCAACGACGATGTGATCTCACATTATTCTGAATCGTGGAAAACAGAAAGTGCAATGAAACTAATTTATTCTATCATTTCAAGGAAACTTGATATAACATTTAATTTCGAAGTACATTAATGCAAACTTTACTTTATCGAGTAATGCAATAACATAATACATTTGATCAGCTAAACCAAGTTGTTCAACGCTCCAATTCATATTGTTCTCTCTGTAATGTGTAAAGTTGTATATTGTTTTTAATTATCAAATTGACTGCAATAGCAATAATATCTTATCAGGACATAATTTACATTTCGAACCTATTTCGACTAGTAAGTATTGTAGGTTAATTTCCAATTTTCGAATCGTTTGCAAAATTCAGATTACAATTTTAATAGTTTCCGTCACTGTTTCCGTTGAATACATATTGTAATTATCAGTTCTATATATGTCCAGGTCAATCTACCCTGTCAATTTCGTTTCGATTTCGCATATTGAAAACTCTGCTCCGTGTATTTTTTACTTGCGTCTTTTACACACACACATATATATATATATATATATATATATATATATATATATATATATATATATATATATACGATCTCTGCCATGTATAGCATTGATCGATTGATGTGAATTTTATTAATGAACCAACTCAGCACGCAGCGAGGGTGGATATCCAAGCAACTTGCTATCGGTTTTGCAGCTTGTTGGCTAGAGGCCAAGCGTTGATGTAATACGGGATCAGCCAATATACCGATAAAATATGTTATAATCATGTCTTTCTCTAATTAAGTACAGTAAAAAATGTTATTCCGTAGACAGACAAATTGAAGTACAAACATTGTGAGAACAAGAACAAATATGCATTCTGTTTTTTTATGGTACGTGATTGTTGGATCGAATTGAAAGCTCTGGAAAGGATATGGAGTTTAAATTACGCATTCCGTGTAGATATAGGTTCTAGTTGGTTCAATATTACCTTATCATAGTAGAGGCGATCAACTTTGCTGTCTTACCTCTTTGATGATTTTTTACTAAACTGCCCCACTTAGATAGAACACCGTATCTGCATTTTTCACGTTTTTGAGTTAGATACATTTTCTTGACTCATTTTTTCTCAGCTTTCCATTGCACGTAATTAGAACACCGTATCAAAAATAAGCCTAATCATCGTATATGCAGAAGAACCAGTGAGGGTATAGGCCTACGTACATAAAAGATAAAATACATTATCCACCAATACTTGGATAAATCTTCGAATGAGCAGCATGAAGTGGTAGATGCGGTGTTTTATCATTCAAGTTTATACACTGGTTACAAGTCATAACACTGTTTATTAAATATCTCGGAACCGATATTTTGCAGTAACTGTGTTCTTTCTAAGTGGGTCAGTATAATTTGCAGCCAAAATGAGACATATAAAAATGGGCCCCACGTATAATAATATGGAGTAGTTTTTTTGTTTCAACTCACCAGTATCGACATGCATATCTTCGATCTTCGGAATGACAGTGCTCTGAAGATTTGCGCTGCATTTCTTGAGAAAAATCATCAACTTTCGATGTAAATGGTTTCGGTAAGCACTCAAGAAACTGACCGGTTCAATATCCGATTCATCACGCCATTTTTTTGTCGGACCAACATTCGATCTTGCTGCTGATTCTTGTAAAAGCGCTAATTTACTATCGCGAAAACTTCGATATTCAACTTTCGATACGATCATTTTCTTTAAATTTCCTTCTTGTTGGTTGTTTGGTGTTCCTGGTTCGAATTCTGGCCAAGGTACAGATGTTTTTGTCGATGCCATTTTCTGTCTTCTACGTTATCCTATTTTGAACTATCTGAATCTAGAAAAATACTTATCGTTGCCATTATGTAACCAATAATGTATTAAAGCGGTGGCGTAATTTAGTGACGTTGGCCATGATATCTTTTAGCTCCATCCTTGGCAGTCTGCAGTCTGTTTCAGAATGTGACGCCTGAAAGCAACCTGCCTTGAAATATGCCTTGTCAGTATGGGCTGTAATTCACGTTGCCATCATGATAAGGCTAACGTTTGTACAGCGCAAATCTTGTAATTAACCTCTTTTTACCACTTTAAAATTACCCTATCTTTGTTACCATTTGCACTATACGATAGTGTGTTGTGACGTCATCCCTTAAGCGATACAGGAGGCGAGCAATCAGCATCCCTTGAACAAATCTTTTCATCTCAACCCTCGAACCTTTTGTGTAGATCCCACTTTAATTCCTGCTCCTCTCAGGATCATGTTTTTATCTGGTTATCTCAGTATACGTTACGGTACGCCTGTTATGTTAGGGTCTGAGAATGTTAAGTTGAGCCTTTCATGACTGCACACCAAAACGTTAGACTCAAAGCAGAGATCAAACGGTGGTTGTGTAATGATTGGATAGTAAAGGACTACTAATATTCTTTCTTCTTGAATAAGTTCTCAAATGCTTAGTAGAAGAGGTCCAGTTTTGCAGATTAGTAATTGTGAGTTTTTAATAATTACATTTTCCACAAATGAAGCTACATAGCTATCGACCAACGAATCAATAATGTATTCAATTCTGATGTTGTTCGATGACCCACCAACATATATGTTATAGGTTATGCGTCATTATACTTATGCATAATTACGCATAATGTAATTACTACATTATGCGTTATACTTATTGAGGAATGATGCAATTTATTCAATATCTAGTTTCGAAGTTGTATTTAGTATACTCTATGACATGTGTTATTAAAAAACATTCATTTCATATACTAAAAGAAATATTACGATCAACGGATCGTTTATCAACGATTCACAAAATCGAATACGTTATTGACTGATGTAACAAATTCAAAACATCCATTTGAGTTGTTGAAGAATAAATACTAAAGCATTCACATATAAGATTTCACACATATAGCAATAATATTATTTTACTGTTAACCGAGAGATAAAACTGATCGATAATGTATCAATAACATTCATAACGTAAAGTGCACTTCGTGTTTTGGTAACATGATCTGCGAATGTAGATTTCAGTATTACCAGACGACTGAAACTGATAATGCCTGGAATATATTTTAGAAAACAAGCTTCGAGCAACAAAAACAACGTGAACACCGGTAAATGCCTCTGGGAATTGGGGACTTGCGGAATAATATGAAACCAACCGAATCCATATTTGTAGTTTCATTTCCATCATTTATACATTTGTTTCACGTAACAGTAATACACCATTATATAAGCACAGTTCAGTTTGGCAAATATTCAAGCAACTATTTTGTAACAATCATAAGAACATCATTGTTCTCGGTTTTTGCAACGACAAGAATCGTTTATACAGTTCGCATTTTGAAAAGAAATTAATAATTCAAAAGAATTGAACTTTTTGTGTATTCGAATCAAAACTATGGTTGTATATGATTTTCTTCAAACAATATTTCGGTTAATGCTAGTGCTGTGTTTTGGAGATGTCTGAAAATCACCACTTATCAGAGGACTGATCTGAAAAAACATTGATTTCAGATGAATAGTTGGACTAGTCAATATTTCACGGAGCCTATGCAGAAGAGAAAAGAAAATATATCAACATTCATAGCTTTGTTATCACTGATTCGTCCGGAATATTATTTCATCATTCAAAAGATAGCTTATATATTGATTAATTTCATTAGTTATAAATAACATATAAGTCATAAATACATAGAAATGAGATGTACTTAAATGGTTAACCTCCAGCTACCATGACGTTTTTACAGAGTCCTGACTGTGCTGAATAAGCTCATAAGTTATAAAAATAAAGGTTAGTTTCTGACGTATAATCTACACGTCTATGGTAAAACTCGATCAAGCTTCGATCCCCTATGCTTGGCCGAGTCGATGACTCATGATTCTGGATGAGGCACGTGCCCCTAGCATTATCCAGCTTGATAAAATGCAATTGCGCTGACGTTGATGCAAAGTGTAACCAAATGAGGGAGACGCAGTATATATATCTGTATCCGCGAGAAATGAAGGTTACGATCGACAGTCTCCCCTACAACACACCACTAACGAAAGGGAGTGTTTCGCAACTTCATCTCCCGTAGATACAAGTGTAGTTAGTTTGGGGTACACAGGATTTCATTTCAAGAGGGATGAGATGGATATTGAGTAAAACCCTTTACTCATCACCCTACATCGCACCATTCGACGCAATTTGCAACAGAACACTTCAGATGGAAATGAGACTACTAATGCCTTTTCAGAATTGCAACTGTTGTATTCATTTACTCTTGTACTGACACTATTCTCGATCGTTATAGTTACTCGTTATACGTTATATTTGAAGGAGGTTACGATACTGATTATTTTTCACTCAGCATAGTTTAAAGATATTAGGATTACAATTTCCAGACCTTCTACATTCTCAGTACCGAGTGATGTAGAAAATGCTGGATCAATCCTGTAAACGTGATAAATGTAATACGCCACCCCAGTGGCTCAGTCAACTATCGCTTGCGGGGAAAGCTGGGCCTAGATTCACAAAAGGTCATAACTTTGATCCGGCTCAAAGTTACGACAATTTCTAGAGATAATACTATATTTGATCTATTAATTCAGATTTTTCAATTTTAATAAATAAGAGATTGACAATGATGATGGATTTAATCAAAAATTAGAATCAAAAAATCAAAAATAATAGATCAAATATGGCATTATCTCTAGAAATTGTCGTAACTTTGAGCCGGATTAAAGTTATGACCTTTTGTGAATCTGGGCCCTGAAGTCAGGTCGAATGTGGGTTCGAGTCCCGCATGAGGAATGGATTTTTGTAGATGTCCATCATCTATCATCCCTTTATCGTCTCATTATCATCCGCTCATTCACCCCCGTCTAACCTAGCTGTTGGTGGGGTAGTTAAGCAACATTCAATATATATATATATATATAATTAATACTTTTGTTGAGATCAATTGGTACGACTTCAGGAGATCCACATCTATTTGTCAACATATATACCCATACCTCTATATATATATATATATATTTATATTTATATATATATATATGTATATATATATATATATATATATGAATATATATATATATATATATATATATATATATATATATATATATATATATATATATATATATATATACATATATATATATGTTTTGTTGAAAGCTTTCACGACTCATTATGTAATTAATGATCAAATCTTTACGGATAATTAAAAGTCGCGTTGACGAATAAATATTTATTTAATTGCCCGACTTTTCGACTACAATATAGTGGTCATTTTCATTGAATTCATTATGAATTCATAACTCTATAATATGAATATGATATATTATATATTAAAGATATGTATACATTTATGATATATTATATACATTTATATCATATACATTGATATGATATATTGAATATGATATAATATGAAATATGAATGCATAAATTATTGAATTCATAACATTCATTGAAGATGTGTTTTTCTGCATAAGAATCTGTTTTTTGGTTCCTATTATTTATCATTTATATAATTATTTTCATTTTCAGCCCTCGAAAATGACCACTTTATTGTAGTTGAAACGTCGGGCAATTGAATAAATATTTATTCGTCAACGCGACTTTCAATTATCCATAAAGATTTGATTATTAATTATATATATATATATATATATATATATATATATATATATATATATATATATATATATATATATATATTTAAAATAAATATATAAAACCCGAGGTTGCATTCATTGAATCTTACAGTATCATATTTCATATTTTAATATCATCATATTTGATGATTTATCTCAAAATCTGGAAAACCTTATATTACGCAACATTTTTGCATTGAAATTCAGCTCGTAAATTAGCATAGTGTAACAATTCTCTTTCCTATACTATACCAAATTATGATATAACAGATTGTTTTCATAGACGCACACAATCCACGTGAAAATGCATCGTCAATGCACGTAACATTGAAAAATAACATGAATAGCCATAAATATGATCGAAAATATTTTTTCAAGAGTTTATTAGTGTGTACAAATAAAACTTGACAGCTTCATTCAACTTGAAAAATGTGTTTGTTTTGTTGGTGTTATCTCACTGAATGTTTTATGTCATGGACCTTTTCATTAAAGGTGAACGAAATTTATTATACTAAAGTATAATTAGAATTGATATGGGTCTAGACTAGGGATTCATATATATATTTATATATATATATATATATATATATATATATATATATATATATATATATATATATATATATATATATATATATATATATAATATATATATATATATATATATATATATATATATATATATATATATATATATATTATGTATATATATATATTTATATGTGTGTGTGTGTGTGTGTGTGTGTGTGTGTGTGTGCGTGAGTGCGTCACCATCCATGGTGATAAAATATTGTTGGTAGTCGAATATAATTGCTTGACGTTGAGCCGTCAGTCAATCATTCAGTCGAATTAAAGTTCCAGGTTTCGTAAATGAGCACAAATTCTATCAATTATGAAAGAGAACTATGGTGTTGCCATTACAAAATTCAGCTTCTGAACTTTTCACGTCACAATTTCATGCTTCGTAGTCTATTTTGTGGGTTGAAAGAAATCATTTTTTTGATGCTGTCCGTTACAACGTCTGTTTGCAACAAGGAATCAGTGTATTCATTCTCATATTTAATTCACGATGTAGTGATACCAACCTATTTCATCATAATATAAAGAAAGTGACGCAACTCGGGTTTTGAAAGTGAAATATTTCCGGGGTCAGAATCTGAGTCAAGCGTCCCGATGCCTGTGGCGCAACTATGGCCTCTATATCGAACTATCTGAAACAACAATGCTCAACAATGCTATACACGGCCCAGTAGATTACGAGAATGATAGATTTTGTTGGTTCAACAATGCCACAGGTACTGTAGTAACTCTTATTTACATCTAGGCTATATAGTTCACAAGGGGATACGCTGAATCGCGACAGGCAGGCAATCGGAACGATTGGCTCTGAAATGGTCGCAAGAAACCACAAATACCGTCCATGTTATCAGTATGGGAGTTGAAGCACCGCCTTTATATTATGATAGAATAGGTTGGTATCACTACATTGAGTTCGATTTATATCTGAGAAAATAAACCATCACGAATAATGTGACTTTGTTCAGGTCGTAAACTATTCAAATAAAAATGAATTGTGCTCTCTTCATTTCAACAAAAATTTTGCATGTTGTCAACAAGATTACTGATCGAATGGCGTATAGTTAAAGCATGCCAACCAATAAAATAATTGTAAAACTTTAATTCAGATGCGTCTAATTCTGATTTATATCCTGAGTATGAATGAAGCACGGACCATGTATGGCCCTTTCTGAGTTCGATACATTTTAAAATGGACATACTTATCAACAACGAACCAAATTATTCTGAATTCAATCAAATATAATTATTCCCTCCTAAAGTAAATATTCTATAATTTCAGGGATCTTGTTATATATATTCAAATAATGACAAAATTTTGCAACATCACGCACAAAAACCATGGACCATAAACCTTGTCAACGTTATGTAAATGCTGTTCAACATTCATTGTCTCTCTACTTTAGAGCGCGCAGTTTCGGAACGTGAAAGTCCTTCTGCTGTTGATATTAATGATAGAGAATGTAATGATAAAACGTGCTACCCTATTGTATAGTTTCGACCACGAATAAACGTACTGTAGATGCGTAAAACTCGACAGCTCTTTGTGTGGTATTCTACCATTCATGTTCAAGTATATATACCACTTTAACGTGTGGTTAATTGTCACGCATTATACAACTTCCTTACGTTGCAATTACATTACCATATATCTAATTAGAGCTATACGAACAAAATAATGATATGTTTTAATAAAATATTAAATTATTATTTTTCAATTTCAAATCTCTCTCTATTGTTGGTATAATGTGATTGAAACGATTTTGCGCTCATAGTTATTCAATAGGATCAAACTCCCAGCCAAATAGTCGTGGTAAAAAATTCCCGATAGATATATTTTACCGACAGAGATAATCGAAAAACGTCGGTGACAATGTAAAAGACAAAATAATTAAATATCGTAGTACGTCATATAAGATGCTGACAATAATTTCCGGAAATGTTGAAGAGATTTCTTTATTTTTCTAGAGTTTTTCAATTTTCATAATTTCACATTTGGGGAGATGGAACAAATATGATATAATAAGAACATATATTTGCTCGATTATTTATAGGTCAACATGAGGATCGTAATATCCAAATGAGATGTAACATAACATATACTAATGCGAATGTTTTTGTTATTGATTGACATTATTACTATTTCAGAATACAAATCAAGGAATTATATACAAAAATGTCATTGCAATACAATCAAAGTCGTTACAATATTTCATATAATACAGGTTGACACTCAAAATGTTGATTTGTGCTAAAAACCCCGACGACAAACACGACGTATATTAAAGGTGAAAATAAACATATTCGACAGATTGAGAATAAATCGAAGATAAATCAAACTGTTTATCATTTATTTCCATCAACCGCAAGTTTTTAACAAACGAATGTTACCAGCCTTATAATGGGTGAAACTCTAATATCCAGGATTGCCAGCCCTCTGGTTTACGATCAACTTCATTTCCCATCTCTTGCCAGCACAAATAAATCCTCATATAAAATGCTACCGAGTGAATGAGCCATTACATATTGGCAAGAAAAGCGAAAACCAAGATTTGTCATCGGGGATTTGGGGGAAAGTCTGAGAAAACAAATGATTTATCTATCGTGGTAGGTTTAGGGCTGTAGATAAACGTTCTACGGTTTGAATTGGTTCGTGAGGCTTGATGCTTGTGATGAAATGGAGGGAGGAATACAAAGTTACAAAACACTCATGAAGAGTAGTCCAATCAAAATGGTATTCTGAATAGCCCATTATATTTGAGCTAATATCTAAAAGTAGAGTATGTGCTATCATGTAGAATGAATAGTGTAATGCACAAGGTATAGTGTTTCGTTAGATATACATATATGTACATTCACCAAATTCATATCTCAAATTACACCCGCAGGCACACAAGCATCGAGAGAGAGAATATTAAATATGCATTTTTATAAGATAAAATAATGGCGCTAGATTCTTCTATCAACAACCGTTGGAGGATCCAACACATCCGAGCGTTCTCTTCAACCGATAGAGGAGACGGACGATCAGAACCGTCAAATCCCGTAACACGAAAGTATATCAAAGTAGAAACATGTCATTAAAATTGCAATCAGTTTTTTTTATACATCAGAACCTATTTTGAATGGCCATAAGGCGTCTGTGAAGCTCCAGGTTTGGTCATAAAAGTAAAAGATGGAATGGTATTTCGAGATTCTCTGGGGTAAACGACGAACCACATTTGACGCGAACTTTTTTATTCCTAGATTTTGCATCAACCAGTTTAATGGCCACTTTCCCACTTACCATAAGCAATAACCCGCAAGAGGTCACGTTTAAATATTATGGACACCGCAAGCTGACAAACAAATGAATGCCTTATCTGCGCCATATTGCTGTAATAATATGGTGACGGTATGAGTTGTAATAGAGATTTGATGGAAATGTGTACCGTCAATTCAAATTTCCATAGAACAATATGAAGATCATCAAACCGGGTGTAAATGTAAACTGTATGATTCAGTGTTTGAAAATCGTGAAAATGAAATTATATGACTGAAATATGAAAAAGTGTACTTCAAATGGGAAGATGTCTTCCAAATGGAATAAAATTATATGGAAATATAATATGAGAACAGAATATATAGTATAATGTAAATTTTCGAAAAAGTGTCTTTTCTGAAGTGAAAATCGGCAATGAGAACTCGTCAACGAAAAGAGATGCTGTATAAGAATAGTTTTTCACATTTCATATTTGTATGGAGAAGTTTATCTGGCTTACTTGAAAATTGTGTGAGAAAACGCAAGAAATGAGAAACATAAATCATGAGAAACATAAGGGCTTGATAATATTTTTCGTTTTCCGAAACGAAATCCAACAAAATGAGACCTATGTTTATTTCACGGAATTTTCACCATGAAAATTGGAATGATGAAATAGATTAGGTTAGTTATTGGTTCTTTATCTCAGACTAGCTATAGCAACGTGTAGTATGAACATTCCATAATATTTACCACCACCATTGACCCATTTGAAATATCTTTGATGAAAAAACACTCGTGGCCGGCTCATCAACCATATATAGACTCACCTATGAATATGCAAAACGATTAGCTGAACAACTGTTTGAAAGTTATATTTCACAAATGTGTACCTAATTAACTCACAATCTGACTACGAACATAGCTGCATATAAAAATGATGAGAGTGGCAAAAAAGAATACACTCTTGCATATCAAAATGGGGCGAAAGCGAATAAAAACCGTTTTCAGTACACCAGCTCAACCTAATGAAGTCGTAATTTTACTCTCATCAGCAAACTTGATTAATCGCTACACAATTCGAGTAATTTTCATTTACTTTCAGGTTGATACCATTAACACGCGAGGGAATGATCGTTGGTGCTATACAAAATAGATAAATTGACAGATTGGGACCTTCAGCTAGTATACATGAATACATACATTATTCGAATTTTGGGGGAAGATTTAAACCGATATGAATTAATGAAGGAGTCGAGCAAGGAGTAGTTTATCGAGGTGAAAAGTGTGAGGGTGAGAAAGATGGTGGGTGGTGGGAAATACGGAACGATAGAGAGAACTTGTGAGTATTCAGGAGAAAAGATTGAAAGGAAGCCGGAGGGAATTAAGAGGATGGAGACGGTTAAATGAGACTCGGGGTAGTTTTCATTGGGGATGAGATGAAGAAATTCACGTCCTGGTGAAATTATAATTTGTTCATGTGTGAAAGAGATACAAATATGATGGAATAGAAAATCAGAAGAGCACAAGAATAAAATACTCATGATTAATATCAAGTTGACGACTTGATGTTTTGTATTACTATTTTTTGATAGTATAGATTACAATTCCAAGTTTTTTTCCATTATCTAACTGAACAAGTGTAGAATGTTTTGACATCTTCATACTTCATATACAAGGCAGTGGTGTAAAACTCTATAGTGACAGTTGATGTACCATCTCACAAAGTTCTCGGATTGAATGTTTCAGTTAATGTATATATTTCTAATCCTAATATATCACAAAATGTAGCACAGAAATATAGTGAGAAATACAACTTTGTCTCGACTCC
This sequence comes from Brachyptera risi, assembly GCA_964007535.1. Lineage (NCBI taxonomy): Eukaryota > Metazoa > Arthropoda > Insecta > Plecoptera > Taeniopterygidae > Brachyptera > Brachyptera risi. The sequence continues at coordinate 22,666,636 of OZ023328.1, forward strand.
ATCCACGCCCACTTGCCGATAAACGAGTAATGACTTCAGATTCTATGTTGGCAATATCTCCAAAAACCTTCGAGAACATTTGGTGTTACAAATATACTATTCCTTGGCCTCCATACATTCACATCAGCACCATTGCCATTTTGGATTTATCGATTCCCCAATACGATAAAATGGGAAACAATTATTTCACTCCAACTATAAGAAATATGACGTGTACCGTGTTGCCACGACACCCTTACGACATTCGTTTTCACTTATATTTCATTAAAATATATGACATATTATTAAGAAATTGTGAGAATTTTTTATGGGATGCAATCCATCATTCATATTCATAACAATGATTAATATCCTACACTTCAATATCGATACGTTTTTTTTCACCTCTATTCAAATCGAAATGGAATGAATAATCAAGTACCGACCGTCAATATTTCTATGTAAAATAACTATGAGATAGAATTTAACTTCACGTGTGAGTGGAGTTTATTAAAATGTCAACCGTAGGATTTCATTTTGTAATGATTGTCATTGTTGTTTATTTGTTTGGGCACATTGCTTAGTCGGTCACAATGAATGTGTACACATACTCACACGTACTAGCTGTATACGTCCGTTCCGTGTATGTTTGTGTGCACGTGACTTGGTTTACTCACCCTCTCCATCATCAACAAGGGAATTTCATCCACATTACCAAACATTCCTCTCGTATACAAACACTGTTATAGAGTTGACAGAGTGAAGCCGTCAAATCAAGGTACAGTATACATACTGACCTGCGAAAAGTTGACCGCAATATCATAATGAGTGACGTTTATGTTCAGGTCCAGAATCGATGCTGGACAGAAACTTTCATGAGTAAAATGAAATGGAATATCATAAAATCATAGAATGAACGAATAGAGTACCAACTGTACCATTGAGGAGTGAAAGCAAGTGAAAGAAGCAGGAAAAAAGTTATTACAATTTCCAAAGAATGAATTGATGCGGTTAATGTCACGGAAGGGAATGAAGAGAAGTGCGAAAACTTTGTATATATAGTTACTGTTTGAGAGGTTGCTTTGCTCTTTTGGGTATTTGTTCTCTTCTGTGCTCATTTTCATATAGGTTCTTAGATTGTTTTTCAAATTGTGAGTCATGATCATCAATTATATAATGATTTATCTGTTTTTGAATTAAGAATATTCAATTCATCAGGTATAGAGCTTGAACCAAAAGTGAGAGTCCGTTTTCTGTTTGTCGCATATCTATCAAACAATATGTATTATCACAAGATCAACTGGTCTTGCCATGGTGATATATTCATGGATCTTGCCAGATGGAGAAATGTATCACTTTCACAGTACCATCCATCCACATCGTTGCGTACGTTACGCATTCGTGACTAGTGATTGTGATGTATATATATATATATATATATATATATATATATATATATATATATATATATATATATATATATATGTGTGTATACATATGACGTCTTCAGTAGCTCGGTCAGCTGAGGCACCGAGACTGAAGTCGCCGTTGGGCGTGGGTTCGAGCCCTACACGAGGCATGAGATTTTGTGAACGTCATTCCACCTATCATCACTTCATAGTTTCATAACAACCTGCTCATTCGTATCCCTTGGTTAACCTGGCTGATGGTGGGGTATATATATATATATATATATATATATATATATATATATATATATATATATATATATATATATATATATATATATATATATATATATATATATATATATACATATATACACCCTCTGGAAGCTAATTGGCGTATTTTGAATGGTCAAATGGTCAATGATTCAGTTTTCAAACTGCTAATGCTTAATAATTCAAGTTTGAACCCTTCGATGAAGCGTGGAAAATTGTGAGATGAAACCCCTCATCCAAGTCCTATGAAAAATCATTCAAATGGATGCTCTCCAAATACATTCGTGATTGTTATATACTGTTTGTGTACTAGTTGTATTCGATTCATTATATTCAAAATATGAAAGTACACATTACTCTACACATATGCAAATAATCATGTTCATTAGGACAACTTCGCTCCATTTTTAGCTAGCTGTGTTCGAACGAAATTTTCCAATTTCAATTCTTTTGTAAACTGTATGAATATCATGCAAATTATTTGTAAACATCATAGATTCAATATGTATTCTGTATCGGCAATCAGCATGAGGCCATTCACTTTGATCTATCGTTGAAAAAAATCGTAGAACGGTCGTAGTATTTCAAAATAGAATATGAAATGTCAACTTCGAAGTGAAAATGACCGTTTTTTTGCATTCAACATTTCAAATTGGAACGTCATATTTCACCTATGTTCTGTTAATAGTTTTTTTCACAAATTTTCTACAATCATTTATAATCTAGTGACGTACTGTAATGATGGCTAAGACCTATTGGCATCGGAGAGTGATGAATGAAATGGTCGGAAGATAAGCTGAAATATCAGTTTGTCAGTTGCATGGAAGGTGAGAAGGAAACGGTCGTGATCTGCTCGTAATAAGCAACTATTCCAATATTGATGATTATTGATTATTATTTGCTTAACGACCCCACCAACAGCTAGGTTATACGAGGGTACGATGGGTATAAAACTATGAAGTGGTGATAAGTAAAAAGACGTTCACAAAAATCTATGTCTTGAGAGGGATTCGAACCCACGCTCTGCAGTGACTTCAGTTTCTGAAGCGGTGCCTCAGCTGACTCAGCTAACGTGGGCGGCACCATCTCAGTATCCACTTTAACGATATGAGAGAAACAAACCACGAGAAACTTCTGTCAGGATGGTCGACTATGGCTGGAATAGAACGCTGGTTCCCTGACTGACGGTTCAGCGCAATATCATTGGGAGATTATTCTGACTATACTATCTCTACATCTGTAAGGGAGAGAGGGAACACACGAAGCACAATAAATCCAGATCAACTCTCCATTCTGCCTCAACAGCGCGATTGATGTGGTGAACTTGTGATGATTTCAAGCAAAACATTGTAGTACACAAAGCACTTATCCTCTCTGGTCATAACGACTCACTATACGCTAAAAGGCTTTAGGTCCACATGCTCACAATGTGAACAGTTAATTAAATACGAGAGCACAATTCGATTTGAACCAAGAAACTTCCCTAGAATATACTATAGCTGAGTGCGTGAAGGTATAGTGTTGAAACTCGCATATTTCGCTTAAGAATTTGTGAAAATTATTCATCGAACACTGGTTAGATTTCTACATATATTAGTTCAAAATTCAGTATGACAAAGTCCATTTTTTATACTGGGATCTACGACGTATTTTACTGATGATCATGATCTATTGGCGTCGGTGAATGATGAATGAGATTATAGGATGATGAGATGATATGTTATTTTTATTAGATGTCTTTGTATAGTAGGATGTAATCACTCGTGGCCTGTTGTTGAGGAACTATTCCATGTATTGACCTGTCCTAAACAACAGTGGGAAACCATAAAAAAACTGTCAGGATGGTCGACCAAGACGGGAATCGAACCCTGGTCTCCTGAGTGACGGTCCAGCGGGCTAGCCACTCTTCTACTCGTCTCAGTACCAAGTTCAGTCAACATTTATCTGATAGTTCGTGAAAACAAATAGCATGGGTAACCAACGTGTTACCATTGAACTGCCAATCAGACGTACGTTGGTGATACCAAACGTTGGTGATACGTTGGTCAGGCACCAAGTAGCTCCTAATGGAATATAAATAAATCATAATTGGTTGAGTTGTTTGTTTTGATTATATTCTGTTTTCCGCATGTAAATTGCGCTCGAGGTATTCCAACCTATTTCAGTTATTCAGAAGGTATAGCAGTGATGTTTAGGAATTGACATGCGGGAAGTTTAAACATACATGCTGATACTTCAGCTTGATACTGAGCATACATGATAATCTAAATTGATTTAATTGATATGGGTTTCATTACAAAGTAGGTCCCTGAAGAATGAAGTAGTAACTAAAATGAATGATGAATGACATATTGATGATGAATACATAATAGCAAAAATAACTAAAAAGAATAAGAGCTTTGAAGAGAAATAAAAGTCTAACTCAGTTAGGGTATACTGTTACTGGTATACTCACTCATACGTCTTGACTAATTCGTTTTCTAACTAAAGCACCCACGCTCACCTGTAACTCAAATAAACATTATAGGCTATGACTTGACCCCCGTGATAGTCTTGAAGCAACCACTCTCGCTGTGCTCTAATATCTCCCCTTCTCCCCAGAATACCTCCCCTTCTCCCCTGAATACCTGACCACGTCACTGGAGTACGGTTGTGGTCACATGGAGTGGTCGATCAGGCTACATTGAAAATTGGAATGCATTTTGAAGTGAATACACTGATATTAAACGCACTTAAATTGGAAAACAATGTGCATGTACCACGCAGACTGTTGAAAAATAGAGGATTTCATTTAAATTTGAATTTAAATCAGGAAGGAAATAATTCTATGTGACCGCAAGTGTATATGATTCATGCTAATTAATCGACTCATCTGAATAATATATCAAATTGTGACGCGAAACTCAATTCTGCAACAATATTTCCAATATGAGGAAGAGAAACGTTTTAAATTAATATACATACATTTCTGAATTTATTTTCACGAAAATAACGAACAATTTTTCAAAATAGCCGATAACGATTCTTGAATGGAAATAATCGTACGTTATAGGGATCCTCGACATATGAGAACGAAAGCGGTCGTTGCTTTTTATCATTGTGGAACCTTACGTAAATTCACTTAGAGGCCGCCCATAGTTCATAAAACACTGTTTACCAAATGATCACCATTACCACTGTTTACCACTTCATAACGACGGCTCAAACCATCTCAGTTTTACAATGTCAATACAAATAATGATCTCTATAAAATCTCTAATCTCTATAATAATGATTCCATAAGACTGTTATAGAAAAAATTCATAGCAACGCCTAATGATAGTAATTCTAGCGACGTACACTCTGCCACCATGATAACATCATGCTATCTAGCCCATAGATAGTCAAAAATCAATTCCATAATCAATATTCTTCTCAGATATCAAATTCTCAGATGTGTATTGTGTAATTAAATATTAGTAAACAAACTCAATCACCAATCCTTATAATTATATAGGAGTATATTAAATCCTAATTCCTGATTATCCTTCTATGGACAACTGAAATAATACAATACAGCCACAAGGCATCAGGAAACTTCCTCGCTTGCAGGTGTTCGAATATCACCATCGAGTAGGGGATATCATTGTGATTTCTTCATATTTGTATTGACTTCACGTCCTACCGTAATAGACAGGCTGCTAGGCAATACCAATGTTGGTCCCCCAGTGCAGTATGTATATGTTATATACGTGGTTATTCTACGACCTGTTAACGGTTTTTTGACAAATCCAAAGTAATAAATAGTTATCATCACGTAAAACCCGATACAAGAATAATGTTCACATAAAATGTTATTATTATTTCAAAATCGGAAAGCAATTTTCCCATTGTTGGTCGTAAATGTCGATGCCATGAAAATATACGAATCGATATTTCGATTTAGAAGTGGTGACAGTTTGAATACTGATGTGTTGTGTTTGAATTTGAATTGGATTGTCCGTTTCCGTTGATGAGTGAATCATCATTAAAAAACATATGTTCCAAAAAATGTTGCACCATCACATTTTTTACAAAGTGGTACACGAGTTATGGAAAATTGTTATGTATTCATATCAAAACGAAGTTTAAGCGAAACTGAAATCTTAACGTCTTCAAGCAGAACTCTGTACAATATATATACATATATATATATATATATATATATATATATATATATATATATATATATATATATATATATATATATATATATATATATATATATAATATGATATGAAATGAAATGTAATAAATGTGACATTCACAACATATGTTTCTTTCATAATTACAAACTCAAACAATAAATTCTTTTGTAATATAGCAAAATACATTTCTTCCAAGATTTTAATTGATTTAATAATTGATAAAATTCAATGAAATAATGTGAAGCAAATATTGGTAAGAATTAGGTTATATTAAATGTATGATTTTATAGACAGTAAATGTGGCTAAGCTTGGAAGGACTACATTGAAGAAGTGTTAGGATTTTGAAATGAACTTTCATAACGAATTGAGAGTCATGAGGATAAATTATCAAATGGTTGATATATATATATATATATATATATATATATATATATATAATATATATATATATATATATATATATATATATATATATATTTATATATACATATATATATATTTATATATATATATATATATATATATATATATATATATATATATATATATATATATATATATATGAATATATATATATATATATATATAAATATATATATATATATATATATATATATATATATATATATGTATATATATATATATATATATATATATATATATATATATATATATATATTTATTTATACATATATAATATATATATATATATATATATATATATATATATATATATATATATATATTTATTTATAAGAAAAAATGGAATATGTAGAAAATGAAATATCATCATGATGTACATACGATGAGAACGAAATAGAGGGAAATATAGAAGTGATATAATATATAGTTGATCAATTGCTTCATTTGATCAAGCTAGTTAGCCTGCTGATGATACGTATGAATTTTTTCTATTCATAATATTCATTTTCGATCAGATTTGTCATACTCTGATATGATACTTGACAGTTCACATTTGTTTCGAAATCAAGCGTCAAAATCAATTTTGTAAACATGCTATTGATAAATATATTTTTCATTTTCAGATTTTTTTTTTCCTAACAAAGGCTGGATAATCAAGTTCACAAACGAGGCAAAAACATGTCGACTTGGGTTTGTCACACCCAATTTCTCTTCATTCCACTTCTCCTCGACTCGCTCCTGCTCCTCCTCCAACTCTTCTCCTCTTCATCCGTCTTGTCCTCTCTCTTCTCTTTCACTTCTCTTCGCTTCTCACCACTTTCCTCCATTTCTTTGTGTTCTTTCACCATTTTTCGCTCTCTACCTCAATCCATATCTCCCCTCTCCCTTCCACAGCTATTTTTACTCCATTTTCTATTTCTCCCTCGGTCTTCCCACTCTTCTTCTGTTCTTCATCTACGTACCTACATCTCCGACATCTCATACTTTGCTTTGGGTACACTATTCCTCTCATCTCTTTTGATATTGGGTTTCAGTTTCTCCCTTCCTATCTTGAACATTAACCGTTCTACATCAAACTCTGCTCTTATTGAAATGCTTCACTTTCTTTCAAATTTCGATATTTCTGTAATGATCATCATGAACTTCATCGCTGCTGTCCTTATCATGTTCTCTTACTTCCATCTCTGAGTCCAGATAGCAGCTGTGGTAATATAGGTAATATATAGGTAGATATAAAAAATGATAAAATTTGCATACATATCAAACTAAATTCTAACTAACTGGATATCTAATTCACATAATCATTTCCATGATATCAAGTACATAATTCAAATGATACATATACATAAATGCACATCCGATGAAGAGAATGAAAAGAACGCTCACTTGTATTATCGAACAGCTGAAAAGAAATTCAAAATATACTCAAATTGCTGGTAAATCAGAGAATGAAAGTTTACAATCCACTTCATTCGTGCTTATTGTCACCATACGTTCTTCATTTCTACAATCTTCCGAAGAATTGTTTATTTTTCCTAAAATGTGAACGTTATCGAACAAAACATTCATACTGATTCACACAGAGAAGAAAAAGAGAATAATCACGTGCATTTATTGAATATGTCTCTGATGCGATTAAAACTGCGAGAAGATTGAAATGTTGACATGAATTACGGGACCACAATTCCGAACCAGTTATCGGATAAAATGTTCTTCTTGGAAGTTTGCTCGTTCAATAGCTTGCTGGCGATTGAATTTAGGTGTTATACTGAGCCAGTGATGAGCACCAGGTGGTGATACAATTATTTATCCATTTCCGAATTCAATGAGTTTTGTGACGAATGAGAAGTGAGGTGACTTTTGTATCCCAAATAATTCTGGCACTACTGTGAGATATTGGCATTTGCTTCCGAATCACATTCGCATGCGTCATAGGCGCCCTCCAAATATACAAAAAAAAATAATGAGATTTTTTTGTTTTTGAGAGGGATGAAATAGGGTTAGAGGTATTCCGTCAGAGGATTAAAAAGGCGGTGGGATGGGGATAGTTAGGAAACTTGCCATCGCGCATTTATGTGCAATTGTAAGAGTTTTTAAACAGACAAAAAAGAATAAGGTACCAACAGATGGTCCAATGAGAAATCTTATTCGAACATATCACAAATCAATTCGATTCAATTCATAATTTTTTTTTCTTATCATACTCACAAAGCAATTGAGCAAGTGATACAAAACGGAGAGTACAAAAGTGAACAAAATGGTATTTAAAATAACATTTCAAGATCAAGAATGAGAAAGAAAGTGCTCGCGTGAGAACTTAGCTTGAATGTGGGCAACGCCAGTGAAAGTTAATATTTGTGTTGGCACAACTATAATAAATAATGGATCAATTCATTTGATTTGTCCTTATTTCCTGAACTAACTGATGAATAATGTATACAATCGAAACATAGCATCATGAATGTGATAGATACTAACATGGAGAATAATCGTGAATGAGCAAAGTGGATTCCAAAAAAGGATAATATTATTCAAAATATAATGAAATAACAAAATTGCTCGGAATATACCAACATGGTAGTCATACACAATAAATAAGTAGTATACGATAAAAAAAGATTTCACAAATGAGTAATAACTATAGTTTCGATAAATTCATGAATTTCTCTTTTCAGAAGTATATAATTCAGTAGCTGAACGAATATTGGTATAAATTCCATCAAATACTCTGGGGTCCATGTAATCAATATGTTACTGATCAATTCGTTCATTCTTTTTGAGAGTGGAAAGTAAGTTTGAACACTTCACGTGTTTTATATCTGTCTACTAAATTTTGAGTTATTTTCAGTCATTATTTTTCACCATATATTATATGAATAGAGAATTCTCAATATTTCATTGTCCAAGCTTAAAACATTCGCTTTTCAATACATTGAAGGGGATACATATCATACAGATTTCATGAGTAGGGCCCATTAGCAAGCTTCTGAACAGTGGTTATTTGCCAGCCAAAGATGTGAATTGTTTTTGTTTCTCCCCATCCAAATATACCGTATTCTGAGAGTGATTGCTCTTGTTTTATATACTATTATCAACATGTTTTTAGGTAGCAGTTTTTGATATCCATATGAAATCTGAATTATATTTCTAGTTTCTGTAACTGTGGCGTTTATATGCTCACACCATCTGAGATGTTCATCAATGAGTATTCCAAGATATTTTGAGCATGAGTCAGATTCAAATGTATAACAAACACACCTTTTATTCATTTGACAATGTTTTGAACAGACCTTCGAAATTAATTCATCGCCTGGATTAATTTTTAATTGATAATTACTGGTGAGTTTACACAGATACAGCTGCATTCAACGTTCACAAATTCATAGTGAGCCAGTTAGCATTGGTAGTTAGAACTTAACAATCTCTCGTTACATTTACCGTTGCTCGTTACCTTCGTTGCTTACATATATGAATCGGTATTATTTTGCATATAACGTTGTATGAATTACTTTTGATTGAAATTAACTAATAGCAAATTATTTTAACATTTCAGTTATGAAATTCGAGATATATATTCAATCGAATTTGAAGTATAACAATTTTCAATTATAACAATTGGAATGAATAACATGATGAACAGTGTGTTTACTGAGACGCGTGGCCGAGTGATAACACACTGAACAGTCATTCGGGAGACCGGGGTTCGATTCCCACCATGGTCGACCATCTTGACAGGGGTTTTTCGCGGTTTCCCTCTGTCGTTCAGGTCAATACTGGGATGGTTCCTTATCAACAGGCCACGACCGACTCCTTCCCACTATCCAATAACACCTAATAAAATAACCTTTCATCTCATCATCCCACCATCTCATTCATCATCCACCGACGCCAATAGATCGTGGCCATCAGTATAGTGCGTCGTTAAACCCCAAATAATATTAATACAAATAATAATGAACAGTGTTACATAATTTTCAGATTATATCCAAATTATGTTTTTAAATTCAAATTTCAATTGTGTTATCTCTCGGAATGATTCACATTCTGAAAATTGTCATGATTACTAAATCTCTTCCATTTTCAACTGACATATCTTCGATATATGCAAGTGATATCAGATTGATAGAAGAAAAATGTGATCAGTTGTTGGTAACAATATTGTTACGCACCAATCGGAAGTGAGCAGCGGAGACTCTGTGACAGCTGTGTCTGTCAAACTGATGTTTTGAACCCTAAACTGTTCCAAGCAGAACACGCGCTGTCTGAATCACATTCATCATGACTAAATTACAGTTAAACTTCCAATCAAAATGAATATTTTGGGTGTGTAACTATTTGACATGGGATGCATATGGAAGCAAATGTAGATTTACGTCAATGTGTTATGGAGTGTTATTAATGACAGATTAAATCTATGAAATGGAAGAAAAATTCACCATTTTGTCAATTATGAAATATAATATACACACATTCAATGTTACCAAACCACATATTTGAGTATGAATAATATTCATGATGGTTAAGTTTGCTCTTTAATTTTTGTGAAATATTTGAGTGCAATCATAACAATTGTCATTGGCTCGTATTGGTTGAAGTAATTAAGTGATGAATAAAGAAAAAAAGTGATCAAGAAGTGACCAAGGTTCGATATTACTTCATCTTTAAATTCGTATTCTCATTTCTTATAACTGTTTGCAAACTTTGTATATTCGTGAATATTCATCGAAAGAGAGGCTTACGCGAATTCAATCCGCACACACACAGACACATACAATATATATATATATATATATATATATATATATATATATATATATATATATATATATATATATATATATTCACGGAATTTTAGGGAACGAGCAACCCGCGCGTGGTGGTGTGGGATAGGAAAGACTGACGATCGGAACCTTCATTTCTCCCGGACACCTACAGATATAGGAATTATTATTTTCACCGGCGTACCTTCTGAACGCCAGTTTTCAATCACGAGGATATTATCCGCAGCCGCTGGCGGATATTATTATATTCTATCGCAACTCATGTTGTCAGTTCTTCGTGTTGGTTCAATGTAGATCAGTTATAGCTCCATGGAGGTGAAGCGAAAAATATGTGGCTATAAGCAATGTTGTTCTTTACATATGTTGCATTTGAAAAATCGATTAATACATTTCAAATTCTCATACATCTCACATTTTTATGAGTATCATTATCCGTTACTGTGTTTGTATTTGTTGTATTTGTTGGTTGGTATATATGTATACACATATACATGATATATGCACATGTAAAGCACACGCACGGTCATATGATTAAAGTGTTCGATCAAGCTACATTGAAAAGTATACTGAAGAAAATCTACTCACAGTTTACCACTGGAACTGATGAAATATGTATACATACATATTATCCATTTACATAGGTACATATAATATACACACTTCTTGTCTACAGTGAGTGTACTGAAAAATCAGCTTGGGCATCTTGCTCATCATACTCAATCATGCTTGTATTTTATTCATATTTGCAATCCAAATTCCTGAGGAAAAAAACATTATGGGATCAGAGAAGTACGCTTCTTTCAATTTCTAAAATGTTTAGAAAAAATGAGACAGAAACTGAAAATACTTATTTTGACACCTAACAAAATTAATGCACTTTTGATCACAAATACTGACAATTGATGAAATGCCAATTTTTGCCAATTCCGATCCTTCATTTACAGACAAGTCTGTAAATATAAGACTTTTGCATCCTAAACATCTATAGTAAATTTTTTTCCATGAACAAATTGGCTAGTACAAAATAAGTTGAAATTTGTGATATATTCACATAGAAGTATTCCTATACCGATAGAATTTCATTCCATTTATTCATTTTCAGTACAAGAGTTATATAACATCAGTAGTTTGAATGAGAACCCATATGACACTTATATATATATATATATATATATATATATATATATATATATATATATATATATATATATATATATATATATATATATATATATATATTCGATCCTATAAGTCATAATTGAAAAAAAAATGGAACTAAAAATGTACAGTAGTTGTTATTTCTTCCATAAATGCTCAATATTCACTGAATGTTGAATCAATTATCATATCACAAAGTTCACAAAGTTACTCGAGGGAATATAAAAGAACGAATTTCATTAAAAATATATCTTCTTCAATCCCTACAGAAATTAGGATACTATTCATATTGAATTATGGCTAATAGTTCGCATCGCTGATTGTTTAATCAATCAACCTTTGATCTGTCTATGAACTTTTATGAGGCATTGTATACTTGTGTCTATATACAGAAGAATGTTTCGCCTCCTGTAATCAATTCGAATAGCGTGATATATACTCACAAAGTTAATATTGATACATTCATGTTCACGAAAGGTGAAGGATCGAATCACCAGTACGCTAGTGCTATGGAATAGGGAAGACAATCGATCGGAGTTTCTTTCTTTCTTATACGCGTAGTTATTCAATTTATACCTGTTAAAATTAGGAATAGCTCAATTATTCATGAGATTTCTGTCTTGTTTTGGTGAAAATGGGCCACGCGAATTTCAGACAAAGCAACGTCTTAATAACCTATCAGAATTTGGAGTTGACGTTCCATTGTAGAGGTTATGTATCTTAAGTGAATTGCGTGCATTCAGACTTCAGTATTTCTTTATGGATATCAAAATCCGTAGCACATACAGCTCTTGTTTGATGATGAAAATATGGGAGACACTGACGTAAATATTCCTGATTTTGCATGAGTTTCGTGTTGTTGAGACATGACTATAATTTAGACACCAATCTATGTCTAGATCTTGACTTAATTTCTTCCCTTCTTTCGAGTGAGTTTACACGGGCCACTTTCCTACGTATTTACAAGTCACTCTTCGGCTCCAAGTTTCGATCCCTCAAACTATTTATATACACTTCAGAAACCTGAGCGTAAATAATAACCCTTGAAACTTCAGAATAAATTGAAATAATTAGAATTTGAAAAATGACATGTAACTCGGTACGATGTTAATATCTTGCTCTCAAAGAAGTACTTCTATTGAGCTATTTTGAGATACGAATGAGTGAATATTACACATCGTTTCGATATTAATCCTTGGCTTTTCAGGGTCTCGAATCTACGCTCGGATTACAGAGAGCTGTACATTTCAAAGTAATCAGAAGTCGGTGTATGTCTGAAAGAATAAAGGAGACAGTTGGTAGGTTCTGCGTCCACCTCTCTTGGCGTATATAAGAGAGAAATCAATTTATAGAGGATACCTATCTTGAAGATAATTGCTCATCAACATTCAGCGTGTTGAAAAATGTAGTTGTGTTCGACGAAAGAAGATGGTTACAATAATATTTGCATAATACAAAACATTAGTCTCTAGAAAGCATTAAATATCAATGATGACAGTTGATTAAAAATGTGAATCAATCACTTGACTAATTTAGTTGGCGGTCTTGTATTGTTGATTGTGTTGATTATTGTCAGTTGAATTGATATGAATGGACTCTTTTCTCCAAGTTGTGGAATTGAAAGTGAATCATTATGAATTCGCTCATCAGTTGGGTTCACTGTGCATAATTTGAGCAGTTTGACTCGTGAATTTTTGGCCAGAAAGAAGAATTATTCTAGAGTTACGTAATATAATGTTATAGAATTGAATTCGAGTGTTTTTTCAAAAACTTTCTTACATTACTTGATTTCATCATGTTCATGACACCGAAAATGAACCCTCTTTTCTGTGGATAAAAAGTTTTGCGTTTTAATTATTTGTTATGTAGAATCTGGTTTCTTCGCGCGAATGAATTAGGAATATTCTAGTGAGTATAAAGATAAGTGATGAACAGCAGTGATATCACAGTTTACAACTGTTTTATTCACTGGTGTTGGCTCTTTGCTAGATATTCCAATATGAAATGTGAAGTTCTGGTGGAATGTTACGCATGGCTCGACGCTTCTTAGTATTGGTTCATTCTTCACATGAAATTTGATTAGGCTACTATATCCAACTTTTCGCCTCTGTCACAGAAGCGTTACTTCTATGATAAATATTTGTAGAGATAGATATCCCCTATAACCATCACCATTTGAAGTAATTCGGCATTATCATTTGAATCCTGGAATACAATGATTGTTTCAAAATTGACGTTGAGGATGGATGGAGAAGACCGGTTAACAACGGGTTGGTTGGCTCAATTCCTCGAGGTATTCCTGGCACCAAATATAAATAATAGGATGTAAGTAATGCACTGTCTGTGAGCATTTCTCTCGAACGTTCATATAGAATATGTTGAAGTATCAGTACTGAATATATCGAATGTATCAAGTTACTGCCATAGTAAATTGTTATTTGAAGTCTCGGTTCTAATTCTGTTCCTCAACTCTCAAGTTTGAAAGTTTGAGCTGTAGTGAGTAATATTTGATACAGTCCATCAGACTTTTCTTTCTTTTCTATACAGATTCTATACTATACGGATTCCCATTATTTGCTCTTTTTTGTTTTGTCATATTCTGTACACTTTCTGATAGTTACCAATTGCTGTACATACCTGACGAAGGCACGAAATTCATGTCAAAAATGTGTGTTACAACTATATCTTCATGTGTTTCTACCCATATGTGCAATAGTATATTTCATCACGTTTCAAAGTTGATATATCAATTAATTATTCTGAATGCAGTATTTTGAAGTACCTACGTTTATATATGACGTGATTAAATAAACTGTTCTGTTACCAATTATTAGTTTTGGTAAAATACTGGTGGACATGCATAAATTCAACCCAGGCTGACCAACTCTGGTGTCAAAATTGATTATTGCTTTACGGCGAATCATTCGACGCTGTTTAGTTCGAAATATTACAATTACCGAGTTTCACTCTGTGAAACAAGCGTTATTTGAATCGATTGATTAGTTTCATCAGTTCAAAGACTCTGTTACAAAACATGTGAACTCGTATTCATTCATATCATCTGTATCATTAAAACATCAAAATCTATTTCAAAATTTATCAAAATTCACCCAAGTATTTTCATGCATTAAAATTAGTTTAAACGACGGAATCTGATGATAACTCAGATCCATTGGCGCGATTGAATGATGAGTAAGCTGATTATCGATTGATTATTGCTTGCTTAACCCTAACAACAGCTAGGTTATGCGGGGGTACGAATGAGCAGATGGTTATGAAACTATGAAGTGATGATAGTGAGAGGATGTTTACAAAAACCCATGCCTTATGCGAGACTCGAACCCACGCCCAATTAACGGTGACTACAGTAGTTTCTGAAGCGGTGCGTCAGCTGACCGAGGTACCGAGGGTGGCGATGAGAAAGCTGATAGGAAAATGAAATAAGAAGTATTTGCACACGTTTTTTTAGCAGAAGCAAATAAGCGGTCATGACTCGCCAGAAAGAATCCAAGTAATCATTCTAACGACGAAGAGAAATCACGAGAAACCTCTGTCAGGGTGGTCCATCATGGCCGGAATCGATTTCGAATCTCCTGAATGACGGTTCAACGTTCAAGTATCTAATTTGCCGCCTCAGTACCACTTTAATTTGAAAAGTACTGATATACCATTGAATGAATTGATATACTATCAATGATGATAGTAATAATACTTTCGAATATCATTGTTGTCAACTCATCAATGAGAAGAATGATGTTACATTATGTGAAAGATAATTGACCATTGTAGATGGGCGTGACTTATACGAAGCAGGGGAAATTTTAGATACCTTGATTGGTTATTTCCCTATTTCCCCTGCTTCACTGTCCACTTGATTGGTTTTTATATTTTTTGACATCACGAGGGCGGACGATCTACGATGGTCAATTAAAACTATAATTGTTAAAATCATTCCTATAATTATTGCGACGGATGTTCGAACAAAGTATTCTGTAGAAGACAAATACGTGAATGAATACATTTATGATTTCAAGTAGGCCTAATTATGATCATTCATGACTGAAATGTTTTTCATATCAACTTCTTATAAGACTTTAGATCAACAATTAAACAACAATTGAACAATAAAATGTAAGCACCTCTAGTGAATGGCTGGTTCAAGTGAACAGCTTTATTCAACAGCATGTTAATACATGCTGGGAACAAATTATTTGCATATATAATTTCATCGTGCTCAAACTCATTCCATAACTAAGCGCCATAAAATGTCTGCGAGCTGAATTAGTATTATATGAATATGTTTCCAATTGAAAACAATAAAGAACATTTATTTCCAGAATGGAATGGACTGGAATATTTTTGGATCATTGTTTATTATCATTATTACGCGTGATGATTACATTTTTGTTACACACACAAAATATTCCACATCATATAATGAACATGTTAACCTAACATGATTTCAAAGTGACGAAGAAATATTCGTAAATATACAGCCTACCTGTGGTTGATTGATGAATTCAGTGGAATTTACCGAAAACATTGTTTTATCCAGTCTATAATCATCGATGAATTCAATAACTAATGCACACCAATCAAAAATTGATTGAATTTTAATCTCACAAATAATTAAAAAAAATACACGGAATCATGATCAATTATATCTGAAATGTGTGAGTAGCCCTATTTAACGAGCAGAAACAAATGTATAAAATATAAAAGCAGGCTGCTCTTTCAACTTTAAAAAGTGATAACTCTTTTGTGAATTCAGTACTATGGAACCCCATGCATCATTTTGGTCAACGAAGCAGTGGTATATCTTAGCTTGGCCGTATACTTGGAAACTTTATAAAAAAACGTATAAATCACATAAAAAATGAGAACTTGAGAAATTAACTCAATTGAAAAGAAATGTACTTTTGCGTGTATAATTTCTTGAAAATTCTCTCACTTTAACGTGAAAATGTTCTATTCATCAAATATGGTCACTGACCTCTTTAAAATGTATGCGAGTCTGAATTTCAGCTAATGCTTTTCGCTTTCAGAAATCTTGAGGATTATTTTTCATATATAAAGAGAATAGGATTTCACTCAATTACCTTCAATCTCTATTCAATAGCATCGAATGACTTCAATCTCATCTACTCTTTTTTTTAATTCAACATCATTTCAGTGGATCTTTTCTTCCACTAGACGTTCTCTTCAAATGTGACATTTAATTACATTTTTTATACATTTTTCACATAGCTATGTATATTTGTATGTAGAAATACGCCTCTCGAAGTATATTCTAATGATGTAGCTCGACTGCAGCATGCAGATATAGAACTGCTAGCAGCCATTTTCTTTGGTTCAGCATTGCATTATGTGTATACCTCGGGTCCATTGTTTTCCCCTAATGACGTCTTGTTTCCATATGCAGTTTCCGTCTCAGAAAATACCAAGGCATCATCAGTCTCCACATGGCCATAAAAATGTATAGTAATATCAACTACAAAATTAAATAGTGATCGCTATTTATTTACGAGTTCACAAAGAGCTTTTGAGTACATTATAGACCAATGACTACGTTGTATGATATATAACAATAATGCATGGATATATTTTATACAGAATATTCCCATATATTTCTCGAATTTACAAGTAATTCGGGTAAAAAATCACATCCAAGAACTGGTATCAGATTACTCACTGATATATTACCATATTCACGTGGAAACTCATCATGTTATTTCGACTCGTAGGTACGTACCTCATTTCAAGTATTGAAATACGATAAGTTTTCTCTTGAGCTACTTCTGATTGTATGAGGAATCGTTATATTTTCCCGTATAGAAACAGATTGTTTTGTAAGAGCTTACGAAAACAAACACATTTGGAGCTTGAAACACTCACAATGCGGAAAAATGCAATGCAATTGACATTTATCGTAAAGGCATATACATGGAGCTGACACGAACAAAATATAATGATGAATATATAAATATAGGTGCAACTATACGAATGGAAGGAATTCCTGGTAGAATAGCAATTCAGATGAATTACCTCTCAAGCTCTCAGATAGAGATGTAGAGGCGTTGAGCTAAATACGTATTGTGTAAATACATTTCAAGAACATGAGTTCACGAAATAAGAGCTCAAATATTTGCTATTCAGTTCTTCATTGAACAATTACTACATAAATTTACAATAAGATGTGATTTTGTGGAGAAAATATACTGAACGAATTGTAATTACTCCCATCGATCAAAATGTTTCCGGATATTTTTATGAATTACTGTTTGCAAATTCTCATACACCAGTCCTGTTTGTTCTTCTTCAACTTTGTGTACCATACACGATCAGCAAATAATGCGTGATATTCTCCAAGCGACGGAGAAATATTGATGAGA
>OZ023328.1:22690217-22707717 GCA_964007535.1 Brachyptera risi
TTTTAATGTTTGGATGGGGAAAAGAAGAAAAAAAGGAATAATGAAATGATGATAGCAAAATCATACAAAAATTAGAAAAAAAAAAAAAATTAATGAATTATATACTTCGTGATAGTAATAGCGCGCACATAATTCGTTGTACGATAATTCGAAATATTCGTATGAAATATAGTCGAAATATATACACAGCTTGTTTCGACACATGGAAATAAGTCTATAGTCAGTTAGTCACTCACTGGCTTCGTTTTCTAGTTCTATTCTATTCATTTTCTATTTGATATTATCATGAATCAGATTAGAAAATGTATTTTCTGGTTTCCCATTCGGAATGTTTGGTCTTCTATTGATGTGAATTTTACGACAATGTGTATCATATTTGTGTTTGAATTCAGTGATAATTTCATTCTTTAAAGGCTGCAAAACTTTTTCACGCCAAGTTGCATAACAATTTGATTTTTTGCCGTACCTATTTTTGACCGCCAAAAATTGAAATGTTTCTTCAAGTAAGTCTGTGAGTCATCAAGAACGTTTCTGGGATTCATTTAAGCATATTTCTTCAATTTTGTCCCGAGGTTCTTGAAACCTAATTATAATACCCAATAAACCTGATACCTAATTCTCAATCTAACGAACTTTCAACTGCTTCATCATTATACCAATCAAACATAGGACTATATATTGATACTTTAAAATCGTCTGGCTCATTATTCTGTGGATTTTCAATCGATTTTAAACCTATTGAGTCATTAAAATGATCTTTACGATTCAATATAGAGTAAAACCTTCCAACCCCAGATTGGGATCGTCCTTCCTTCACTCAGCTACAAACTTTAAATACCTACTTCGGGGCTTCGTTCAAGTTGCCTCAGGGTGGGACTTTGATGTTACTGGGTGTCGCCTATACTTAACTACTCTCTAACGATCCGTCCGACGTATATCCCAACTTCTTTTCCAGAAATAATATATCCTCTAGGATCATTGCAACTAAATCTAGCTAATCAGAATAAAGGTAGCATCTGGCGTTGAATTCTAGCGTCAATAAACAACTTTTACACTTCTTTCAGGAGTAAACCCGCTTTTTTGAAAGATTGATATCAGGCAGTCATACGAAGGCTAATTATCTGAACGACAAAAAATCCAACCTACCACATTTTTTCAACTCTGTATAATAAAGTGATTTGAATTACATTAGCTGCTACATTTGAGTCATTTTGAAATCGTAACGACCCTGGCAAACCTCATAACATATGGTGATGAAAATAGAATTGACTTTTGCTTATAACAAACATAGTATTACTATCATTATTGAGTTATCAAAACAAACTATGATGAAATATCGTTAATGTTACCTCTATAATTGCTTATATTTTGTATCTATACTTGGTGTCTAAGAACAGAAATTATAAAAATTATATGCATTATTTATTACGCGTATCATATTACTACATCAGTCCGATATTTATGAAAATGGTTCGGAGAATTTGATCAGGTCTTCTTGATTCGAAAGATTGAGAATAAAGATTATATGATCATAGATTATGGATACATTCATTCTCACAATGTTTTTATAATGTAAATATAGATCAGAGAATCAAAATCGTAACGTAATGATTTTCCTGTTAATGGAATGATTAACGGAAATTTAATTCATATCTAAATCTTCTGTAGTTTCAGACATCATTATAATTATATGGTATTCCATAATTTCTTCATTGTGACATGTAATAATACGTAGGAATTCTATTTGCTGAAAGCGTTTGTCTGGTTGGACGTGTGGATATCTTGTCAAACGTAGAGGAAAACTACCTGCAGGCTTGATGATTTAATACTGATGACATAATAACAGCTTCTGAGAGTAGTAACTCGCGCTTCAACGTCACGTCAACTCGGCATTTACCTGTAACAATTACGATCAACGTGTGTGTACGATGAGATGGATATGATATACCAACTGAATAAATGTGAACACTCTGATAATTTGTGGAGAAAATCTCGGTAGCTTTGAGAAATTAATGATCTTCGTTATTGTAGTTGTGTTTCTAATATAGTGATAGTCGCATCCCGAAAAATCATTGACTATCACAGCTACAGGAGTTTTCTTGTGTTTTTTCATGTTGGCAGACAATCTGCGAATCTCTTCGATACAGGTATATAAAACACTTTGAAAAATATGTACAAGACCTAATATAACATTCATTGTCAAGAGTATGAGTACAGTTTCAGAACATCAGATTGGATGTACTATTCATTCTGATTGATTTTGAGGAATGATTGAATCGAATTCAATCAAAGCTCTGTTGCGACATAACGTTTGCAAAAACTCACTCACATGACACATATAGCAATAGAATCAGTCAGAACAAACGAATAATGTCAAGGCAAAAACATTGATTGTTACAATTCAGATTTCTGAACATTTGATTTTATACATGAAACAAAATCAAAGAAATGATATGAAAATAAAGTTAAGAGTGCGTATAATATGGAAGTTGAGTTTGCGATTGATAGATTTCTTGATGATAGCTTCTGGACGGCAGGAGATACCAAAATTCTGATACCTGGAAAACACAGTATCGTTCATTCTTCAAGATGATATAAGTAAAAAGTATCGAACTTATAGAGCGAATTTTCACAGATAAACAAGTACACATTTTTTAATGAGCATTTGTGTTTCCTAGAATTCAGGAATATGATTTCATTTCATATACATTCAAAATTACTGATAAAATTGGCATTTTTATATATCATACCGGTCAAAAATTATCACGAAAAACTGATATTTCACTGAATCAACTCACATGCACTCTTAAAGACGGATAGTATGCATGGATTCAAGAAATAATGATAACTGAATCCATTGTGAGCAGGAACTATAAACTATATCTACAGGCAATGAGAATAAAATAGTTTGAATCATGAAGATATAATGGAAAAATCTAACGTTCTGTCGTTTTTGCAATTTTCTTTTCCTCTCGTATCTTCTCGACTGTTTCTTCGTTGGTAACGAAGTCCACTCGAATCAAGATTTTTATTCGTTTGAAGAAGAATATTGACCTAATTTTACTATGATTTGAGTGCTATATCAACTCCAATTGAAGTGCTTCATGATTTACCAAGTTTACCTCCATTGTGTTGCATGCAATTCGTAGCTATACTTTCACAAAAGAATATCTCCATATATAGGTTGAATTATAGAAAGACCACCACATATTAATTAAATTTGTTTCAGGTGTATAATTCCATTGAGTATAATTGAATTACTGTTTACCATATACGAATCAAAAATAGGTTCTGACTTTAATTTACTTAGTATGTATGCCTAATCTATTCACGGCTGTTCCATGGAATATGTCAAATGAAATCACATCAAAGTTCTCAGTTAATTTAGTTTGTAAGTTTCAGCTCGTTCATAAAAGCAAACAAAACTACTCCAGTTGCCATGAATAAAACAAACTTTCACATATACACATATACATGAATAGGGCACCATTAAATGTAGCAGACTCCATTACACAGAACGCGAATTAAAACTGAGATTAAATTGAGCCTGGCGTAGTTCACATCATTATATTACGTTGTGGTCTACATCTACATGTTCCATATATATATATATATATATATATATATATATATATATATATATATATATATATATATATATATATATATATATATATATATATATATATATATATGTATATATATATATATATATATATATATATATATATATATATATATATTTATATATATGTATATATATATATATATATATATATATATATATATATATATATATATATACATATATATATATATATATTTATTCATATATATATATATATATATATATAAATATATATATATATATATATATATATATATATATATATATATATATATATATATATATATATGTATATATACATATATATATATATATATATATATATATATATATATATATATATATATATATATATATATATATTCATATATATATATATATATATATATATATATATATATATATATATATATATATATATATATATATATATATATATACATGTATATGAACGTTTTCGTCAAATCATGAAAATATGACCACTCTTGGACTTGAATCCAGGACCTCTTGGTCTGTACCCAAGTGCCACCCAGATTCAAGTCGAATAATCGACACATTTATATGACAGGAAAAATTTGAGAAACAACTCTCATGGGCTATGTATTCACATATAATATATATATATATATATATATATATATATATATATATATATATATATGTATATATATATATATATATATATATATATATATATATATATATATATATATATATATATTTATATATATATATATATTTATATATATATATATATATATATATATATATATATATATATATTCACATATAATATGTATATATATGTATATATATATATATATATATATATATATATATATATATATATATATATATATTTATCTGTGTGTGTGTGTGTGTTCACGTCTATACCCATTGTGTAACAGGTGTTAATTGCATCGAATTGCATTCGAGATTAATGATGGAATAATCTCCCGTGTGGTTTTTCTGTTTTGGTTTCCAGTAAAGTCCTGAATGAAGCTGAAACTCTTAATATTGGCCCCATGTTATTGTCATCAAATTAATTAACAGTCATAATTGTACGTGAATTACTTGCTTAAGCCTTATTCTGTACTATAACGTTTAATATATGCTGTGCAGTCACGCAAGTATTAAAGTTATAGTTCAGTTCGTTTCATTGCTGCTTTTCGTACCTCAACTGCAAGTCCAAATGACCAACTTCAAAGTGGCAGAAAAGTATCAACAGGTAGCTAGTTACTTACTTGCTATGACTTGCCGCCAACTAATTGCAATGCTATACCAACACGGAATCGACGGAAGTGGATGAAATACAAGATATTCAATATCATTTTCAGTACACTGGTATACAATTTATAAAATGTATCACCTTCATTGATTTCAATGCTCGAACCCACCAACAGCTAGGTTAAACGGGGGAACAGATGAGCGGCTGATAAAGGAAATATGAAGTGTATGATGATAGGTGAAAGAGACGTTCACTAAAACCCAAACCTCATGCAGGACTCGAACCCACGCTCGACCTGACTTCAGTTCCTAGCAGGCCCCTTTCATTTTCCAAGTGCATGGAAGAGAAGAGAATGGATAAGCTCAATCAAGTATAATTGTTTCCAATCCATGTGTCATGGTGAATGTCGAGGTCTCAACTTTATTATTAGCACTCCTGTAATTATAACATGATACATATATCGTTTGTACTACATTTAACTGTGATTGATAATGAGAGTGGCTTCATTTCTCTATGATTATGAATGATCAAATTCATCATTATATTCATTAAACATGGAACAATATTGTATGTTTTATATCACATCTTATTTTTGTATATAATGCAACGAATAAATACAAGCTCCTTTATGTGCGGCTTCGCCCTCTAGCTCGACACTCGTCTGCAGTACACATATAGGTGAAGTTGTGAACACGTATGACAAGCGACACATCCAAAACAAATAAAACATGAAAGAGTAAAACTATATACACAAAATAACAAGAATTCCATACAACCTTCTCTCAATCTATCCGTGTCATTCTAGAACGGAGAAAGACGCTACACAGGTCGTAAAAAAAACTATAAGCAAGGAAAAATGTCATCGCGGTTCATTTAGTCTTCAGCGTCCCGGCGCTTAGAAAAGACGAGAGGTCGGACCGCATTGACATTTCTTTATTAAAACACTTGGAGGGTATTTTGTTTATAGGTCGATCCATCATGAATATTATTATATAAGATGCTTCCATGAAATGTATAGGAGAATAACTAGACAAACGCGTTATGTGTTGCCGCGTTGATGGATGAGGAGCTGGAACATATCAACTTATCTTTGGATTGGTTGTTATATATCTTATCTTTGGATTGGTTGTTATAAATATCCACCTTGAGATCCAAACAATTAATTGGTGACACCTGATGCTTGGATTTAATTGGTATCTTAATAGCTCTGATTGATCCACAAGAATTACGTTATATATTTTTTTACCGATTCGAGTGAAAGTTTGGAATAAAGTATATAATTTCATGTTGAAATCCCCTGAAAATTTAAATTCCTTCGGAAGAAATATTTGTAGCACATTTTTTTCTCCTGGTTATTCTGAAGGGATTTTTGAAAACTTCGAAACGAGTTTTCTCAGAAGTGCAGGTACAACCGATTGCGCCTCAAAACTATACAGTATTGAATCGGATAAGGACACTCGTGTTTGCCAAGTTTCAACTGAATTTTAATTTTCATTTGATGATAAAAAAGCACTTTTTTCGAGTATGATGTAATTGAGACTTCGCTTCGCTCATCCAATAATGATCCTCAGAGAAGAAGACGATGAAGTTCTATTTATTTTCCCACATTTTTTATCAATTTTAATACAGAATGCATATGATAGACACCCCTATTATTGATACAATAGATGTAGGGTTGCTTGCGGGGGTGGTTACCTGACCCATTAATTCACATCAGGGTCCAATCATTGAAGCACGACTAATAATTGAAGTCAAAATTGAACCATTTTCTGGTTAAATACTGAACAAGTCCCACTAGTATTCCAATTGGCAAAAACAGTTGACAAATAGTTGAATACTCGTGATTTATCATTGCCACACTGAATAATATATCATGAGACTGAAAACGGGTAGCGACCAAGACCATATTTACCAGCAAACTTGCATGGCCGATACTATACAATTCTTCATAATATCCAATGTTAACATTTAAATTCTCGTACATCCGAATATTCCAAATGATATTCATTGACTCAAATAACATAATGATCACAGTACTCATAGAAATCATACGAGAGAAATGATCGTATCAGCGTACACCGTTGATGAATATTGAGTCAGTTTAAAATGTACTTTTTCAATACATATTATTATTCCGATATTTTTCCTCTATGTGAACATACTGTTAGCAGCAATGATAGAAATGATGATAAGATAGGAATAATATTCCTAATAACTAGGAAAACGCGTTATGTGTTTCCGCGTTGATGGATGAGCGAATAAAAAATAATGAAGTAATTAAATGAATAAAAATCACATTCTTTAATTTTTTACTCCGAGACGTCACATCCGATTATTATGAAAGTCCGTAATAATGTGTATTATCATGTTGTTCGAGTTCTGTGAAAATTTTAAAAATTTCGGAGAACATTCACTCTGTCATTTTTTCCGCCTGGCTTATTCAAATGGGTTTTTTGAAAACTTCAAAATGATTTATCTCAAGAATTGTTGAACCGATTTTGCCTCAAAACTATACAGCATCAAGTCAGATAGGGGTTCATGTGTGTGCCAAGTTTCATCATTATCTGAATTTCTGTTTGACCTGTAGAGCGCGAACAAAAAAACAAAAAAAAAAAACACATTTGATTTTTCAAGTACAGTGAAATTGAGTCTTCGCTATGCTCATCCAATAAATGATGAGAGTTTTATTATTATTGATTGATCAACAAATAATATCAGAGAAGTTTGGTAAAACATATACATTATTGATAACAAACACATATAGGTATATATAATAATGACAGAAAAAAATTGGCACTGGGCGAAAATACTGTTACGCACGATTACAAACACACACGTATATATATATATATATATATATATATATATATATATATATATATATATATATATATATATATATATATATATATATATATATATATATATATATATGTATATATATGTATATATATATATATATATATATATATATATATATATATATATATATATATATATATATATATATATATATATTTATATATATACTTAGATGGCTATAATGATATGTGAATCATCATACCGTCAAGTTCAAGGAAAACCCACCCACAAAAGTGTATCACATTTTCTGTTATTCATTGATGTATCAATGTTGAAGAAGTATATAAGAAATTCAAAATGGGGGAAAAATTTGGAAATTCGGAGAAAATATCGGGAAAACTGGTCGAAAAATACGTCAAAGCGTTATATACAAGAAAACCAGAGGACACTTTATACATCGTTTGAGTGAACTCTCGTCCATCAGAGAATGTAAATCACTCCTGTAACCGTTCTGATACAAATAAATAGTTTATACTATAACGTACCTTGAATTAAAACAGAAACTTTCATGACTCTCCCTGGTTTTGTATGCCAAGCGCATATGGTGTGGAACTGTTCATTTTCAGTTTGGCCCAAACGCAGTTGTTTCAAAAACACTTCGATACCATACACGATAATATATCTCTAGGAGTGAGCAAATTGAATATGTAACGCGAGATGCATGTTTTGTGACCATTTTCAGCTTCAACTGAAGCATAAACACTCGTAAAGGCTTTCCAAATGATTGTATTGTTGTCATACTGCTTCACACCGTGCAAATAATTAAATTGAAGAATGTTCCCAATCCATAATAAACATTTTCACAATATTACCACAAATGAAACTGTTTGCGCTATGGATACTGAGGACACCTCAACATGATGTATTATTGGCTTCAATTTTCGATTAAGAACTGTTAATAATGTGAGCCCTAGCTTTTATCCCTTCATATCAATTCGAAGTTTCAAAATATGTATCATTGTTAAATAAGACGTCTTGGAACTTCTTTGTTTACGCAGTTCTAAATTTTGTTCCTTCTACATTAAACGAAACTGTTCTCCAAAGGACTTTTTTTATAAAAGGAAACACTTCATTTTTGAAAAGAATTAAGTATTCATTTTTGTCTATTGTATGCTAAAAGTATAATATTATATCAACTCTATATAGCTTATGAAAACGTACAGGTTGCTTGAAAATACTATCCCATTTTTAGGCTTATTTCTTCATTTCTATCATCTCCCTGGAGTAAATAAAGAGAGGAGGGAGAGGTTTTCCCAACAGCAAGATCTTTACCGCCGCCGGTAGGAGTCTTGAATACGTAACGTGGCTATTCTTCAACTCCTCACAGAGGCTTTTCTTTGCTAGTACGTGTGAAATAAGAAGAGGAGAACAGTTTTGTCCGGGCCACTTTTCCTTACTTCCTCAGTCGCCCATTAGACGAGGACTGAACGGAACAAAAGCCATTGCAAGAATCTTTTACTTCATGAAAAAAGAAACATAGTACGAAAAATATGTGTCCTTTCTCTCCATTTCCATGATAAACAAATAATAATTCTTTCATTTTTTCCACCCGTACGCTATTTATCCGACGAGTTTGAAGGGTGCAAAAGCTTTTAAAAAGTTTCCTTTCAGTGACTTGGCTTTGGAAAATATTCTCAGACTTTATTATTAAAATAGTGAACTATTATTATGTCATATGAATGCATACGATACTTATTCCAAGTATTTAACTTACAAAGCATTGCGAATCTTCATACCGGCACAGTAGCTGAGTGGTTAGCTCACTTGCTTCATGTGACCCAGGAGGTGAAGGGACATATCGGACCCGATTCGATCCCCGTCACCGTCCATCTTTACATGGGTTTTTCGTGGTTTCCCTCTGTAGTCTAGGCTAATGCCAGGATGGTTCCCACAATATAGGCCACGACCGCTTCCTTCCCACTATCCTTTCCACTACCCATAAAAACCTTCATCTCATTATCCCATCATCTCATTAATCGTTCATCCGACGCCAATAGATCTTAGTAATCATTACAGTGCGTAGTTAAAACCCAATATAAAAAAAAAATAGAATCTTCATAAAAATGTATATATATGTATATATATATACATATATATATATATATATATATATATATATATATATATATATATATATATTTATATATATATATATATATATATATATATATATATATATATATATATATATATATATAAAACCTGGTAAAACCAAGTGAAATTATAAATTAACTCTACATTGAGGAAATATGAACTGAATATTCCAAATATATATATATATATATATATATATATATATATATATATATATATATATATATATGTATATATATATATATATATATGGAATATTCAGTTCATATTTCCTCAATGTAGAGTCAATTTATAATTTCACTTGGTTTTACCAGGTACAACCAACACCGTACTGTACATCGTAAAATATCCACATAGCGCATCGAAATTGACCGTAATTTTTTTTAAACATTCATTTGACCATTGATAGTTTTAAAAAATGTTGAATAATTCAAGGAACAAGCAACAGTGATTTTTTTCTTCCAGGCTGACCAAAAATAACCAAGACGTGCCTTTAAGCCGTGAGATTCAATTCAACAGTAAAATCGAAACAAAATTTTAATTTTCCACTTCAAAAAAATGGTTACCATTTCAAATTGGTGGTGGGGTTTGTCTATGAAACCCAGTCCGAACACGTTTCGTATCTTCCTATTCTCAACATATATGCTTTCTATTCATATTTCTATGCTTTATATTTATATCAATGCTTTCTCATATCTTCGAGCTAGGTTTTAAACATCACGTTTGCTAATTCATAATTCTTAAGACAGTTAAATTATGAGTCTACTTGCAACGCAATACGACGATTCGAAGCCTCAAGCTATCAGTAGTTTGATCCTGATAACAGTTATAGGGTTACATTATTATCTATACCGAAGCCTCCAGGTGTATTCCAAGGAATATATTACACTCTTTAGTGATTATAGAGTATA
Source organism: Brachyptera risi (assembly GCA_964007535.1). Taxonomy (NCBI): domain Eukaryota; kingdom Metazoa; phylum Arthropoda; class Insecta; order Plecoptera; family Taeniopterygidae; genus Brachyptera; species Brachyptera risi. Next base: position 22,700,941 of record OZ023328.1, read on the forward strand.
ATCTTTTGTGATAGGACTGACCGAATCAACATAAGAGAAATATTTGTAGAATAATCAATGTGAACACATTAGAAATATCATGTTTTTATTCTATAAATTATTATAAAATACAATTTATTTTATTAATAATATTTTGTATGTTTTTTTTTCACAATTTTCACCAATATTATTGAAAAACAATTACATATTATTTGACGCGACAAACTATTCATGTGCTCGAAATCACTCACAGTACACAATATTCAAGGTTGATACAATTAAAATACATTACTACATAAATTAATTATGACATAATATAAGAAGTAGTGTGGTTCATGTCACAAATCCATACTATATAGTTTTTTCATAAGAAATAATATTATGTGAAATGACTATTACATAATAAGCATACATAAATGGCAAAATTATCATGTATTTTATATAGTCTCTCGAGATGAGGATAAGTATTTCACATGATAGAACTATACTTTGAGTCTGAGAAAGTATAGTATCAAATAATAATATCTTTGTCCTATTTGAAAAACTTAAAATATTATTTTAACGATTGACTTAAATATTGGTAACAAGTCTTTGGTAAAAGCTACCAATATCGATATATTTTATTGAATATAAATTCTGTCTTTTGAACCATGCAAAAGGTACAGAGAAATGACAAAAGGATTTCCACTGTCAAAGAAGGCATATATCTATCTTGTCCGGTTGAAATGGAACAATCGAGGCAAAAGAATATGAAAAGAAAATATTTTGGTGATGTGGGCGCGTGAGGGGGAAAGGGGATATACAGAGGGTGGAGGGTCATCCTCAACTATTGTCACGTCTGTTGAAATAAAATTGTTATTTCGTGATCGAGTAGGCGGGTCAGCAAAATCTTACCACATTATTATGTAATAACAAACCTCGGGCAATAGAGTTATATTGTAAAGGAATGGGCGACTTCAATTCAAAGACTAAGACTTTCTTCTTCTAGAGTAAAGTAAAAGAATTACACATAATGGATAATCACGTGATCAATAATGATTCAGCAAACTCAAATTGAACGAATCGAGTATTTTTGCTCGTGGTATTCACTATAGTAAATGAAACCTCTTGAGATATAAATGACTGAAAACTCAAGTCAACAGTATTTAAACTCAATATTTACTATACGTTAGACCGTTGGAGATTAAGGGTGATCCCTCGTCCCCTTGGGGTCCACCTCTGTACACAGCTAAAGGCTTTTACGCCTCCAGATTATCGGGTCACTAACATATTATATATATATGGGCCTATATATATATATATATATATATATATATATATATATATATATATATATATATATATATATATATATATATATATATATATATATATATATATATATACGTGGCTTCGAAAATAATAATCTTATATTCCGAACAGCACTTTTCTGGTTTCATATATAAAACATCCTCTATGAAGAATGAATTCCTCCGGGCACCCTTAAAACAAGGGTGAGTTTGGTTAGGCGATGTGCCATATTGGTGATCAATATGACGAAGATTGTGTACCATATTGGAATTTCAATTTTGTCCCCCGTATTATAGCGAAAGGGTGGCGAGCAGAAAGTGAGACAGAGTTTTAGGGATGATATATCTATATATATAGGAATTAATGCAACTCCCCACGTATATGTTATTTCTAGTCTTGTGGGTGTAATGGGCAAAGAGGACGAGAGTGCGGCCGAGAAAGAGGGCGATAGAACGTATATATGATGGGGAACAGTAATTGTTCTACTGTCAGTAGCAGACTATTGCAGACCTAATCGTCGGTTATAATGAGTTTTTGGTTCTTTCAACTGGTCTTTATAACTGGGAAGAATCAAGAAACAGAGTCAAAGCATATTAGGCATGGAGTTGACATGCTGAAACAGTTTCTTCTATGGCTGAAAATACGTAAGGTAATTTAGTTGAGAAAATAATCCAATCTGCAGATTGCGTTGATGACCATGAAGAAGCATAAATGATATGTAAATTAACGCAAGTATGAGCATGAGGGTTGGTCATGTTTGAGATGTTCCACTCAATTATCCGTAAAAAAAATCTTGAACAATAAATCGACTATGGCTATATTTTACAACAATACCCACTCAATCATAGTGATCAGAAATTGTTGTTATGATTAGATGTGTTCAGCAGTATTTGTGATAACCATCATAGCACAATCGGTTACGAAGTACCATTACTTTAAACGTATTTATTTTCATGTATTGTATATTAACAAGAAGTATAGAATTCGGCTTCCGAAAGTTACACAACCGCTGTTGGATAATTTATTTCGCCGCTGTGCCACTTTAATTAAATCACCTTATCTTCTTTGAGTATAAAAAACTAATGTAGTGTTTCGAGTTGTATTCTAGTTGTGCAACACAGTCCAAGTATCATGGTCGTTAGCATCTTATCTAATTCGTTACACAGTGAGACACAAGGGAATCATTTGATAGCTACTTAAAATATAAAGAAAGGGGTTCATTAACGCACATTTAATTAATGATGTAAATTACTCTGTAATTATCGTAACGTAAAGAAGAAAACCCGATTGATGTACCGTGAATGTTGAATGCTAAGGCATCGATAGAGCTTGTCCATTTTTCTACAATTGATTTTTCCACAGAAACTTTAAATTCTCTTTAAATTGACTTTAAATTCTCTCCATCATTCACCATAAGCCTGAATGTTCAACAAATACGTACTTTTCAGAGAAAAATAGTTTTTTGTTTCAATTAGTCATGGATTCGCTACCCCATAAAGTTCCGGTTGGCCAAGCGCATTCATGCGTTTGAGGTATTATACAAAAAAAAACTCTTATAGTTTTTGGCATTACAAATGTATCGTTGATTTCCCTTTTTTTGGTGCGGTAGATTTGAGAGAAATATCTGTATATATGTATTCTACGTTAACCTCGGCGGAGATAATACATTCTAGCTTGTAAAAGGCAGGGCTAAGCGAACAAATAAGCCCGCTTAGAGAAGACCCATGTTGCTGAGCTAGCAAGGGGGAAAATACTACGAACAACGAAATGATGAAACACTGATCTAATTAAAAACAAACAAGTTCTTCCACTTACGGCTTGAAAATTTTCGAGCATTTTTTTATTCAAATGAAGAGCTGTAGTAGTTTAATTTCACATTCTTATTTATAGAATAACCCTTAAATTTGTCATCGCTGTACAGACTGTGATAATCTATTTTCTCGGCATGAACTGAGAAAGGTTTGGATACTAAAAAAATCTATTCCGACTTGCGTAATAATAATTAAAGTCGAGGAAGCTATATCACTACTGGATATTATGAGAAGTCACAAAAGTATTTTCCAATTAGTCGGATCGCTTCACCGATATGGAATTCGATAAACATAATATTAAAAACGTCATACTAAGTAATTGATTATCATTATTCATGCTAGCACAAAGAACCGTCATGATGTAATTCAAAAATGAAGGATTGATAATGTTATGAAGAGTTTGACAAGGGTGTAATAACTCATAAGTAAATAAAATAGCATATGGTGGTCCCAGACTTGACTTATAACGAAATATTGAATAATTAACTACACTTTTATGATATGCAATCACACACATTTCACATACAGGCTAATAAAGTGACAGTTAGTTCATCTTTTGTTTTCACAATATTATACTTTAATAATAATTATTATATTTACCCTTTATAGTATCTTCCAGCAATTCAATTATTCGAATTATTCACAGTGAAACCCATGTTTCAAAAAATTATCTCTGAAGATTTCACAAATTCATTGTATGAATATTTCTTGACTAATTTGACGATTTAAGTGTCATTTTATACAATTCGATTGGACAAGTTTCCGTGTCCCAGTGGAATGGTACTTTATCAAGCTCTTGGTTTTTTCTCAGAAGTTTGCACTCAATTATGTCGGATTCATTTTAGAAGCGAATCCGTTGAAATGAAATCAATTTCTCTTTCCTATACTTCGTGAATCATTATCACTAGTGAAGTTCGAGCGCAAAAATATCGAATCCACAGAAGAAGGTTGGAGAGTTTAAGAATCCAGCCTCATATTGACATTGAATATATACATCTCGAAACAATAGAATCTTTAGCACCGTGCTCCACTCCATTTATAACAAACGTTTTTCACACTCTCATGTCTATAAAGTCAATAAAAGAAAGTAATTCCTGTATATTACATATTTTGATGGGTGCTTGAGAGCTAGTCATACCGACGAAATCACACATCACACGAGATCATCTATATCATCTTTATAAGACATTGTTTCGAGCTAATCTCGTTAATGTGCCCCTGAACAAAACAGGGTTCGAACCCAACACTAGCAATGCGTTTCTAAGGGCTCGCTAAAACGCACTACTCATGTACCATTTGTCAGCGTGCGTAATTCCGGATCTTTTGTAATACCGTCAATAGTAGAAATAGACACTTTTTTCTTTTTCTTTTTTGTAATTTCAATCGGCACAATTTTATATTTGACGTCACCATTCTCTCCTTTCATTGCTGATGCATTTTCAAATATTGCTTCATTTTCAGGTTTTCCTTCTTCGTCCTCATTCGTGTAATACTGCGCCGCGTGATGTTTGGAGTACGCAATGCCTGCTAAAAGAAGCGCTCCTGTGAGCAGGAGAAGTAATATCGCTGTACCAGCGGCAATAAGACCAAGCCTTGATTCGTCGGCAAGGAAATTGGTTCGTACAGCCGCGTCATTACCACCATCCTCCGTGTATTCCAGACCTGAACCGCGATTACTGCACCAACTTAACGATGACCTCTTGATTGACGCCAAAAGACGTCCCTTGAGACTGTATGGCCCTGCACACGTGACACTTTGCAACGTGACGGCGCTCACTGTTTTGTTGACTCGACTCAACATCGGCACTATATGACACAAGTCACATGACCACGGATTGCCGTGGAGATGCACGACTTTCACTGATTCCAGTCTATTCATAAGACGTTCGTCCAGGCCACGGTATTGATTCCTGGATAAATCAAGGATTTGGAGCTTAGGGATGGGCGATAAAAACTGTACAGGGAAATGAACAAAGTTGTTACCAGATAGGTTGAGCGATCGAATGTGTTCGTGGTCAACGAACAGTCCCAGTGGGAGATCGGTTAAACCCATGTCGGCCAGACCGACTTCTTTCAGCATTAGGACGACGCCGAGAACGTATTTGATTTCTGTCAAGGGGATATGGTTGCCACTCAGCTCCAGACGGCGGAGGGAATCTGCCAGAGGCACAAAAGTCTCTGTATCAAGTCGGTCTAGTTTATTGTAACTAAGGTCTAGCTCTTTGAGTGTTGTAAGATTAGCAAAGGCCGTTGCTGTGACTTTTGCGAGGCGATTTCTTGCGAGGGTTAGAGATTGTAAATCAGTTTGTCCTCCGGTTAAGCGACCAGTGTAGCTGAATGTTTTTTCGAGCACTACTGGAAGTTGGTTGCCATCAAGTTTAAGCGATTGGAGCTTACGGAGATCGCGGAATTCGTCGGAAGATATGTATTTGAACTCGTTGTCACCAAGGTCGAGATGAAGTAAGTCGGGTAGGAGACTATAGATGAATGTATTGATATTGGACAGGCCACAGCGACGACAACGGAAGGTTCGTAACTCCTGTAAGAAAAAATGAGTTGTTATCACATCAAATCTAGAAAAACAATTATTTGACATAACATAGTTCGAAGTCGGTGAGCAGTATTTTGTGATGAAACATATATTCATTATGAATACAATAACATCATCTGATCATCTATAACACTTAACAGCGATGCAATGAATCGATACTACTCAAATGAAATGAAATGAAATGAAATGAAATGAAATGAAATGAAATGAAATGAAATGAAATGAAATGAAATGAAATGAAATGAAATGAAATGGAATGAAATATATCAAATATAATTGTGCAAAAATGTAATAATAGTAGAAAAGTGAAAAGGAATGAAGAAAGTACACGGTCGGTGGCTTTGGTGAATAGTGCAATAGTAAATTGCCAAGAAAATGTTATAATTCGATATCTCATCTCCAATCTACAGAAAATGACGTTTAAATCGCGTTCTCTTATTCACGTCGCTTACAGCAGTCTATTACATGAATGTGACCTATATCCAAATTATTTTTCTTTCCACGCATTGCGTGCTACCAACATTCTATTCATACAAAATGAGAAGCAACTGTATTCGTTCTGTTATTATATGCACTATTTCGATACTTGCTTATAATTCTTGTATTCATTTCGATTTTCAGATTGAGCTTTATACTCGTGAACATCGTGAATGTTTAACTTATATTGTCAGTGAAACAAGATTGGGTCCAAATGGCAGAGCAAAGCAACAATAATCGATGCTCGACTGCTTATAAATGATGTATTCTTGTAGTTGCATCCAAGAAAGAACGTTCCGATTGATAGTTCCTTCTATCTCAAACTACTAGCGCACAGGTGGTTCGAGCCTTCTCGTTTCAGTGGTACAAGTATATTATTTCGTATATTTTTAGAATATTTGTCATGGTACCATCTTGATTGGGGAATGAATTATCAAAATATGAACTGACACGTGTGGCTGAATGGTTGATACACCGAACCGTCATTCAGGAGGCCGGGGTTCGTTCCGCCATAGTCGACCATTCTGACAGGGGTTTTTTGTGGACTCACTCTGTCGTTCAGTTCAATACTGGGATGGTTCTTTGACAACAGGTCACAACCGATTCCCTCTCACTATCCAAAAACACCCTGATAGAATAATCTTCCATATCATCATCCCACCATCTCAT
>OZ023328.1:22712717-22725217 GCA_964007535.1 Brachyptera risi
ATGAACACTTCAAGTTACAAGAGAGAGAGATAGCCATAGGAAACTGAGAGAGATAGCTGTCCACTACCGAGTTCCAAAATCGCACACCAAACTTGGGTCGCGCATGTCGAAGAGAAATATTCTCAGCTAGGATACGGGCTCTTAAGTGGTAAAGTGGTAAATTGATGATAAATAATGCTATTGGTTCTATAGCCCTGCACACCTTGCTGTTGACCCTCGCTTGATTTATTCTATCGAATAACAACAGGTCTCCAATTATAGTATCATTTTTTACACCACTTGTATAATCTTTCTAAAACATCTCACGGCTCGAAACAATTAATTAGCGTAGCATCGTAAAAATCAAACCGTATTATATAGAAGTTACTAACCCGGACATCTTTAAAGACTTCTGGATTGAGTTCGATCAACTGATTATCGCTCAGATCCAACTCATGTAGTTTGCCGAGCTTCAAAAAGAGTCTTGGAACCAATTCGGAGATTCGATTCTTTGACAACGTCAACACTCTCAACTCCGAAAGATCCCTGAAAGTTCCACTCGGCATTGACTCGATTCGGTTGTCGTCGAGATGAAGCGCGACAAGATTCGCCAATCCTCTGAAGTTGTAATCCAGAATTCCAGACATATTGTTTTGTGTCAAGTTGAGAATGTGTAACGTTGGTACGCCCCAGAAGGAATGTTTTCCGATAGCAGGGATGTTTGACCGTACAATATGTAATTCCTCAAGTTGACTGAATTCACGGAAGATTGGTCCGATAGTGAGTGCGTTGAGAGCGTCTTCAGGTGCAGAGATACGAATAACTTCTGTCTGTCGGTCCATTGAGATGATCGGAATAGGATCTGTCATTCCGCCACGATCGCACGCTACTTGACGGCGACCTCGATTGTCTAGTTGGCAGATACATGCTGATGGACAGATGGCGAAAGACGCCGATGACCAACCGAGGAGAAGGAGCGCCATCAGCAACCGACCAGCCATACTGAAACTGAAGGAAAAGAATCATCAATTGGATGTTGAATTGTGGATGGAACACGAATGTGTCATCATCTGGAAACGGAAAAACATTGTGAGGCTTGTATACATGATTTACAAACATGCTATTCAATCAAAAACAAGTGATGGTAACAGTACACAATAAAATATTAATGAATCATCATTTTATTTTGTTTCAGTTCTTAGTTATATATGGTTTCAGTTTTACAGATGTTCATTTCCGAAACTTTTCAGTCAGTTTAAAAATGAATTTTAATAACCGCCGATGTATAAGCATGTTACTACCGTGTGGAAATCAGTAAAAACAATGCAAAGCACAGAACACATTAATTTGTATAGTATAATTACGGAATTGTGTAATCTACGGTGAATGTTTTTTACCACAGATAGTCGTTCTGAAACAATACACGCTACTTTGGCAAGCGTATATGTATCGTGTAATTCAATTTCGATACTGTACTGAATACATTAATGTTGAGGAGAGGTTTTTGTCAAAAAACGTTGGAGACGTTATCGTAACTTCTTCCTGGTAATTCATTAGGCCTATACCTCACGTAGTCTGTGGTCCATATTATTGCCAACAAAGGGATACATACACTGATAGTTCCGCCCAATGAATCAAATGTGTTATGCAATCATACAAAACAATGTTATTAGATGAATTATGAATATTATTTATTGTCTTCAGATGAATATCACATAAAAATGTTTTCTATCTCAAGCTTTCCCACATGAATATTTTCCCCATGATACCTGAACTGTATTAATTACAAAAACGAGACTTTTTTGAAACCTTATGAATTATAATATTGCTATTGGAAAAGAGAATAGATATAATATATTTCTCTTTTTTGACACGTAGAAGTTATCAACTTTATGAAGTTTTGAAGAGCAAAATAATTTCAAATAATGGGTATATGATGATGTTCATCCCATTAAATCTTTACATAAACGACCGAAGCATGCACTAATATATTACTCTATAAAGTGCTGTTGAATTTATGTCTCTGGAATATTCTGTAAGATCATGTTTAAATGAGTGATGGTCTTATTTCGTAAGGGCAAAAATTGCCTCTGGGAAAATATTAACAGGACATTATGTGTGATGGAAAGCCCGAGATATAACACACTTCGAGCATATCCTTTCTTAAAATAGGAGTACGGTTGCATAGAAATATGAAATACGTTACAAAATACATGGTTGCGTGGAAAAGTGCGTGTATACAGGTGTAAGGGCAGCAATGTATTGAACACGTAAATTTATTGCTATGCAGCATCAATAGAGATCATATATTCTGATAAAATATAAGCTTTTCTCAACTCTATCTACCACAGAGCCCCTTATTACTACAACTTATGATGCTTATATCTATGGTGGAATATTTAAAAATGGAATATTTTCTCCGAGTCGTCCGTTTTACTCAGATAGTTGAGAATTGGGATATGAGATTTGAGATACTCTTGGGACACAGGTTAGAACCCTAAAGTTCGACAGTTCGACTTAACTCGACAGTTGCGGGGTCTAGGAAAGATTCAAAAGAATACTCTTCCTTGCCTAGAACCTGTGAAGACTGAAGACTTAGGGCGGATTGTGGAGGGGAACCTGACCTTAAGAGAATGTATGAATGTTGTAGCGTGTAGAGAAGACTTGAGAGAGTGAATTCGAGAGTTTTTGTTGGCTGGTTTTCAATTAGTATTAGTATTTAAGTAATCAAAAATTGACATTCTCGATTATGTTTGTTTTATTGTGTCATTCAGTTCAAGGACTTGTCACCGCACTATCCTGCATCTGTGAGTGTGAGTGATAAATAAATAAATAAAATTAATAGTCGAATTGGTGCGGGATCGAGTACCGATGAAGTCATGTTTTTAACATTTTTTAAGCCCATCATATTTCCATCGCTTCATTGTTATCCACTCATTATGAAACTCCCATAACCTATAACTGTTGGCAATAATTTCAAGGAATTTCAAGAAATAATATCTTCCGCAATTCAACACTATAGACGCAAATGTTTCAACACTGAGTTCTAATGAATTTACATCATAAATTAAATTGATAAATTATGAATAATGATGAATAATATAATATATTTTTGATATTTAATATAATGATAGGCCTATAATATATAATTTTAATGATATTATATGATACAATTGAATAATATATAATATATATAATATATATATTCAAAATATCATATTTGTATTTATTGAATATATGTTTATATATGTTAACATATATTCATGTTTATATATGTATATGTTTATATGTTTATATATATATATATATATATATATATATATATATATATATATATATATATATATATATATATAATATATTTCTTCTCGTCTTGATGTTATTAATATCATGAACTTTTTATTTCGATGCGGATATCGTGAATTCGAAATAAATTAGAATGAATTATATGAATACATGTGATTTTTCATTTTATCCATACTATATTCCACATTGTCTCGTCGTCATCTTGTACTGATTCCCACCGGCGAAGATGTATGATATTGCTCGATGTTGTCCATACTATGAGTTATATCTCCAAGCGACGTGAGTAATGTTTCATTGTAGTGGCATGGACACGGGGTGCATGTACTGGGGCGTGTGGGTAGCGCCCAATTCCGTGCCCTTTTCTTGTCAACCCCAGACTAGACAAACAAACCGAATATACACCGCGCATATCAAATGAGATGCGTACACCACGATACTGCATGCGCCAACAATCGCGAACATATACACACAGACGGAAATTAAAAATGTGATATACTTGTATTCACGATAGAAGAAAATGATTCACAAAATTTGAAAAATTTAAATTTCGGTGATTGTATATAAACTCGCTGTAGCTTTGAATATTTGAAGCTTTTGTGAAATGTGGATGTGTTTCTAGTCGTATATCAATTATTGTTGAATATCATTGACCATCAAAATATCACAGTTATATACAAATATAAAAGTGACAATAGACTTCCATCACGTTGGTATAGCCACTTCTTTTTCTCTTGGGTGCAAGTATACCCATAATACCACCCTCTCGACTGAACGCCTACCGCAGAAGTACTTTTAATATGATTCGAAAAAATATACCTCATTTTTATACAACTATGTAGAGAACAGTACAGCTAGAATATTTATTATATTCCATGTGCAAGGTATGCCTTCCATTAACCATGTGATAAATGCAAACCTAGGTATGAAAGTACGTAGGGAAATATTGAAAGCATGAACGTGAAATGCCAGTGTTTTTTTCTGTTATCGTGCAGTAGGCCCCTACTCCACGAGAATATGAACTGAACCTCGTATCCGCGTTGACAAACGTAACATATCTTCAAAATATATTGCTGAGAAATTTATTGGTTATCAGTATTGAAATTATATAATGTATTATCTATAATTTCATATTCATTTATATATATATATATATATATATATATATATATATATATATATATATATATATTTATATATATATATATATATATATATATATATATATATATATATGTATTAATATATATATATATATATATATATATGTATTTATATATATATATATACATATATATATATATATATATATATATATATATATATATATATATATATATATATATATATATATATGAATGTATATATATTTATATATATATATAAATATATATATATATATATATATATATATATATATATATATATATATATATATATATACTCATATATATATATATATATATATATATATATATATATATATATATATACTCATTAGTATCGGTCATGTATCAGTTCACGATTCTCACAGAAAAACATTTCTTGAATTATCACTTGTAGGCCTACTACTTCTAGGTTTATATTACATTTTTCCAACACAGGTGATGAGATTAATCATCACGAAATTTTGATCGATTATTGTTCGCTTATTGATCCCACCAGCACCAGCTCATTTTGGGCAACCAATGGGTAGATGAGAGATGAATGATGTATTGCAAAGGCCATGTCTTACGCGGGATACAAACCCACGCTCGATTTGACTCAAGTTTGCAGGGTATTGCCATGTGAGCAATGGCGGCTGAACAGCATTTCATAGGCACTTGAAATGTTGATCCAAAGCTATCGTAATCCACTGTTAATTCGGAAAATCCACTTACTTATTTATATCAGCCAGTAGCAGTATTGAGAATCGTTTCTATTAATCATCCAATATTCTCAGAAAATAAAACGTCTCACATTATTATACATCGAGAGATGAATGATGAGTAGTACAAAGTAATTATTTGAACGATAATAAACCTAAATTAGATTCTCTTCGAGCTTATATTAACATCTTAACTGGAAATATATATTTATCTCGAGTAGTCATCACTTTATTAAAAGACTATATAAATAGTTAGATGATAAAATTCAGAGAGCGAAGAACTCAGATATGAATTTATATGCAAGAAGTAATTTCAAAATTCTAATATGCGAGCGGAAAAAAAATTCAGCCTGTGCAAATTTGATTCACTTTTTTTTTATCAATTACATATTCAGAAAGGAAATGGTTAATGAAAATTCTTCAGAATGAAGTGAGACTCAAATGAAGTCAAAAAACATTTACATTTCTACATGTTCAAATATACGCACAGCATATTCAAAGTCTTTGGACTTATTAATTGATATTCTAAAAATAGAATGTTTCATGAATTGCTTCATAGGTAGATGATAGAAATGTTTATTCATAACTAGAAGGTGAAACAAGTAGGTTCATGCTTCACTATTATCGAAGATGTGATCCGAAAAACATGTATTACAATAAAGACTTTTCGCATGGTGAGTTTTCAATAAAGTGGATATCAATTTATAGAATCTAATATATCGGTATTTGAGACACTTAACTTTGATAAAAACTCATAATTAACAGTCGTCTTCAAGTAGCAGAGCCAATGTACGTGAGAAATGTATATATGACTTCAATCATGATGAAACGAGATCGATTGTTTTCAACAAGTGTTTCAAAATGGTGATTTTTTTCAAATGCAATTTTCTTTTTTTCTAAAGCACTTTCAACAAGAAGAGATCATAACACCGCGATAATATTCGTTAAGACACTTGTGAAACCCATGAGGTACAAAACAAGAAGTAAGATACAACCCAGAGATGATTGAAATTTAATCACTCGTTATTCAATCTCAAGAAATGAAATAAAAACTGTTTTCATCATTTCAGATCAGATATTTCACGGTGTTCGAGTTATAATTTCCAATTTTTTTGTATTGAACAAAATAACATAGAACATACATATAAATAAATGATCAGTCACGTGATATCCACAAAGCCCTAAAGAGCTTGACTGTGGATTATATATATATTGAAAAACAATGGGAAAGTATATTGTGTAATGCGATAATTGAAACAAAAGTATTTATAACGAGGTCGAATGAAATACAAACTAAATTGAATATGTTGATAAGGGACATTTGCAGGAAGAATTTCCAATCACAAGGATATTGACATACGATTGAGAGAGTAAATATATGAAAATATGAGGTTCTCATCTTCTATAATTATCTCTGATACGTTGGAAACGCTGAATACAGAATATTGTTCTCCAAAGGAATATTCCTGGAATGAGATAGTTTTCTAATGTTTTTGAAATATAGGCCCTACAATTGTGAGTTACTACTTCGTAAACGATGACAAATTCTCAAAACATATCTTCACGTATACATTTTTATATTTTTAGCCTGTGAACCATATGGAAACAGTGTTTGAGAGTTGCGAGTTTATTTCTGCATTACCTGTGAGAGCAAAAGTTGATCAATTTGATTTGAGCCCAATTCACTTTCTCAAAATCCCATAATAATACGTGCAACATAATATTCTATACGAGACAAAAACATTATTCAAATTTTCTTCAATAGAATTTCCAGCTTGGACATTTAGGAAACCTTGAAGTGTGATGAATATATTCCATTCGATACATTTTGATAACTATCATAGTGCAATTAATTGAAATGGCGTTACAAAAAGTTCGTGTGCGACTTGGGTGTGGTTACATGGTCCAATATATTATTTTCAATGCAGTTCCCTAATTAGTACATATGGTATTAAATATTCAATAAAAATAATGGATCCACTTCCATATGACTAATAATAGTATACAATATAAACCATCTTCACTGCAATATACAGTGTATGTATATACCATATACCAATTACCTTTTCATATTACACGGCTCCATGACTTTGATTATTTAAAGTGCACATATCCTGTGCTGTAGCCCGCTGAGATTCATTCTCAAGTGACCCACTGAGCCAGCGAAGAGCACCGCAGGGGAATGGCGGGAGATGCTCCAGTAATCGAAACACGTCGAGATCAGTAAATAGAAGGGGGTTAAACATAGGGAAGTACTTGTTATTTGGTCACTGCATTATCGAATATGGCTTCGGGAATATATGTTGTGATGGATAGTGAACGTTTAAGGATAATCACGTTTTCATTATAATCAAATTATACCGTATTATCAGTTCATAGACAAGATTCAGGCTAATCTGTTCAGTGAATTTAATCCAAATTCCTCTTCAGTTCGTTGGAATAATAAGAAGGGAACGGTTGTGACTCAAATTGACTAAACATCCCAGTATTCACTTATTTATACGGCTGTGAGAAACGGCGAAAACCCTCAATAACGCGAGTCGGACCCTTGTTGCGAGTATTTTTTTTAACAAACAGCTATACTGCAAATGAAATGAAAAATGGAGTGGCAATTGAGTATACAAATGATGTTTAGACTATTGGGAAAACAACGGAGGTTTTTTTTCCATATCAAATATGGAACATGATATAAACAATAGGAAATTGAAATATAATTGCGTGTTATTTCAATGTTCACTTTCTGAAATACCAAAAACATTCCGATGCAGTAGCTTGAAAAAATCCACTTCAAGCTCAGGACGTAATTTGAATGATAGTTAGTTACTCCATTTCCGATATAACTATTTTCACCATGGTGATCGCTCAATATCTCGACGCTCAATGTATATACACACACAGACACACACACACATATATTTATTATATACATATATATACATATATATATATATATATATATATATATATATATATATTTATATATATATATATATATATATATATATATATATATATATATATACATATACATATATATATATATATATATATATATATATATATATATATATATATATATATATATATATATATAATTTTTGAGTCAATCCAATTTTAGTATCAGTACTAATTGTGGTCTCATGTTATGATCATTTTGTACTATTTAATTATTGTGATTAAATATGTGAAATATGTAAACTATGTAAAATGTAATAATGTATGTAAATAGCATATATATTCTAAAAAATTAAAGAATACAATACAATACAATATATATATATATATATATATATATATATATATATATATATATATATATATATATATATATTTTTTTTTTTTTCTTTTCTTTTTTTTTCTATCATCAACATCGAAATCTGGCACAAAATAATTATTTCCTAATCAAAGCTATGAATGAAAGGTGGGATCGTTTAGACGAGGCACTACAAGAGCGATCTTATCACCACATTTTGATTATTTTAGAACAAGAACAGCAAATTTTGACATCAAATTCTGTCACATAATCTTTCGTCGCAGTTAAAAGTTTCCAAAAGTGAAACATTACAACTCTGAACAGTTTCTGTGAAAATATCCAAACATCACCAGGCTTGGTATAAGAAGGAAACCAAATCCACATGAATGTTGATATCTTCCTCTTCAAACTGAGTATCTTGAGCAATGTTCACTTTCTTAGCAGATCTCGACTTGAGTCTTCATAAAAAAAAATCCTTGACGATGACTGAGCCACAAATTTCTGCTTATTTTCAATTCAAAAGAATCCAATGTAGGGTGACAAAAGATATTGATAATTTGATATAACAATGTGGAACTGACTGAAACCGGTTTATTAAACATAACTATTTTCAGTACATAATTGTGCATTCCTGTAGACAATGTGTACGAACTTTGGTGCAGTAATCATGAACGTATAAGCACTGCAGGGTGATGTTCTCTACATCTCTACAGTAACAATAACAATTGTACTGTTATCTTAGTAAAGTTACCAATTAATCATGTTTAAAATTTTGTTTTTTTGTGCTTTTTGAAGTTTCATTGTTCATCTACCCGTTGCGTTGAGTTTCAATGAGCCGCATATACAATACAAACAATGTACCACATTCTTTTATTCATGTATGAAATATATATTTCTGGAATGCATTCGAGATCGAGCCATTTTTCAAACGCAACGTTGTAACTGAAGTCTACACTTCAAAATGGAAACAAAAAATACCAATAACATAGTTTATATCATAACCGAGTTTATAACTGATTGAACAAATATGCAACAATATGACGTAGGAAAAGTTATATATTCATCAGTTGGATTACCGAGCAATGTAGAGAAATATGAATCTACGAAAGAAGGTCGTCTACCAAACAAATAATTGTATACTTTGTAATAATTGTAATAATTGAATGATTAAATTATCTTTCTGCAATTTCATGTATTTCATGCTTGTTGACGATGCATTTGAATTTCTTATTGTGATTGTTGTCCAACAAAAATAATTTCATCTTAAAACTACCACAGCTATAAAATTATAATGATGACATGTGTGTTTTGTTACTAGCCAAACGCAACATAATGCGTTGTAAGATGAGCGAGATATCTGAATAAGGTTCAAGTCTTTGAAGTAGTTCTACCCTTGCTACTTCATCGACTCTGGTATTTCACACACCTTGACGTATAAAGAAAATATTTCATTGTCGGGCAAATATCGAATCTATAGAAAGCAGTGAATCTCGGCAACCTAAATCTTTATTTATTTCCATAAAACATTTGATGAATAAAAACAGTTAATTTAATTATTTTTCTTCAAAACGGGTTGCTCGAATTGCATACAAAATCGTGATAATGTGTATCATTCATGTATACAAATTCACAGAAAACTTCATTCCATTCGAAGAGATTTTATTTTTCAAATTTTCTTGCCCAATCAAATATTATGGGATTTTTAGAAATTTTGAAATGATATTTCTCAAAATTAGTCTGACCGATTCATACCAAAAACTATACATTTCTAAGTTGGATAAGTTTACGTGTACAAAAAAGTTTCATGTCGATCAGTCAACTCCTGCGACCTGTGCAGTGCCAAAAAAAAAAAAAAAAAAACACAGACAAAGCCCTACAAGAGTGGGATGGAATCTTCGCTTACGCTCATCTAATGATCGTGGACGCGATCATTTTCTTCCGTTGATTCAATAATACTATTGCATTGTTTGATTTGTTGAACGGAATTCTCCATGAAAGTATAAATGTATACTATTCAACCTTCCATTTGACGGAGTTTTTTTTACAAAAACAAACAGAAATTCAAATCACAAACACAAAAAAGTATGTACCATGAGTGATATTTTCAATTTCATCATGAGTACAAAATAGCAATTCTTTTCATTTTTTTCGAAATATTCATCCATTCTGTATGGCCAGTATTTTTTAAATTGATTTTGTCATTTTTTTCAAAGCCACTGTAGGGCAATTCCCTGATATTATTGACAATAAATCCGAGAGATATTCAGTCACCATTATGTAATAGTGAGAATACCTATCCTCATTTAACCTCTCGAAGAATTCTGTCGAGGGTTCAGTATGTATGTACAAAAATAAAAGTACGAATTTTCCAGATGCAACTTTTTTCCGACCAAACTGGGCAATGTGATCAATCAATCACTGCACAAGATTTAACACTCACACAAAAAAATACAATCTAGAAGTCATGTAAACTTCATACAATTTTGCTCTAAACGGAAATCAGAAATAGGTTCCCTGAAACACTTTAAACTTTCTACACTGGTTCACCCTCATGAATTAACCATTGTCTAGCTATACTATTGGATTAGCTCTATGACAAGAATCTCGATGATGGATTGGTAACATCGACTCACTAATCGATTATTGGTGATTGGGGATTGGTTGGAATAAATTTCCCTACTGCTTCTACAATCCAATTTGAAATAAATCGATAATTTGATTATACGATGGTGTAATCTTGATTTAGGGCATCAGAAATAACTCGCTTGCAGAGACTGCATGGAAACAAGTGAGCTTCAGAACAGATATAAGATATATAATGACTTTCAACAGATTTAAACTGGCAATCCATGATAATATATCCACGTGAGTCAGAGAGGAAATTACAATCGCTGTATTACACGAACTATATGAAATGAATTCGATTTTTGATGTAGAAACTGTCCAAAATCTCACTATAAATACTGTGAAGAAATAATTGTTTAAGATGAGTTAGGTGAAAATTAACTATTCTTTCAATATCATTGGAAGAAAATGAGTTGGAACAATGAAGTTTACAGAATGCTTCACGAAGGTTGTGAAAACATAATTTATGATCAGAATGTTACGATACATAATATTAAAAATAATATTGAGAATATAATAATAATAATAATGATATTCAAAATCTTTCTCTGTGGTTATACAGAATGATATTGATGTTCATACAATTACCATTACACACGCCAAAATTTTATCGACATTCCTCATAAAAATAACACAATTATCAATCAGAAGAATTTGATGAAGTTCTGATGAAATTATATCACATCATATTACATGTTGAGACAATTTAACCACCAGTTCGTACACAGTTCAAACTTTCCAGGTTTATTGATAAAATATTGCATGAAAATCACGAAATAAAAGTTCATGATTTGCATCGATCTACGTGATCAGAATGTTAACTCTTCGGAAAATAAGTTCACAAACATGAAAACTCGTACATTTCGAACAAACATCGCTACTGGCGGGTATAATAATTTGAACCAACGCATTTATATACATTTCTATCTGTGGTTCACATCTTATTGCTATGTATATAGAAATACAAGCTATATTCAAGCTAATAAATAACCAGAGTAAGGCCAATGTCGGATTGTGAAAAGAAAAACGAGTAAATACCCACTAAATGTCCTTTTCCTCTTGTACTACTGTAAGATTAATGGTAGCGAGGTAAATAAGCAAGGATGTGATCGAATTCACCAGCATAGCGTGCCACTGGATATCGGAGTAGTTTGTTGAGTTACCATTATATAGGTATTTGATGAGATTACAGAAAAGAGTTTCTGTATAAAGGAACATTCAGAATTCACATTCAAAGTGAATCTACTGGACGTAAAGGCACTGTGTATGGTTCAATACAGTAGCTTAACCTGTCGTTGACTGCATTCAATCGATACTATTGTTGTATTCACGAAATATGGAGGCTCAAACCCCCCGTGATCTAGTGGTGTGGGACAGACGAGACAGCCAATCAGACGCTCTATCACCCAAAGATAGAAGTCAGTATGTTTGTATCATGAATGTATCATATATATATATATATATATATATATA
>OZ023328.1:22730217-22897717 GCA_964007535.1 Brachyptera risi
AGTTCAATTAAGAATCGAATATTTAAATTGTATTCATATCGAACCAGCTTTTTTGATATATTTTGCCTATACCTTTACTTATGGTAATAGCATAATTCTAATCCCTCTGTCAGCCAAGCGAATTAGTCGAATTCATACGTGAAAAGATTCATATAAATGATTAAATTACCGAGAAGCGTGGCCGAGTGGTAACACACTTGACCGTCATTTGGGAGACCGGGGTTCGATTCCCGCCATGGTTCACCATCCTGACAGGGGTTTTTCGTGGTTTCCCTCTGTCGTTTAGGTCAATACTGGGATGGTTCTTTGACAACAGCCCACGACCGACTCCTTCCCACCATCCAAAACACCTAATAAAATTATCTCTCATCATCATCCCATCGTCTCATTCATCATCCACCGACGCCAATAGATCGTAGTCATCAGTATAGTGCGTCGTTAAAACCCGATTAATCAACAAATACATGAATAATCATTAAATTCACACTGTGAAAACAGAAAAAAAGAAAAACTAAAACATTTCGGAATGAGAACTTCTGCTCGTATCCACGGAAGTGGACGACGTATACCAACATAACAAACACAAATATTTCCGTTATTTTGTATACCTGTGGTATTTTGAGGGTTCAAGTTGATTTTTTGCTGAGATGTACTATCAAAAGCACAACCACATATTTGTCAAGTCTTCAAGTTCCAGAGTTGCAGCGAGTTTGTGCACAATCACCAAAGTGATGATTACAATATTTTGTTGTCAGACGACCCTATTCTTACATTATATATATATATATATATATATATATATATATATATAGTTATATATATATATATATATATATATATATATATATATATATATATATATATATATATATATATATATATATATATATATATATATATAATATATTATATGTATGTATGTACGTGAATCTTAACATATTGAGTTTTCGTGGTTTCCCTTTCTAGCCTGAGCAAATGCCGGAATAGTTCCTACAATGTGGGCCACGACCGCTTCCTCCCCACTGTTTTCTCCCAGCACACGAGAAGCTCTTATCTCATTATCCCATCATCTCATTAATCCTTCACTCGACGCCAGTAGATCCCATTCAATATTACAATGCGTCGTTAAACCTGATGTAAATGAATATACACAACATCGAAGGATACTTTTTGAAAAAGCGTTATCATGCAATTTATACGGAAACCTTACAACTATATTGTGGATTGTCACATTGACTCGCAACTCATTCATTTTTAAGGTTCATTACTCACTTAATAATGTCTTTTTTCAGTACTTTCATACATGCATGAACTTAATTTGCAACTCGTAAAAATAAGACATTCAACGCCCTTTTAATACTTGTTCTACGTGCATAATGTTGGCGCCGTCGTCGACGTCGTTTTATGAAAAGTGGTGTAGCCAAAGCGATACCGACGTCGGGCGCCGCCGGCATGATGTTACACAAAAACATGGCTTATCTGTTCCAGAGACGAACGTAAGTACGTATACGTACGTGTACGTGTGATTGTAAATTGAGCGGGAAAAAGTAATCATTAATCATGTGGTATACGAATACGATGCGTTAAAATGAATAGCCCAACAACTGTTTTGTGGATTTGACACAAACGAAATCCTCTGCAATTAATTATCACTGTACAACTATTTATTATTATGACATTTACCCTAATTATCCTTATAAAACGAGGGTGTACTTATTAACGCTACCAGCTATAAAAGCCAAACATAAAAGCCTTGTTGTGCGGTGACCAAAATTACGAAACAGCATAAAGCTAATATTATAATAGGTCGTAAACGAAGCAATGTTCCCCTATAAACATAGGTCTTCATACCTAGATTCACTTGTTCCGCAGGGTTGAATTCACTGTACATTCGTGGCTAAAGGCAAGAGAAAATGGCCGATTAAAATTTGATACTCATGTTGGGGTATAAGTTTTAGCTTCGTTTCTGATGAGGTTTGTTTTTTCCATGGTATAAAATATAATTCGTTTCAGTAACATGGAACCGTACTCATAAGAGGCCTTTAAAAAAATAAGGATAATTTTCATTTCTGTCTTTCACATTCATATGAAATTTAAAAATGATTCGAAATAGGTCTGAATCCATGAAAGTTGAAAATTAATAAATAATCAAACAATACATGCAATCAACAATTCAACATAAAATTGTTTTTGAAAAACCAAGTTGATGTTGAAGTGAAGTAACATAAGGAACGTAGATAGCCGTTATCATCAGAACATAATGACTCCTAAAACTGGCTATTAAAACATGAAGCTATTATTACTCTCCAACTGTATAATTATTATTATTCTTTTCTACGTTGTTATTACCGCATAAAAGTTTATTCTCTATACTGAGAACTTTCAACTTTTATATGAAAAAATAACTTCGAGCCATGGTTCTTTATAATATACGCGGGCGACATCTTCGGTTTTAAGTGAGAAAAGTGAGCTTGTGCATTCTAGCCACGTTTCATAGCTGTGATGAGGCACAAGAATACGAACACGACGTATAAAAATGACCAATGAAGCATAATGCTACACATTTTACCAATGCCGTCGTAACGTGTCAGCCAGTCTCAACTCAAGACTAAGAGAAGAAATTTCTACATTTTACTCTCAAATAAAATCCCCCCAACTCAAAGGTTATGAAAGTTGAGATATTAAAGTTACAACTACTGCAATATATAGCAAGTATAATATAAGAGTTTTTATGATTAATTCATTCCTCATTCAATTACTCGTTCATTCATTCATTTATTCATGTATAATTTATTTATATTCCACGATTGAACTGTGATGATCATCCCTATAAGATCTATTTTTTTTCTTTTTTCGTATTGGGTTTTTAACGACGCACTATAATGTTAACTAAGATCTATTGGCGTCAAATGAATGACTGATGGGATGATGAGATGAGAGTTTCTTAGGTATCGGAAGAATAGTGGGAAAGAAGCGGTCGTGGCTTATATTGCAAGAACCATCTCGGCATTAGCCTAGACTACAGAGGGAAACCACGAAAAAAAACCTCTGAAGATGTGCGGTGACGAGAATCGAACCAGGTCCGATATTCCTCCTGACCTCCCGAACAACATGAATTGAGTGCGTCAACAACTAAGCTACATGTGCCATAAAAATCTATTGGTGTCTGCGATGGATAATAGAATATGAAAAGGATAATTTTATCAGGTTCACGGATAGTAGGGAGGATCGGGTTGTTTTTCACTATTCTCTTTCACAGTTAACCATGGATTCACCATAATCAGTATTCACTGTAACGACTGAGGGTAGCCTCTGTCAGGATGGTCAATCTTGGCGGGAATCGAACCACGTCCTGGATAATGGTTTGAGTGCCTACGCTAGATCCCGTCCGAGTCATTTGTATAAATATACGGTCTACCGTCTTCACAGCGATATAATTGAGTTAAGACATTGCATCGGACATAATACCGTAATCGTAGAGGTCAAGAGTATTTGAATGAGATTAATAAATTGTCACAGATATCTGAAAGAAATTGTTCATGTTTACAGATTTCGAAAAGATTAACTTCGAAAAGTTCAACGTGAACAAGAACTCATGTCACTGCGTGACTACCTGCGCGCCCGTCTGACTTCAGATTCTGAAGAAGTGTGTTCACTATCTGAGAAAAATAGAACTTAATTCAGATTTCAGAAACAAAACTCGAGCATTCTGTATATATATATATATATATATATATATATATATATATATATATATATATATATTTTTTTTTTTTCAAGGCTCTTTATTGAAGAACACAATATAATTGACACTGGATATGAATCCACAAAACCCTTAAAGGGTTTAACTGTGGGACAGATACACATACAAGTAAATTAGATAATGAACGGACATGTTTTTTAAATTATTTGCTTCTAAAAAATAACCTGAATGATGAACCTTATTAAAACTGAAGTTACAAAGAACATAATGATAATACAAGACATAAAATTGAGAAACTAAGAAGTGAACATATTGAATTGAAATCAGGGATTTTTTTTCCAGCCATATATATATATATATATATATATATATATCCACCAACAAAATTATTGAAAAACTTCGGTAATTGCATGATCTCGCTGCACGTAGATGGAGTTGACCCCATTGAAAGATGCACTCTCGTTTCTTGAAGTGAATGTCGTTCATATAAATCATATAACAATGAAAATACTATAGTTATATAGATAGAGCGGTGATATCTATGTATCTCAAGTTGGTAGACGACTTCTTTTTTCGCGTATACAAGTATAATTTCATTTGATTCATTCTG
Organism: Brachyptera risi; assembly: GCA_964007535.1. Taxonomy (NCBI): domain Eukaryota; kingdom Metazoa; phylum Arthropoda; class Insecta; order Plecoptera; family Taeniopterygidae; genus Brachyptera; species Brachyptera risi. The sequence continues at coordinate 22,734,531 of OZ023328.1, forward strand.
GATCAATGAAACATCTGCGACTGTCTTGGATGACCAGTTCAACTGATCAATCATTGTTCAATTTGGTGGTTTCACTTGGTCTCAGAGTTTTACTGAAAATGTCTTGGGATTTTCTGGAAAGTGACTCGTGCGCGAAGCGAGAGAAGATTCGTAATGAAACTGGTGACTACGTGCGTAAAGATGGCGGTGCCTGATTCAAGTTCCACTTTGCTACGCACTCCTGGATAATTTGTAATGAGTCAAAATACGTTCACTTGTTTGCAGGTCCCAAACTATGAGACCATAATACAGGTATCTCATACTAGGCGATGTGGGATAGTGATATTAGTGAGGCATTTATATGAGATGTCCTCGAAATATATTCACATCGTGGTATATACACATGAATCATATCACAACAATTATATATAATTCTCTAATAATTCTCTCATCTATGATCTAATTGTAGGTGGAGTAAACGTTATACAAACTGCACACAATGTATTTCTAATGAAACAACAAATATTTTTCTCAAGTGACTGTTCAAAATGAATACTGTATAACTGATATTAAGTGATTGATTTTTTAGCCATAGCGCTCAAATATAGGCTAGATTTTGTTGTGAATCTAATCAAACAACCCAGTTGAAGTTATACTGCAAGATGACTATGGTTGGTTTTGTGATGGTCACTATTGTCATGAGCTTACAATCATCACAACTTGATCTAGATATTTATCAGGCTTTTTAGTAACCGATAATCCAATCCCACTGAGAACGCAATGTGCATTTGAACGTCCACAGTTGACATATATATTCAATTTATCCCTATATCTCTATCTCAATATCCTATATTTGAGGTAAAACAAAACTGGAACAATTTTTTCGAATAATTGGAAAAAAAACATTCCATCCATGAGATAAGACATCAAACAATCTATATTGAGTTTTAATAATATATACTCGATAGTATTAGTATCTACGCATTCCACTCTCTTTGATCCGCTTCCCATCTTTCCACTACCCTCTGGCTTGCTGAATGGAAACAGGAGAATAGGCCTTAGCCTTATCCAGTTTCAAACAATCCAACAAAAAGCCATTCTATTACATTCATAGACAATCACTGCTAGTATATACCTACTTGTTTCCCTATCAGCTCATCAAGCCTCAGTAACATTGATACTGTACCTTCAACAACAATGTCACATTGTTGTAGATATCAATAGTCTACGAAATTCAGTGAACAGATAGCTCATCCCTATCTTTTGTCTGTATTAAGCTCAACATGGCTGTTCATCAGTCGAAAGCTGCCCGCATTATTGTCAGAGAAGAGCTTTGAATTATATATATATCTAGAAGATATGGTCGAAGACTTTACGTCTTTTCGAGATACGTTTGATAATGGAACCAATCTAAGAGACATTCTGAAGAAACTATCTTGCTTGTATAGTAACACAATATATCGTTTTGTTTGTCCAGAAAGAAAATGACTGATAAAGTCATGAGGTATACATAGAAGATGTTGTGAACAATGGAGAGGGTCAGTTTACGTTCTTTTTCATTAAATGTGGAGAACGTTTTATTGGTAGTAAAACCGAGTTTATTGGAGTAGATTGCGTTTTCTGGTGTTTATGTGGGTTACAATAAATCAGCTCTACCACTATTGGCATGTTATAATATACAAAAGTTATATCCTGAAAAGACATTCATTTGATTTGATATCACATTATTTTGACAGTTGGTTATAACTTTGCTGTATTTGAATCTGAATTGTGAAACTTTTTCTATGACATATAACTTTATTATTAGTGACGTAAATAATTAACTCTTTCGATTTAAACTTGTCGAGTGGCCAGTCGAGATAGGGCTAGCCTCACTTGTATCCACGAAAGTTGAAGGCGCGAACCATTCGTGCGCTAGTCGAGTGGGATAGGGGAGACTGACGATCGAAACCTTCTCGTGAGTACTAGTATTATACTCTTACCTGGCATACCCTCATATTATCATCACGTGGCTGCTACTTGACTGCTCATGCATGTTATTTTATGATTAAAACTGGAGAAGAATCACCTCTCTCTGCTATCAAATCCAATTGGCAACACATTGAGTGTTGTATGCACATAATTTTGAAAACGCCACTGCGTGTTTTTTATAGTCAAGTACAGCTCAATATTTTGTTGATGACCATTTATTAATGTTCCGGATCAAATAATACAAGTTATTAAAAACATGATACGATTTTGTCGGATAGAAATTGATTTTCTGGATGAAAAAAAAAACGCAATCGATTTCGAGGGGTGGCTCCCAAGTTGGGTCGGTCAGTGCAGTGAACGTAAGAGCTGAAATGGGATGTTCCATTATGAAATTTAATCACGGCAAACGAAGCACCGGAAGCTCTAGCAAGAGGGAAGAGTAACAAGAGTTCCTCAATAAATGCGTAGATATAATGGAATGGAGATGAAATTAATTATTGTTGTTTCACAAATGGATGTGACACATTTTCATGAATTGATCATCAAACCAATTACAAAATACGGTGCTCTTTGGTGAATGACATGCATGGGATTATTGTTGGACAGCAAATATTTTATGGAAAACCATGAATGATTATCCATTTTCTTCAACATTCAGTTCGTTTCGTCGAAGCAGATTAAGCAGAACATAATCATGTTTCATTATGTTTGTACTTTGTTGGAATGACTATATCATTCAAAACGTGGCACCTCCACCAAATTCTTACAATCTTTATATTGAAGAAAGGTACGGAACTTGAATTTCTTATCCTAATGATGAAAGTTGTATATGAATGAATCCATTAGATTGACTATAATATTCTATCTATTCTATCATGAATAATTATTTTCTCCCAGGGGTCAACCTGATTAATAATGGATAGCAAATATTCGATTCCGTTATCTATTTTAATTTCGATTTTGATTCATCCAGCCCAATTTGATTGTTGATACTCTTGTTCAACGGCATGTGTTGAACTTTGTCTCAAATTCCCAATAGGCCTATATATATATATATATATATTTATATATATATATATATATATATATATATATATATATATATATATATATATATATACACTCTTATACCGTAAGTATTTCCATTTTCCTGCTCTCACCAAACTGTTCACAACAAACTCTAACGTTAAAAGATCTTGACAAAAATATCTTCCAATTTATTGACACCTTGCATGCATTGTTGAGAATTACCATGAACCATAAATAAATAAAGCTAGATTCTTCAACAATCGAACGGACTGACGTTCTTTTTTCACATCGAGTACATGGAGACGTGAAAACATGCTAACCGGTATTGTCGAGTAAGGGACGGTTGGGCACGAGATGATGCTTCGTTTAATTAAAATGTGGGGAGTTGTAGGTCACGACTAGGTCACGATTCCCAAGGCAAAGTGAGCCCCAGTCCCCCTCTCCCACCTACTAGGTCAAGGATAGTACGATTACATGCCACCGACGCACCAAGTAGGAAGCAAATTGAGTGACATAACCTCAACGCACACGTGATTCAGGAATGATAAATTTTTACATTGTAAAAATGTGATATACAAACATTATGCTTGTGATACATGTGGGATACATGTATGATACAGAAAGAATACAATATATATATATATATATATATATATATATATATATATATATATATATATATATATATATATATATATATATTATTTTTTTCAATAACATCAAAACTTGATACAAAATCATTGTTCCCCAATTAAGGCTAAGGATGAAAGATAGGATCGTTTGGACGGGGCACCACGAGGGCGACCTTACCACCCCATTTTGGATATTTAAAACTAATGAACTTCAACACCAGGACTGCGCTGTCTCTGACCATAATTTTTCGCCGTAGATAAAAGTCTTTCAGTATAAACACACGGATGTTGATATCTTCCACTTTGAACTAAGTATCTTGGACAATGATCACTTCTTCTCATTGACAGCAGATGTAAAGTTTATCATTATACACAATCGACAAATTAAATTAGTGATGGGCCTATAATGTTATAATTGGGCCTATCACTCTACTAATTAATGGTCGTAGCCAATTAGTACTTATCCAAGCATTAGCTTCGAAGACTGTGGGAAACCACGAAAAACCAAGTCAGGATGGATAAAAAAGGTGTTTGTTGGTCTTGAGCTTTTTCTTCCAACTTCTTCTCTTCTTTTCTTCTTTTCTTGTAGTGTTTGATATTTATTTTATTTTCTTTCTTCTTCTTTTTTTTCTTCTCCCCTCTTCTTTTTTTTTTCTTCACTTCTTTTCACCTCTTTTTTTCCTTTATTTATCTATTCATTCTTTTTTTTCTTCCTCATTCCATTTCATTTTTTTTTTCTTCATCAAAATATTATGTATAATAATATACAAAATATTATGTAATATGTAGGATACAAAAAGGTAATAAAACGATGTGTACTTATTCAAGTGCTGACTGAACGTATCAGAAAGTTATAATTGATTGATTATTGATTGCTCAACGAACCCACCAACAGCTGGGTTGAACGGGGTACGAATTATATTGAAACTTTGAAGTGATATCAAGTAGAAAGACGTTTATAAAGATGCCTTACGCGGGACTCGAAATCACGATCAACGGTGACTTCAGTTTCTAAAGCGGTTCCAAAGCTGACTGAGTAACGGAAAAAGGCTATCAAAAAGTTATATAAATCACAAAAGATATATTCGTATGTGTTGATATATATATATATATATATATATATATATATATATATATATACATTCAAACCATCATTCTATATTTCAAGAAATTTTCACGAGAGGATTGAACCAAATAAAATAACAAGGTACCTTTAGGTATGTAAGCTAACAATTACCAATGGAATACTCACTCAGAGCCTCAGGATATGCACCAGTACGAACAATTAAACCAAGTTTTCACAATTAATACCAATCCGCATTGCAGAAATATATTTCTGTATGTCAATACAAGTGTTTCCCTTGGATGCATAAACACATTTAGAGCGAGATTGTGTTCTTGCATTAGCAATGGTATTCATTAGACAGTGTATCCAATTAGTGGTATATACAATTTACCGTCGTACATTATTTGTAGGAAGTCTCTTCCCTATATTTACATCAATTATTAGAAGATATCACACAGGGATTGAATGCATAGGCCTACTATGAATCTTGAGACTGCAACCATAGGTGCATGTACATCTCAAAACTGAAGCTCCATGTAAGCATACCATAATAAATATATATTCAGAATGTAATTAATATGATTTCAATGTCTCATTAAGCTCGGAATGTTGGTGAGCTATTTCGCTTCATTACATACATGCCTGCCATCCCTCTCAATTATTCAAACTGAGACATCACTTCGGGAACTATATTGTACAGTCGGGCGTGAGTTCCGAGTTGTACATGAGACATTTTTCAGATATCATTGTCTGCTCATTCGTACTCTTGACTGAGTAAGCTAGCTGTCGTTGGTGTCATTCAGCAAAAAAAGATATCTTCAATCATTTGAAATATGTATATATATATATATATATATATATATATATATATATATATATATATATATATATATATATATAATATACATACATAAATGTGCATGTGTACATACATATTATCAATAACTACCTATTCACGACGACAAATGTATTCCAAGTACAATATCACATGCTGATATTCATTTGATGACCATTTATCCGGGTATTAATAATTACAGAATATAATTACATTGAATTCACGTAGTTATTATATATGTATTCGTAACCAATCACTTCGATATTGACAATTAGTTCTTAACTCATTCTGATTTCCATTACCATATCTATATATGCCACTTTTTACATCGTGTACAACACACACACACACACATGTATATATATATATATATATATTATATAGATCTAAATCCCAAGCTTGACAATGTGAGTTAAGTGCTAACTCTGGTTAATACAGGACTACACATTGGTTTACGCGAGTCATACGCCTCTTTCAATTCTAGTGCAATATATCGTGTAGAGGCTTAATAGGGTTCCGAAGTTATTGGTTCGTGCCTCGGGTGCCGTCTCCCCATGGCGTAGGCTAAGTTCGAAACATTGTTCGACGTAAGCAGTTCGACAAGGGTAGTTCGAAATCCGCGAGCAGTGTTCAGAAGAGCACGTGACCATTAGAAGCGAGACTCTCGTTTTGTTTGATTGTTTTCAGAAAAATGTTCATTTGCTGTGGTTGAATTATAGAATTATCGCTTATATTATCGCCAGAAGAACAAATGTGTGTCAAGCATGTGTCCATATGAAATTTACTACATTCCTGATCTGAGTTTTCAAGAACTAATATGAAGGAATAAATTCTTCACACATATGATATTGAATTCAACTACCACACACCCACCCACACATCCATATATATATATATATATATATATATATATATATATATATATATATATATATATATATATATATATATATATATGTATATATGTATATATATATATATATATATATATATTTACAGTATATATATATATATATATATATATATATATATATATATATATATATATATATATATATATATATATATATATATTGATGTGTGTATGTGTGTGTGTGTAAATTTACGTATCACATACAATTTTCATCAGTACTTATGAATCGGAAGTGTCCCAAAACTGAGAAATATCGTTATAAAAAATTGAGTGAGACTCCAAATTTTCTCTGCGGGGCTATGACAAACTTCTCTTCTCCCCATCCCCTGTTCTTCACCGGCTGTCAACATAATTTCTATCGCGGCTCCAGCTACCATCTTTTCTCGAGATTTTTGTTCAATTCGACCACTGAATATACATGGTATTCAAACAAACACATTTATTATAACCGACGGCAACTTCCACATTCAGCAGCATTATCCTCACGTCTTCTTGCATGACATACTTCAATATTGTAGAACTTTACATACAGTCGCAAAACGTTTTACGGCAATTTCCATTGTTTGTTTTTTATTGTCATTCTCAAACTTTTCCGAAAGTAGAATTTTATAGATTATGGAAGAAAAACTTCGCGTTTTTCAAACTAATTCACATAATTGTCTTGGAAAAGACAAGTATATACGAACTTATTCTACGATGAGTTCACAGGAGTAACGAAACAGACGGTATATTTGTACATTTGACCCACGATTTGACTCACCTCAACTTTATGTGAGACAGAATGTGTACATTGACGAGTGAATCTGTTTATTATTCTCATATTTCCATATCTTTATATTTATAAATTCATAATAATAAATTCATCTATATATCATGTTATCATAAAACTAAGGTTGCTGTTCGTTTCGATAGTTTCTATCTATTCGATATTTCAACTTTTCAAGTTCTCAATTCGATGTCAAAACATTGATCAAGCAATCGTTTTGAATATGATCAAATAAAATAAAATATTATAATAAAATGATATTATATTGCTTGCGGAAATGTCGTATCACTTGCAAGGAACTCAACTGCTTCAGTGAGTCAATCAGATAAAAGCTCCGACCTGTAAGCGTCCATAGGCCTATGTGCAGCTATAGCTGAACGTGCATATTCTGTTTTCTAAACATGATTGCAAGTTTTATCCATCGCACGGTCACTATCGTTATCATTCGATCATGATGATCGTTGATCATTCTCATCATCATCAAGTACTGAGTTTATTCAATTCAATTTTCAATTCATTTCATTCACATTTCTATTCCTATTTACATACATAAATAGACAATGATAACATAAATATTCGGATCAGGAAATGAAATAAACAAAAGGAAGATGTAATTTAAGCTACGTGAACTATAAATATTATGGTGAGTGGAAAGAAAAAAATAATATGAAGCCGGCGTAAGAATAGAACCTCTTGTGCGCGAGCTGACTGATATTTGTGTAATCAATAATGAAAACAGTTGTAAAATAAGCAAATGAATAATGCAATACAAAGAGTAAGTATAAAAATATTGGAAGAAATGACGTCACAAATGTTATAGCAAGATTCTTATGATACAATGAAATAATGGGATTTTCCAGTAGCCAATCATTCTATCACCCATCCAAAGACTATTTTTCCCTGAACCCAATAAATAAGAAACTTTTCATGTATAGGAAGATGTGAAATTTCCATACGGGAGATCGGAGATCAATCTCAATTAACGGGAAATCAACGTCAACATCGGCGCTGATATTCTGTCAATTAATAATAACCTCACAAATAGAATTATGTGTGTGTGAGGTTATTCAGCTCCAGATATTAGTTATCAAACTCACTAAGCAATGTATAGATTGGGTTTAACGACGCACTGTTATGATGATTGTTATGATCTGTTATGAGCAATCTGTTATGATATGTTATTAATCGGCGCGAATAACCTCGTCGTTGAAGCGCCGTGAAACAACACAATTAATTCATTTATTTATGACTTAGGTGAAAGATGAATGAAATTTATGATGGATGGAGATGAGATCAATATTCATTTCATCAGGTATTTTTCACCAGTAGGTCTTAGCTTGTTGTGAGATATAGCAACTGAAATAATCTTGAGAAGTCAAGAATCATAGGAAAATTTTCAAACATTTTGTAATCTGTTTTTGTACGATTGAACAAGAGCATTTGAAAGTTTCTATCTCTCTTGATAACGACTGTCACGTCTCATGGGATTAGGCCAGTAGGAAAAACAAACCTGAATAATGACGTACTGCGAGACGATACGATTTTATTCAAAACCAGGCCACGCAAATGTCGAGTATTCTTTTAACTAGGAAAATGCAGTATGTGCAGTACGAGCTTGGGAGTATGGAAATTCAGACAATAGCTCACTCACTAGCTGTCAGCTCACTCTAAATATTCCACTGTTCACTTTGAAAATGTGAAAACCCTACCTATCACTTGTTGCTACTGATCAATGCAACCTGTTGGGTTTTTTAGTACAATATTGATATATGCAATTGACGCGTTTTTTCTTTGGGCCCACTCATCCGATTATTGTAAAAATCTCCTAGGATGTGCTTGATAGTTGTAATCATATTCAACACATCTCTCTGAAAAAAATTGGAGAGTTTGAAAAATCACGATAAGAATAACCCGGCAGAAAAATACTGATAGACAACATTTTTCGAAAGCTCTCAAATTTTGTTCCTCGATATTTTCCCTCCGGGTTATTCTCGTTAGGATTTTCAAACTTTCGGAATTTTATTACAAGGAATTCATTGAATCAATCTCTCTGAGACACAATCCCAACCTATTCTGATATGACATAAATGTGCATGAAGAGTTTCGAGTCGATGGGCTACCTTTCTCACCTGTATGCCGGGTAGAAAATAACAAGGTGAAAAAACATGAAAACGAAGCCCGATTTTTTGGTAAGTGAAATTGTAGTCTTCAACATGTCCATCTGATGATTTTTTTTTTTCAATAACATCGAAACTTGATACAAAATCATTGTTCCCCAATTAAGGCTAAGAATGAAAGATAGGATCGTTTGGACGGGTCACCACAAGCGCAATCTTACCACCCCATTTTGATTATTTAAAACTGATGAACTTCAACACCAAGACTGCGCTGCCTGTGACCATAATTTTCGCCGTAGATAAAATCTGACAATGAACCATGAATTTTAATCTACAATTGAACGTTCACTTGATTCGTTAATTTTCAGCGGTTGTTTTGTCGAATAAACTCATGAAAATAATCCATTCGTATTGTCAATTGAAAATGAAATAAAATGAATGCTATCGCTATTACTATATTTATTTTACAGCGCTATATTGAAATTATATTTTTCCATCTCGAAATTGTTTCCTGCAATGCAGAACCCCAAGTGGGTTGCCTCTTCTAGGAGAATTCAGAAGTTCCGTAGACGAAGCCGAGATGTCCACCACGTAAAATTTTTATAGTGTTTTACCTGTGACGTAAATGGCCCATTGGTACGCCTCCCCAAGGATTGAAGTAAACCCAGAGTGAAACTAGAGGACGCCCCGCCGCCTATACCCCATGCGATAGAGAAGAAACCGTAAAATATCTCAATTACATATGAACTATATACGTTGGGAAAACAATAATATAATATATGGTTCTAACCATAATAGGTTCTGGTATTCGAGTGGAGAGTTGAAGTGAATTGTGTTGTTGTTTTTTATATTGGGTTTAACGACGCACTGTAATGATGACTAAGATCTATTGACGTCGGATGGACGATTAATGAGATAATGGGATGATGAGATGAAGGATTTTATAGGTAATGGGACGGATAGTGGGAAGGAAGCGGTCGTGGCCTATGTTTTGGGAACCATCCCGGCATTAGCCTAGAATACAGAGGGAAACCACGAAAAACCCCTGTAAATATGGACGGTAGTGGGGATCGAACCGGGTCCGACATACCCACTACCTCCCGGGTCACATGGAGCAATTGCGTTAACCACTCAGCTACCTGTGCCGGTAAATTAATTGTGTTGTTTTACGGCGCTTCAACGACGAGGTTATTTACGCGGAGAACACACACATGAACGAAATAATGATCAAGATGACGAATAACTCTTATTTTGGTTCCATTCAATTTGCTGGTGGTTCAAATGACCATCATGGGTGTATAATCTCTTGAATCAGAACCTAATTCAACCCTACACAATCCCAAGAAATATAACGTGTTCAACAGTATGATATGATTGTAACATAATTAGATATGATATATGATATTCAGTTGTGCAAGAACGGATGTCTGAATAGCAGTTCGAATATTTCAATTTTTTCAATTTCAACATGTTTTTTATTCTCATTAAACAATTACATGACAAATATTAAATAGATTACAATTACACTTCAATACAATGTTTTGAAGTGATGATTTGATTGATAAGTTAGTCTCGATTGAATTATGACAGTTCATATATCTGATCATCACAGAGATCATGTTGTATGTTTTGAAATCACCAAGTATGCATGGAATCATACCATTTTCATTCACTTTCATCTCAAGTGGAAATATTGAGTACTTATTTGTGTTTTGAATAAATCCTTCCGCAGTTCACTACTATAACTTCTTTTTTATTGAACAAAAGAATAATTATAGATTATACATATAAATGGAAGAACAGTCTCGTGATGTCCACAAAACCCTAAAGAGCAAAAACGACATTCATACTGATGAATGGTGGACATCACACTCTCACAAACAAAAACCTTAAACCTTCACTCATTCATTCACTAATTTATCTGAAAGATATTCAGCTTTCAGCGAAACTCACTGAAACTCGGCACTTCCACCAAATCGGTCACATATTGTTTTGAAGGTCATTATCATACCAGCCCTCGGTAGCTCAGTCAGCTGTGGCACTGCTTCAGACACTGAAGTCAGCGCTGGCCGTGGGCTCAAATTCTGCATAAATCATAGGTTTTTGAATTCGTCTTTTCACTTACCATCCCTTCATAGTTTCATAATCACCTGCTCATTCGTACCCCTGTATAACCTAGCTGTTGGTGAAGTCGTTGAGCAAACAATAATCATTAATCAGATCGTCATGAATATTGTTGTATATCTATTTATGACTACGTATCTTTGTATGTCATGTTTAGGAACGGAATATATCTCACATCTATCAATCCAACTCCACAACGAGAAATGTGAAATATTTTAAAAATACAATTCTGTCTCTTTGTTGTTCTTATGTGATGTATTGGTATCGAACTAGCTCGTAATATTATTGTATTTGCTCCGTTCTGTTATTTTAAAATTCAGTATTTACGGTTCATTTTATCCTTTCTGAACTCACACTCAAACGATACCAGCACTTACTATTCACGTTTTACATAATACCATTCGATTTAATATTAGTTGCCATTTCATTCGAGGCTTTAAGTGTTATACGAGGAGAGATGAACGATCCGATTGACCGTCTCTCTATCTCGAACCAGTAGCGCACGGGTGGTTCACATGCCTTCATCTCTCGCGAATGCACGAGGAGAATATACCTACAAAAATAAAGGGATCACGTATCAACATTATTGAAATTGATTCTACCTCATCATTTGTATTTTCTTTGGAAAATGGCGTATTGTCAATCAATGTATTTTTGACAATATATAGATACGAAACCGAAGGCAATATTGATTCCGACAGTGTTGATATTTGATTTCTCTATTTTTGTATCATTATACTACAATTGTATTCACGAGAGATTATGGTGCGAATCACCCATTAATATGGATAGATTGTCATTGATTGTGCAACTAATTGCACAACAGTTTAATCATTTCACAAACTAAACTCAGTCGGAATTGTTACTCGACACATATCACATTTGTTCAGTCATGTTGGTCCTCGTATATCTCATATAATCTCATATCCACACGATGACACTTTTGTTTGAATATGCTGATTATCAAATCATAAATACTCATATTCATTATCATATTATATATGATTATCATATGTACTCATATCCACAAAGAATGGGATTGAATAAAAAATTACAAATACGGATATGATCCCTTTATCTGTGACATTTTGAGGGTCAATGTTTTCCCAGGGTGAGATTTACGATTATAAACACAATCACGTCTATCCACAGCGTTGAATGTTCGAAGTTGAAGTGGAATTGCCCACAAGAGACGATGGTTCAACTAATATTCAGTTGTTTCACTACCTTCTTCTTTCAAGAAAGGTGTCTGTCTACTTTCCAGTATAACGAATAATTCATTCTGTATATAATTTGAATGATAATTTCGGTTAAAATTTTTCCTTCAATACTGTTGGGTATTTCATTAAATGAACCATTTTGATGTACTATTTTTTCATCCTTTTGTCCACAAAGAATATATCTATATTACAAAAATGAGGTGAAACAATGTGTTTCAAGAGATGTACGACCTCTAAAAGACGTAAGTTCTTCTATAATATATAAAGCATCCACCGCGGACGATAAATAATGCACCCAAAGTCTGACTATAGATCCATTGTGTAAATTTCTCTCCATTTTTATTTGGTGTATGCTGAGTTGTAGCTAGTCTTGCGCTCTTTTCTTATATCATCTAGCGCTGCGCCAATGTTTCCACACTCTTGTGTCAGAATAGAGTGCGTATAGGAAACAGTTCATCACTGGAACGAAGAAAGACGATTTACAGCTATTATGCAGAAAACATGGCCGAGCCAAAAAACCGCAAGTTCTCAAAAAAAAAAAAAAGTGAAGTGGCGTTTCTGGTTCGTTTGTTTCCGCTTATATTTCGAAGTAGAATAATCGAAACGAATATGTTATGTGAATTTGAATGGAGTCAATAATTTAAACGGCAATGTATTTTGAATATGTATATCTTTCAAGTCATGTCATCCATTCCAATTTTAAAATGATACCACATATTGAATGAAGTTGTCATACTTTATGTAGACAACTCATGGAGAACTATTACTCAATTAGCCACTTGAATCTTCATAAGATTCAGATTAGAGAATATGTTGAGCATTGATATTCTCTATTTGGTGATATGTTTTCTCATTTTATTTGATATTATTGATTATTGTAGTATCATACTATTATACTGATAATCTGAATGATTATGCAAGTAGAGAGACTTCCGCTCTATCCTCACTACCCACAGTATAGTGTATGAAAACCTCAATGAATAATCAGTGAATACATAATAAAAGTAACGCAATCGAATTATGACTCTATATACACATTTTGACACAATTACTATCCATACTTCTTTGAGTGACAAAACCGTAGCCCTACTATTCAACTGTAGGGCCTATCGTACTCAGCATGTTCAGGAAGGTCCCATTTATATAGAAACACGTTTTCCCTTCAATGCTTGAACACAATCATGATAACGTTTCTTTTGTTTATCTTCTCCAAACGAGAAGGTTTAGGTCCCTTCTCCGGAGGACTTTGTTTAGCCAAGCTTTATTTCATTACATGAGTTACATGTCTGAATAAAGATTTGTATATTTAGTCAATCATGAATAGGCTTTTAAGAAATTACACTATAACACGTTCCCAAAAGGGTATCCGTATTGCATCAAAGCTCTCTCTCATGTACACGTTTTATCGAACACGCAGCTGGGAGGCTTTGATGGTTTTCAAAGGCAAAGGAGTTATTTCTTGTTGTTCTTACATTCTACAGGTCAACAAAGACATTCTATTGTTCCACACACACACACACACACACATACACACACACGCACATATATATATATATATATATATATATATATATATATATATATATATATATATATATATATTCATATATATATATATATATATATATATATATATATATATATATATTTATATAAATATATATATATATATATATGAATATATATATATATATATATATATATGAATATATTTTTATGTATATATGTATATATATATATATATATATATATATATATATATATATATATATATATATATATATATATATATATGTATATATATATATATATATATATATATATATATATATATATATATATATATATAAATGAATATATATAGATATATATATATATGAATAGATAGATTTCCATTCACAGTATACATTGAAAACAATGTTATGTTTCGTCAACAACTCAATGAGGTTAATATATATATATATATATATATATATATATATATATATATATATATATATATATATATATATATGTATAATAACCGGCAGACGAGGCCCCGAACGCCGGCGAGACAGAGCTCATGCTTGGCCCACCCGGCCCATGAGCGGCTGGGGTCAGGTTACCGCACTCAGGTTCAGGTTAACCTGCAATCAATGACCCGATCACCATCAAGCCAAAATTCCCCCCGTGGGCATCGGAACGCATATATATGGCATCATATATATTCAATTCATGTGTATATATATATATATATATATATATATATATATATATATATATATATATATATATATATATATATATATATATATACTGACTAAGCTCAACGTCATGACGTCCCTTTACTTAAGGGATGATCTTATTTGCATATGTGTAGGACACACTGAATCGTGAGCATTACACTCAGTTGTAAGATTAACCAACAATTCATGATATTTACTGTTCAGGGGTAGACACGTTGACGCCTCCGGTACGTTATACAAGGTATAATGTACCTCATGAATACAAATACAAGGTACGCCCACTCGTGAAATGTTATTGATAGTGACGATGGAAGATTCACATCTGTGTTGAGTTGAAATCATCTCAGAGTTTTTCTGGAAAAGTGATAAGGCTACGAGGAGAGCAATCGATGCCTCGATGGAATTACGGTTGTATGCAAAATATATGGGTTGAAGTTACCCTATTTGATCAGCAAAATTATAAAATTTTACTCAGAATCATACCATGAACATCGATTGAGACTACAGAGATGATATCAACTGGTTCAAAGTGAAATATCGTGTAGCCTCATCTTTTATTCAATCACTCAAGAGATTGTATAGGTAGAATATAGGTCCACTCTATAATCCACCCGATGATGAAGTAATTCATCCATATTAATCGTTATCTCGAGGCACGTTCATTATTGGTTACACAATACGATTCGCATTTGAACATCCTTTGTTCACCCTTGTTCAAACAACCCTCTAAGGAAGCTGGACAATATTTACTTTACGACTTCGGCTAATGTCGCCAAATTAACTTACATAGGCCGACGAGAGTTAGCATTGCTGCGAATAGACTATAATACAGTAGGAGCGGAATTGCCAGGGTTTTTAGGCGTCTTCTTCCGAGTACGGAAACGTTAATTAGAATCTCCATTTCGAGTTTTGGTTCCAAAACGACAATTCCTGCGTTATCAGAATATATATATCTTACTACAATGGTAGATTATATAATATAGTGTTGGTCTCAACTACAGATAGACGATGGTCTCAATTCGTCTACGACTAACTGGTGTGCAACAGATGTGAGGCTGCAAGATTGTTGTTACCACTGAAGTGTAATCATAATCCCATCAAGTCACGTGTTGTCTGGAGAGAGATCTTAGACGTCGTCCCAGGTGTAACAATTGGACTGAGCGACGCCTTCCCCACCCCACCCCTCTCTCAACCCGGCCATCGTCTCTAGCGCTTATATCGTAATCATGGTGCATTATGGTGCTGGTGTGAGCCATCACATTCAACTGAACAAAATGAATAATCTAATGATGGAAACAATTGAATGGTTACATGAGTACGTTGGTCGAGATGGAGTTTGTGAGAACACTGTCGACGTGAGTGTTAGAATGCATAGATTGCATCACACGATAAAGTGGTATCAAACAGGATTATAGAAACTGACGTTTGAGGTATGAAAATAAATGGTCATGTCTGAAATCATGCAGAAAGCATTTGAATGAAGAGTTCAAGTTTATCCATTTTCATGAAGAATAATATCTTTTGTTACTTCTACACTCACTTTTCATCGAAACTATCCCTAATACGTGATGGGTTGTCAAATCTATTGCGTTCAATAAAATGAGCGGAAAATTAGCTCCTCTTCTGTTTTGAATTAGTGTACACATGTTTGGATTTGGTTGATATGAATGTTCATGATATGCATATGATGGTACGATATTCAAAACAAAAATTGGGACGAATATCGATAAATATAATCTAGCATGAAGCAGAAGGAGGAAACATGTGAAAAAATACAAAGAACTGAATCGATAGAAGATCAAAATTTGACGGAGATTAGGAAGCTACTATTTCCAGACCCCCACAAATAGACAATGAATAGAAGAAAAAATGGGTACTTGGAACTGAAAAGTAAAGATTGACAAATAAGAATTGAAAAACCAGATGCAGGTCGAAAAAGAGGGTATATTTTTTCCATCCCCCAACAACTTTTTGATATGCTCATTCCTCTTCAACTTGTCAGAACGGCATATTGACCGTTAGTAATTGAGTTGATTGAAATCACTTTAGGAATGGGAGGATCGCCCTTGTGGTGCCCCATCTAGACGATCATACCTTGTCATCAAATTTTTTGTGTCAAGTTTTCGATGTTGATGAAAAATTGTAAAATACCATTAGTGGAGTTTTTGAAATGAGATAACCACAGTTCAAGTCAAATATCTCACTCGAGTATACAACTTTCAACTACCGTGCCGTTAAATCTATTCCAGTGTGAAAAAATGAATCACTGAAGTTATGAAATTAATGACTTGTGATAGCAAATCATAATTAAAACATCACCATGGAGATTCTCGCACCAGATATAAAATATGAACCGTGTTCTATATTTGAAATAGTGTCAATTATCGGAAACCATATATACTGATACGTTAGCATTTCAAACATTGTCATGAATATGTTGTAAATTTAATGCACATTGTCCCCTAAGAGGAGGTTGACCTGTTTTCATGTGACAAACTCTATCCTATCTATAATATATGAAAGTTACTCATTCATGCAGCCATCTGCTTTTACCACATTTCTTCAGCCCCTAATAAAAGACGTCTCCTCCGAATGATAATTGACATGCACACAAACTGCATTCAGGAACAGTTGCAATGTTCAACTGCACATGGAGGACAGGATTTCAATCCCAATCTTGCCACGTAAGAAAAGAAATAAAATAATTTCTCGTTGGCTTGAAAAGTTCTCTGCACGTGGTGACAAAAGAGTGGATGCACATACATCTTTCATTGGACTACGTATTATATAAAACTAGTTAATTTGCATAAGAAAAGTAAGGGATGTGAATAAGGGGGTTAATCGCTTGGCATCGTAAGAAAGTTCCCAAGTTTAATGAGTGCAGTCCAACCAAATGTAGCACGTGCACGTTTTTGTATCGTCTATCTCACTGTGTGTGCTACTCTATTTATGTATTCGTGTATCTATGCAAACATCATTTCAGGATGAGCTATGAAATGAAAACTTATAACATAAATATTGGCTTCAAACTCAGCAAATTCAATGTGATATATAGTTATACCTTCCTTGGATATTCCATTCACTTGAACAAATATAACAAGTTACAGCTCAACTGAATGTCAAACATTGAACCAAGGATTAATTTTCCGTGTGTAACAAAATCCTAACGGTATGAATATTAAATGATGATCTGAATACCTGAAACCCATGGGGTGTGAGAATATTATTGTCGTACGGGTGTATTATCTGTGGGTTGTATAATCATTGTGTAATCCTCAACTGGATATCATTTTCATAATGTCTATTTGTGTAAATGATGATGTTAATTATTCGCAGCACAAATGAATATTAGATGATAAGTAATCTCGTGGCATATTAGATAATTAAACGAAATAGTTAGCTATAAACAGCTGACAGTTTGTAAAAAAAAACGAAGCGAATCATCCAGTTTTATTTATTGAATCAATTTTGTTGATTTGTCTATCAAAATGACGCAGAATAAGCTAGATATTGATATAACGGTTTTATGATACATTTAATGACAATGGATCAGAAATTTGTGACGTCATTAGATGAGCGTAGCGGAGACTCCCATCTAGCACATCAGAAAAATCGAGCTTCAGGCTCAAGTTTTTTTATGCGGCATGCAGATCTAACAAAAAGTGGCCAAATCACCAGCAGAAAGCTCTTGCTGGATGGTGATCTAGTACCAGAATAGATTTCTATCGTTTTTATCCAAATTGGTTCGATGGTAGGGGGTATCTACGGAGCGAACGGAATTTTTTGAGAATCCTTATAAGAATAGCACTGAGAAGAATTTCCCAATCATCAATTTTATCCGATCGAAATTAAATATTAGCAGAATGTTGATATTGTTCTTTATCAATTTTGGTCAAGTTTTAAGAAATTTGAATCATACAATTTTGAGGAAATGAATTATTATATTGTGAGAATGTTAAATATTGAATGGTTGGTGAAGAATATTACCAACAGGTAGCATGAAAAAATGAAGGCTATGAATTATAAGGACGGCTCTTTAGTTTCAAAATCGTGGTGTGTGTTCAACTTTCAAGTTATCGATATGAATATCTCGCTTATCCAACAACGCATGCAATGCTGCGTCTCTCTAGTCAATACGCCATCAGAATTTTCAAAATCATGTATAGTACGTATCAATAAAACGCAGACTTTTAGAAATAATTCATCTCATTCATTTTTGTTTAGACCTACATACGTATCAAGTAATCAAAGAAACTTCACTAGAATTCGTTCTATATTTTCACTGGTTACCCTGTTTAACAAAATATAACTTTACAAAAACTCTTCATTGCACCATCTTGATCTAAATCACGTTCCAATTTTAATAGAATTCTGTCGTCGTTTCTAAGATTGTTATGCACAGAAAATAATCTCATCCAAATCGTGACATATTATTAATGAATTCAGTTAAACAAGCTCTGGAAATGTAGTTGTTCAAATGTAATTTCATACCGAAGAAACTCAGAGTACCAATGTATATGGAGGTTTTCAGCTGGTACAATGTATTCAGATACCGTACTAAAATAAATCTTAGGTTTTTCTAATATAGCCTATAATATTTTATTGTTAAACGATTGCATCAAATGGTTGAAAATTTTCTTGAAACGTAGATTTTGCCGATTTTACTGGTGGCTTTCACTTTCTCATTATGAAAAGTGAAAAAACACTTTTGAAAGTCATAGCTAAGCGCTTCCATTTATGAACATGTCTGCATACAAATGTTCTAATGCAAAAAGCTCTTGTATGCCAGTGGGAATTCACTTCTTATCACCATGCAGTAGACTTGAGGAAATATGTAAATTTCAGTTGTGTTGATCTACTACTTACATGTAGCAAAACTTTGTCATGAAATGTATATAATTGAACATTGTTCCATTTTAATTTTCGACTCAATATAGTACTCTCAACCAAAATCATATGATCACACTTTTGTCCAATTTGTGTGATGTAACTAGTGCAAACTGAATACCAATAATACTTTTGTCCAGATTTAAACTTTTCATCCGAGGGAAATTATATCAAAATATACACCAAAATATAATTTCTCAGTTAAATCAATACAAAGCAACATTTACTATTCATATAACCAGATGACTGATTATTCATTATAAAATTATTCAACTATTGTCATTATTGTAATTGTTTGAAATCTGGATATTTTCCCGCTCCTGATGACGACACACAGTCTTATCAATAACGTTTGAACTTATTGTGAAAAGTTGAGCAAAATGTCATACTCTTTAGGTTTCAACATTCCTCGAACAAACGAAGAAGTGTCTCTTGAAACATGAACTTCCGTCTCGTTGAACAAATTGATCGATCGAATATCTTTTGAGCGTTTTCGCTTCACTCGCTCAATAGATGTCCAATTCAACACTTTTAAAAGCACTGACATCATTAATTTCTGATTGTGGTTTTCAGCACCAATGAAATATTTCAAGAACGAAACTTTTCTTCAGTCTATTCGTTGAATTCCGTTTAACGAGCACAGGTGTCCATTGTGAGACGTGGTGTCGTATACCGACATCATATGTTCGGTCAGTGATTGAATAGCAGTGATCGGGTTCATTCAATCCTTACAGGAAGAAACTTACAGCATCCTCGGGAAGAAAAATTGTCCGCAAGTACCCCCCTCCCTTCCTTCTCACCATATAATATAATTAAATACACTAATTCTCGTTTATAAAATACGAGTTTTCATAACTAGACCAGTAATCAGTTTTCCTTCCAAAATATATCTAATTGTATCTCTTCATTGAATATTTTAATTTCTTATTTTGATGCTGCTTAACGACCCCAACAACAGCTATGGGTTATACGGGAGTATGAATGAGCGGGTGATAATGAAACAATCAAGTGGTAATAGGTGAAAGAACGTTTACAAAAATGCATGCCTTATGCGGCCGAATTCAAGCCCGACCTGACTTCAGTTCCTAACGCAATGTGATATTTGATTGAGCTACGGGGGCGGTATGATATCATATATCATAAAATATCATCACGATTGATATTTAAAAGTGAAGCAACAAAATAATTTTCAAAATTCGGTCTCGTTACATGTGTAATACGTATATACAATCATGGGCGAGATAAGCGTTATTGTCAGAAATCGCAAGTGAATTGACTGAATCATTACAGAATTCCAAGTATTTTGTTATCACGATTAAATTAGCGTGATTTCAGATTTCGGAGCGACGAGTAAGCCACACACTTTGGGTGTAGCTAGGTATCACTCGAACTACGATCCCCTGATAATAAATATTACAAATTAAACGCTTCGTATAAACGAAACCAATATTATTCATAATTATGTCCATTTATTATACGGATATCTTCAGATGAATACTGAAAAAGAAAGCTGAGATGCAATTTCAGAATATCACTCAAAATGCGTTTATTCTTATTTTTCGCTGCTATAAATATGGTAATAGGGTTAATATTCGAAAAATACAGAATATGAAATAAAGGAAACGAATTTGCCTTGACCAGAAGAGGTTCAACATTTGTTACCAACGAACTCATTACATTTCATTGTTTTTTTAATACCATGGAAATTTACTCTCGTTATTTATTACTCATATTTGTCTATGAATTCACGAGATACCAGAATATCTCTTCTCTGATTAACATTCGGGAACTTCATTTAATTCATTACTCACGCACAACGTAGTGGATATTTTTCAAATTACTGACGAGAATAGCTAGTCAGGGATAGTTTTTGACTCTTCTTTTCACAGATTAATTTCATGCACACATTCACAATATATATATTACTGACGAAAAAGGTTGTTCGTTATATTTTCGCAGTTTCAGAGTTTTACATGTTCGTAGCTGAGAGATTATCGTAAAAAACAAATGAAACTATATACACGTTGAGTTGTGAAATATTCACCATGTTTTCAGTTTTAGAGATTGATCTTATTAACATCTTCTGATGGATAAAGATGCTTATCTGTAGCTTTTTCAGATATGTTTCAGTTTGTTGAATATTTTCCCACTCTTATATCATGAATAACGAAGGTAGAAAGATATTGACTCCACATTACGCTCATATCATAATTAAATATATATCAAGGTATCATCACTCCACCATTTCATTAGCACCCACTCATTCGAACCCCCGTCTAACCTAGCTGTTGGTGGGGTCGTTACTCCTTAAACAGCATCAAAATGAAAATATAGATATCAAAGTGTTTTGGATAAGATCACCTGTGCTACACAAACACAATTTTCGATTTAATTTATAACATGAAATTATTCATTCATTCACCTATTATCATTATCTCATAAGTTTAGAGACATACAAAATAAAAAGTATCGAATTAATATCGGTAATATTTTTAAACATTTAGTCACACGCACCGTATGATACGCCATAGCGGAATGTGGATTCAAAACGTTGAACGACGTTGTATTTTACCACAAACAACACAATAACACTGCTGTGATTTTTTCAACTGTGTTTCGAATATGCATATTCATACCAGAATAACATATATGATGGGGTAGTCACAGGCAGAAATGAAATATAACACAGATTATTTGAAAATCCTGTTAATCAACTGTGTTATTTTTCCACAATACATTCGCAACAACCACTAGAGCTCAATAAACTAGTAACTTCAGAATTCCGTGAAATCAAATTTGTGCTTGTCTAAACAATTCATCCACTCGTTTATACTG
This sequence comes from Brachyptera risi, assembly GCA_964007535.1. Lineage (NCBI taxonomy): Eukaryota > Metazoa > Arthropoda > Insecta > Plecoptera > Taeniopterygidae > Brachyptera > Brachyptera risi. The sequence goes on from OZ023328.1 coordinate 22,757,130, forward strand.
CTACTGGGGAAACGGAACTTTTATTTTTTACTATTGATCATCAATTCATCAATTAGTTCATTAGTACATAATTATTATCACTTGCGAATCTCGAATAAGAATTCCTGGGATTCTTATCCGAAGCATGAAAAAATAATAAATGAGTCCCATCAACCGAATCATAAGTTTTTGCGGCAAGACTTGAGTGAACCGCTATCGATTTGGTTTTAAATCGAGTTTTTAACAAGCAGAACTGTAAGCTTCAGACAGACGGCGTACTTCTGTTTCAGACTGAGGAGAATGGAGGGAAAGAAATAAGATAATAAAGACAGAAGAGAATTTTATGAACCCAATTTGATTGGGTATAATCTTGTAGAGAAAGGTATAAAAGTACTGTATGCATCATGTAAGTATGTCGTACGGTTATTATGAATTACCATATCTCACTATATGACGATCCAGCAATTGATTCTCGGTATTGCACTCAGTTTTAGACGTACAAATGAATAATACAAATAATACAATAATAATCCACAACAACAAAATAATACAACAAACAATAAATAACGAATAACAACAAATAATAGGGTCAAATTATTGATAATAAGTGAATGCACTTGCTTATATTATGATACGGGAGATGAAGGGACATACCGGACCTGGTTTGATTCCCGCCACCGCCCATCTTTACAGGGGTTTTTCGTGGTTTCCCTCTTTAGTCTAGACTAATGCCGGGATAGTTCCCACAAGATAGGCCACGAGCGCTTCCTTCCCACTATTCTATCCCATCTCTTCATGATAAGAGTCATGCAGACACTTGTGAAACCCAAGAGGTACAAAAAAATATATATATTATTAAGAAAAATGACATAATGATGAGTTTCGTATGAATTAAAAAAAAATTAAATCAGCAAAAATAGAGAATGATTCATTCTGCTTATAGATATTAGGTGATCATTTCGCATGGGAATTTCAGATTCTATTCTACTATTCCCCTTAATTTGTGTATATAAATATGGAATCGAAATCTTCTCTTCAACATGTAAAATACACTGAATCAATACCTCAAAATACAACAACACAAAATACAAATAGCGTGCTTTCCAGTCGAGTGATCTTTCCAAATCCACTCAAGACTTACATGGCGATGAAAGTCAGTCGCTTAGAAATAGCGATGTGAGAAAATGGAATCGACGACACTCCGAAATAAAGACAGTAGATCGGCAACAGTTTTGCTAACGATATGAAGTGGAAAGATTTTTCTCAAGAAGATAACCACTTCGTGGGTTGCATTAAATTCTGCGGTTGACTATGTTCAGACGATTGCTGAAACTTTTCTCGGATATTTATAGTATATAGGCCTACGTTTGTCATTTACATTTCTTTTAACATTGATTACTTAAATTTTCAGAATTGACTCCGAATTCTTGAGTGCATTGGAACATTTACACGAGTTCCTCATATATTTTGCGCGCCCAATTATTTAATAGGCACATACCAAGATGCACTGAGGGTTGCGTTGGTTTGCCGATTGGAGATGGTGTCCTCACTTCATATCCCTCCCAAGTTGAAAATATGTTCCACTTCACGGTCTATTTTTAAAGAACTTCTGACCAAACGTAAATAAGTGGTGATGAAAGGAACTAACTTCACTCAATGACGTCGGCTCAGCTAATATCAGCTGTCGTCAAGTTTGTCAGCCTATCAACCGTTTGGTAGAGCACATCACTCATTTTTCACTCACTTGTCATTTGATCATCACTTGATAGAGCAGCGAGATCAATATTGCTCAGGAAAGTACTCAGGAAATGGAACGTGTTCTCGAATTATAGTGAAGTCACCATCTCTAACCGGCAAACCAACGCAACCCTCAGTGCATCTTGGCACTGACGTTACGGAAGAGTATATATATTTGGTTTTAACGACGCACTATATTGATGTCTACGATCTATTGGCGTCGGTGAATGATGAATGAGATGATGGGATGATGAGATGAAAGGTTATTTCATTAGGTGTTTTTGATGGTGGGAAGGAGCTGATCGTGGCCTGTTGTTAAGGAATCATGCCAGTATGTACCTGAAAGACAGAGGGAAACCACGAAAACCCCCTGTCAGGATGGTCGACCATGGCGGGAATCGAACCCCGGTCTCCCGAATGACGGTTCAGTGTGTTACCACTCGGCCACGCGTCTCGGTACGGAAGAGTACATGGGAGTCGAATGAAGAAAATTGCACTTTTTGGTTCAGTTCAATTCTCTATTTATTTACAGTTCGTATGTTTCAATTACATGTGATGAAGTTCTCATTTCCAATAATATATTGATTTATATAAATTTCAACGGTGAAACTAAGCATTGAAATGTAATAGTGAAATATTATTGATAACTTTCAGACGGTATACAATCAAAACTTGACTACATTAAAACAAATCACAGTGATATACCTTCTAAATGATAAATAATAGTTAGAATAGTGAATCAATACATTTAATACATCATTGACATTGAATTATAAATTCCGATTTCCAATTTCATACGATAAAAATATGTTCTTAATTGTATCTCGGTTAAGCTTCTTAACTGAGGTTGAATAGTTCTTACGTCTATTCTCTTCAAATTATTGAGATAATTTTTGTTTCTCAGTAAACTGAAATTTGTATAACTAATACCGCTCAAAAGCAAAGAATGATAATTACGATAAATTAACTGCCTTAAGCTCTTAACTATAAGGAATGTTCCATCGTCTGATGGTGTCAATATAGTATCACCATACATTATATTACCTTGTCTGCATCTTCAGAAGGATCTCATATACGAAACAGAACAGCTAATTCATGAGATTGCCCTATCTTATACTATGTATCTAATGTCTTATAAGAGCTCTTGAACTATGATCATGGTACTGCAGTCTCACGAGATGCAGCTTAATGATACAAAGTTCTTGCAAGGTAAGAGATCAACGGAGAACTTTATAGAACTTTCAAGGGTGTACGTAATAGTTCGAGTGGAAAATCAATTAAATTACTCTTTTTATTCGAAATATTTGCCTAGATGTGAGCTAAGACCACATGCTGAGACAATATGATCACATATAGAATTGATAACTATATACCAGTTATAACAAATGTATCACTTTCCGCAATTAAGAAAAATTCGTTGAATATGGAATGTGATCCGATAAGTTTCTTCTATATTTCATTGTGCATCTGACGTTTAATTACATTACATTACATTATACTTGGAAACTTTGTTTGAAGAACATCACAGGCCTGGAACTAGATTTTAATGATAAAAAGCGATATTCATCTCCTTAGTTTGAGAGAAAACATGAAATCATTTTTCGGCGCAAATAACCCCGTCGTTTAAGCGCCGCGAAACAACACAATTCAATTCAATTGGAAATCATTATCATTATTTCAGAAATTGAAATTTTTTGTTCCGTTCTTCAGAGATCATGAGTCATGACGTAGGCATTACCGATTGTGCATAGAAAAATATACAGACTCTAGTAGTGTGTCCACGTCACGACTCAGAAAAGACCCCTATCCTGGAGGACAGATAAAATTAATCATAATTTCTGAAATTGAGATACCGATTTCTAGTTTTCTCTAGAATAGGGAAATAAACATCGTCACTATTTATAAAAATCTAGTTTCAGTGTGAAATGTCTTTCACAAAGATACTATACCTATTTTCCAAGGTGATTATATACAATTCATATGAGCTCCACATCAAGTTTTGATTGGCCATAGATGCATCCACAAAAGATGAAGGTGCAAACCTCCCGTGCGCAAGTGTTGTAAGATAAATGGGACCATCAATCGGATCCTCCAAATTTCGTGTATACAACTATAACTACTAATACATTATTCAGTTGGAAGTGACGTGGACCGTGAATGGAGTAATATCGATATATGCATAGCAATGTCATAGTATAAAATTTAATAGTGTCCTAATTACCACTAATTAGTCCCGGTACTATTTGCATGACATTAGCATTTAGGGCAACACGCCTGTTATAATATATACCGTGTGCCTCGACACACAATATAGCAATACCTGCATCAACGAAAGAAGAGGGATTCGAGCGATTGTCCACTTATCTCAATCTATTAGCAAGCGGGTGTTTCGCACCTTCTTCAGTGAATGCCAGTATATATACGTATACTGCTTTCAAGTAGTAAATCTGTGTGGACAGACGTATACGTCCGTGCAATTAAGTAATGTATAATACCAAGGTAGTACACAGTAGCTTACGGACTTATTGACATATTATAAAGTTGCTCCGCTGCGTTAAGCACTATTTAATTTGATACTATTTAATACTATTGAATGCTATTTAATACGGATTCTTGACGTACGGAAAATGGATGAGTGAATAGCAAACCAAAGCTGGCCTTACATGAAAATTTTCAATGCGATATCGCAAACGCATGCGGGAGCGATATCGGCCATTTTGAATTATTGACCAATCAGCGAAGACTGAGCGTGATGGTACGTGGTTTTGCCGCACAAGTTCAGCTCAACTCAACGTTTTGCTCGCACCGCAGCATATCGCATGCGGAATGGCTGGATGTAGCTTGGGTTCAGGTGAAATCTGCTTGAGGTCGCCGTCGTACTGCTTCCCCCAGAACAGCTGTGTCGATTTTAGCATGAATTGTTTTAAAATAATTCCATAATTGATCAATGTGCTCACGTGCGTACGACTTATTTTATTGGATTTTGTTTTTATATAGTTATTATTATTGAGAATACACTAGCGATGTCAAAAAAATTATAACAAACAGTCAACATACTTGAGTCATGCCAAGAAAAGAGTGGGACACTATAGACATGCCCATCTCTTTGACAAACTTACTTGAATTGCTACTAGGCAGCAGCACTTTTGTGCAATTTTGAATTTTTATGCGATATTTACTATGTAAGGCCAGCTTTAGGCAGGTCGACAGACACCATATATAGTTCGCTCCGTGGACCTGGATTCGATTCCTGCCATGGTCAAATATTCTGACAGAGGTGCATCGTGGTTTCTTTCCTATACTGCTGATGATTACTGTTTGCTTTACGACCCCACTAAGAGCTAGATTATACGAAACTACGAATGAGCAGGTGATTATGGAATTATGAAGTGATGATAAGTGGAATGATGTTAACAAAAACCCATGACTTATGCGGGACTCGAACCCACGCCCAACGGTGACTTCAGTTTCTGAAGCAGTGCCTCAGCTGCTCAAAACACTTCAAATATCATTGCATCTCATCGTATCATCATTTTATCAACCATTCACCGATGCCAATATATCCTATAATTGGCATTAGAATGCGTTGTTGAGACCAATATAAATCATCAAGTCAATTAGTCAATTTATGTACAGACATGAACGTATATAAACTGAAAACACAAATATTTCGAGAGAAATAAAATTATAAAAAGGCTAACTCGATTCAACTCTGCATGTATGTTGTAATGTTCTCGAATAATAACACATCTTGAAGCAATAAGTGGTATATAATGGCATAGCTCATCGTCTCACGAATGAAACGCATACATCACAGGATGGGGTGAATGAATTGGTGATCATAATCAAATTAACAGTTGTATGAGATCGTTATAATTTTACTTTTTTCCCCAACATTCAAAAAGTGTTTCTGACACCTCATAGACGGGTTATACAAAAGAGTGGAGAAAGTTTTTTTCAAACATTATTTCAAGAAATGTTAGATCTCGGATTTCAATTTCCATGAAAGAAAAAGGAGAAATAACTACGCCTTCAGCTTCGTATTCGGAACAACTACGTACTGAAATTATAATTTCTTGTTGTTGTTGACGTCTTGTAACAGACCAGCTACAAATTTTCGGAACGATTCACTGGAGGCTAATAACGTTATTCGCGTAGTCAACAACTGACAAGAACCCACCTTCGTCAAGGAAAACTTATCCTGGGTATAGCGAACATAATTGAAATGTAATCAAAAGTTCTGAATTAATTTATAAAAGGTACAGGTATTACCTAGAGAATAGGAAACTTTATATCATTCATCAATGTCAGACATAGTTATTCGCGTACGTGTTACATTTATTTATGGATATTTGGTAAAATTACGCACGCTGATCATAACCAAGCTCTATTGGCGTGGTTGAATGATAAATGAGATGATTAAACGATAAGATGAAAAGTTATCAGGTGTTTTAGAGAGTGGAAAGGAAGTGGTTGTGGTCTGAATCGGAGGGCAGACTTTTTGGTGAAGTAAAATTTACAGGCTAGGTTCTTTTTGAGGGTATAAGTTGAAGATTTGAAACTACAGGTTTGAAGGTTCGAAATTTGCCTGGCAAATTTTTCCCATGAAAAATTGTTCGCCATACTTTGCTATATTCAACTACATAGGAATACCACGAGAAAAACTCTGTTGAGACGGTCGATCATGGTGGGAATCCTGAATAGCGGCTCGGTGCGCTACAGCAACGGTTCTACCCATCTTAGTACATCTGTATGAGTGTTACAGCTCAGGATCTTTATCACAACTGTCACCTAAAATGACGTCATGTTGGGCCTAGCTAGCTCCAAGAGACTACGACTCGATTGGATAATGTTCTCTAGGAAAGCTGAATACAATTGACCACTAGTGATAGGCGTGGCTTATCGGCAGGCCACCTTGATCTATACTTCATGTGGGCATTTAGATATACTCTGATGGGCAATGTGAATTTATACACATAAAAAAACAAGCCAATTCGATTGGATGTTTTGTTTTGTGACGTTTGTGGGCGGGTCAATCACTAGTCGTCAATTACAATACGAGATAATGACAGATTCACGATCTAGAACACAAAAATGTGACCCATTTTTAGCCCACTTCAAACGCAGGGCTAAAATTTTGAGCTAACATCAATGGGAATACACAAATACTGCGCATGTTGCCATGGTACCTATAGCTCTCCTAGTGAACATCCAATCAAAGTCGGAGACGTTATTTCAAGTAAGAGTCCTGCTTGATAATGAGTCAATATCATAATGAAAAAATGATCGATATCGCCATTTGCCAATAGCAAGCAATTGTTGTATTCTTTGACTCCTGTTTGAGTATACGTGCCTGCCGCTCGCTGCGAAACGTCACCAAAGCACGCGTCACCCATTAAGACTCCGATCAGTCTGTCTCTCGCGATGAGGATGTCTCCGATAATCTTTAGCCTTCTTAGCACGTGCTGAGATACAGTCGAGGCGCTAGGCGATGATCAATAGAGTGACCTGCCTCTCTGAAAGCTATATTTGTAAGCTCAATTGTCATCTGTCAAAGACAAAAAAACAACTGGAAATTATGTGGGGTGAAATTTAAACTGTTTTAACATATCGTGGAAAGCATTACTTTCATGTTCTTTCATATGCTTTATAGTAACACAATAGATGTCAGAAAAAATCTATAATTTGAAATTAAAGAACAGCAAAGTGTGTGTGTGTGTGTGTTTTCAGCGGATTCGACTGCAATTGGTTCTGGAGGGAAAATATTGGTCACTTCAGAATAGTCAATATGCATATTATTATTCGAAAAATAAAATACCTCACAATATGCCAAATAGCGTTCACAGCATTTCATTGGGCTGTTTGTGTCCATTGTATTCATTTCATATTTATGTATAGAATTTTTTCGATTTTGATCAATCTAACACCAAATTGAGATTCCCAAAGAATGTCAGTGTTAAACAAATGCGTACTTTTCATGTTTCGTATTCCCCTTCTTGAAAAATCTTGACTATATAGTCAGTTGGTCTGTATACGATTGCCGCGCAAGGACTGAACAATTCACTCGCGGTTCATTCCCTCCACTCCCCCCCCCCTCCCAACCCTCCCGCCACCAAAGTCCCCGCGGACACCAAAACACATTATAATGACACTAGAGAATGGCACAAGAAATGATAGAAAATATAAGAAGAAATGCGTCTTGAGGAAGATTTGCGTGTTGTGTTATGTTCAGAAATTGTTCTCGAAGTAAGTTGAGAAATGAGGAGATATACGATGACAATAACACTCGTTAATATTTCAAATAATTCTGAACCCGCAAGGGAATTAATTTTGTTGATATAAGTCGAAGCAGATTAGAATATTATAATTATTTCATCGAGAAAATCGATGAATTGGAATGTTTTTTGTATGTATAACGTATTATGATAATTTGTGGTTGTGTGCGGTGAAATGGAAGTGTAAGCAAATGGAAGAGACAAGAAATGACTCAAATTAACCACAAAAGGAAGAGGAAATAAGGCAAGCACATGCAATAAAGTGGTGATGTATCTTACGAGATCAAGATTTCGTTAAATTACCAGAGTGCTTTGTAGTTGTTTGGTTATATAAAAAGCAGTGAAAGGCGTCATGAGATTGATGTTGCCATACATTATTTGCTTGTATGTTTATTTTAACAAAGAGAACATACTTTCGACTGAAAAATTAGGTTCTTTGGGGGTTGAAACTATGAAACGAGAAGAAAACTGACGAATGACAAGACACAGATGATATTTTCGAAACGGAAATCACACTATATAAAAGTTACATCATTTCGTTTTTATAAATATTTATCATATTCATTTATTTAAATAACATTTTACCCATCGATATTTTTTTCTGCCTTCGGGAGGAATACACAACTTTTCTAAGATATTAGAGGATTCGTTGGTGACCTTATGGTGAAAAACCATTACAGAATGAGAAAAATACGAGAAACCACAAACCAAAAATCAAAGTGGACGTCTGGCGGGACTCGAATCCCAGTCTACTAAAGGACTCCGTACGTTCAACAGAAAATCAGCTCTAATTCAATTGACGTCTAAGTGTTTGATTTTTATCGTTCGAATTATAAACCTGTTTCATAATTTCATTAATGTCATCAGTAATCTTTTTAAATGATGAATATATATATAACAAAAAATCTCAAATTGCAATCGAGTGCACTCTAGGTTTACTATAGATCAATTAATTGTCTGGAAAGATTATTTGATAGATCAAATGTTCTTTATAATAGAGAGAAACGAAATAAATAATGAATGATTGAACGTGACAAAAATCACACTCCTGTAATACTTGAATAGTCTCGAGTTGTAGAAAGTTTGGTTTTGGTGAATTAAGATGTGATTTTCGTCGCCATTAACACAATGATGTATGACTTCCGACGCTAGACGTTATAACAATTATTTGTTCCAACTTCCGAAAGTTTTTTGCTATGGGCCTGTACTCAGCTAGTAGCCCTTGGCTTTTATGGCACGAAAAGTCAAAGAACTTGATCAATAACAATGTTTTTTCAAGCTGCAAAGAAAAACAAGCTAAGGAGTTATACAAGAGGAAAGCGTGAAACTTGAGAAACATTTTGCTCTCATAAAACTGACATAAGATTTGCAAATGGCAGATAAATTTATTTCGAGTAAGTATAGTTACACATACTTCGTTTGAATTCCATCGTTCATATTTGTATTCCAAACTTGTAAGAAACATTTTGAGCAAAGTTCAGAAATAATTGAACATCCTGATTGGGGATTTTCCATTCTAATATTATAAGAGCTATTATATGAAAATTCTTGTTAATATTTGAAATATCTTATAAATACATTATTGAAACGTTCATTTTTTCCATGAAAGAGAATCAATCATTTGATTAATAAATTATCAAAATTTTGGTTGGTGTATTTATCCGATTTGGGCTAAAAAACCTACTTTCCAATAATTCGGTCAATGTTTGCTGCTCCCAGATTTTGGTTCAACATATTTTCATCGCTCCGGTTGAATTGTCTGCTTGGTATCCCAATTCGAATATTTTCATTAGACTATGATGTAGCATGACGATTTCTTCTTATGTAATCGATATGGAGGCTCAGCATTCATATTTGAATACAGCTCTTTGACATTTCGAAGACAAGTCACCCGTAACAATTTTACATTAACATAAACATATATTCATGAACGGCATCTTCAAGCTCTTTACCTTCATGTTAATTTCTAAATTACAACGAAATTGTCAATGTTTAAAGAATGCTTGGGCGGAAAATTTATCGAGGACGAATTTTCCACCACGATAGACTCACTTGAATATTGTTGTGAAATATACTGCAATATACTACTGCAATAACCGAAACTAATTATAAAAGTTAAAAGTCAACAAATTAAAAGCTGCTAGTTTCCCGAATTTCCCTTTTAGTTTGTGGCATTTTCAAATGGCTTTGACAGGTTCACGTAACTATCAAAAACATCTTAACGTTTGTATTATGGCATTCTTCCACACCAGTACCGTTCGTAACTATCAAAGAATCAAGACATTACTTTATTATTAAACGAAACCAATTTCCGTTTTGAGTAAATGAAAGAGTTGTGCCTAAGGGTTGAAATACACGCTATACTGGAACGTTCAGGCATGGACTCGGAATGAGCGAGAATTGTTTGTATAGCCAACATTTTATCTCTATTATAATTGCATAGTAGAGTCGTAAAAACATGCATCTAACCACTACCGTTTTAATCAAGTCAAAATTGAGCATGAGCACACAGGAAATAACTTATCAATTATTCTAGAAAAACAGACATTCATGTAACACACGATCGCAAATTAACGAAACCTTTTTATTTCGAGTTTAAAAAGAAAATAATTCACAATAATGACTGCATGGTGGTATGAACTCGGTATAAATCATTGTAGCCTAATCTCAGCATCAAATCAGTGAATATATTATTCGATGTTGGAAAATAAATCCCCATTCAATCACTTATGTTACGTTCTAATTGTTTGTTCAAAGTGGGCCTACATTTATTGAAAACCACATTTCTTTCAAAAATGAGAATCACATGTAATTGGATGTGCATTATATGATTGTCATCATACATTGACTGCATTTCCATGCTCAGAGACTATATTTCAAGCTTCAAATCATCATGACATATTTTGTATTGATAACTTTCTTCAATCAATTCTCAAAATAAATTAGCGAGATTGACCTCGATTACCTAATCATAGTCCAACACTATCGATTTTTTTTTCAAATAATGGAATACAACAATTTCAATACGATTCTTAAAAAAAATCCCTAGAATATATATCCTCTGCCATGCCCGTTTTTAAAAAAAAATCTCCGTTTCTTCTATTCACAATCAATAAATAATAATGGCGAGTGCTACAGAATAAAGGCTAATTAGTACCATCAGCACACTCATTTATTCACGCACCACCTACTACATGGACTTGACAGAGCTAATCTCCACACTAAAGACTTACGATAATAAGGACCCCCAAAACATGGGACAACCATCTGCGCGCGACCTACACCGTGCCACGGGAAAGAAGACAAAACATCCACGTAATATAAAAAATTATATTGCCATCAAGAGGCATTGCCGGAGGGGGATGAAATCCTCTGCGATAGGACGTAGACAGGAAGGGTTGTGGTTGATGAGGGGGAGGGGGGGGGGTGAAGGGAAGAGTGCAGCGCCCGGTGGATGCGGCGACGGCGGCAGCTGTACCACCCCGAAAGCCATCAAACCATGAGGACGCGTTGAACATTGCGGTGAATACGGAGGCATAACGCGTTCTACTTGATACATGGAAAGAGTCACACTCTTGTCGACTGTAAAAGTCGGTTTAACACCTCGAAGTAATTATTCATTCATAATGAGTCTGACCTTTGAACCCTAAAACCAAACTCTTATGTAAAAGACAAAGATTAAATTGCCAACACGAATGGATGTTCAGGTTTTACGGCTGGTTGACATCTCGGTCATTCAGCATGACCCTCCGTAGCAAATAAGCAGCAATAACATATTACTTCATCATATTCAAATGCGCATTCAAATGAATCTTTTAGAAATCTATATTAGTTGACAAATTTTGTATGATATATGTATATTCAGAAGTGGACAGGTTGTAAAATATGGATGTTGAAAGCGGCTGTCTAAAATATACGAGTCGCCAAAACGTCTGAAAAAAGTACTTATCTGCAAATGTGCGCGATTCCAGCGGTTTTTAGTACCAATTACCGACATGAGAGTTGTTCTAATACACCATTGTATAATATAAATCGTAAGTGCAAGAGAAATGGATGACAGGCAATTAAGCTAATAGGTCATTTCTTCTATACGATCATACTCTTGAATGAATACTGGATTTTGAAGTTTGACACAGAACTTCCATCCGTAACTCAATATGAAATCGATCATCCTAATATGTGATTTCATGAGGTTTGCTTTCGTTCTGGAATATAAATATATTTTTGTATTTAATAGATGAACATGGTGACAATTTTCACTCTATACAGTATGTTGGGTTTGAGGTCGAGCCAACAATCGAGGTGCAACAATGATTGTACTTGAAGTACTTCTCTCGACAATGAAAGCGACACTTGATATCAAGCCTAGGTCTACCTCATACAGTGATCAGTGGATCTAGACCGTGGATATGCTACGTTCATGTTTGCGTTCGAGTGGTTCATATTCGCATTGAATTATGAGAATTTTGGGGGGCAGAATTGGAAATTTTTCGTGAAAATTACAATTTCTACATTAATTTTAGATGAGAATTGACCATATTCACTATAAAATTATCTAATTGGTAATAAAAAGTGAAGAACTTGAAATAGTTCGATGCACGAAGGTTTATTGTTCGGTGATAAAAAATTAACTATGTAGGGCCTATACCAGCAGAGCAAAAAAAAAATAGCAATACATTTTCAAAAAGTGAATCATTCCCACTTCTTCTGAACCTTACAATAATGATAGATTTGTATTGACACTTATTTGCTTCAATCGTACTACAGACCATTCACAGTTCTCAAGTACGTATATTTTCAAGTTGACAACCGGAAGAGTTTACCAGAAAGATTCCATTGCATATAAAAAAGTCATTCATTTAGAATCGAGACAAATTATTTTCGTCACGCAAATCGTGCAAGTAGATTTTCTATAAAGTCAGTTTATGAATTCTGTGACATAGGCCTATGAATTAGATATTTATCATAACGAATTTATGTTTGAATATACGAATGTGAGACCATTAATTTCTTCATCAGTATCTATGATAATCATATTTGAAATCTCACTATGATAGTGTTTTCATAAGACATGGTAATAAGCCAGCACGCTTATTCTAATATTCGGTGCTTGTGTACTGACCACTGGTCAAGAACATGCTGTTATACTTACCACAGCCTTCTTCATTCAAATAATTAATTTCTTAGAAGACTGATCAGTATGAGAATGACTGTTACTTTTACCCACGAAAGTCGGTTCCGATTAACCGTTTCTCCCATCCCACAACACTAGCGCACAGAAGGTTCGCTCCTTCATATTTCGTGGGTGCAAATAACATATGATATGAGAAATCAACATTTGTTAGTTTATGCACTAAGCTCTGAGTTAAGCCATAACCACCACATTTTCATATTTAAAATGTTATTCATAACCATATTAAGGAACTACATAATGAATTATAGTTGTTGAGACAAAGACACATGTGTGTCGACAATCTCGGATCGGGTTGTTAAACCATCACAATAACCCTTCGTGTGGTAAAAAATGCATCGTTTATTATTCCAACAATGTAGAGAAAACATTTTGTATTTATTTTCCATTTCCATTTTTAATACGATACAGAAAGTCATGACAGTATTATGAGAGTCTTTTGAGCATATCTGTGTGTATCAAATTGTATTTGTGAAGTAAAATCAGGCATCCGCATATATATATATATATATATATATATATATATATATATATATATATATATATGAATATATATATATATATATATATATATATATATATATATATATATATATATATATATATATATATATATATATACATATATACATATATATATATATATATATATATATATATATATATATATATATATATATATATATATATATATATATATATATATATGTATATATATATATCACTGACGAGAAGTAGCTCAAGCTATTATTTCTTATTGGAGAGGAACTCACTCGTTCATTCGATCTTAATCAGTACGTGTATTTTATTCAAGAAAACCAGTATTGGCGTGAATGAATCTTTCCTCAATATTCTTTGAATCATGATCGTGAGAGTTCATGAGGTGAAAGAGACGACTGCGGCATCTTAAGTGCACTTGGAACATGCATTACTTAATTATTTTTTGTTAATTTATTTGGTGAACATTTGAAAAGGGAAAACATAGTGATATATTATTTAATAAAATCATACAATGTTATCTCATGGACGATTTGTAGACGAAAATCTGTTATGTTGAAGTTACGAAGAATATTTTCACGATAATTAAGTGTTGTTGTTCTGTGATATTTTCCCGTACCGCTTGAAAACAACATTTATATATGAGGGTGAAAACGGCTGAACTTATTCATATATATATATATATATATATATATATATATATATATATATATATATATATATATATATATATATATATATATATATATATATATATATATTTATATATATAAATATATATATATATATATATATATATATATATATATATATATATATATATATATATATATATATATATATATGCTCATATTGTGCAGTTTCGTAGGCTCGAAATAATTAACATTAGCAATTCTCATGAAATATATATATCACATATTCTTCATTCACCAAATTGAGTGTTAATTAACTATCTAGAACGTTGTCGGATAGCTACTTTCATTACCTCCATCAATCTCGTTCTAGGACATTGCCATGACGTGAAATATACCGAGTAGAATTAATTCATCATATTGATTTAAAATCTGCACGAAGTTGGTATATCTATCCTCTACTATAAAGATGTCAATCTCTTGTTATCTCTATAATGGAATCCAGAGAATAAGTTAGTAGTTGATTGGAGCTAGAAACTATATTATTGAATAAGTCCGTTGTCCATTACCTGACGAAAGTGCAAGTAATCCTTACCCAAGAAGAAGAAGAAAAGTAATGTTTAAGGACACCCAGTTATATAATTATCAGAGCCCGGTACAACTTTCACGATGTAGCACTTGAATTATACAATAGAATGACACAATAGCTATGAAAATGAATATTATGTTGAATTAGGTAGACCACACATCACAAAACTTGACTAAAAAAAATGTGTCGAGACCATGCTCGGCACCTCCACCAATAAGTATCATTACAATTCTTGAAATCAACTGAAACCCTTTTCGCTGATATTTAAATGACCATCATTTCAAAAGTCGAGTATATACAAATGTTATTGCGTGAAAATATTATTCACATCATCACAGCTGAAGCTTATAAAATTAACTACAGTGCAGGGATTACGCCAAGAGCAATGCAGCACCTGTAGCACAAAACTTAATTAATTCCAAACTCATGTTTAAAATAAGAGCTCAACAGTTCAACAACGTAATCTCTCATACTGTTTAACGTGTTGATTCAGAGTGAAAATTCAATGTTTACGTACTTCTGTATCAAAGTCTGCAAGACTGGTACATTTTCTTAATATTCCCACAAGGTTAACGTATATAATCCAGTTAAATTTGAGATATTTTCAAACGAGTTCTACATAATTATATCTACATTATATTGTATACACACACATCTTGAGTACATATATGAAAAGGAAAAATAATGCTGGAATCCTTTGAAAGTGACATACATTTTACTCTGTTGGCGCTCTCTTGTGACAAGTTCACGAACCCCGTTTCTTACATCGTAGTTATTCAGTAGAGAGACTATCAATCATTCATCAAAACACTTCAGCATTACGTGGCGCGTCTTTCATGCTTACACCTTTCCTCAAATGCATTTTCTTTCGGAAAACCTCCTGTATATACGTTCTTTCAAGTAAATATCATAGAAAAAACACATGAATTTTCTATTTTTACATATTTATATTCACAAACTAGTACACCTCACTTGCAAATTTAATACATTAAATTTTACAGTTTCATCTTATGTGACGATGTTTATGTTACGGTATTTTATTCGTATGGAATGATTATTAAATAGTATTTTATACTCGAAGAAGCTTCAATGGTAATATGTTCAGCTTTAAAACGAGACTTTGAGTGAATAAATTCCGTGAAAGTTTGCTACTCAGTTATAAAACCATACCCCAATTTGATTGACTTTACTTTGCTGTAACGAACAGACAGACCGTGGCACTTCTCTTCTCAGTTTCGGTAAAACATACTCGTGCATTATATTTCAAGATTGTCACGTTGTACTTTTGAAAATTGTAAAACTTTCACTCACAAGAAATCGATGAATATATTACAAGATTCACATACGGATTGGGTATTATTATTTTATCTGTATAATTCGACTCATTAGCACAGACGAGGTGAATTGTTTTCGCTTTTTCATTGTTATTCTTTCATATACTTGTATTCATGGAAGGAGACTGTCTATTTATTTTTGCAGTATTATGATCTTCCAGGACGGAATTCACGATAAAGAACGCGAACCGCAATTTTAGAAAACTTTTTAATAATGTTACTGTAGTTCTTACGATAGGCCCATATGTAGTTGGTGAACGACCTTTAATTCTTCAGTTCATACATGAACTGAAATAAACACACTTCAATCTATCTTCAGTCCATGGTTGATATCCCATACATATATACATACAAATATATATATATATATATATATATATATATATATATATATATATATATATATATATATATATATATATATAAAATTGAAATTCATAAATACTGCTCAACGTTTCCACTGCAATTGAGCAGCCTTTCTCAAGAAATGTTACAGATTAAATCTTTACATCAATAAATGGAGGGATATACATTTTAATTTGGATACATTTTGATTATTGACATATATATTTCACATCTCTACTTCACCATCGGAAAAAATGGAAATAATACACACACACACACACACACACAAACACACATATATATATATATATATATATATATATATATATATATATATATATATATATATATATATATATTATATAAATATATATATATATATATATATAAATATATATATATATATATTTATATATATATACATATATATTCATATATATATATATATATATATATATATATATATATATATATATATATATATATATATATATATATATATATGAATATTATGTTTGTGTGTGTAGTGTATTTGTGGAACAAAACTGATATCTAATATATGGGGCTATACACCAAAATATATATCTCTTTGAATATGATATTTCTCTAGATTTCTAAGCCTATTGCAACTTGTAAAGAACTAACCCGATGAACCCATCAATATACTAACCTTCATTGCAACGACTTACAAGCACTTTACAAATGTTCTCATGTCCCCAGAGCTTTACACATTTCCAATAACGACATAGACGAATAAGTAGTGAGAGAGAGAGAGAGAGAGAGAGAGAGAGAGAGAGAGAGTTGAAAAAAAATGCATTACGTTTCCGATTTACGAGGATCTAACTTGACTTGAAAAATATGTTGACAGTTCGTGTGAATCCCAAGCTACTCATATATAGGGATACTCTCGATGATGTAACAAATATATCTACGAGTATTACGAAATATTTCTGCGAAAAGTAATTTTTTTGGCGAGATCCGTTTGGTTTCCTCACTTCAATGGATCTCAGCAGCATGTTGCTGGATTACGGCGTTAGTTGTCAACTTATTTCGCAGCCATATGGAGACAAAGTTTCTGAAGAAGAGCCTCGGGATTCTTGTATGAAATGACAGTGGACAAGAAATCGCGACGGAATGTTTTGACAACAGCTGTTCAAAAGTTTACTGTTACCGTTTCTAATGTCTTGAGCAAATCCTCCTTCTAAAACGCGCCGAGAAAAGATTAAAAGCTAAGAGGCTTAGCAACTTGGTTCTATTTCGGAGGTATATATATACTCCAGCTTCATCCTTATAATCTCAATAGGGAATGCTCCGAATCTTTGACAACACGAATAGTGCTAATTAAGTTATTTCAGGAATTTGCTGATGAAGGGTGCGGTCGTAGGTCATGAATGAATGATGAGTTATTTACCAAAGAAGACACTGATGACGATAATGACAGACAGAGAGAATGATTTAGTATGTGTACCAAACAAGGTAATGAAACAAATACAATAGCATCATGTAGTAGAGGTATATAGAGGCTAAACTCAAGACGTTCTGAATATGAGAGAGATATTCGTGAAATTCTATGTTGAGAGGCCGCTAATTAAAAGCAGCTCTTCCTCCTCAAGTCACTGACCATGCTCGACGACTTACACAAATTGTAATAACGACTCGCTCGGGAGTAATTTGAATTATTTAATCTCTTCTTACTTAATGACATTCTCATCCTTATGAATAAACATAGACTCGAGTAGTTACGGAACTGATCAAACATAGCATGGAGTTATTATCATAACTTTTAAATGAATTGTTCGGATGAAGGGTCGCCAATAAGGAAAGTTATAATTGACGTAGGGCAGTGCTACAACTTGAACCTCCATATTCATATCCGTTGATTTGGGAGATGTAAATTTGGGATGCAGAATTGGTCGGGTTTGCATTTTCTCTACTCTCCACCCTCAGGGTTCTTTAGATACGTCTGTATTTCCACGCGCTTCCTCTTCTGATGAACGCTTGGACGATCACGATTTAAACGATGTTCTGTCAGTTTCTGTGTGTAGACCTATATATGCACCTTCTATGGTTCACCTACACTACACCGCCCAACTACCAACATTAGGTTAGAGGCGGGCTGACTAGTCGAGTCGTCGTTACTTCAACATCGCTTGGTTCAACACACATAAACACCACACACATACAAACAGCCAACGTTTGTGAGCCTACATATACACATTTCCGGTTTCGCATAGTGTGTCTGCGAGACCATTTCCGGAAAATGCCGGAACTTGCCCGTGTCATTCGAACCGAGTGTATGCCTATAGATAGTTGATTGATAGATATGTAAGAATGAATGGACAAGAACAAAGTGTTGAACGACGTTCCATTTGACTGTCCAAATATTTAGCAATGTTCAACACAATTTAGAATGAGGGCGTTTCAATTTTAATAGACCATCCGTGTTACATGTGTAATCGGAAATGGTTTTAATGGGCACTTTGATTTTATATTCAAATTTGCATAGCATTATATATATCGCGTATGTAATCCATCTATAACTTTGTTATTATGTTTATACATACAGACATTACAATTTTTAATTGGACTTTTGGGGATATAATATGCTAGACCTTCAGACAGTTAATTCAATCCATGCCCACCGGCTAAGTGCTAGTCTGAATCAGTATCGTGTTTCAACGCTCCCTAGGCAGCATCAATAGGTTGTATCTGTTGGTTCACCGCGAATTCAACCCAGGCAAGAAATACTATCCATCCCATTCTGTTTTTATAATTATTATAGAGATACGTGTTTTACGAAGGTGAAGACGTTAGATGAAGTATTATATGTTGAGATTAAGAGTACTCGTGCATATCTGTTCGATCAGTTCGATTTGGAATTCATGTGTGGTCTTCCCGCTGATATCACGTGATCTATAGTTATAGAAGATTATATGAAACCAATAACGTTTCATTATTCAATATAAATCACTTTTCTACTATTTCTTATCAATCTTCAAAATCGCACTATGATAGTTAGTTTTAAGTGATAAAATGGTTTACTCTCAGTTTTACGTAGTTTAGGTTTTAGAGTTTTACGTTGCACATGTTTTATAGTGGAATGTTGATTATTCTGAACTCTCAACCTCGAAAGAATAAGAAGTTTGTTCACCACAATCTTGTGGAAAACGTCGGTGTAGTCACATAAACTCGATGAATCTTCCAATTAAAGTTGAATTCCTTTGCAATGTGCAGTGATGCTTTCGTTTTCATGCCTCGTCATGAGAAATCATTATTTAAAACATTGATAGACGTTCAGTTTGTTCACGTCATATTCAGTGATCAGGAACGTTGGTTACATACGGGAAAGGAGAGAGGGGGGGGGGGGAGCAGTACCATTTAAACCATCAAAAAGTATGACCCCAAAATCCTGAGTCAGTAATCAAGTCAGTAATTTCTTGCCTCCCTTGAACTATCCCTATATCACTGTCGTCAGTTAAGAATTAAAATTAAAAGTTAAATTAAACCTAACACATACGGGACCTATTACGAAGTGGAACAGCTAGTAAAATCATCCTAACCATGGGGAATTGCATGGTAGAAGTGTTATCCAACTAATAATAGGCCTACAAATACTGCAATCATTATACATTAAGAGCGCTAGCTAACAAAAATGATATACATTCAGTATGATGTGCTATTATCGATTCGATCCAATGTTCCATTTGGAAACCATTTTGAGTAATCATTAAAACATTACCAATTACCATTTATGAAGTCATCTAAGTAATCTCAAATCGCCCGACATACACGGTGTTTATGTGAATTACTATGGCATTACTATGCATACTAGCTACTAACTAATTCATATTAAAACTGTCCAAGATCTACGAACATATTCGCTGTGGTTCAACCAAGACTTATAGAAGTTAGAAGATGTAGCATGGGTTCGAATCCCACCGAGGGAGTGACCTTTCGAGTTCATCATCCTCCCATCAACATACATATAGGCCTGTACGTAATATTTTCCAACAGATTGTTATTTGCGGCATACGTTATAATATACAGTGTACCACTTTTCACGTGTAACTGTACTTTGGGAAAGTTCTGGTCGGAGGTTTTCGATGCAAATGAACCGTTCTGGAGGCACGGATACAAGTACGTTATAAGCGTCACATTATTGCAATAATCGCAGGAGTGAGAACGATGTCATCTATGCGTATTACCTGATATGCTTAATGAAGATTCTATTGTCATTTGGAAAGACACGTTCAATTTCATTGATTTTTCCATTTGAATAGAAATTGTCATTCTCATTGTATGCCTATAATCTATTCTGAGTATATATGTATATATATATATATATATATATATATATATATATATATATATATATATATATATATATATATATATATGCATTATACCGTGAGCCTACTTATAGTTATGTCGAACATAGATTGACCATACAGCTTTGAATATAAAAATCTTCTTTCAAAGATTCGTTTTCAATACTACGCAGTTGAATTTAGAGAGAAAGAACATGTACAAACGGATTTCCATAAAGAACACCGAAATCAATTCTATAGGGGCATCATCATCCTTGTATAATTCACTTTACGCTCTATCGAAACGAAAATCTACGTAAGAAATGAAAATGATCTTAAATAAATAGGCCAAGAGGTACAATTTAGAATACTTATGAGACAAGAGCTTATCTCTCATCTTCGAGTTTACTTCATATTATATAGATAATGTTTCCATCCATGAACATGTGATTTGACTTGACAGCGCCATTAATAACAACTTCAAACTTCAAAGATCTATTTTTTCTAAATCATTCCAAGTACTTAAATAGCATGCACCGTCCAGTTGAGAGGTTACTGCAGAAAGTCTTCAATTAACCAATAAGAAAATTGTTGTTAAAAAAATTATTCAAAAAACAATTGACCGATGTAGATCGTCCGCCCTAGTGATGTCACGAAATATAAAAACCAATCAAGTGGACAGTGAAGCAGGGAAGAATAGGGAAATAACCAATCAAGGTATCTAAAATTTCCCCTGGTTCGTATAAGTCACGCCCATCTACATTGGTCAATTCACATACAGTCATATCAGAGTCGATGAAGTAGTTCTACCTTCTTGCTACTTTATCGACTCTGGTCATATCGATATAAACTTGATTCTGAAGACCGTGAGGTTAACCCCTCAAAAAATGTCTAGAAATTAATTTCGAGCGTCATTTATCAGTAATTATTTTTACGGGCACTAAAGACAAACTATTATCACCGATTGAATGTTTCCGATCGGAGATTACGTGAGGAGCTATGGCGTGAATGTGTCCTCTTTCATAGGAAACAAACTCTTCGGGTAAAACGGTCAAAGTTTTCACTAATTTATATTGGGTCACACATCGCACTGTAATCACCGAGATCTTTTGGCGTCGGTGAATGATGAATGAGATGGTAAGATAAGGAGGAAGATTATTTTATCAGTTTTTTTTTATAGTTTGTAGTTAGTTGCCGTGCCCTATTGTTCAGAGAAATCATCCCAGTATCAAACTAAATGAAAGGGAAAAACGATTTGAAAAAATCTGTCAGTATGGCCTGTCTGTTACAAGAATCGAAATCCAGTCTCCTGAGTACTGGGTTCAGCGTGCTAACCACTGGTAAACCCGTCTCAGGTCTCGATCACATAACTGTTAACTCATCTTACGGGTACAAAATTGGACCATATAGGCCTACTACCAAAATAGTTCACACTTATATGATAGAACGAGAATCAATTTCCCGTGGACTCCTCTAATCCTCTTGTCTATACTGTAGCGTCTAGATAGCACAACAAGCACGGCAAAGCCAATCACAATCTACAGTTCAGCCTGCTTGTCGCGCTCCTGGATGGCGGGGCACCTGAAGAGCGAATACTGGAATAGAGTATACCAACAGTGAACATGTGAGCTTGGCGTGTTTACTCAGAAAGAGTATGGACTTAATCGAGAAAACGATCAAAACCTGACCCAAAAACCCTAACCACAGCTCCTTTGTGCTCTAACCAACTTCCCGAAATAGTAGCTCCTAAGGCATTTTCACACGCCAAGCTCAATTACACTTTTGGTAGTATCTTTATTCCACAGTATTCGCTCTTCAGCGCCTCCTTTTTAGAAAGGCGTGCGGAATGTCATACTTATGAGTCATATGGCGCGGGAAATGCAGGTGTGTACGAGAAATCGAATCTCGTTCTGCAAGAGGCGTGAACTGTTTTGGTACTATATTTCATTTCATTTCTTTAATTCATTAGTCCAAATTGATCATTGCATGTATTATTATGCGAACTATATACTTCTATAATTATATTATATATATATATATATATATATATATATATATATATATATATATATATATATATATATATATATATATATATATATGTTATATATATATATATATATATATATATATATATATATATATATATTTATATTAAAACAAATCAAGCCTTCCTCATTATCATATGAATTGATTAGGAAATAAGATGGCAGTGATTAAATTGTTTGGATCTCAAGATATATATATATATATATATATATATATATATATATATATATATATATATATATATATATATATATTATATAACTATATATTATGCGGACATATAGAAACATATATATATATATATATATATATATATATATATATATATATATATATATATATATATATTTATATTAAAACAAATCAAGCCTTCCTCATTATCATATGAATTGATTAGGAAATAAGATGGCAGTGATTAAATTGTTTGGATCTCAAGATATATATATATATATATATATATATATATATATATATATATATATTATATAACTATATATTATGTGGACATATAGAAACATATATATATATATATATATATATATATATATATATATATATATATATATATATATATATATATATATATATATATGGCAAGTCATAAAAAAATCAATTGAAAAAATAGCGATGTACGTGTTATTTTTTATAAATATCCAACACATATAACTTCGTTCAGAAATAACAAATAATGATATAATTGGATGAGTGAAGCAAAGAATCAATTTCACTATACTCGAAAAAAAAGTGCTTCTTTTTCGCGCTCCACATGTCAAACGAAAATTCAAAATCAGTTGAAACTTGGCATACACAAGCGCCCTTATCTAACTCGATACTGTATAGTTTTAAGGCGCAATCAATTGGACCACTTCTGAAAAAACTCATTTCGAAGTTTTCAAAAATCCCATAAGAATAACCCGAAGGAAAAAATCGTCAAAAATATTTCATCCGAGAGAACTCGAATGTACAGGAAATTTCCATGTGATAATGATACACATTATTTCCAAATGTCATTCAAATCGGATCAGCCGTTTTGATGTAAGAAAATATATAATGGAATCTTTGTAAGTCACTCGAAGCTATTAAGATACCTATTGAATTTATAACCAACAGGTGTCACCAATTAACTGTGCACGATTAAAACAAATCAAGCCTTCCTCATTATCATAGGAATTGATTAGGAAATGAGATGGCAGTGATTAAATTGTTTGGATCTCAAGATATATATATATATATATATATATATATATATATATATATATATATATATATATATATATATATATATATATATATATAAATATAACCAATTTACAGATATAAGTTGATCAACGCGGAAACACATAACGCGTTTGCCTAGTGATAAATAATAAACTGTACATGAATATGAACATAAAATACTAGTGACTCAATCGTGCAATTACCATGAAACTCAACAAGTAATCAATTTTCTGAGCAAATGATAACAATGAGAATCTCAATAATACATTTCATTTTGATATAGGCCTGAGAATATATATATATCGCCAATTCCACTGACGAAGAACCATATGAACGTTTCTAATCTTTCCGATCGCGGAAATATGTGAGGGCCAACTTAACTGACGTTATATATTAAAAGTGCAGTCACTATAGCAACTGGGTAATATTAAATATGTACTTATTCGGACAGCACTAAAAAATTGGTACATTTATCATGCCACTATAGCTCAGTTTGAATTGGAAAACTTTTGATACAGACACACAGAATATAAATTTCAATTTCCTTCCCGTTTTGACTTTCAAGTGAAGTAGGTTCAGAAACATTTCGATAGCGTATATGTAATGCAATGAATTATGCACAGTGTAGGGTATTTCCAAAGTGAACCAGTCATATCAAAACATTATCTCAGTAATAAAAGAAAACAATTTTCGTAAAGTTTCTATTCCTAACAATTGAACTGATGGCCGATTCCGTTTGTTTTTCCTTTATCTCAAAAACAAAGAATCGCTATGAAGTATAAGCCTACTCAAAAACATTCACTCCCTGACAAACGTGAACCCAAGTTTGGCAATAAGTTGAAGTTGAAATTCGAAAGATAGTGAAACCTTGAGGTATTTGAAAACATCATGTTTTGCATTTATATCCACTCATCGAAATGTATCATATTCATCATAATTGATTGTTCAGCTATACTGTATTACTTTTCTCTACTTTTCCGAAAACAATTTCAAATCCTATTATTACTCTAAAACAACCGAATTCATTCATGGGAGAAATGGTAATTTGATTTGCTGACGAAGCTTTTCATTCTTCTGTCTTTATCTCTAATTGAACAGTTTGAAGATCTTTGTACGCAATATTCAAAGCATTTGCCACTTCATCCCTTTATTTGATTCCATGATCCCGTAAAATTACAAGATGTTTTCTTTTCTTCTCGTAAGTGTTTCTCACAAAAGAATAAAAAATCTCTTTGTTAAATTAGGTAGATTTGAAAAAGCCTCGCGTGTCATTTCTTAGCTGGGTGTGTTTTTGGTGCAATGATAATCAGATGAGTTTTGTATGTGAGTACCTCGTTCTCGTATTTAGAGATGAACGATTTGACTTAACGCCTCGGATGATGATCGGATACTGTGCTAAAGACCGTTCGTCCTCTCTATCTGGCAGTTGGTTTGATACAATTGTACACACAAATTCTGAAACCCAACACTATTCGGCTCTGTGAGGTCATTGAAAGTATGCGAAGATATATATAGGCAACCCGCAGAGTAGATGCTTGCGCTTCCACAAATGAACTAGACAGTGTTTTGCAGAGAGATTCTAACAAATCACAATTTCGTTGTTTTGTTTCGTTTTAGTATATTGGCAATTTTTTCAACACAAGTGAATGTTTCTTCGCCTTGAGTACACATGAGCAAAATATTCATAGAAAAATCTAAATTTTGTGAACTACCAAACGGTGTGAAATATAAAAAAAAACTTCAGAAATGTTGATATTTTCAATACCTTCACATGGTTCACGTATGAACTATTCAAGTTAGTCTTATATCTTATAATTTCCACATTCATACATCAACTGAAAAAAACATAATATAGCTGTGTACCTAAACAAATGTTAAGACGTATCTATGGTGAATAATCTCACCGCAAATCATTTCGAAGGTATTAAAGAGATTCAATTATTCAAGTTATTTTGGTATTCGAGTTAGGCCCAGTATTACCAAGTCCAGTTAGCCTTTATCTGACAGTTCAAACTTGTTATCACCATGGTTACCTATACTATTTATTTTCACCAACTCTCAGATAAATACTAACTGGCCGTGGTAATACCGGGCCTTAGTCTCATCTTATGATTTTCATATTCATAAAACTGAAAAAAATATAATATAGCTGTGTATGCCTTGTTAGAATGTGAAGATCTATAATAATTCATCTCAGTACAAATCATTTTGAAGGTATTAAAGAGATCTTTGTTTCTGTAATTAAAAGTTCAATATCTGATAACTTTCTAAAAGCCATCACCGAAAAACTGATATTCCGCTAAATCGACTCCCATGCGCTCTTAAAACCATCCACTCTAGTTTGCTTTTATTCCAGAACACGTAACAAACGTCATCCCTATTGCATGTCGTCATTGATCCCCTTCAAACGTTTATCCTTTTCTATGTGTTTGAAAGTTCAGATTATTGCCAAGAAAACCGCAAATAACGCATATGTACGTATACATTATATTAAACTTGAGATATCACTCGGGTTATATATAAATTGAGCTTTGACGTCGCTCATAATAAATCGTTGTACAGTATGAATACTATATGACAACTCAGTATATTCGATGCTGTAATTAATTCATCCATAGTGAATGTAAATCAGTATATGAATACAGAATGAACAAATACACTGAATGCAATACCACTGCATTATTTCTGTTTCACTATATACTATAATTTGTTGTTTTAGTTGATCTAGAATCAATTTTTGAAATACAACGTGATATGATGGATATTTGTGCTCTTGATTCGATTCCCTCCTCCATTCATTCAATAGCTTCATAAAGTGTGAACAATAATATATATATATATATATATATATATATATATATCGCGTGGAAGAATTAAAATAAATCGCAAGTTTTAGCATGGCATACAGAACAAAAATACAAAACCAATTTCAACTGTAACTCAAAATAACTATTATTCTGGTTCGGATGATTCAGCAACACGTACCAGAATTCAATCGCTTTGCCCTTTACAATGTTCACATTCCTGTTACCAATCCAGCTTCTTGACGTTGTACTTGCTCTGCAGTTTGATTTTCATCCCCCTCTCTACTCAATATCGCCGCTTCTCACTTTTGACACGGCTTTGGCTCCTGCATCATGTTTGATTGAATCGTAGATGCTATCCCTCATTGGTCCTCTTATCTGAGTTATCTCTTCTTCAACACACAGCTTTCACTCACAACTCAATTGAATACGAAATCCCACAGAGGATTATATAGCTGTATCTATACGGGAACCTTTTTTGAAATCATAGATTGGCTTAAAATACCAAATTTCAAAAGATCGAGATATACAAAAAAAATCACTGGTGATGATATAGAACACGACAGGGGAATGTGAGAGTGGAGCGGTATGAGAGTGACCCTTGGATTTCTTGTTTGGGCCGAGAACTGAAACTGAAGTGTTTCTTTGAGCGAAAAGAAACCTTTAAAATTTATAGCATTACATTAAAAAAGTTTGAACTTTGGTGAATCCGAATCGAAATTCTCCAAATAAAAAGTTCTACTTCCATTTTGCAGACACGCCGTGCGTGGAAGTTGGAAGTTTTATCCGATGTCCCTGTATGTTTTCAAGTACCATGATGAAATGTCATATTGTATCAGGGACAATATTTCACGCTTGGACTTTTGAGTTAGAACAAATTCCTATAGTGTTAAGAATACAGGGAATAAAGAAACATATCGGTAACAAAACAGATTAATCCATTATATTGCACCAAATTAATTGAAATTAGCTTATAATAGAATATATATAGATATCTGCAGATATAAATAGTTTCCATACCATTAGAGGATTTTTAAAAGTATATATCTACCTTCAGACATCGCATTACAGATTACTGCAGAGCTTTTGTAATTCCA
The DNA here is from genome assembly GCA_964007535.1 of Brachyptera risi. Taxonomy (NCBI): domain Eukaryota; kingdom Metazoa; phylum Arthropoda; class Insecta; order Plecoptera; family Taeniopterygidae; genus Brachyptera; species Brachyptera risi. The sequence goes on from OZ023328.1 coordinate 22,785,185, forward strand.
TGCACATTAGCGGAGTACTTAAAGTATCATTTACTATGGAAGTTCGACGAACGGTGAATTACTCTTCCTTAAACGCTGAAGAGAACGAACGGGAAGAGAGTAAACTATGAATACGGGAGTATGAGGCATAATGCATTGTTTCGAATAAGATTGTAACGACAGAAGGTCTAACAGAGTTCAAGATTCGGATAAGATGTTTCACACAAACCATTTAACTTTTAAACAAATAAACAAAGTGGTTAAATCATCCTCTGACGAGTTACTGAGCTCAGAAAACTTTTATGCGTGACAATTCTTTTCCAATATTTTATATATTCACTGGGCCAGACATTTTGACAATTTAAAACTTCTACATGGAATTTCATCCATCTAGCGAAACGCGTTCACATTTTTGGGTTGATTTCCTAATTGCAAACCAAATATATTAAATTCATATAGACAAGCTTCTTTAAAGAGTGTTGAATAATTCATCCAAATTTCTAGAAATTATCCAACAGCGAAGGAAGCAATGATGAAAGTATCGGTTTTCAAAAGTAGTATAGCCTCAGGTGCTGGATTCTCGTTTGCTCAGCTGAGCATACAGAATTATATTAATTAACCTTTTAAATTTCAAACCAAATTAATTGATACTATTTCTATACTCAACGTTGTAATCAATGGAGCAGTCAACTTATAACCTTCCTAACGCATTATGAGTTTCTATTCAATATGATAGCTTCACACATATATATATATATATATATATATATATATATATATATATATATATATATATACATATATATATATATATATATATATATATATATATATATATATATATATATATATATATATATATATATATATATATATATATATATATATATATATATATGGCAATCTGAAATGTGAACATGCGTATAACATTTCACGCAATAATCAAGTAGACAGAACCACACTGAATACTCAACGCAACCTCAAGCTGGGGTTGAAATTGATAGCTGCCTAAAGTTGTTTGTGATGCTTCAACTTTTCAAGCACTGCAATCAATCATTGCTACCAACAATACAAGTTACAGCGTCCTGCTGGCATCAAGAATGACTTGTCATGTATACGTACCTTCTGTGTATGTTCCAACTGATCGCAAGTCGCAACTGTAACGATTATTATCGAACACCTTTAACGAGGAAGTATACAAAATACCGAAAAAAAATATATGATTGAGCTCGAAATATGCGAAATACATAACGTATATATATATATATATATATATATATATATATATATATATATATATATATATATATATATATATATATATATATATATATATATATATATATATATATATATATATATATATATATATATATAGATTGCAATAGAGAGAGAGAGAGAGAGAGAGAGAGAGAGAGAGAGAGAGAGAGAGAGAGAGCGAGAGAGAGAGAGAGAGAGACTAAATGCATTCTCAAATCAATCATGTGCTGATGTGAATCTTTACCATGATAAATGTCTGCGCTTGCTGTATAGGCCTACTTATGAACGAAGCTTGACATGCAGTTTTCTCCATACACATACAACCAATAGACCAATACATGAATGAACGACATTTTTGAAAGAAGGTTACGTTAGAAAGAAATGAAAAGAATCTCATAGGGTAGGTCGAGAGAAGATTAAAATCTGTGGTGGATCTTTTGAAATATAATAAAATTGCACATTTCTATTTTTCACTGACTCAACTTCTGTCGTCTCTTTCAAGCTATTTCAACTTGAATTACAGACCACGAATGAAACTTAATTTATCGACTAACAGCAGTGCATGATTTGCGGGTCAGCAGACTACTAAACCATAGATATAAAAATGGTGCAATAATCATTTATATTTTAATGTGCGTATTATTTATGAAATTCTTTTTGGCATTCTTTTATCTCGAATATGAAGATATTAATTATTCATCTAGAATTGAACTTCAAAATAACACATTGCGTATTTCATCATTCTACACTATTAAGTTTTTTCGAACATCAATTTGTCTAGTTTCGAACCACAGAGTTGGCGTACGTATTTTTAGTTTTAAAACTCACTTCAAACTACTCTTTGTTATCTACTACCATTGTACTATCTCGCTCATGCCAATAAGAACCATGTTTTAATCGTCTCTGTCTAATAAACTGTCTTTTGAACCAACTAAAGATACAGAAGGCACTCTGACCGGAAACTCGTACACCAGGCCCCGGTTCAACTCCTTCAACATTTTTCTATACACTTCTGATAACTCAAGTATGGTATATACCTCGCTCTGCCTTCGAGCGGTCATCTTAATCCTTGGCTCAAGAGTAAGTTATGAGTTTTCATTACAAGAGCATCGAGTTTTTCGCAAAGTTTTATTTCGACCAGAAATAAATAAGATCGGTGAAAAGTTTTTCGAGCGTGTCATTTGCGTTAAAAACAAAAATTATTGATAAAGTTAAGTAATATCGTTTCATATATATATAGTGAGTTTTGCTATTATCCTTTTTTTTGTTCCATTCAGTGTCTGTACGAGTCAGAATTGTGGAATGAAATTGAATTGAAAAATATATTGGAATACAGAGAATAAGATGTTATTTTTCAAAGTTTGTATTACGTTTTTATTGTACTGTTTTCACATCTGCAATTTTCAGTTAACGTTACAGACAGTGATAAGGAAACTTTTCTAACGTATCTGATGAAGATTTTTGTTTGCTTCACGACGCCTCCAACTGCTATAGATTATTTGGAGGGACATATACGCGGATGAAAGATGAATGATGTTTACAAAAACGCATGCCATATACAAGACTCGAAACCTCGCACGTCTTCATTTGAATTCCCAAAGCAGAGTTTCAACAGATAGAAACAAAAATGCGTTCTCCTAAATTCCTGGTTCATACCGAGTAACAAAATTAATGGTAGACCCAGACTTTATTGATGAGATAATTGCAGTACTTTCAATCGTGTGAATCGGTAATCACTTCATGGATCTTTGCTTGTATATGATACGGTTATTGACAGGTGCAATTACATCCAAGAACGTTTTTTGAAAAATTGGTAAGACTAATTAATTAGTTATCGATTGATGTTACCCCAACTAGTAAATCAACTAATGGTTTCAACTTTCAATTTGTAAATGTGAACGAGAGTGTCGTTTTGACTCCTGACCGACACGCCCTGCCGCTCTGGCTCTGATTGAAAGTCCATTATTGGACTTATGGAGCGCGTAAAATTCCAAATAAAAAATGTTATTTCTTTTGTTATCGTATCATTATTTATAGAAAAATATTCACCTTTCAAGTAACAAGAGTATTTGGAAACAGATTTGGGTATGTGGAAAATAGCTATGAGAGCAGTGGTCTGCCTTATCTGACGATTTTGTTTTCCTTTCATCTTCTTTTAAGCGAGGAATCGATTGACGAGTTTGCGAAAATTGTCATTCATCTATGATAAATTATCCTATTAAACTGTTATAGATTACTATACATCTTCATCTTTCATCTATGGGCCCATAGATTTTCACAATCATCTCATACCTTATCGATTTATATACTGAATGACCTTCATCAATATCGAAGGTCTATATGCTATTTCTAGATTTAACAATCGAGTCACAACACCGTATAAGATGATAATTCCAATTTGGGCTCCACGTTTACTTCATACTCACGCGGCACGCCTCAAATTTGACTTCTAATTTTCACTGGAAGAGAAGATAAATTCTCATCTTTGTGATTTTTACAATTAACAAATGAATTTGTAATAAGTACACATTTACCAAGACTATTTCTATCCACGAGATTCGAAGGTTGTCTAAGCACGTACGAACTATAATGTTGCTATTATATTCATGTAGCCATGACCGATGATTGAGGAAGATTTCAATGATTGTAGAAATAACTATAAATCCTTCAAAATAACAACATTTCTCAAGCTATAATCACCGAAGTTTTAAACAGTATTCAGTTGGTAATACACTTTCATCTCTCGTGTATATAAAAACTAATTTGCGAGATAATAAAGACCAAGAGATTATAAAGACTAAGTTAGGTTGGTCTCTATTCGTCCTACATTTTTGTGTGCATTTCGCTTCTGTTTTCTGACATCGACCGTACATAACAAAAAGCAGTCTGTATAAAATAATTACTGTTAATAAGTGGTTGGAAACATGCTCTAGGGGAGTATCACCTTACTTACAACAAAAAATGTTACGATAAATATTTAATGAATGAGTGTATATGTTCACAAAACTTCTGATGTACAATAAAACGAATCGGTCAACCTTTCATTCATGACGCGTAAAAAGTAGAAGAGCCGTACAAATCGACATAGCGTGGCAGGTAGATTTCCAAGTCAACCATCACTGTGATTTTTTTCTCTGAAGAGAACTGGTCTTGGGCGTTGAGGAATATAGTAGTTTACTTCCACAACTACTCACAGATTTATAGTTCTGATATGAACGATTTTCATCGGTTAGAGCGATATCTTGCTTCTGGGCATAGTACATAATAAATGCGAGTGAGCGAATCTTGGGGATCAACAACAGGAAGAGCAAATAGATTTTACGTTGAAAATGCATTTTTTCTTCTTCGTCTCCAGTCCTCTAATGTTAGCTTTTATACCAAGATCACTTTTTTTTTGTGGCTTACATGTATCTTTTTTCGGCATCTTATATACCATGCAAGATCTTTTATATTCTTCTAAAATGTAGTAGCTCTAAGCTTGTCATGCTTTAGAGAATTCACGTACACGTGCGTATAACACGTCGAGATATAACAACCAACAGTTTAGAGATGGCGTATAGCCGTTGTTCAAGAGGAACCACGGTCGGTTGCTTTGGAGCGTATATATAATAGAATGATGGTATACATTGAGTGGACAAAGATTCCATATTATATTTTTATTGCGATCTATTGACTGACTAACCGCATTAAATTCATTTGTAAGTAAATTCTCGTTTCCGCCACATGTTTCCTATCAATTGATTTACAGGTCATGTTATTTATTACAAATAAATATTCATCTCCAAATGGTATATATAAGCCGGGTGATGGAATTAATTATGGAGTCGAGTAAGTATATGAGGATGAATTTGGTAAGAATCGCACTCACAGTCCGCGGATTGTATAATCATTAACCTTCTTCATTCTTCCTTTGAATTGTTTGGAATTTGTGCATATTGCTCTCTGCGTGCTCAAACCAGTTCGATCTTTCATTCCTTTCCGTATTGTGGGAAAAATTGACAACATTTCTGAATCTCTATGTCCATTTCAATGTTGTTATTGTATGTTTCTGTTATCCCTTACGATTTCATGGCTAATTTTTTTTTCAATCCAATTTTACTGCTTCTACCTGGGTCTATTGAAGGTCAAATTCTGGCAATTTTCCCATTTTCCAATCCAGTTTCTTAATCAATTCACATGATCTTTTCGATTTTTCTACATATTTTTTTTTCTACATCTTCTTTACTCTTCCTGACACTCTACATGCTGCAAATCGAATTGTACCTCCACGTTTTCTTGACCTGCCCTATACTGATACTTTAAAGGTACTTCATAAAGATTCGAAACAGATACTGCGTATACTCACAGGCTATTTACTCGATTATATAGATGACAACTGTATAGTAGCATGATCATTATTAATTTCACGAATAATTTTCCTCAACAAATTTAACTAGGTGGAATGCAGCCCAAAAGAGCAATTATTTTCAATTACAACTATACACTGAGGTTTCAAGAATAAACTAGACTATAAATGTTCCGACAACTTCTCTTGATTACCTCATATTAATTAAAACACGACAGTATCGAAGTTTGTTTCGCTTCCATCTACACAACGACAATGTATTCAGTTCTCAGTTCTCGTACTACACGTATGACGTAACCAAACGAGAAGATGTCAACTCCATTCAGCGAGACACATGTGTGGTCCAGACGCGAGATGTATGTGTGAAGAGCATATTACTGGATGCTGGGACGACGGCGTCAGATACAGTGATACCAACATCCCCACCGAGTCCAATAACACACCTTCGCATCCATCTACGTCGACAGACAAATAGATGACAGGGTGCACACTGAATTATTACCTAGGGTCCTGTTCCTATTAAGGGGTGCAAAACGACACTATGTTCACAACATTTCCAGTTTCAAGGTCACCAACCAATGAATAAATATTCAGAATGGTTAATTAATAAGATTGGAATGGATCTATCATTGAAATAAATGTGATCACTATGATTAAATTTCGAGTAGGTCAAATGAGAGGGGAATAGTACTTATTACTTACAGTACTTATAGTACTTATTTGGACTACATTCTACTCAACGTTATTAGTAGTATTTTTTGTAACTCTTTCCTATAGATTTGAACATGTGGTACCGAGACAGTCAGGATGCCGGTGGTAGAATAAACTTCTTTTATTTTATAGGCTACCACTGACACTTAAATTATATACTCGAAGTTTATATATAGCTGCCTATACAACATTAAAAATTCATAGTCAAGGCACCTGAATTATTTATCTCAGAGTGCAAGTTTTTATTTAAATTCTTTTGATGCTCGCGATCCTTCCTCGAAGCTGGGTCTCTCACTTTGCCTCTCTTTTTCCGTACCGACACCCACAGTTCAGTCAAAAAACCACTATAGGAAAGGTATGTGCAGCTTCTATGAAGAAAAACCGAAGAATCTTGTAGTTCAAGGGAAGAAAAGATTAGAAGCTGTATATATGACCTATAGGGAGTAAATACTCGTCAAGGTATCCTGCTTAGAAACCAGATAATAGATAGCTTGAATATGTCTTTTCATGAAAACTTTTTTTATTATAACACTATTAATAGAAAAAATGCAAGAGATTTTCTGTCACGAACTGTAGTCTAACATTATAAATGTCAGAACGTTGGTTCTAGAGACACTGTGACAGTTATTATGAGCATCACGATAACTGGTGACATCTGAGGTGTCAAAACGTTCCTTTTTGTGTTATAAAACATATTATATAATAAGTGGACTAAATTGGCAAGATACAATTTCTCGAGACTTTTAGAGAGAGAGAGATGAAACGTGCCGACATGAATACGAATATTGATCAACAATGCAACTGTGCTGCCACAATAGTATGACAAAGTAAACAACAATGAATTCAGTGATTGAAGCTGGAGGGTCGAGCTTGAACTAATACATTAACTTATTCATGGTTGACTGGCTGTTGGTGGGTGAATCATGGTTTACTGTCACCGAAGCAGAATATGTTTTGACCGGATCTTGTAATAAAATATGTTGTTTTATAGTAGAGTTCTTAGTTCGACACTATTAGGGTTTATTTTGTATTTATTTCGACTTGATATTTTGAAATGAAGCAACCAAACTGCAAGATATTATACAAATATTATATTTCTACTCATTTGATTCCCACACAATATCAAATCGAAGAATTATTTTTATACATACATTTCAATTGTTTTTTAAATATCAAAGACATGTTCCGTTGACTGACTTTGATAAGGATTAGGATCCAAAAAGCTCATCGCTATTCGTCAAAAGGAGCATTTTCATCCAAACCTGCATATACAATTAATTATTCAGGTTTGAAGATGCAGTAGTAGTCAGTAGAATCCGTCAAATTCGCCGGAATTCGCGGAACAAGCACGTGATTTGCTCGTTTTTCAACAAAAATAGTCTGTGTTTGAGGTTCTAGATAAAAGATGCATCGTTTAATTAAACTTCCTCTCAAGCCCAGAGAAATATCGTCTCTTCTCGTGTTTTTGCTACTATATTTCATTGTATTTTCAAAATATGTCCAAAAAGTTTTCAAACGTGGCTCATTGTTATTCTATATCAACAAAGAACTTTTCACTCCAGTAATTTGAATGGTCTGTTTAGACTAATCAAACGGTGGAAGAGTTAAATACAGCTATTCGGACTGTTATTTCATAAGATGAGTTATTACAATTTTCATCAATATGAAATTCAATCTGTATCAAAACCAGAACATTCGATCAATTTATCCATATAAATTGAAAAGAGACCACATTCGAAATGCGTCGAATGTGGATGTAGCATAAAACTGCAAATAAAAGATAAACCAAGATTGACCAGAGTCCTTTGACCAAATACGTATACACTAAGGGATGCAAATGTAGGTGTGGTTTTATTATCATAGAGAGACTGGGAGAGTAGGGTGAGTTTTAACTTATTCTAAGTTCCCTATTATAAAATGTGAAACGGTATGAATGGTTTCCTCGTCCCCTTGATTTGAAAAAAAGGCGGAACAGGATTTGCTCATTGTTGGTTCCCTAATCCTACCCTACACGTCTGTACACATCTGCCTCCCTCACTCCATCCCAATACGTCCAAAAACTACCCCCAAAGTCAAGCGTGGCTTTCGTTAAGCCTGGAGCAAGACGCGAAGATCGCACGACTAGCTGCAAAAAATCCTTCAAACGAAGTAAATCAACTCACGAAGATTAAACTAGAGAACAAATATTGAATAAAACATGTGAGTTTTGTGCAAAAGTTTCGAGAAACGAGCATTTTGAATATTCACGTTCGTTAATTCAATAAGCCATAGCCTACATCATAATTTAAGAACTGTAATTCTTGATTCTATTAATATATATTTCATAATCTGATCAATTTAATTCGATCATTCCTATGATCTATTTATAATGTGATATCCAATTCAATATATTGAATAATTCAATAACTGTTTAGATCTCATGTCTTTTTTTAGATTTGTATGGGTTCATTATAGTGTACGGTCAAGTTAGGAGGTGAGATGACATTTAGCATCTATAGGAGCTCAGCAAAGAGGACCTCAGCAAAGAGACTGATTTTACAGTTCGCGGACTATTCGCCAGGGTCCAGGAGACAGCTCGCCTAATCCCCACTTTGCCTGATTAAAAAGGCCAGGTCCTAATGGTAACTAACCTGACTTATCTCCATGAAGAACCGAAAATTCAATTTTCAATTTTCAAATAATGTTTTTATAGATTGGATGGATATTAAGATGGTTGTAAACACATGTTTGACCATTCCCATGAAATGATTACTGATTCACCAGATTACATTATTCTTATATTTCGGTACATGGGGAATTTTAATATTTTTAATTTTTAATTCAAGTGGCAATTAATGTTGTTTTACGGAAGTATTTCACTTCCATCAAATGTACAGTACATATATCATCAATTTCAATTATTGACTATTCATATACTGCTACATCAATTGTAAAAGTATTTTGAATAAAAAATGTATGGAATGAAAAGATAAAAAAAAGCAACCTGGCAAATTTGACTCCTGACAAATTGTCTGTCAACCATGAAGTCACTCATTATCATCCCTAACATAACCCAATAAAACAGATCGACACAGCTAACGATAAATGTACTTTGCTGTTTTCTGAGTAGCCCCGTTGTACATTTCACAATATTATTAGTTCCACATCTGTCAGCCAAGTTAAACGAATAGGATCTCATACATCGTTCATCCTCGCGTATAGCTTGCCACACGAAGGGCCAGCGTGTGAAAATGATCGATTAATAACAAGTGTTGGTGATAATTGTGTGGAGGAAATTGAAGGGAAATACAGATCAATTACATGACTGTCATTTTCTTTCTGTTTTGATGAAGGGTGTTGTATGAAAGTGTCGATTAGTAAAGTCACTATAACTTTCAACATCGCTTTACGTCGTGTTAAATGGCTGATCATCAGAAATTCAAATCAACTTTCCTCTTAAATGCTTTTGTTTACTCGTTGAGATAGCGTCGTAAGATGTCTTGAGAACGGAACGATGAGCTTTAAAAATATGCGTAGGAATATACTATAGGCTAAGCAATGTTTGCTTGTTTATGAGTCAAATGAGTATATAAATATGCGCATGGATTATGAACGTTGCGAAAATAATTCCTTCGGCTTAGGTCAAAATCCAGGCATATTCTTTTAACGAGCTATATACATAACTTACAGTTCAAACAGTTCATGAAGTGAATGTTTCACCGTATAACTAAAAATCAACTAGAAATGAGAGCATCACATTGAATTTGAAATTTTTTAATCGTTTTGAAATTCTTGAGGTGGAAATTGATTGATCATTTCAAGGGTCAGCTCACCAAGTGATGGTCAAACGAACTGATAATCAGTCAATAAATTCATAATTAACAAATAAAATTTTAATATTTTGGGGTAATGAAAACTTGAATAATAGTTTGTGCAACCAATCTTGTAAACTGTCATGATTATTTCTTGAAATTTATTCATAGAAAAAGAATTTTCATTTTGTATATGTCAAAATTGCTAATTTCATGTAATTTCATTTTCCACCTCGTCTTCTCATTCTAGCCTACTTTAGTAAATATCCAATAACACTTACCGCAAACACGTGTAACACACGGTCCCACCAAAGTTCGATGAAAATTATCTGATCACTTTAGTTTATTATTAATATTACGTATGCTACGTGTGAACTGGCCACTCGTAAGGTACGCAAATAACCGTCCACCTTTGTCAGAGTAGCGCAGACGACTAACTCATTTGACATATCGTGTAACGCCTGGCAGTAGCACTTCCCGCCACGCTCAAACCTTGGCCATGTGCGCAGACGACACGCGCAGGCGTCGAGGGGTGCAAGAGTTGGCTTGACATGTAGGATGATAATTATTATCATTCCTGTTTGATCGAAGTGTAATCATGAAACATCCACTGCAAAATAATTGTTCTATTCTCAGCTAGATATTTAATAAAAATTACTCAGTTATTATACCAATTTATTTCATAAGCAATTAAATACTTATCAGCTCTGTACCTCAGTCAGCTGAGGCACTATGAGTCACCATTGGACTAGGATTCGAGTACCGCATAAGACAAGGGTTTTAGTAAACGTCAATACACTTATCATCACTTCATAGTTTCATGATCACCCGCTCATTCCTACCCCAGTATAATCTAGCTGTTGGTGGGGTCGTTACGGAAACAATAATCATCATAATCATCAGCAAAAAAAAAAATTGCATCGGTGATCAATCAATCATCATTATTTTATGAATTAGAGACAGCCATTCACGATTTTTCAGAGAATCGAAATTCTCATCCATACTGTATTTATTGCAAATTACGTGAATTATGTTATTTAATTTTACTTTCAACCAGAATGAATTCTGAGTTTTTGTTCCTGTCATCATCGCTCAGGTGAGAGTGCGAAATATCGAGATATATCGAAGATAGTATAAGAATAGGGGTTTCGCAATTATGTTCACTCACAATATCCGAATGGAATCCAATTATATTTGCATGTACCACGGGAAATGTTTTAAACGTTTTTAAATTGTTTGCAAGCTCTTTAAAAGATAATTGGTTGATTAGTTGGTTCATCTGACTAATAGTGCTAATTTATGTGGGTGACCGTTGGAGAGAATCAACAATATTCTTGAAATAAATTAGTGTCATTAATTCTCGCTCTATATCCCCTGTTGTTTACATTTTTACCATGCTGGAACGATATTCTTTTTGACTAGCGAATCAGACAAACAACTTGTGTAATGTCAAAGGGAAATCTTTCAACTACGGTACCGTACCTTTATATTCTAAAATTTCAGTACTTTCATCACATTATAATTATATACACACAGAATTACAAAAGTGATGGTATTTGAGCTTTGACTAGAACACAAATATTTCCAGCATATTATCAAAAATTAATTAGATACATCACCGGAACGAATATTTAATTTCGTTTGTTTCTACATTGGAAATGCATATTCGAAACCGGAAGTATCGACGAATAATATAACACAAACATAATCTCATAATTGCATGAGCACAAGCAAAGAGCAAGTTTTACTGAATTTGAAAAAACAAAGGTATTTTTCTCATCACGCTCCACATTGACAAGCGCATATGTCACCATCCAACTCGATACTGTATATAGTTATTGGTTGAATATTGGTTATTGATCATTGGTTATGGTTATTGGTTATTGGTTTGGGTGCAATTGGTTGAATCACTTTTGAGAAAAACTATTTCGAATATTTTCCAAAAATTTCAATCTTTTCAATTTTCAATTTTTTCCATTTTGAATCCCAACAAGAATAATCCGGACAAAAAAAAATTGAAGAAAAAAAGGTGATCTTTGGATGCATTCAAATTTTTATGAAATTAAGCATGCGCACTATTTTCAAGAAGTTTTACATGAATCGGATCGGGCGTTTTGAAGAAAGCAATTATAGTGAGTTTGTTGACATCAATTTTCAATCTATGTCATGAAGAGCAACAGATGATATCAATCAAATCTGAATACGTTTAGAATAAACAACATAGAAAGAGAGAAAGTGATAGTGAGTAGGGAGAAGTGAGGGGTAGAGGAAGAGTGCAATAATAGTTACAGAATCAAGGTATGTGTATAGCTGTCCATTGAATAGCATATGAATGAGCTTATATCACTAATCTTACAACGCATATATTACATTTTCCCAGTCCCATATTCTGAAATCAACTTCTTACACAATTGAATGTCAAATTTTATTTCCAAAATCTAAAGAAACTTATAATAATTTTGTCACCTAAAAAATATCATTCTAGTGCTCAGTCTTAATATATCAGAAAAATAATCTGTGATGTTGTGGACATCTCTTGTTTATTATGTAGGTCCTACTCTGATTATGACGATTAAGGAGTGGCAATGAAACTTGATATATATGTATATATATATATATATATATATATATATATATATATATATATACAGGATTTTCATATTTTTGTCGTTAAAAAATGAGAAATTCCATTGAAACAAGTCGTATATGTTAAACAACACGAACAAATAACAAACCACTACATAGCTTATTAAAAACATCATTTGAAAGTTCAAGAAAGTAATTTTCTATGATCAAGATTTGATCGTAGTTGGACTCCATTGTTGTACCACACGACTAAGCGAAACTAAGATGGTGATAGTAAAATATTGACATTATCAGAAAATGTTATTGATATGTTACTGTATTTAATTCATAATTGGATAGTTTTTGTTCATCTGCTCAGACTTGATTCGTATGAACTGAGACCATGTTTTCTAGAATACATTATAGGAAGTTTCTTCCTTCATTCTATTTGGTTATATTTTGTATATATTGTCTCAATTCATTATTGTTGATGCTCACACAAAACCAGGCGATAGCTCACCGTAATATTGAGCAAAAATTAAGAAAAAAACATCAATGGGCCCCTATATACAGTTTCAAATCATGGAGGTCTATTCAATTAATTATTAATGAATGAGTGCATCAATTATTTTAAATAATTTAGCCAGAATGCAGAATGATTAGTAAACGTTTAAACTTCATGAAAATCGATGGACATAGTCTATAAAACAATCCAAGTTTCCTTATCTAAGTAATCTTGGTGACCCGTTCTACAAAGAACTAGCCATAAGTTAACTGAGAAGGTGAGAAACGTGCCATGGTTTTTTCTCCCAAACACACGTCAAGAATTCAACTAAAGTTTCTTGCGTTATCTCGTTGATCTTAACCAAAACGAGTATAAAACGTTTTATGAAAGTGAAAGTATTCGAACAAGATTGTTTTCGAAATGCAATCTTCTCTCAAAATTAATACCCATTCAAGAATAATATTCGAGAGGGAAATGTAAGAAAGGAAGTAGAGCCAACCATTCATTAGAAGACAGTATGCTTTTAAGCTCTTAGTTTCCCATCTAAAGAGTTTGTCAGTGTGTTAATTAAGTTCCTATTCCTGTTCATGCAGTTAATTCTCGTTAGGACACTTTTTTTTATTATTGTTTTCAAGGCACGTCATTTAATTTCCTCAAAATGGAAATGAGCAAGAATAACATGAAAAATCCAATCACGGGAAGTGAAGAGGAAAATTATAGACTGACATTCTACGAGAAAATAACTCTGATCTTAAATTCAGTGGAAAATTCTATACAAGAATAACCTTCCATGCAGTATATGCTTTCATTCATCACCATTTGTATTGAGGCCTTTACGTATCGAGTGTCTCCACGAAAGGAGAGAGTAATGCTCACTAAGTAATTATACAATTTTCCATGATTGAATAATCTTGCTGCAGCAACACTCAGTACAGACGCTTTTGAAAGATGCAGAAGTAGTTCTGAAAAGTCCATGATATTCTGAAATTAGCGAAAATTACCACAACTGCACAAATAAAATCGAAATATTTGGGTTTATGTTGGTAGAAGACCTTCTTTCGTGGATACAAGTATGACTGCATGTATGTGTGTGTGTGTGTGTGTGTATTGAATACAATATATAATATAATGAATAATATATCATATATAATATATATATTTTTTTTTTAATAACATCGAAACTTGATACAACATCATTGTTCCCCAATTAATGCTAAGGATGAAAAGTAGGATCGTTTGGACGGGGCACCACAAGGGCGATCTTACCACCCCATTTTAATTATTTAAAACCAATGAACTTCAAAACCAGGGCTGCGCTGTTGGTGACCATAACTTTCCGCCGCAGATAAATATTATAATATTTAATCCGGGTTAGGTACTCTCGGGGAAGATTACACTCTCCAAACAGTTCTAGATCATATGATTATAGTAACCCATTGGTGGTCAACCAGAAAGTCATATTGGAGTCATTGTATACACACACACACACACACATATATATATATATATATATATATATATATATATATATATATATATATATATATATATATATATATATACATACATACATATATATGTATATAGTTATGTGTGTATTTAATTTCATTACCATCGCCTTAGAGTTCACTATCAGTGTGATGCGCATTCTGCATAATCATAATAGATAAAACTAATCGCACATTAATATTTAGTAGACAAAATTATATATCGTGTCTAGAACAAGTCGCAAAGAGATGTCTAATCGAATAGTTTTCTGATGACATAATATAGCCAATGCCCATTGCACTCGACTATCCACGTTCCAATTGGTTCAACGGTGTGAAATAGCAATCTATCATTGACACACCTACATATAAATAGTAATTGTCCTGGTGAACCTTCTATTACGTACAATAATATGATATTATACGCGATAAATCTCGTGAAAATAGTTTCCAATTCCTCTTGAATAGTTTCCCAGGTTGAATAGTATCATTGTATTACGTGCAATTCGCATACAAAAAAAGGTATAAATAGTTCACCAATTGATTGTAAGAACATTGTTTGGTGCATGTAGATGAACAGAGGGTTAACTCGGAGGTTGACTACTTTTGAAATCTGGTGTACACTTGTCATCTTTATAATTGAAATCTTCCTGAAATCCATTGAAATCTTCTTGAAATCCCTTGAAATCTCTTCGTAATCCCGTGAAATCTGAAATCAGGCGTACATCAAATGAACTAGTTGTTTAACCCTCGTGATGAACTCAATGCAATCATATGACGGATCTTTAAAATATTCAATACTTTTAAAAAATGAAGTGTTTTTCTCTTTGTATTGTTTTCCCCTGAAGAATCGCTATGAAACTCAAAATACAACAACTAAACATTTATGACGATGATATTTGACTGATAACTTTTTACTTGCGTGGGCTCAAGTTCACTCTCGTATTATACGGAGTGAAGGATTTTTTTTGGTAAATATCTGTGAAACAGATCATAGATTTTGATTGCATAGAAACCATACCAATACCATTCAATACAATCACCATTGATGTTTTCTCTCATTCTACATAAACCTATGACATTCGAAAAAAATAGGTGAATTCCGATTTCTTTTTATATTCACTTTTACACGTGCCATATAGACTAATCGGGTTTCTTATCGCGTGCTTTGATCTTTCTACTCTCCTATTACATACTTTGTGAATGGCAGTCGTCACTGGACACAATCGTGTTCCATCTGAATGGACTTCTTCTTTTCGTTTAAGAACAATCATCACTTTACCATACAGTATATGTCTAGCGCAGGTCATAAAGGTTATTAGCTGTCGTCCGGAAGCGACGTCTCTCATCACAAGGAAGCTGGCCTTACGTACGGCGGTCGAGAGTGGGACTCAGAATGCAGATGTATATAGTGACACGCTTTTCATTCAAATTAATATACTGCTGCATGTAGTAGTGTAGTAAATACAAACATTTGAAGTAATGGTTTTTTAATAGTTTCAACCATCTGAGAAGAGTTTTGATTAAAAGTCGAAATATTATTATAACTATAATTACATCTTAACGACCCCACAAACTAGAATTTATGGAGATTACTATGAGCTGATGATAATGAAACTATGAAGTGATGATAGCTGAGAGAACATTTGAACAATCTTATCATTTCAACGAGACTCAAACCAGAATTATTTCATGAGGATTAATGATTTCTTTCATGATATCATCAGATGATTACTTGATATGTAAAGTTTTTACGCGGTTTGCTTGTACCAATAGTATAACAAAATGCATAACATGATAAATGTATAACAAATTGCATCAATTGTAATAATAAATAGCATACATGAGATATAAACCAAAATGATGTGTGATTTGATCCGACCATGACCCGTATTCTCGAGATTATGAAATTATGAGATGAGATTTTTTAGGTGAAATTCTGGCCATCTCACTGAGAGTGCCATGAAAATACCGTAGCATAATAATCTCATCTCATTATTTCATCTGATTTCATAATCTCATAATCTCGAGAATAAGGGTCCATGTAGATTGCAGAGTTATTGGATATAATGTAATTAAATTTGACAACATTATTATAAATGACAACAATATTCACTAGAATGATATTTTTTATCTTTCAAATTAGTAATTCACTTAGTGGTTAATAGCTCATCTAGAACCGTGTAGTCTCGTAACAGGTGGTTTATATATACAAGTTATTTATTACTATGTTTTCCGTGCGAATTGATATTAAACTACAACCGGTCCGTAGCTTATTCTCCAAAATATTTTAATTAACCTCTATAATCACTTACAGGCACGAATCCCTTCACGGTCTTCTATCTTTAGATCAACTTCAAAGATTCAGAACTGAATCTTTAATAAGTACATCATCACTCAAAATACACTCTGAATTACATACTGATCCTATATTATTATTAAAATACTATAATCAATATTAAATTAATCTGTTTTCCAACCTGGACAGGAACCTATTTAATATGACATGGGACCAACAGGTAATATTCCCCCTTTCCTCTCACCCCTTGCTCATCCAAGTCTCATCACCTCAACTAGTGATTGATATAGAGATGGGTGAGGTACATATAATGGCACGTGCTGATTGAGACAGGATGCATGCATTTCGTGTCTTCAGAAGGCACGTGTCTTGTTTCATTCTACCAGCTGCACAGTGGAAGAGCATTGTGTGAGTGCGAGTGTGTGTGTGTGTATTGCGTCATTATGTTCAGATAAGGTACGCCCGAAAAACTAGTATAATTATGATATACCTTTGTGTTCGGTGTAATTCAGTAGAGCACAATAACGAAGGGTTGACATTTCAACACTGGAATCTGAAGTAAATTGTTTTGGGTATGTGGGACTGTGAGTTGATTACTAGTCTGAGAATACGAAGGATAAATAATTGCATGCACAAAAAAATATATGAATATTAAAGACTTTGTTGTTGGGAAGAGAAAATCGATGAGATTTGTTCATAGTTGTACTTGAAAAACGCGTACAGAGAAATTATTTGAAAATATTTTATATTTTCAGTGACGTGTATCTTCAATAACCACATTATTCCCCCACCCCACTCATATATTTATTATACTTTCAACAGCATGGCTTCAACCAACTCATCACATTTCCATTCTATGTAATACGAATGATTTTTTTTTATGTATTTAAAAAAAATTTGTTGAATATTTGTGGAATTTTTTTCTATTATTGTTCGGAATTTTGCACAATTAAAATTACGTGTACATTTTGGTGTGTGTATATTTATAAATAAGTGTGGAAGAACTATAACATTCCTTTACGCACATACATTCACCAGTCAGCATGGGAGAAAGAGGTTGAGTTTAACTAGATCGTTTCAAATAATTCCATTCACTCTAGTGATATTTCTTTAAAAGGATATTATTGCTATTCCGTTCAGAAAACTTCATCGAGTATCCGAAGAAAACTTATGACACGGATTTCTGAAATAAATCGTAATACTGTGATACAAATTGAATATAACTACAGAAAATGCTTTCATTCGAATAATCCAATGAATAGAGAATTGCTTATAGAAGTGAGTAGATAGGTATGCTCAATACATGGTCGACAATGAAGCACAAGATATTACTATACTATACACTGTTTGCAGTTCCCACAGAAAGATAGTGAGTAGCATAAAAGTCATCCGGATTTGAAATGGATTATTATTGTTTGCCTAACGACTCCACCAACAGATATATTATTTGGGGGGTAAGAATGAGCCGGTGCCACATGTACGTACATGTTTGATAGATCCATCCAGTTCCGCATGAGACATGGCCCACTTTTCATGCGGGACTCGATCCCACGTCCAAGTCGGGCTTGACTTCAGTTTCTAACGCATATCATTAGCTGATCAAGCTAGAAGAACGGAGAATTTATTATCAACAGAAAGATGCAAATATTTGAATGAATAAAAAGATTCGAATACGTGTTTCAAATCATAATTCATCAGCCCAACAATATACCAGATTTCTCTTATGAGCAATTGTCACAATTGTTACCATGCCATATACCTGATACGAACTATAGGCATGTACAAAGAACAATTGAAACAGGGCGAAGGAAGGCTGGTCTTGAACATTCCAATCAATTATAGGAACAAAATTAATAAACATAATCAGTGACACGTATTCACATTTTTTTTCGTGTTTTATGTACGAATAAGATTAAATTTCGGAATTGAACTTTCAAATTTATTCGAAAACAATGTCAAATTTATCGGAATGAATTGAAATCACTCATTCTAAATGGTCAATACATAATTTATTGTTATCTTGATGATACCATCAGCCATATGTTATTTGGGGGTACGAATGAGTGAATGTTATTAACAAAAACCTATGCTGCGAAAAATAAGCTCGACTTGACTCCATGTCTTGACTAATATAAGCCGAACTAAGCGTCTGTGTATGAAATATTTTCATCATTGCATTTATTGTTGTGTTCATTGTTTAACTTTTCGTTGCGTTATTAACTCATCGTTGCACTCCACCTGTATTTTAGATCAACATATAGCTATCATGATTGGTACTACTGACAGTAGGCCATAATGATATTTTAATTGTTTGTAATCTCGTTTGTAATGATATAAAGTTTGTGACTTATATGCATTCCTTTTCTCTTCGACTCCACATCCATTATATATTCTTAGTGGTATCTTACAAACTCATATCCACGGAAGTAGACGAAGTAAACTAACCATGCGGTAGTGATTGTGTAGTAGCAGAAAGAGTCGATCGGAACATTTATCTCTTGTAAATACAAGAAATATCACATTTAAATGGTTTTGAAACATATATAAAATTCACTGTCATGATGTCTTGAACATGTTTTGATAATATATTATTACACTATTACATTCTCTTTTTTTTCATTTTAATTAACACCTTGCCAAGTGCCACGAATTCTCAAAATATGATGTATCATTAAAATTGAACTTATAGATGTGAGAAGCTGAAATCTCTAGGCGTTGACATTGACAAGTCACGGCTAGGGTTTCAGATAATTATGATGATAACAGATTACTTCTCTCGTCATCAATCTTTTATGATTTTACCATCGTTGGTGATGGTTATTTAATGGGATTGGAGATCTTCCGTGGTGTTCATTTTGTAAAATGAGAGAATTATATTTCCAGAGTTGAGCATCAAAAGAGGTTGAACACTGAATATGACACAATGAAGGAAAATGAGTTTTAATGGAATTTTTAAATGTACTTTTCCAAGTGCATTAAGCGGGAAAGATAGCACGTGCACATTTCACCAAGATGAAAAAGATTTTCCGCTCAGGTTCAGCTCGTACTGACTCGTGATTTACGTTATATTAATTTCGAATAAGAACATTCATTTATGAATGTTTTCATTTAGCGAAAGTTCGTGAATATATAATCGAATCTAATCATGAGTGCGGATAAGCTAGTAATTTCCATGACCTATTGTCATCTGAATGAAAAAGTTAATCGATTGTTAGTAAGATTTGATACAAATAATTATAATTCATGAAATGATCATAAAACGTTAGCAGAGTGCAAGATTTAAACCTATTAATTACGCAATAAAATGTATGGTTCAATTTTACATTAACATTATATGAACCAAATTTTGTAAAAACTTATGAGGAAACCGAAGATCGAATGAATTTTTTTTTAATAACATCCAAACTTGATACAAAATCATTATTCCCCAATTGTACTTCAAATTAACTTCAAATATACTTCAAATGAAGTACAACCAAAAATCTATCCCAACTATTTTTATCACACCATGGTCCACGGAAACATTCATGTAACACGTTTCCTCTACATTATGAATCATCAATATTACATATCAGAAAACAGAAAAAGATAGAACAGTTTCACGACAATGATGCTCAAACAGAAAATCCCTCTACGATAATTTATAGTACTGTTACGTTGACGATGGAAATGATACGTTGTGTGTATCACTCAGTCAATTGAACTCTTCCCATCGCAAATATCGAGGTGACAGAATATATCAATTAATCAATAAAAATACGATGAAGAATTACATCTCAATCACGCAATATTTCAACTTTTTATTCATCACATAATTCCCTACTTCTCTTGTTGAATGTGAGATGTGATTAATGTCACCCCCCCCCCCTCCCCCCCTGCCCCCTCACTCAATAAATCGCACTTTCAGTGCGAATACAATAATTTGCCAAGCGAATATCGCGGTACTTCTATCAGCAGCTGTCCCATTGTATATTGTCCGGTTGCACTTCGCACAATAGACCCACTGTCTATAGTTGGTAGAACCGGTCAAGCTCTAAGCCTATTACAGATATTTATAACGCGATGTAAGCGTTACAGGAACTAAGCTTCCACAGCTTTGTCAGATATTATGTCATTCCAGCCGGATATGAAAGATACATATTAGACGAAGATGGGAAGTAGAATCCTATTCTATGGTAGAATGTTATAGAGAATATGATACTTTGTAATAAAAGCCTATTACAGCAAACGAAGCGTCACAGAGTCAGAGATTTTGTTACTGCTCGGTTGAAAGGAATCATTTTGAAAGGAGAGCTATGTATAGAACGCTATTCTTAAATCAATATCACTAGCATAAAGATGTAAGGACTGAACAATTTTTAAATATCAAATCGAATTTAAAACATCATGTATACCTCCATTCACAAATTTAGACCTACATACCCTCGTATTTCTTAGACCTGCATAAATTGCCATATAGCATCAATTGGATGAGCAAAGTGAAGACTCAATTTCCCCATACCCCACAAAAAGGTGCTTTTTTTCGCGCTCCACAGGTCAAACGAAAATTTAAACTTGATTGAAACTTGGCATACACAAGATCCCTCATCTAATTCTATGCTGTAAAGTTTTGAGGCGCAATCGGTTGAACCACTTCTGAGAAAACTCATTTCAAAGTTCTCAAAAATCTCGTAAGAATAACCAGAGGAAAAAATTCGTGAAAAACATTCCCATTGAGAGAATTCAAACTCTCAGGGAATGTCAATATAATAATTGTGCACACTATATTCCGAACTTTCAGTCGGATTAGATCAGCCATTTCGATGTAAAAAAATATATAATCCAATTTTTTTAAATCACTCACAGCTTAAGATACCAATTGAATCCAAGCAACAGGTGTCACCATTTAATTAAAACGAATGAAACAAAGCCTTCTTCACTATCATAGAAATCAATTGGGATATAGGAGGGCAGTGACCTATTTATACTCAATCCAAAGATATGTTGATATATTGTTCAAGCTCATCCATCAACGCGGAAACACAGAACGCGTTTGCCTTACATACATCTATACATCTATACATCTATCATGCATACATCTATATATCTATGTATGAATCATATATAGGCCTACATCCATAATTGTAATCTAAGCATTCATATCTATACATTTATGATCATTAAATTTTTTTTCATTGATACAATTTCGAGAAATATAATAAAAATGCTCAATTGGAGTGTCCAATTGATTTACTTGATTATTTTAAATACAGACATTATTCTTCATACTAATTTGTGAATATCAAAATACGTCAAAGGTTCATTATCAAATATATAGTTATCTCGATGATTCCGAGAGAATATTGAAAACTGTTATAATGGTGTTGATTCAGTTGTTAAGAATATTATATCATGTCATGTATGAATATTATACTTGAATATGTGTATTATATTTGTCACAAGGTACGGGTGGGGCACATGCACATTATATTATGCATAGTCGACTAAGTAATTAGTTAGTTTGCATGCTTTAAAGCGCTGCAGTAACCATAGCACCCACAATAATTGCATAACAAATCACATTCATCCTATTCAATGCGGGATGCACACATAATACAAGAAATTAACAAAGAACCGTGTCAAGTGAGAATGATATGAAATAATATGGCAAGTATTAATGATATATTCATGACTTTATCAAGTGAAATCAAAACGATGTATGCTGGTATCCATACCGAGATAAGTTAATAATATGGCCATGGTTATGAAAACATGAATGTAATCAAATTATACTCAGCGTCAATTCAAAATGATGCAAATATAAAATAATGAATATTGATATAAAGAGATTAAGAATGTGAAATTTGGGTCACATACAATTATTTTCAAGAAATTTTGATTTTGAATGAATAAAAATTTACGAATATGTTATCACCTCTTCTCCACATAATGTTCAGTACATGGAGTGCGTATTTATCTTCTCTGCTACTGTGTTCGTGTTAGTGTTGGTACTGTGTATGAAAAGTTTTTTCAGGATACATTTTAATGTGGCTTGATCGACTATACTTTATGTGGTTGCAAGTGTCAAAAGTGAATCAACGTGTGTATAGTAAGCGTGTGTCACGTGTGCATCATACGGTTGTGATCTCACAGTTTACATTTTCATTTTTTTAAATAACACGTAATACTGGATACAAATCATTATCACGTACTCCAAGAGGGTGAAAAGGTGTAGGATATACGTCGGACTGCGAGCCATAACAGAAATATTACCACCACCACACCAACTTTAGTTTACAATCAATTAGATTATGATCTCACTACTAAATGGGGTGGAAGAAATGTAAAAGCAGTGAAAAATTGAACGCGAAACTATCTGTTATAAGAACAATTACATGAAATACATTTGTCAATCTTTTCATTATTACACAGTGATTTCCAAAGTAGTTCATTCAAGGAAATGTATATTTGTATGTACGCCTTCGGGAATCGATGTACAAGTTTTGTATGGTACGCATATCACTTAACACCCGTGTACAGGCTCAAATAGGAAATTATATTCGAATCAAATGCGTAATTTTAGAAGAAAATCGGACTATTTCTGAATTCTCCAAACTCTCACTGTACCTAAACCTAGATCCTCGAAATGAAAGTCAAAAATGTTATGACGAATTCAAGATGAGAACTGAGAGTGAAGAAAAATGTATATTATATACAGGAATATAATATTAACATACTATTCATATACGTGCTTCTATAATCATTTGATACTGGATATATGTTACTGAACGTTTGTTACTTTTATATTGACAATAAAAGGGTATTAAGATGATGCAGTTTCCTAGTTGGATTAGGAATTCAAGATGCAATACTGTGAGGGAAGCAGATGATGAAAGAATGTTGCTGATTAAGTATGTTTATATGTTTTTCGTTTCAATCTAGATAATGATCTTAAGTAATTGTGAATCAAAGCTCCAAAAGAAGGCGAACAATTTGAGAGCTGAGTCTAAAGTGGAAAGAGAATGAAATAATGAAAAAAACATATAGAGAGGGTATTCTACTTTTATTAAAGATACGTAATAGATGGCCAATCCATTAGAACATGGAGTCCATTATTCAATGGAAAGTATAGGGAAGTTACAAAAACCAATTCTACTTAACTACCAAACACATTTTTTCCTAATATTTTGAACACTGATTATTGAATATAACTGAGACGGTTTGAATAATATAGGCTTTATGAATTTATGTTTCATGATGGTTAAAATGTTTCATATGAAATCACTAATGCGGAGAGCAATTAAATTGGGATTGAACATTGATTCACCATTGATGGATCGAGTCGATTTTTTCTTGACTATTGATGAAATTTTTTTTGTTATAATAGTCAGAGACTTGAGTGAAATGTCCACCTCACTGTACAGTATAGGCCTATCTTTGTGAACATCCTGAATGAAGACCACACCGTAACCGTCCCTCCTGTTTTAAAGCCAATTCGTACAATCCTTTCCACTGATAAGCTGTTGAAAATAGATGAATTTGGTTTTGATCAATTTATACTGACAACTCACTGATCTATTCTTGTCCAGACTTCATAATTCATATAGGAATAGCTGTGAAAAAGTTATCGTACCTTCACAACTTTTAGAAGAAAAAACTTAATCGTCTCGAAAAATTAATTTGATTGAATCATAATTAAATTATATTGAAATGAATATCAAATTTATTTTATTCTTATGCAACTGAAACTATACTATCAACTTCTAAGTTTGGACCATTCAATCATGAACTTGGAACATTGGGACACGAATTGCTATTCATCACAATTATTATATATCATGAGAATATCATTTCAACACGCCTGAGTACACATTTTTCACCGTTTGCTTTACGCACGTGTATTTTTACCTCAACTATTGGTAACACTAGTTTTGCTTGCTATCGGATATATCATACAGTAGTCTTTTCCCCTTAACGACATTAAAAATCCACACAAAGCACAAAAATACTTCTTTTAATTACTATCAAGCTGGTAAACACCACTGCATCGATAGAAGTCAATATATTCAATCAATATATTCATCAGTGACTTCAATAAAAAATGAATCATAAATCAGTTCTCTAAGCCCCGTGTCAGTGATAACATATTTTTTCTCAACGCTGGACATACATAGCTGGGAAGTTGGAATTTATCCAAATTTCCTTAATAAGAGGTGGAAGTTTAAAAAACAAATGTCTGTTGGCACTGAAAATGCGTCGCGAAATATGGATTTTTGTCGAAATTACACTTTTAACACTCGACAAATTAACTAATGTTTTGTACGTCTCTAATGGGAAGATTCACGAGTCCAAAGGGAATCACATGTAAATGTGACTTTGTAATAAAGTTCTGATGAGTTTTGTACGCATTATTCTCTCGCTTGTTTATAGACACTGTTTTGAATGTCGAGTCATTTTCGGTAGTATACAAGGTGTACTATGGAAGCTTAGAAGTCAAGTAAACGTATTCGAGTACTATGCAAAGAAAGGCCTATACAGATGTAAACATTGTTGTGTATTCATCAAACTGATTAATTATTATTCAGTAGAGTGAAAACAGCATAATTTCGAACGCTACATGCATGAGTATATAAATGGTATGGTTGTAAGTTGTAACGTTTTTGGAAGATTGCAAAACCAACATGTTATTATATTCGTTGGATCAACCGAATGGAGCAAACTTGAAACTAAGGTGAATTATATTGAATTCCCTTGAAAATGTTCATGTTACAGTAAAAACAATTATATAATGTTTGAATGAATTGATCGGTTTTATTGATATACTCTTATGGATGATTCTTATGATTGTTTGAAATTAATAGTCAGTTCTAGGTTATTATCCAATCGAGTGTTTTACCTTGATAAAATACTATTCACCTAGTTGTTCAGCAACTTATTCTGACAGGCGCTAAATGACCTCGCTTTCGATGCGCCTTAAAACGCTAATATTCATTCATTCATCCAATCAAATGTTCAATTGAGTTATCTCAAAATAATCAATAGTGATCTACACTTCACACGGAGGTAACTTTCAGAGGGAAGTTACGCTCTTTCAGCTATTGAGACAAAGATGCATCAAATGGATTCAAGTCAAGCGTGGGTTCGAGTCCCGCATGTGTCATTGGATTCTTAATCAACCTTCCATCTTCCATCACTCAAACGAGTCGTTTGCTATCACCAGCTTCTCCATATACCCCACGCAATACTTATAATCAAAGCTGTTGGTGGGGTCGTTATCTTCCATTCCATTACCGAAAAAGTGAAATTTGAATAAGTTTTAATCTGGTACCGGTGTACCTATGGAAAAAAAAGAAGACAACAAAACTGAAACATCAAAATCGAATAGTGCAGACATTTTGTAAAATAATTGCCACGGAGATAATTGTATGAACGTAAACGAAGACTTTCTTTCGTGGTCCAAATCAAGAATTTCTCCGAATTTTTTTTTTGTCTTTGCGCTCCAAATGTCGCAATGTAAAATTTATCCATGCACACATGGCTTGTTTAATGATTTACCCATCTTCGAGTTCGAAACAGTACGGTTCTTACTAACAATCGGTCAGGAGAAAAACAAAAAATTGATAACTGAAAGTTTTAAATAATGAACGAGATGAAAATATAACAAGAAAAATATATGAATATATATATATATTCATATTTTTTTCGTGCGTTTTGTGAGGACAACAATGACGATAACCATCCGACAAGTTTCATAATAATCTAAAAAGTTAAAAAACATAATGAATTTCATGGAAATATCACTCATATTTTCCATCTTCATTCATTTTTTCATCTTTTCAGTGGATTTCTTCTCCAAATCCGCCGGCCATATAGCTCTCA
Source organism: Brachyptera risi (assembly GCA_964007535.1). NCBI lineage: Eukaryota > Metazoa > Arthropoda > Insecta > Plecoptera > Taeniopterygidae > Brachyptera > Brachyptera risi. The sequence goes on from OZ023328.1 coordinate 22,811,985, forward strand.
AAACAAATCATAATACAGGCCTGGCTGCCAGTTTATACACATTTCTTAACTATCCACGTTCAATCACCATTTACATTTCTGCCACATAAATAACTCCCCATCTGACTACACTCGTCTCTATAGCTCAGCTGTTCCCACCTCGAGCCACACGTAAGTGCTGTTTTCCGACATAACATGGATATATGAATGTAAGAACCGTGTTTTGTTTGCCGCTGAAAACACTTGTCCTATGTTTGTGATGTAACCGACCCATCTCACAGTTAATAGCATCCGTCTGTTGGTAACCAAGACAACCACCTTTGCAGCATCCCATCGTATCTCTAATCAGTGCCATAACATACTCGTTTGGCGGTTAAGAACGAATCAAGTTTAAAGTAGTCGTTAATGGATCTTTGACTTGGATATTTTTAGTGTGACGTATTTCTTTTTAGCGTAGTGGTTTTTAGTGTCGTGTGTCTTGTACAAAGTTAATATATTCCCTTTGATATTTCAAAGACAGAAATACACAATTCCAAAAAGAAAATTCAATATGTTGCTTTTCGGTACGAGAAAATGAGGAAAATATCATAAAAAAATAAAGTATCAAAAATTATCGAGATAATTATCAAATTTAATTATCATTAATAATAATAAATCATGATAATGATGATGATGATGATAATGATAATAATGATGATAATAATTTCAAATGATGATGATAATAATTATCAAATTATAAAAAAAATTATATTACCATGATAATAATAATTACCATTTTATTATGATCATATTACATGCATTCAATATTTCATGATTGTTATCATCAGAATACACAAATTCTAATGAAGAAAGCGAAGACGGTGAAGACAGCTGATTGGTCAGCACCGATCACTCTGGGCGTACCGATATTTTAGAGACCCTAGATCATGTTGCTCCCCCCACCTCCTCCCCCCCCCCCTTCCCCACCTGGGTATAATGATGTTAATTATCTGAATTATTAAAAATCATATTCAATTAGCACAGATGCTTCAAAGTGAAAAATAAATCAAACTCCGTGTTATATTGGTACTCAATAATCACGTCCCTTCACTTAATTTTCCTCTAATTAATTAGTATATATATATATATATATATATATATATATATATATATATATATATATATATATATATATATATATATATATATATATATATATATATATATATATATGTATTCACGCTATCTCAAAGAACTCAAATATCTCAAATAAACCTCCAATTTAGGTAGTTCAGGTTCATTCTATATTATTTTTGGTCCAGCTCGTCTTGTTTTAACCATTCTTGTTATCATACCTTTCATCCTTCTGTCCCTGCCCCCCCCCCCCCCCCCCCCTTCCATATACACACACACTCCCCTTGATTATATTAACAAGCCAATAGAACTCCGTGATCAAATCTGTATTATCCTTATCCTATATCCATTAGTTTAATAGATAGGCCTACACCTAGCCAAACGTGACCATAATGAACAATATTTCAAGTATTGTCCCAGACTATTTCTATATTTATATTTCATTTCTATTTCATATTCAAATTATTACTCCGAATACAATTCCACGGCTATATTTTCGTTTCTCTGACTTACTCGTACTCAGTTCAATAAGATATTTTAATATCGAGTGAGTGCCTTTCCTCACAAAAAATATCAAATCAATGGATATACCATAAGAATATTACTTCTCACGATATCCAGCCTCAACATAGCCTTACAACAATAAAGAGCTTCTTTTCTTGACTTTTCATACACTCACATAGGATATGATTGTACAACGAGAGCTGAAGCTCATGGTCTCGAATCGAAACATGGGAAGAGAAAAACAATTTTTGGTACGGTGTAAATGTTTGGAGTTTTTCTCTGGTACATTTCGATAACCGCAATTTAAAACGAGTATCACATTCGATTCAATTCTATCATGGATATAGCTTTCGTTTTCCCATCAACCAGAGTAAACCCAGACTGTATTATTAGGATGGCATATATTTGATTGCAAATGTTTTTTGTTGGTTTATACGTAGGATTATATTGTGGTGTGAGGTAGAAGGAGGGTGGATGTCTGAGGGGGCAAACTGAAACAGAAAAATCCTACAATATGTTTTTAAGCAGATTAAACTGTGGTTGTTATTGACCAGTCATGTAATAATAGCAATGTATATTGACTCAGACTCAGTCATATCCTGTCAGCTATAAATTTCATAAATACGTTTTTATATTTTCATTCCAAACTCTCTCGTACAATAGCGTTTTTATTGTTGTCGTGTTTTTATCGATATTTTTTCTATTTCAGAACATTTCTATGGTATGAGATTTGCGGTGTCAACAATTTATCAGAAAATATTTTTAGAGGAATGTTGGTGTGGGCCTACTCAGTTCGAAAAAAACTCTATTGTATATGGGTTAAATATATCACATAACATATAATAGGAATATTCAGATTTGTCCAATACTCAGTTGTAGGTCAAATTCTATTGTTGAAAACGTCAACTCAGAAGATATAAAAAAAGTGTGTTTCAAAGTGTGTCTTCATATACAGTCTATGTGTAAATTCCGTGCATATTCGTGCTATTATTATGATACATAAAGGAAAAGAAAGTGCGTGGAACGTTATCTTAGATGTGCTGAACCGAGAGCCAAGAACAATCTCATGCAAATATTAAAACATACCTACTGTCTAGTTCAAAACTGCGCCAGATTATGATAACACTGCTGCAGAACACCAGTCCTGGGATCAAATAGACACAATTCTAAGGTATTTGAGAGTCTTGTTGAAATAATTAAGTTTCAGTCAAGTGAGCTGAGCAGAATGTATTGCTTGGTCTTCGATCAAAGTGGAACTTTTTGTCGTTACGCGAACTTATCCAAATTCTAGCTTTAACTTTTCTTGGTGAAAATCGGTTGTACCACTTTTGAGAGAAACCTTCACGAAATGTTGAAGAACTTGATGAGAAAAAAAAATATCGGAGAATGTAATTTTTCGAGAATATTTTTGAAATTACTGAATTCAAACATGCATTATGCACATCAGAATGATACAAATTGTGCACATGTGTATCATTCAAGAATGATACACATTCTCACAGATTTCACAGAAATCGGATTTGAATTTTTGAAGAAACAAATCAAACACTTTCTTTCATATATCAATATCTATTGAAATGATGGATACGATTAAAATCAGAGTACATTTTATTGAAGCTGTAAAACGATTACAGATAGTGACTATACTTCAATGTATTATGAACAAAAAATGTGTGGATTTCGATTATGTCACATTCACACATGTCGCTCATCTTGGAACGCATATGTGAGTTTGCCCAATTCATTTCAAATACACGCTGTTAATAATTACACAAGTGTTTTTCATTCATGTTTTTATATTTGCATTGCTATTAGGACTGCGAAGCGAACGCTGTCAAAGATTAATTGTGATATATCGACCATAAAATAGAACACACGAGAACTCAAATATATAATATTACAGATGAATAAGAATACACAGATAATGAAATCAGAATAGTTTTTTAATAAATCGGTCAGGTTTATTTTCGGGGTAATGTTGGGGGGGATGACAACTGAATTTGAAACCAGACATTACACGATGATGATATATGTATATATTGGGTTTTTACGACGCACTGTAATGATAACTAAGATCTATTGGTGTTGATGTTAGATGAATGATTAATGAGAAGATGGGATGATGAGGTGAAGGTTTCTTAGATATTGGGAAGGATAGTGAGAAGGTTGCGATCGTGGCCTATAGTGTAGGAACCATCCCAGCATTAGCCTAGACTACAGCTAGGGGAACCACGAATAAACCCTGTGAAGATAGACGGTGGCGGGGATCAAACCAGGGCCACAATATGCTCCTTCACCTCCAGGATCACATGAGGCGAGTACGTTAACCACTGTGCTATAACAGTACAACTATTATACAATTGTAGGCACAATGTTCGCAGGGAGTGAATCTAGACATGAAAGTATCACAACAAAAAAGCAGTGTACATTTCAACGAAAAAATGTTTTTCAGAGTACGTGTTACATATTAATTGAGTCAGACAGAACATGGGAGAAAAGAGGCATGATCTCTGATACAGGACTCTGAAATCTGAGCGAATCAAGCGCCACATCTTCTGATAAGTTGTGTGGATACTGGAATGGTAATATATTTGTATCCACAAGAGAAGACGCGAACCGCACCCTTGCGCTAGTGCCCTATAGTGGTGTGAGATACGGGAGGACGATCGCTCGGAACCTAATTCGATTGTGGATGCAAGTATGTAGTCTTTGATCATTTCACCTCGTTTCATCGTTGACAGTTTGGTCCTATAGTAGTGTTAAATCGGTTAGTTTACTCATTTGGTTTTAGTATGTTTTTTTTAGTGGACATGCCTTCTATCTTTCTTCTTTTCAAATTGTCACTTTATTTGAAAAATAATGTATAATCATAAGCCACACAATGGAAAAATGAGCGTATGCAGCTTTCTCACCAGAAAAAAGTTGCATGAATAATGAATAAATATAAATATTCAGATTTCAGACTTTTCCTTCATTTTGTAATTGTATGGTGGAGGTGCCATGTCTACATATATGGAGTGTGAACTTTTGGATTATAGAAAGACCCCCCCCCCCCCCCCCGCAACCTCTTTTTGATACCATATTTTTTAAGAATTTCACTTTGATACTTTCACTGAGACGGGTGAAGCCTTAAAAGTGGATCTCTCTGAACTGTCATCCAGCAAACCAGGGTTCAATTCCCGCAGGTCACCCATACCACCTTGGGTTTTTCGTGTTTCCCTCAGTCGTGAAAGTGAATACTGAAATGATTCCCCACTGTCATGTCACGACCGATTCCTTCCCACCTCTCAACGACATGACCGTTCAAAGGGTTTGATCACACTTTTCAAGAGGCGTGAAAAGAGCAGTCCATTTAGGCAAATGTAAGCCTATCCTTAATTCACTTATATTCGCAAGAATTTACTGTATGTTCACTAACGTAACCAGTCAAATTAACTCTATTACATAATATCTTTATTCACTGAACACAGTGTCAGACATGAATATAATATAAATGTACAATTGTGTTATAGAATTTGTCATACGGTATATAATAGAAAGAAAATAATTTCCACTGTGCCATTTTGAGTCTACGACTACGACTATTTCTCACTCAGGTCGGTGTTTTGATCCTTTCAAAAATACGGCTCAACCTTTTGAAAGTTCCAAATAGTTTCAGTAATTACATTTATCATACATGAGGAGAAAACCCATCTCTCCCCCAAATAATCTAGCTATTGGTGTGGTCGCTAAGCACACACAAAATGAGAAAATCTGTAAGGCTCACCAACTCACATTTTGTATATATGATGAACCACGTATATATTTTGCCCATACGACGTATTTACATCAAGCCTGTATCATCAATCATCAGCAAGTATTGCTATCTCTTCCATCCTGTAACTGCTATGTCAAGCATAACTGAACAGTAACAAACAACTCTTCTGTTCTGCATTTCGAGGACAAGTTTGTACCCAGGTAAGGGTTGTGGTGCGACGTTGCTAAATCACTTCGGAAATCCAACTCATTTGAAATTAAAGTAATTTTTAGTATTCACTTTCCCATTGAAGACGACAGTAATAATATTTTAGAAAGTTGTTTTCATTCTGAATTTCAACGTTAGAGGATCATATTAAATTCAGTCAACTTGGGTACAATGTATTCGGAATAAAATGCAACAGTGCATGGGTCTGATGAAGTCTGTAAATATGGTTGACATTTTGTGATTGTCGGACAATAGATGGGAACAGTCAGACAGAAATTTCGTAGATATCCGACACTTGCTACAGATTGGTGAGACAGAGACTATAACATTATTACGATTGCTTCGTATTTTATCAATGCATATAATATCTGGTTATACGCTCGACACGTTCTTCCGTTAAAACATGATATTTCCTCAAGAGTTGGATGTTTCCAATCTTCGCTATCCGCGCTACGCAAACGCAAACTTGAAGATATAGCGTAGATCAAAGAATGGATATAATACTGTATATAAGGGCTTATGCCAGCAGTGTCTGCTTCGGTGAAACTGAGAGTATTATCGGTTTATCTGTAATTGCCAACTTTTAAGTACACGAGACAGTTTATCAGCTCAGACTTTCCTAATCTTATAATTCAGATCTGTTTCACAACAGAAAAATACATTTAAGTGCAGAAGTTCTAGATAAATTGAACCAGGATGGTATTATCTCGAACTGTATCACTCATCGTTTTGTGTTTAAATGTGTGTATGAAAATATATATATATATATATATATATATATATATATATATATATATATATATATATATAAATGAATACATATATACATATATATATGAATGATTGAATATATATATATATATATATATATATATATATATATATATATATATATATATATATATATATATATATATTCATATATATATATATATATATATATAAATATATATATACATATATATATATATATATATATATATATATATATATATATATATATATATATATATATATATATATATGAATAAATATATATATACATATATATATATATATATATATATAACTGGGCTGTTTTTTAACCGTGATATATTTATTTAAACTGACCAACGTTTCAACGAGATTGGTCTCGTCCTCATCAGGGTCCAAACTATACGAGGACGATATATATGAGGACGAGACCAATCTCGTTGAAACGTTGGTCAGTTTAAATAAATATATCACGGTTAAAAAACAGCCCAGTTTCACTCAATTTATGCATATATATATATATATATATATATATATATATATATATATATATATATATATATATATATATATACATAAATGAATACATATGTACATATATATGAATAAATATATACATATATGTATATATATATATATATATATATATATATATATATATATATATATATATATATATATATGTACATATATATACATATATATATATATATATATATATATATATATATATATATATATATATATATATATATATATATATATATATATATATATGAATGATAAATGTCACTTTTCGGGGATTTGCCCTTCCTTGAAACAACTAGTGACTCTGAAAAGAGCCTGGGGTTTCGACGTTCAGCCATCTTCAAGAGTCGTTGTAGGTATGGTAGCCGGACTCAATTGCCGGCTGAACGTTTTCAGCCGAAACGTCGAAACTCCAGGCTCTTTTCAGAGCCACCAGTTATTTCAAGGAAGAGCAAATCTACGATAAGTGACATTTTATCATCATCTTCCAGCTCTCAAAGTCTACGCTACAACAGTATATATATATATATATATATATATATATATATATATATATATATATATATATATATATATATATATATTTGTAGGTATGTAATTTTCATTGTTTCAAGTCATAATCTTTCACTTGCTTACAATATATTCATTTTATAGTATCCTGGCTGTTTCTTCTTTTCCGTCATATATATATATATATATATATATATATATATATATATATATATATATATATATATATATATATATATATATATATATATAATATCATGTATATTATATATAATATCATGTATATTATATATCATAATATATTAGCACTCCCATAATATTTGCACAAACAATGGAAAGTTGATAAAATTAAATTGAATTCGATAATTCAAAGATACAATATTCTTTTACCCCATCCATAGTGTCATCCAGATGTGAAAAGGTCGTCTAACATTATAACAAACACAAATATCATCCTTTTTTGATGGTGGATAATTTTACAAGCTAAGATTTAATACTGGAAAAAAAATGTTGTACACAACAGCGTTGATATTTCAATATATTTCAATATCTGATAATAATAATCTTAATCTAAATAATATTTTAAGATCGCCCTTGTGGTACCCCGTCCAGATGATCCCATTTTTAACAACGATTTTGTATCAAGTTTCGATATTAAAAAAAAAAAAAAAAAAAAATTCGAAGCCGCAGTGATTCCTCTATTATTATCGAAGTTATTGCAATCGCCGATATTTGGTTCATGAACAACCTTTTTCTTTCGGGGATACAAGTATAGGCCCTATTCATCCACAAGTCGTAATCCTTTATAATATGACACAAAATATTAATTGACAAGAAAGTACATTCGTTCCAAGTGAAGTTGAAGTTGATAGACAAACTCTCATGATCCTTCATATATTATAGTTGAAGTCTTGGCTTGTTAATTCACGTACATTTACAGTAACGATCGACCGTTCATTGTAATAAAACAGTTGTGAGTTCCAAACTGCCAAGAATGGTTGAACGATGAAAATGAAATTCTTCAATATATTATGAGACAGTTGTAAGAAATTTCAAATAAAAATATGAGTTTATGATATTGCTTACACTTTTCATGTGCATACGGAAAAAATCAGAATAATAAATATTTTATGTAGGTTCACCAACAATAGCGCCATATTGGAGTTTTTTTTCAGCAGCTAAACTATTTTGAAAAGATGCAATCTTTCTCTATGGGATATTGTATGTCAGAATTCTGAAAATGAAAGTTTGAAGAGTGAACAGTAAAATTATACATCAAACTTCTTGTAGACGAATTGAAGGATTCTATTACTTATTCTTGTCACGATTTTTTTTCTCGATGTGGACACTGGTTGTCAAAGTTTACGATAAGACGTCTAGAACTTGGTTTAAGTCACCACCTTTGTTTTATCTCAAACGTGTAAGAAACGAATGCAAATAAAGAAAACAAAGAAAGCTCAACCCCGAATATCAATTTTTGTTGTTACTTCGGAGATTGATTATAAAAGTTTGAAAATCGCAAGAGATTCAGACAGGAACGCTATCTGACCAAGACTGTTGGCATTTTCATGCAGCACTACAGCCATCTCTGAAGAAAGTCATGAAACATGCGTGATTGTATTGTTCAACCGATGCTTGGTAGATGGTGCTAGTACCACTGATTTCAAATGTATCAAATCGATAAAAAGGTTCGAACGTATAATCGGGCAGTGTGTTCAGAGAAGCACTCAAACACAACACATTAATATTGTTGTTGTTGTTCATATTATTGATATTCATAAAAATTGCTCAGAATACAATATGGAACAATACTTAAACCATTAGGAATGAATCTAGTTTAATTGTAAATTGTTATCAAAATTATATATTTTTAAAAGTATATTTCATATCATTCAAACGTACGTACTTGAAAATCAAAAATTACCCTTCTATATATATATATTGTAATGTTCTTCCTTCGGGGATTACTAATGGAATGTTGAAGGAATTAGAAATAACTCTTTGTATGAAGCATGGAAACTCACTTATTCAAGAGAGAGTGAAAATATATTAATTTATATAATAGTCGAAAGTGTCCAAGCTATCTCCAGTACAAAATATGGAACCAATTCTCACTTGAATTGGTACCTCAATCAACACGATTATCTCATTGACTTGTCATTTATTATTCAATCCAGTGTTTTATTCAACTTTTCATTCAATTTCATATAATCCAAAAGGAATAATTTTGTACACATAATGGAGTGAAATAAAATAGATTAATTTTGCTACATTTGACCGATCAGAAATTACATAGGACCCTCGGGAACTTATTAAACCCAGTCACTATGTAATTGTCAACATTGTGCATAAAATATAATGATTGTGAAACTATTACAGTACAAATTAAAGTAATACTACTCATAGAAATATTACGAATTCAACAACACTTTGAAAAATAATGAAAACGAATAATGATTGAATGAAAACATTCATTAATGAATATCATATTTGGAAAATCGACTGAAAATATTTCAAGAAATATTTCGAGATTCATTCAGATTCGTTTCACGAGCACTGATGAAATTTCAACTTCAGAATAGTAAAAATAAGAATTCATCATAGGAATAATATTTGGAACAGCTCACAATTTGAAGTAATTATAATTAAAGAAAGCAATTTAATATTCTACAGTTCTAAACAAAAAGTACACTGTTGAAGACGCAGGGCTGTTGTGTATATGTTCGTGTTTCTTCTTTATAGGCACAACTGTAACAGGACTGAAACTTAGTTGCTCTAGGGATATATAATATTCCGATCACTGAATGAACAAACAATAATGGAGATCCAAAAATAGGCAAAATGGACCAAAAAATGTATAAAAGTGCTGATGTTTACTATTCTATGTCTGAAAGGTGTTTTTCATTTGATGGATGTGCTTGAACGTCGTCTTATATAGATCTCAAGTTACTTATTTGTTCCGACTAATGGCATTGTCTATGGTCCATCAACCGATAAGGATTTTCTAGAAAGTATATGAGGATGACACAAGAAATTAAAGTGCGATCGCCCCTTCCAAGATACTTATTGGTGAGCGCAGTAAATGCATACAGGTGTGCATACTGGTGTGCGTGACTTTTTCATGAAAATAATTAGTCTACATTAGTTACTTTTTAAATTTTTTTATACTATAAACTTACCAAACGTCACTTGGTATTGATTCCATCCCGTTGATTATTTTGACGGTTATTCAATCTAGATTTCTTTTCTTCTGTTGGCTGATCCGTTTTATGACACATTTGTGAAAATATGCATCATTCGTGATGTGATCAATTTCAGAAAACATTAAACTTTTTTTTTTCGAGCGAGTGTTTTTTTCATTTTTTCTCTTATTGGATTTCTTTATTAAGGATATTTGAAAATATCGTAATATATATATTTTTTTAAGTGATCCGAGCGGTTGAACTCAAAGCTATACAAGTAGCCGGTTGTACCAAGTCCTAATTGAATATTCATTAGTTAATCATTGGTTGAGGCACCAAAGTAATATGAGTAACCAAGGGCGATATCAAGTTCTGCTATTATATCAAGTTGAATGATCTGCTATCAAGTTCTACTCACCAATTTCTGCTAATCATCAGTTGGCACTTGGCACACTCGACTCTTAGTTCAATCATTCCATGTGAGTATGCCAAGTTTCATATCACAAGATTTGATTTTTTTTTCAAATCATTTTTCAATTACGGTACAAAATTGAGTATTCGCTTACGCTCACTTCAAAAATTGATTAGTTGTATATGTTCATTTCACTGTATCAATGCTCGTACTTTTACTCAAAAGAATTCCTCACCAAATAATGATTTATTTTATACTCTTCTAAATCTTTTCATTCTGAATATTTATCAGACTTGAATATAACTATGACTTGAACTTCCACAGATCGTGGAAGCTTATAAGCTTTCTTTATCTGTGGCAATACATTCAAGAATAAGATACGAGCAAATAATGATGATGATGATACAATGATATAACTAATTGGGTATAAATAAGCTGAAAATGATACTCAAAGTAAGAAACATATTCACAAAAGGAGCCAATTGTTCTCCCATAACAAACAATAACCTGTCAATCGTCCATCTTGGACAATTAGGATCATGCTTCACGATCACGTGATGGGTGAACACGATTCGGGAACACCGAAGAAGATCTAACGTAACTTCTCGATCTATTGTATTGCTATCTTCATCTTTATAATGATATCACACAATTTAGTCTCACGACTTTTCTGAACGAACATTGTGTTTGTTTCTGAGTATATGTGACGAATGAGATTAATTGGTCAGCAGTGATGTTTATATAATGCAGATTAGTTGTGAGAAATAAATGGTATGACAAGTAGTGTGAATATTTGAATATATTTTTTGTATCAAAATGATAAATTCAACTTGAGAACATGACGATGTTATGATTCCGAATAGCAAATTGGTAATGTAAAAATTTGATGAATCAGTCAGTATTTTTGTAAGTATTTCTCTACAGCAGATACGAATCTTCTTTTTGCATCCGATTTTCTCTCCTGAAATTTATGTGTGAAATGTAGGCCCTATAGTCCTATTTGTATTCATCCATAAGAAGAACCTCCGAATTCTATCAATGCGATATAGGCCTATTTTATATGTAACATCGAATTTCCCAGTCTCTATAGGTCAAAAAGTTATCACCGGGATGATTTTACAGATATAAATGGTCATGAAATCTGAATTGGAACTCAAATAGCGCAAGACACAAAATTTAAAAATGCATCATCCGATGCAGACAATATTTGTCGAACACACTGATGCATTTTTCACTGTAACGCAGGGAAAAGAGCAATTATTGTATATAACACTCGATTTTTTCGTCATCGATTTTCAGATCACAGCTTTTTCACCTACAAATATTCAAAGCAAACTTACATCTAACTTATCCAAACTAAACTTATATATATATATATATATATATATATATATATATATATATATATATATATATATATATATATATATATATATATATATATATATATATATATATATATATATATATATATATATATATATATATATATATATATATATATATATATATATATATATCACATTTGAACCTCGTGCATTCCTTCTGTCAACTTCTTCGTTCACAAGACCTAACAACAAATGTATTTCAGAGAGACCAAATTAGACGATAGACACTTTATTTAATAGTTTCGATTATACATCTAACTCATTCCAATATTCTATATTCAGCTGTCGTCTTTTCTCTACATTATAAGCATGGATATAAACATGGTGAACGAGACGACGCGCTTAGCGCACAGTGCATTCTTCCTCTTCAGTACACACGAGAAGTCATTGAGGCCGGATATGTCACCAGTCGCCACCCATACACATCCTGTCACCCTGTTCAGAAACACCCGTCTGTGGCCGTCGTGTTGGGATATCACATGCGTAGGTATTCGAACCAGTAACTGCACTCTGGACCAAAGTCGCAATAGCCCCCCCCCCCTCCTTCTCACCCCCTTGTTGATATACGTGTACTCATGAAAGAGGAACGTCATCTGCAAATGACAACAAAAATATCTTTTTTTTTTATAACATCGAAACTTGATACAAAATCATTGTTCCCCAATCAAGGCTTTGGATGAAAGATAGGATCGTTTGGACGGGGCACCACGAGAGCGATCTTACCACCCCATTTTGATTATTTAAAATATTATTTTAAATATCATTGTCATAATTTCATAGGGGTGTTTCATTTTCAGGTTTTCAGGTGATATCAAACTGTTATTAGGATATGATTCACGATAAAAAAAAAACGCAACTGAATATTTCAAAAGCTATTGATTCTATACATTTCTTCCTGCTTAATTATATAATTATATTCTAGATTTTTCGATGATTCACTAATTGGCAGACGACCTTTTTCTTCCGTGGAAACAAGTGAGTATACTGAAATCAACTTAGGGTACGTATACGCTATTGCCCTCTGTCAATTCATGCATTTCAACCTTCTTTCTGGAAATTCGTGAATTTATAAGTAGCTTCGCATTTTACATTCCATTTCCGACTGATTGATTGAGATTTTTATTGTTTGAGGCGTACATCTGAGGGAAGAACTTCCGGTTTCTGTGTTTTCACACATATGAATGATCACAATCGTTAGCAGTGCAAGATGCGGAATTGATACATACCTCACCCTGCAGGTTCAGACAATGATAGTAGAGAGCAATAATTGATGAAATTTAGTAAGAACGCGAGGGGAAAGAATAAATATGTATATCACATGAAGATGTATTCGCATATCACCAGATATTTTCATCAACTATCTTCGAATATATAACCTATAATGCGAATATAATTGCAAATGGAATTGAACGGGTCAAGATGGTGAAGTGCCTGTTCAGCGAAATATCATGTTGTTGACGATAACAAATGAGATATCATTTTATTATTCATTTTCATTTTTTCTCTCTCTAATTTTCTTACATTTTTTCAATATTTTTCTCTCCTATGGTGATACCTTCAAAAAATGTGATATGAAATTAATAACCTTGGATTCAAACATTTTCACAAGTGAAGACCGATATACGAAAAATATTTTTTCCATCTGTATAACTGTGAAAATTGTGTGATATCAGTTGAATAGTTTCACTGAAACCATTTTGTGAATATATTGACAATATTTTTGTTTCTTCTACATTATATTTCTGATATTTCATGCTCTTCGAATGTTATCACCAAAATAAAATCTGATATTTCGCTCAATCGACTCTCGTTGGAATTTGTTGTTCGCTTAACGACCCTACCAACAGCTAGGTTATACGGGATTTGAATTTACTCCTCCGAAAGATATGAAGCAATTTCTGTAAAAGCTGAGAATGTGAGGCCATGTCTTAAATCTTAATTAATGTTGACGATTTTATTATTTTTTCCAATTTTTTTCTCATGATCACGTATACTTGAGAAATTATTTTAGATAACCATCAATCTCATATTTTTATCACCTTATTCATCATTGACCGTCGTCAATATATATTGGACAGTGCGTTACAATGCGTCGTCGAACCAAAAATAATGGAAAACATTTTCACAATTTACTGGATAATACATTCTGATACGTATCAGGGTTATTTTATTACATGAATGGTTCTAGGAAAATGATTTTATTATATTTTCATGACGTGCTTATCAATACTGTTGTTTTGCATCATCAGTGTTTCACGCATCAAAAAGTGTTTCGTGAATTCCATTGAGCAATATTATGACAGTAGACAAATTAGAAATAATTGCTATTGTCATTGAAGGTAGGCCTATATGTGAGATACAAGCTATCTAAATGCATATATTCATAATTATATATGTATTTATATAATTTATAAACGTATACGTAGAATTTGAAAAAAAAATCCCATAGAATCGATAGTCTTTTTTTACACCTGTTTCCATATTCCTCGAACGTATGTTTTAGCTGATCCAAAAATAATGAGAAGATATTCCAATATTCCGATGGCGTATCCTGAAATGAACCCATGTTAAGCACCAAATAAGCCGCGCATTTCAATATTTTAAAATTCCAAAGGCGATACTTGAATTGAACTCTTTCTACAGATTTGCTGTCAGGTTCTTTGCCCTCTTTATGGACAGTCTGTCTTCTGATTTAGAAGTTACAATTTCTCAATAAATTACTTATAACACATTGCATGTGTGAGCCCATTACATGTCAGACTATTGATTTAACATTTGAATAATACACCCATGATCATAATAATTATCTTGCGGGTGGGAAGGACGGGGGGGGGGGAAGAAGGCAGGATAATGCTGATCTCAAATAGTGATGAGATATTCCTTCTATGTTCAATGAAACTGCCTATGGGCTTTTGATGCAATAATATGCTAATGAAGTTTGCCATGTATCGCCACATATACGTGTTTTATAAGGAACAATATAACTTTTGGCTTTAATTTAGCATACCTATTTGTACATACCTATATGGCTGAGTCTTAGATACGATTTATAGTTTCATCTATAAGGAACTGGGTACAAGTTATTGCCAATCTAAATATATACTTACATGTATTTTGGTGGTAACCTTCATGATAGCGATCTATGCATTTTGAAATTGCCGTCAGTTAACATTTATTGGATAATGGTTACCCTATTTCATGAAACTATTATAATGAAGTTGACCATATGCATTTACTTAACGTGGAGCGTTTGATTTAGGACTTGATCATTAAGGTTTGCATTTATTTTACATTTGCATCGCTACCTAGCTGACTGCATTATCTCTATCAAGTATCTACATTATAGTATACATTGTCATACATTATTGCAACATCAATTGAATCCATTGCCTTGATGATCCTACACGATGAAAACTTCAGTCAAATTCTGTTCTGTTTCAGATTCGTGGCAAACGTACTGAAACCACCAGCACATGAAGCTGAGTGGTTAACGCACTTGCTTCATGTGACCCGGAAGACAGTGGACATATCGAGCCCGGTTCGATCCCCGCTACCGTCCCTACAGGGTCTTACAGGGTCGTCTTTACAGAGATTTTTCGTAGTTTTCCTCTGTAGTCTAGGCTAATGCCGGGATGGTTCCCACAATATGGGCCACGACCGCTTCCTTCCTACTATAATTCTCATTACCCATACATAGGCCTACCTTCATATCATCATCCCATCATCTCATTGATCGTTCATCCGACGCCAATAGATCTCAGTAATCATTACAGTGCGTCGTTAAAGCCCGATATATATATATATATATATATATATATATATATATATATATATATATATATATATATATATATATATATATATAATTCGTCTCATGGATAAAATGGATCTTGAATTACAGCTATCGTACCGATGGACACGCAACTCATCTCCTGCTCTCCTGAGCTAAGGATTACGTGGGTGAATTGTTGAATCTCTTAGTTTCGCCTAATTATTGAATTTCAAATTACATTGTGAATCAGATTATTGTGTTCTTTAACGTTCACGTGTTTGTCTAAGGATCTACTTTTTCTGATTTGTGCACTCGATATGTGTTCTTCGAAGAAAACTTCAATGTAGACATAATAAATACTGCATGAAAGAATTAGGTGAACACGTATTTTTGATTTTCTATTTTCACACATGTAGAGATTAAAGAATATATTATTGAAACTAAACGTTAGAAGTACGCGTAGTGCAATATAAAAGAAACTAGAGAAACTTGTACCGCTGTGACAGGACGATTCAAGTTTTTAGTACATGGCCGGTTACACAGCTATGGAACCCTGTTGCATATACCAATCGGTACTATAATTCAATTGAGTATTGATCTACCAAATTCGTATACCACTTTTCAACTATGAGCTAACGCAGCATAACTAACTGGTTGAATATCGAACGGACCTTTGCATGAAATAAACTGTTGATGTACACATCTTGATTTCGAAACTGAGTCTGGTAAGTCACCACCTTTGTTTTGCAGCTCGAATCATCTGTATTTCTTGATCATGTCATACATCCATCAATAACTATTGTGATCAATAGGTTTCTGCCAAGTAACAAATAAACAACCATCTTCACCATAGCGATATAATAACAAACTGATAAACTATCAAAGGTTGTGATTTGTTGATACCAACTCGTGGACATTGTTGTTTCTCTCTTTCAACAATGAGTGACGTCACTTAACAGGATATTTTTCCAAACGGTTGCAGCGATATAGGAGAATTATTATGAACATTTTTTATACTCGTGAGTTTGAACACAGTGAAATTTTCAATTGTTTTCTCGACATTGTTCTTCGATTTTTCACTTTTTGCATGGATCAAATACCATAAATTCGTATAGATATGAATTGAATGTCAATATATAAATATGTGATGAATTGTATGAAATGAAGTGTATATTGTATAGTATAGGGTTTTATAGCATGAACGTTTTTCCAGATTACGTGATGATTTCATACGCTGAAGTAATCCAGCCAATTTTACTCAAAAAGTTCGTACAATTACTTCCTACTATAGCTAACATAGTTCCAGTAGTTGAGGAAGTCCGCGTGTGTGTCGCCAAAACGTTTTGATGAGAATAGAATTCATAGAACCTAACGCGTAAAGATGCGCTCGATATAGGCCTATAATTCCTCGTAGCCATACAAAAATGGGAAGGCTCATAATTGGAATCAAATTTCGATAATGAGAGTTTTACTTCTAGCCAAGCAGAATACACAAGTACCTTATGAAATGGAGGTAATTAACTGGTGACTTCAAACCAATTTTGTGTGATCACACTGTGATTTTAAACTGTAATTGGATGAGCGAAGCGAAGACTCAATTTCACCATACCCGAAAAAAAGGTGCCTGTTTTTATTTTCATTTTTTTCGCGCTCCACAGGTCAAACTAAAATTTAAAATCCGTTTAAACTTGACATACACAGCTGTCCTTATCTAATTCGATACTGTATAGTTTTGAGGCGCAATCGGTAGAACCACTTCTGAGAAAACTTATTTCAAAGTTTTCAAAAATCCCATGAGAATAACCCAGAGAAAAAAATTCGTGAAAAAAATTTCATCCGAGAGAATTCAAATTATCGTGAAATTTCAATATAACGATGTTACACATTATTAAGAACGTTCACTCAAATCGGATCAGCCGTTTTGATGTAAGAAAATATATAATGTAATTTTTGTAAATCACTCGAAGCTATTAAGATACCAATTAAATCCAAGCCACAGGTGTCACCACTTAACTGTAAGCGATTAAAACAAAGCCTTCTTTATCATTATAGGCATCTATAAGGAAAAATTAGATGGCAGTGAAGTGATGGTGTGGATCTCAAGGTGTATACATATATATAATAACCAATCCAAAGATAGGTTGATATGTTCCAGCTCATCAATCAACGCGGCAACACATAACGCGTTTGCCTAGTTTTATAATACACCACCACATAAATTCGTGAGTTTGAACATATTTTATTAGAATCCCTGAAAAGATTCAGAGCATACGAATACAGTTACCTGTCATTAATCATAAGCCATGCAAAGCTGTGACTTTTCACATTGAAAATTAAGTACCTATTCATCTCAAAGAAGCGACATGAATTTTGTGGCTATTACTATACAAAATAATAATTTTTAAAAATTCAGATGTCACTCAAGTTGTAGCATATTAACTTCGTTTCCTGGAAATATAGTTTTCTCCGTTATAATAATGACTGAACTTCTCGATATAAAGTACTGATACTAATCTTCTTTTTTCGACCACGATCGCGACATTTCTACGTTCATGCCTTCATGTCGTTAGTTACAGTCTTTAACAGAAGGCCTAACTATACACAGCCGTTTGTCACGAACTTCTGTCCATTGAAGGTATATTATTTTCCAGCTACCAATCACGAAAAATTGTGATATAATCCGGAATTTGAAAAAAAAAGAGTGGTTGACATAAAAATAAGTGTTGAACACAATCCAAATGCACGAGCCTATATTTACTGCATAATGGCTATAGAAGCGATAAAAATTCGCTTCTTCATTTCCGCAATTTACGTTTGAAATTTATAGGCAGTGGTGCTTGTGCCAAAAGGCGAGCATTAGACCTATTTTACTTTTTCTTCTTCATTTTCGGTGCGTGCATGATGCATTCACCACTATTTTATTTTGGAAAATATATTTTGAGGAAATTTGAAAAAAATTGTTCACCACTAGTCTCCATTACATTTTAATACATTTCATCGTAGTCAATAAATCATCACCTTTTCAACATATTTTTTATTTATGATTCAGAATAGCAATCTCATCATGTCTGACATGAAAACATTTCTTTTCGACTTTCATACATCGTCTACTTGGTGTGGAAGATATTTATACAAACACTGTTTGAAATAATTGTATGAGATTCACAATCATCAATTGATATAGTGCTCAGTTATATAACGAAAGAAAAAAAACACAAAACGGCAGCGTACACCGAAGCTTGGGACACCGAATAACTCAGTTAATATTTTTGTATTATTTGTTGTCAATTGCTTACATGTTTTTAGCAATACCAAATGCTACGCCTACCGAATCTATATTTTAATTGACCATGTCTATCAGTTACTGAAGATCAAAGTTGCAAGATATCCTAACATGCGAGATACTACTGCGTATATCAACATATTTTATCGAATAGTTCCTCAATGTTTGAATCACTAAACTAGGATACAATACAATTCGAAAAGAACAGCAAATGAAGAACTGATATGGGATCAAAGAAATAACGAAGGTTATATAATTTTATCAGTTTCCATTTAGTGGAAAAAGCTACATTTCGCACTTACAAAATCATAACTTCACCCACAGTACACAGTATTCTTCACCCACAGTATTTTCAATATTTATTATTCATCACTTTGTTCTAAAAACTTCAAATTGAGTTGAACTGAATTATTGTTCATTTGTCATCCATATATTTTATATCATAACTGTGAAACAAGTTTGTTGTACAGTATTAACTGAAATACCGCTTCAACCTTGCACTGATACAAACGACAATGATTCCTAAATAAAAATTAATGTAATACGATATTCATTTCGATAGGCGTTTCAGTGGTTCCATATACTTTTTTTTTCAAGGCGTTTTATTTACATGTTTTATTAGTACATTATGATAATAACGTAGACCCACAAAGTCACATAAAATTTGACTTGTCTGTGGGTCTA
The DNA here is from genome assembly GCA_964007535.1 of Brachyptera risi. NCBI lineage: Eukaryota > Metazoa > Arthropoda > Insecta > Plecoptera > Taeniopterygidae > Brachyptera > Brachyptera risi. The sequence goes on from OZ023328.1 coordinate 22,832,057, forward strand.
CACACTGTCAACATATTACATATATCATACTCATTTTAGAATAAACATCTGGAAAACTACGCGGAATAAGAATAAAAACAGTTAAAAATATGGTAGTAATTCAAATGTTGTTTTTTTATTTTTATAAATCATGTATTTTTAAGTTCGATGAAAATCCACCTCCTGACAATAATTTCGAAGCTACATTACATTATCTAGTAGATTAAATTTTGTGCATATTGATGACGATAGAATTAATCCCACTTATATGCGGACTAACATACACTAAAGCAGCAAAATCGTCTATATGCAAATAATTAAAACGTTTGTATTTATTTCTGCTCGTTCCTCATCCAGTGTCACCACTGCAATTTGTTTTTATTCTTCCGAGAATGTCTTCTCCATTCACAGAAAACAATTGCTCTTGTTCCTACAAATCACTGTTGAACTTCCAGTATAAAAAAAATCTAGCTTTTCAAAGCGTGTCTGAAGACTTATTACCGGTGACTAACATAATCCATTAACTCAATAGATTTTTCCATACACCTCTTTATCTTCTGCTCTCACGGTGGCTTCGATCGATTAATGTATGAAGTGATCGTTTGATGCAAATGAATGCGCGAATGTTTGCGAATCTGTGCACCATTCTCACAAACATGATACACGACTTGTAAGTTGGCAAGACATGGAAGATCCCAGAGGCTAGTTAATTTACAATTGGCATCTTTCATTATAGCTCAGTATAGACAGCACTCACTGTCTGACTGACAACCAACACCACGGATAGATTTCATGGTTGAGAACAACGTACTCTCTATTATATATGCAATATGTTTCCTATTTAGAAAGGCTGTCTATCAAGTGCCAAAATGATATCCTATAAGAGGAATCGTGCCCAAGAGTGGAATAGATTGAAGTATAACAAGTGAATTATTTAAAAATGTATTTCTCACGGAAAATCCAGACGAAATTTCTTGCATGTGTGGAGAATAGGAGCATAAATAGACATCTCCGAGGATAGCAAAAATCATAGACTATAGAGAATACTACAGTATAAAATAAGATAAACTAATAATAATATATTGGGACGACTATACAAAATGAATATTCATATATTATTCATTTATTTTTTATTTATTTGAAAGTACAATTGTGTAACTCATACACGGTGCCACAGTAAAATAACCACATCTGTTTACCACATGAACTTAATTAATTATTATCCCCTCTTTCTCACTTTCACATTCCACAACCCTTCTCTTGAATTTACCCAAACTCGCTTCTTCTACTATGTCCTCCTCCAAATCATTCCATTCAATTCCTGTCCTTATCAAAAACGAAAACCTGCCGACATCTCTTCTACATCTTTCAATTACTACCCTCTCCCCGTGATCACCTCTTATAGAACGCTCTAAACTTTGTCTCATAACTCTTTCCCCAAGCTCCTCCCAACCACCCTCTCCTTTATAATAATTTTGACTATTAAAAAATGAAAGTTGTAATGAATAGGCCTAATGGTGAGAAGTATTGAAATAAATACTGCATTCAATGGAATTCTAATATATTTCACGGAACATAATTCGTTCTGTTTGTTGAAAAATACAGTGTTTCATATAATTTGTCTACCAAAAGTCGAAGAGTTGATTAATATGATGATTATAAACATGAATATTGATCAACTCAATAATACATATTGTAAGTGTCATATATTGAGGTGCTGCTGTGAGAAATCATGTTTTTTGAATTACTAGATCAATCTGATTGAACTCACACAGAAAATCCATCATACCATTCTATTTTATGTCAAAATCTGCTCCAAAGTGGATTTTGTTTGGTTAGCTAGTTGTTGATTGCAAAATACCACATAATCGTCCATCTCATCAAGAGAAAGTCCTAAATTGTAGGACTGGGAGATAGGCTAAAGTCACAATTCTCAGCAGCCATATCAGCTCATAATTGCCGAAGGGTGCCCTGCACCCATTGATAATCTCTACCATCTAATTGTTGAAACGGAATAAATATTTTCAAAAACATTTTCATTTTTGCTCGACACCGATAATACAATGTGCGGGTATATGCAGCTATTTGTCTTCATTTTTCGAGAGAATTCAAAGAAATATCCAAATGCTAATTTGAGTAGAATGAAGGACTGTATATAAAAACGTCTAGAAATGTGAGAAAGATAATACAGTTAGTACTATGTTGAGTTTAATTCAATTTGAATGCTTCTTTAATATCTTTCCAGATAACCCTGTTTTTAATTCATGCAATTTTCTTCTAACAGAGTAAAATAAGACAAGCAAACTTTTGTATAATTTTTCATCTCTTAACACTTCTTTATGCATCGAAAAGCTCAAACTTGGAAACGCAAACAATTCGTAGTCGATGTGATATGAAAAGTTGAAAGAGAGAGAAAAGGAACATGTTTTATCCGCGTTTTCCACTTGAGGGTTGAAGTTGCATCCAAGGTTCCAACTTAATAATCATTAAAGGATATACAATCATACACTGATAAAAATTGGTCTACAGAAAAAATGTCCATCTCATGAATTATCTCATTATAATCTCATATAATGAAAGGTGAAATTATTCAATGAAAGAACATTATTAAGAAAAATACACAAAATCAAAGAGTAAATTTCAATGTCTCCGGTTTCAGTTTTTAATTAGGAAGATTCCATTTTGTTCAGCTTCAAATTTACTTCGAATTTCTCATTGTAGACATACATAGAGAGGTACTTTCACGAAAAAGCACTGTATATTTTTTTACTATCCGACACAATTCCTATAAAGATTAGACCTGGTATTTTGGAAAAAGAATGGATGTTATTTTTCTGTTCAATAATTATCAGCCCACCTTTGGATGTCCAGTTATCGTCATGAATTATACGGCTCAGCAAGTGTGAACAAAAAATATTCACAATGGTGATTGTAAAAAGTTGAAAAAAGAACACAACATAATGCTAAAAGCGAGTATTATTTTTATTCAGCATTATATTGCGTTTTATTCATAATTGTTTGACAATCACTAAGGTGAATGTTTCAATTGTTTTATGTTTTACAGAATTATGAATCTGATATAAAGTTCTTTTTTCAGTTGTGCTTATCGACCGCACCAATAGCTAGCTTGTACACGTATACAAATGAAACAAACGATTATGAAATATTGAAGTGATGATAGCTGCATGGAATTACATTTTCAAAATCTAATGCCATATTTTAACATATTCCATAAGAGAACTGTTTCAAACCATCGAGAGATTATTATCTTCTAAAATACTGTCGATGAATAAAAAAACCTTCATAGTAGATAACACAGTATTTTGTATATAGCGGTGCGTAAAGTTCGGTGTGAAAGTAAAATTCGATGTCAAAAATATCAGGTGTTAATACAATTGATTTTGCCACTTTTTGTTACTGTACAATTCTACTGATCAGCTTTTTCGGCAAATATTGTCTGCATTTTGAGACGTATTCGTTAATTTTGAATCTTACACTGTTGAAGTTCTATGATCATTTATATCCGTAGAATTCACACAGATGCCATCCGCCCTCTAGATGCTCAAATTAATATATTTCATAAAATGTATTTTGAAATACTTCATGAGGTTTCATGTTCATAAGTCTACGTGGTGTCAGGGATGGCAATCATTCGTTATTTTAAAGATCTACCTTTTGTTAATAAATTCATATTCATGAATTCTGTATTAAAACATTCTATTGGACGAACGTGAGCGAAGACTCGATCTTACCATAGAGTAATGAAGTTTTTAACAGTTCAAACTTGGCATGAACTTACATCACTTCTGAGAGAAACCATATTGAAATCTTGGAAACCCACGGGAGAATAACCCAGGGGGTGAAAATTTGGATAGAATATTTTCATTTTGAAGAAACAAAAAATATAATTCGATTTTTTTCACTCAGGTTGAAGCAATTGATAAGAGCAACAGGTAAAGCCAGTTAGGTCGTGAAAATTTTTCTTGCTCTTGCAGAATGTAAACAGTGAGAGAACTCTCATTTTTAGTTTTCATTCATAGATCAGAGAAAAATAAAGTTTACACATGTTACGACTTCTTTTGGCGGTTCGCCGACCGATAATCACCCACGTGAGCGTGTCTATAGCGTCGCGACGTCAATTAAGCTGTTCAATCTTGTGATGCTTTTTGAGGACTAGCATCTCGACGTATGTTTTGACACACTAATAGCATTATTTCCCAACTAATTAGCTAAAAGAAGAGGAGTTGAAAGAAAATAATAAATGTCACTATATTTATAAACAAATACTTCTAATACAGTTTCATCATCATATTTATGTATTCACCGTTTTCAAGAAATCGCACGCGTCCGTCAGGCGTGTAAACTTTCACGTCGTGAACTTTCACGACTATATTTTTCAACATATTAATTTAATTTTTGCTTTATTCTCTTACTAAAGATATGCTATGTTTACTTCATTACTGAATTTCAATGGAATGTGCCTACTGAACTCGAGGCGTACGATTAAGTTAGTGTGAAATGTCTTGGCCGCCCGCTCTTCAGGGTGCTCAGTCCACCCACGCCTTTGCGCACTGTAGTTGACATGGTGGTGATATTGTGATCATTATACATGCTTCCATCACTGTGAAATAACATCGTATGAATTGTACTAATAATGTGCTCTCTTGGTATATTGGATTGAGATATTGATATGATATTGATTATGATTTGATTCAACTTTTTTTATGAGACATAAAAAATGTGACTAACAATTCTTGAGTGGATCTAATATCCAAGCTATTAACAAGTGTGTTCTATCTTCGTGAATTAGCCCACTTTCAGATTTAATGAGGTCAGTTTTGGATGATATTATATTATTTTCAGGTCATTTTTTATTGATCTCGAGCAGTTTATTGTCTAATTTAAGGTGTAATTTCAAGTTATATAAAATTCGTTTAGCTCATCTGGTTTATTAGGATAGGTCAGGTTATAGATGAGTGAGGTCAGTTTATTTTAGGTTAATTTAGGTTGCGCAGACAAACACTCTCAACGACAACATATGAGCAGGTATGACTGAAAGTAGTGGTTTCGATGTGTAGTGTGAAACTCCATTTAATGAACTGAAAACGTAAGTATTTCTTTATTGACCAACGCACTCTATCTCCGAAATCTTGTTCTACATGTTAATGCGCACACACACACACACACACACACACACACACACACACACACTGCTGAGAAGTAGCTCTCTATTAGATAGAAATCATCATCAGTCAATGTTATTGTCTCGGAACGACTACCGTTCCGGGTCCATTCTGTAAAACGATAAAAGAGTATCTCAATCGTGGAACTAATATATTAGAAAACAATTCAAAGTAATGCTGTCGAGACAGGATTGTATATATCTATGGGTTCTATAAGTGGTGGGTGGAGATTTTCTCGTTCGTAACGCCTACTGTTTTTTTATCAAGAGCCTATATATATTATAACAAAGCAAGCGATGGCATCGCTCAGGGCAATTGAGATGGAAAGTCGAATCTTTCAAAAGACAATGCAACAACGTTTAATCATTTGCAATACATCTTTCGTTGGAGTAGTGAATAATTCAATCTAGGATTCATGATCGCAATGTTCGTAAAAAATGGATTTTTGAATCAAATAATGATCTTAATTAATGAGGATAAGTTCAATAGGATTCCAAAATGTACGTGTGGATAATATTGTATTGTGAAGAGATCTATATAATTGTATTGAATGACCTCATAGGCGAAGTTACGGTATGCAATTAGATGCAGGTAATGGAACATTGTTGAAAAAATTATTTTCTCGTGAAATATTGATCGTTTCTTAGATTCAAGTATAAACTGCGCTAAGGTATTAGTGCTCGTAGGAAATACTTCAAGCTCCTTTTGATTTCAACATAGAAATACATTTTAATTAGAACCATCAAATAAGGCAAGTGCAGTCAAGTTTCTGTCGACCATAAAAATTCTGAAAAATGGTTTCAGACTTCGAGAAATGTTTATACGATGTGTGAAAATAACTTGATGGTCATTTCGTGTACCATTTTTCAATTTCTGTGTTTTAATTAGTTCGAAGAAAAAACCCACGTTTTCGCTTTAGTATGTATGTATAATCTTGAGTGAAACATAAATGTAGTTGATGATTTTATATCACTTTTATTCTGTTGTATCTCGTCCATTACTAGTTTTTTAGATGTAATTTGGGTAAATATTGCACATGTACATTCTATGCTAGCATCAGTCTCGCCCGTCGTGTAACCCCCACTCCAGTCTCGTGGATCCTCCCATTTCATGTTTCACTCGGCAGCTTATGGAGTAGTGATCGAAACCCGGGGGATTCAATCCGCATAATCTTACATTCAATTAGCAGTTGATATATTTGATCATAGTTCATCATGACAACATTAGATTACAAGCACAATTGACTATGTCCTTGTTAATACGAAAATGTTGTTCACCTTTCAAGGTTTTTTCAAGAGTTACTGGTTTGGAGATGCCTATCCTAACATTTTCGAATAGCCCATTGTGCTATGATTAAGGATAAGAAGAAGGAAAAAACGTTTGACCATATATCATAATCACATGGAAATGCTGTGAAGGTATATTGCATAGATAAATGCTCTCTGCTCTGAACTGTAATACCGGGTTCAATCACCGATTTCATAACTCACATATGGGCCTACTACTTGTGTAGAGGAGTATCATGTCTACAGATGAACGAGAAAATACCTGCTCAGTTCTGTATTAACGTCCATCTTGTAAATACTAAATATAAATTAGTATTATATAATTATATAGTGAGTATAAAACATACGTGCGTTAGCCACAGTCGAGCTACTCGGTCAAATAACTCGATCAAATTATGGACATAAAAAGTTGTCCTGTCTGAAGTTTATGCGAAAACCTATTATTTTTCTTACTATTGAACCGAGACGAAAAAAAAGTGAGCCTCGTAAAAATTAGTTTTATCGATCAATTTAAAACAGAACATTCATTAAATTGTACCCACAGTTCGTCCAATTATATGTCTATAAACAAACTTGAGCACCGAGATTGAAAATCAAGATATCAGCTATGAACATCAATAAGAGAAAAAATAAATATCATTATAAAGATTTTATTGTGTGGCATAAAAAAAATCAATCAGACTTGTTTGAGTGCGGTTGTTTTGTGCTGGTCTTCTTGTCGGCCGTCAACATGCGTGATGTTGAGAGGGGTTATGGGAAGGGAGAAAAGTGGGAGGCACGCGTGCGCTGTGCGAGTGTGATGGGCAGCATGGTCACCCCGAAGACAGACTTCTAAAGCGGTATACGGCGCCTCCACGCGCTGGCCTCAACATATCGTCACTCTCCTCCGCTCCGCCAATCTCGCAGTCTTCTTCTCGCACACGTTCCAAGCATACCGTCTTGACGAACTCTTGGCTACTGCTACAATGGGATTCATCACTGTCCTATTAACTTTATGAAATATGATTCTTGTAATTAGAAAAATAATTGAGATAAGTGACTGTCGTGGTTCTAAATGATACATCAAATTGTTTCAAAAACATTCAAAAATTACTATTCAGTTCGTGTTTAATGTTTCACCGTAACGTAAATGTATATTTACGACGAAACTTCATCATAAATGCTGTTGTTTAATTACTTCTCCTAGTGTCGTGAGACATTAACGTTGACACTGCCTGTTGAACATCGTGGTGACATCTTAATTGTGAAGTAGCAAACTGGTGAGGCTTCTTGTGTTCCGAATTAGTTGTTGACGGGATGTGGTCGAGGACGTCTGGAAGACACAGCAGCGACGGCGAAGGAGGGTGATGGAGACGTCCGAGTTGAATTGTTTCTGGGGAGGCGACGACGTTGGTTGCAGCGTCAATCGTACCATCAACGTCCCCGATTCCCTCGGAGACAATAATAATGATACCTACCATAGGAACATCACGCTTGAATTGAACACAGCACCTGTTTTCAACTCCTTCTACTTCTATGAGGTAAGTTAAGTGTGTATTAAATATCGTGAGGCGAGCATAGCTATAAGCTTCTGTTGATTGATCAACAAGGAATGGACAGCTAGGCATTCTCGTGCCGTTAATCATCAAACAAACGGGTATTTAATTATGTGGATCTTGGGCTCTGCTGTTGTGTACGATTAAGTCATTTACATAATATGATAATATTGGCAATTATAAGTACCGCAATTAAACGTTGAATAGCCAATGAGAAAAAAAGACTTTTAAAAATTTCAGGTTCCTACAAAGTTGACACCAGTTAACTTATAAGAATATTGATACCTTGTCACATTGCGCAACAAATCCAAAGTAGTTATTCTCTCACGTTGATTTCCGGGTCAACTAAATAATTGCTTCATATAAAGAGGTATAGCTAGCCTATAAGATGAAGTAAATAGGCATTCACAACAAGCAATCCATGTTTCGGAGTTGTTAAATACCTTAAAATAAATACATGGTACGGTGGAACATTTCCTATAAGTCGAGCTTGACCCCAATGCTGGGGTATATAATTATTTTTGTGAGCTTATACATGAATAGGAACAGTTAGATATTATTGAAAAACCATTTGAAATATGAGGAGTTCCATAATTAAATTAGCTTGATAAAATGTATCATTAGTCAATTTTGAAAAGCACTCTTCGTTATTGAAATTACTAGTCAGCAAATCATACGGGCTATTTGACAAAATGGGATTTGATATTTGCTGGTATTGATATTGCGTGAAAAGAATGATTAATGTTGTCACACACGAAAACGCGTGACGTGAAATAAACACTTGTGAAAATCGGTCTCGCGATTTGTATCACATGAGGCCAATGGTCGGTAGTTTAATTTCCTCACCCCTTTCGTGGTTAGCATCACACAACGTAATGTTGGAATTCGTTTTGAAATTAATGTCCCATTTATTGGCAAAACGCCACTAAGTTCTCAGCATAGCTATACAGTGAGATCGTCATTAACCTTTTTTTTTGCACATACCCCAGCCGATACGTTCTCTTTAAACTGGATTTTAATTAACTTATTCTGTTGTCTGCACGAACAAATACGCGAAGCACATATTTAAATATGGATAAAACCAATGGACAGTGTGTAAAATATTATATTGAGTCTTTGACATCTCATTCAGTGAACTGTTGATCGCCGAAAGGGCATTATTACAGTAAGTGGATTGTCACGGAAAACAAGATCGAGTCCCAAATTGAGCTAATAATACGATGCTAATATATGCAACGTGTGAAATAAAGCGGGGGGAACTAATTGGTGTAAAAATAGGTAATTGCGGCGATACTATGGTATAGCTTGATGTTATGTAATTTTATTATGAAGTAATTTGCCGAGAGTGGTCTAAGAATTCACGGAAATATACACTGTTTTTAACTAGAGATCTTTTAATTTAATGATTATCTACCGTAACATTCAACCCGTTCGGGTTGTCTTTTCTCACATCTCACTTTAAGTAAATTTTACTTAAATTGGTCCATCGTAAGTGGAGAGACTTGTATTGTGGTCGGTAAATCCTAGTTAGTAGGGTACACGTTCACCTATCTCAACATCTCGACGGGCGACGGGCGGCGAGATCGTACAGTTTTGTTCATATTATGAAGCGATTTGAGTACATAAAACTTGAATAAAAAAAAACCGAGAACGAAAAAAGGAAACGAGTTGAAAAATTCACTCAAAATTTGAATCACCATTGCTATTCATATTCATAAAGTATGACTTTATCATTGCCATTGAAATATTTTCATTTTTTTAACATCACAAAAACTTGGGAACGTGAAAGAAAATGTTCTACTTTAATTTAGTTTCAGATATAAAAAGTGACGGTATTCTCCGTGATACGGATATCCGCTGAGTTTCCATGATATGGATTTATAACACGATTCACAATATTTACAAGTTGTAAGTCAAAATGTTTGAAAATGAAGCAAAGTAAACAAGTACAAAAGTTCGAATCCTTTTAAAGAACCGTGATTAATAAATTATCAATAAAAACGAAGTCTTAAACCAATTGTGTTGAAAGTTATGTATAGGTTATTGTGACCTCCAGAGGTCAGAAAGGAATTCAAGCGGAAAATATTTCGAGTGAAAAATGGGTGAGTAAATTAAAAATTCAATTGAAATCAAAATAAATCGGGCCGAAGAACTATTTTTCTCTGATATTTTTGTAATGTAGATTTTTTTGCTATGCGACTCGCTCACGTATATCCAACAACAACACTTCTTGCTGTGCTCTCATAGCTTTTGTTTTCAAACAATGAATATTCTGAATTGTACACCTTAAAATCTACAGCATATTTTAGAATATCTATCAAAAGTCGTTTTCAAGGTATAAAACAACACTCAAGAATAAACAATTTTCGTACGCTTGACTATTTATGAAACATAAAGAAACCATTAACGCAAAACGTGATTTTAATGCTAATTCACTTCTAGTTCTGTTAACTGTGATGATTTCGTGACCAAGACATGAAATATATTCAAAGATGAAATGGATAAATGTTTAACAAATGATCCATTATTGTACCTGGTAGTAGGAATTGTAGTGTGCAAACCAGTTTGACAATCGAAACATATTTCGTACACTTGGGTGGGACTTTGTTGAGACCAAAGTTTCACGATTTGACAAATCTATTGTACACACACACATACACACATACACACACACACACATATATATATATATATATATATATATATATATATATATATATATATTCATATATATAAATATAAATACATATATATATATATATATATATATATATATATATATATATATATATATATATATATATATATATATATATATATATATATATTTATATATATATAAATATAAATACATATATATATATAAATATATATATATATATATATATATATATTTATATAAATATATACAAAGAATTATATATATATATATATATATATACATATATATATATATATATATATATATATATATATATATATATATAATATATATATATATATATATATATATATATATATATATATATATATATATATATATATATATATATATAGGGTACCACTTTTGTGGACCATAGTATTGTGAACCCCAATATTCTACACCACAAGAAAAAAATAAAGTGGACACCAGTATTACGGCCCAAACGATTATCTCCGAAAATTATAAACATATTTTGGTTGTGTGGCCCCCAATATAGTGATCCACGAAACTAGAACACCGGAGTCCAGAACATCTTCTCGAACGACTAAATTGGTATTGTGGACCCTATATCGGGGTTCACAATGTCTAACTGGCTTTGGGGTACAGTATAGGCTTCTGTCAAGTAACAAATGACAAACAATAGTTATCATAGCAATACAGCGAACTGGTGGACTACCAAATGTTATGATTGGTCAATTCCAACTGGAGGACATTGTTGTCTGTCTCTTTCAACAATGGGTGGCGTCACTTGACAAGCCCATATCAACTTTGTGACCCACCATAACCACACGACATTTGGATACACGTTTGTTGTCCACAATAATGGGGTCTAGTTTATCGAGGTAAACAATGACAAATCTGTGTGGATCACTTTAATAGGGTCCACAATACCAATTTAGTCGTTCAAAAATATATTCTGGACCCAAGTGTTCTAGTTTTGTGGATCACTACCTATATGGGGTGCCACAAACCAAAGTATTTGTACAATTTTCAGGATCAATTGTGTGGGCCACAATACTGGGGACCATTTTATCTTTTTCTTGTGGTGCAGAATATTGGGGTTCACAATACTGTAGTCCACAGAAGTAGTGCCCTGATTTCTTTATTGATCAACAATAATACTAATAATAATACGGGAAGAAAGGCTAAAATTATAAGAAAGCATTGACAAACTCCCTGAAAGAGTTATATATATATAGAGTATATATATATATATATATATATATATATATATATATATATATATATATGTGTGTGATAATGATATATATTTATTTATCAATTTGTTATTTATTCATTCATTATTTATATATGTATATATTTATTTATATATTTATATATTTATATATATATTTGAGATATCAAGAAGAATTCACAATTTCATACACGACTTTATTCTTCCTGTTAAATATATATCATTATTATAAAATGAGTCGTGAAAGTTTAAAAGTTTTAGTATGCATATATATATATATATATATATATATATATATATATATATATATATATATATATATATATATATATATATATAAACATGTATATATATATATATGTATATATATATATATATATATATATATATATAAACATATATATATATATATATATATATATATATATATATATATATATATATATATATAAACATGTATATATATATATATATATATATATATATATATATATATATATATAAACATGTATATATATATATATATATATATATATATATATATATATATATATATATATATATATATATATATATATATGCGTGTGTGTGTGTGTGTGTGTTTGTATGTTCTGTATAACATTGTGGAGTGAACCACATATAAGTTGGGATTCTAGATTATTAATTATCGTTTTGATTCATTAGCTAAACTAAGATTCTCGCGCACTGCGGGAATAATGATAATTATGCAGCATGGCCATTTACTGATTAACTTAATATGAAGTGTCCAATCAACGCCACTGAATCATAATTACTCGAAAACTTTGCAAAAGTTTCAATTTTATCACTGAGCTTAAGATCCATATATATATATATATATATATATATATATATATATATATATATATATATATATATATATATATATATATATATATATGTATAGTGACAGTTTTCAATCTGAAAATTAATCATTACGTTTTCAACTATATATAAAATCTTGTAATTGGAAAATCAATTTGAATACGTAAATTGCTTTATTTAATACAGACCATTATTTTATCCCATATTCCCTATGAATATTCATTTTTCTTGAGAATATGAAGATGCTGGCTGAGAAGTTGATTAAATAGAATATCCCAATGAATATTTAATGAACCGTATTCAATCTATAAACAGTCTGCAAGTGTACTTCAGTCAAAGCATCTTCCACGCTACCGATCCATTAGAAGCCGAGAGTAATATAATTATCAATAATAACAGAGATTTACATGTATCCTAAAACATAATAACACAGCAAATTAACAGAATAAATACATGTCAATAATATTCTGGAGCTCACTTTCTGAAAAATGTTTTCTAATTCTATTCAATCTCCTATACAGCTTTTAGTTTCAATTATGTGTAATAAAATGATGAAAACCACATAATTAAAGGTCGTATTATTAATTAGTTGTCCTGGACAAGTTCATAGTAACTGCAATTAGATCCGTAACAACATATGATCAATCAATAAACACCTCATCGCATGTATTTAACTCGCTTTATGGTTATATAATAGAGATACATGTTTCGAACGTCGAGTATAACTCGATTAACATCGCTAATTATTATTGTTACATTTATACCACATTATTAATTTATTATATTACGTAGTGTCAACACTGGTTCTTCAAATTCTTCAAATTCTATCTACTCAGAGTCGATAATAAAACACTTTTTATTTTTTAAATTGATAACTTGAAACAACTTCATCATTATTAGATATAAGAAATTACAAGAGGAGCAAATATATTACACTGGGAGAATGCTATACGTGTTCGCGTTGAAAAAAGAGCAAAAAAAAGCAATAAAGAGTATTTCTTATAATTGGTCAAAATGGCGATCCAGCAGATTTTCACCACCTGCTCAAAATAGCACTTGGGACAATTTTCATCAAGCCTATAATCACCTAATCAATCTATCATGTTCTATCTATCACCATGTTCAACAGTTCTCTGGCTCGGTTGACAAAATCACTTTTCTCATAACCCTTTTGACTAAAATACATGATAAAATATATATTTTTGATATACGATAAAGTTGTGTATGTTACAGGCATGAATTTATTCTGATAAATAATTCAACGGAAAATTATACAATGGGTTTTGTAAATTAATGTTCCTAGAACTGATAATAAGACACTGATTACTGACAAATGTGACGTAGATTGTGTTTTTCTGTATCTGCTCATAATCAACGTTGTAATAAAATATGATCCAAATGGTGTTTCAATTGTAATCGATCTGGAATTTGTTTTTTTGTACTGAAAGCCTTTTCTGATTTGAGAAAAAAAAGTCTCAATATAGGTCTACATTTCTGATGTGCTCAAAATCAGAAAACATTTCACTTTTTATCTCCAATTCTATTTTATTTTTCAAAAAAAAATCTGAATCAACAGAGCTCATCTTCTTCAGAATTGATGAAACCTATTCGGCCGCATACATACATTTAATCCAATTTGAAGAAGTTTTTGCTTCTTCGTTCAAAAATCAAAATGATCATTGTAAGCCTATTATAATATTTTTCGAACAAAAATACCAATCAACGGCATGCTAAACAGATATGATATATTTTATATTCCAAGTTAATTGTTTACCACATCAGTATCATATAGCTCAATCTTTTCGAACAATATGAATAAATTCTCTCTCATGGACATAATAAATTGTTCAAATGCTCATTGTTTCATATAACATTGAAGATAAACGTATAATTTATTTGTATTCAAAATTTATTACTGACATATTATTATAAATATCACTGAAGAATTAGTTTGGCAGGAATAGCGTTTTGACTACAAAATGAATATATGTCTACCTGAGTCACTATTTTCTTCAGTTTACTTCATATAAGCGGCAATAGCTCAACTGAAAAAAATAATTATTTGAAAAGCGTCTTCATCCCAAGAAATATTACTATGGCTCAAGTCATGCAAATCAAATTAACAGAGTTGATATTTTATCAACTTCTTCATGTTTTGATTCCTATCCAAACATAATTCCCTTCCCTCTTTCCCCTATAACTCTACCCCTCCCCCCCCCTCCGTTCCATGTCCGCTTGTCGTGCATAAATAACACGTAGGGATCCTAATGTTTTCCGGCTAATGAATTGAACTTGCTTTTCTGCCACAGAACAACTTCTTTCAAATCGAGCCTGAGAGAATCATTTGAAATATCGCGTGCAAAATGAGATGGTTCAAATTTTCTGTTGTGTTTGCATTGCAAGTACTTTATCTGACTAATGCAATCATGCAACACTTGTTACGTGATTAATATGATCAATTCATTGTCCAAATAATGTCAATTGACAACTAAAGATAGACGTGACTTACCAATCAGCCACGTAGATCTAGACCTTCATCATTTGTGATCGTTTGAAGATACCAATTGATTGGATAATGTCAATTTTACCACAGTTCAAATTCATAGTTTGATTGAATGCCACATTTTTGTGTCGTTCAAGAGGCAAGGAAACGAAAGTCGTTCATTGTCATTATTTCCCGAATAAACTATTTCTTATCTATGCAAGATACCAAATTAGGTATTGGACCAGAGTGTGAATTTCTAAGCCTTCTAGGAAAGAAAATTTGAGATTTTATTTCTACCATCTCGAAACTTGTTTCACCTTTTCATCCTTACATCCGCACTTTCTCAATTGAGCGTGAAAATTTAAATACAGTTTTTCATCACGGGACACTCATCATGACAGTCCGAACCCCTAGTAAAACCAATTATCATCACCAACTCCAACTAATCAATATAACTTAGGCCCGGTATTACCAACGTGGGAGTAGCTCCAACTGGCAGATAAAATTTGTTATCACCATGGTTACCTGTGATTTGTTTTCACCATTTCTCAGATAACTGCTTACTGGACTTGGTAATACCGAACCTTATAAAATCAATTTAATCACTTGATTATTGTATTCTTTCACTCAAACATCATTGCACAAGTAAAATATGAAATGATCATGTAAAAAATATAATCCAATAAAAAAATCAAGCAAACATTGTTTACGAGACAGCTTCTTCGATCGTAGCATAATATGATGCCGTTTCAATTATTTCGTCATAATTACTAATAAACATTGATTTAAACTGAAACAACATTGTTCTCCAATTGTTCTATTTTCCTTTAATAGAATTGTCAATTTTAGAACATTATTTAGTACACCCTGTTTGCTATGTGATGTATTAGGTTCTGTCATTCCAATCAAACGAATTCGGTATTGCTTTATCAATGAAGAGTAGGCCTATGGGCTTTTCTGAGTTGTGATATGTACCAGTTCTTCACAGAGCAAATCAGGTAGAATACGTCATGATTCAGTGTAAAGTCTGAACATCATTCTTGAAAAGAGTTTGTCACCCGATGTAAACTCAATCGTTCGCATATAGTCAAATCACGCACTGAACTCACTTATTTCATCAAAACACAGTATAGGCCTATTACCTCTTTCTTTGAGAAAAAAAATGGAATCAAAAATCAAATTTATTTCAAAGCCTGCACTGTCGTGAGCGCTGTCAAAATGTTACACTGCACAAGATGTGTGCAGTGTTTTATTATTCTAGCCTGAGCTAACCGTCGCGCGGCGGCGTATGTATCCGTCGATTTTCGAGGGAATGATTATAAAACATGGTTATTTAGAGGAAGTAAAAGTCGTAACGAGGTTTCCGTAGGTGAACCTGTAGAACTGCTCATAGACTTTGGAGTGTTACAAAAATGATCTTTACGAAGGTAACAAAATATGGGTGTACATGATTGAAAAAAGTTGTCTATACTGGAGAAAAAATCGTGACAAACTCAGTTCATTGTGACGATACCCAGTATTTTTCGAAAAAGTGAATCTTTTGAAAGATGTATGTATGTTTCTGAACGTGGAGCTAGACATGAAAAGTCATTGGATCTCAGAAAAGCACAGCTCAACTATGATATAATGGTTTATTTGCATTCGTTGGGTTTTTAGATGACCTTCTTCCGTGAATACAAGTATCCGATTATTTTTATAAACATGAGTTCCAAAAATGTTCCATATCAAATAAAAAATGTCTTTCAATGGGCACTTTCGTTCCATCCGGATGATGTGTAAACAGTAAATTGAGATGGATTCACTAATTATATATATATATATATATATATATATATATATATATATATATATATATATATATATTATATATATATATATATATATATATATATATATATATATTATATTATATATATATTATAGGAAATATGTATATTCAAAAAAAAATTCCAAAAAAAAAAATATATATATATATATATTTTTTTTTATTTATTTATTTTTTTTTTGAATATATATATTTCCTTCTCGATCATTCGTCAAAAGCATTTGTCACAAGGTAATGAGTAGGAGTGCTTTGAAGATGCTTTCTCAAGTGCTTTTCAACTTCATCAGTTTATAATCGATTTTTATTTTTTCTCTCAAGTATAAAGTCTTGCTTAAATGTGATTTGGATTTTCTTCCTATTGTATTTGTAGCTATTCACTAAACATAGCCTACCACACATTTCTAATAAACATAATATATATGTACCACAAGTATATGAAATGTATATATATATATATATATATATATATATATATATATATATATATATATATATATATATACATCATAATGAGTTAAATATATATGTAAACGTGAGCACATTGATTCAGTAATCATAGAACATCATCATAAAAACACAATAGTTAAGCTGTAGACTAAGAAGCAACAAACTGAACTTCAATACAATCGAATCTTGGAAGAGAATCCCTATATTTATTTGCGATTCCTGTGTTTGAGCTCAATCGTTGCACAGTGTGCAGAAAATGCGAATTTATATTATGCCGCGTGCTGAACACAACCTCTGCATACACGTGTGATTCATGCTTTTCGATTTTTGGTCTGGCTCACTAAATCTGCTGAAAGTTTGGTGTCACCAACGTCGCCTCCAAAGGTGACAGTTAAACAACTCACTATATTATACGGAAAACAAATATCACCAGAAATAGAAAAACATTTGTCTTTTATTCCTTTTGATGATGTTCATTCAAGCTTTCAAAAAGCCATTGGATTAGTCACGATCACAAATCATACGATACAAGTTTACTACTTTTGCGGCTATTGAGTTTAAAATTTCATGTTTTCTCAGTACTTTTTGAACGTTTGTTCCAATCAGACTTGAAAATCTATGATTGTTACAAAAAATATAAAGACTACGCTAAACTTCATAAATGTGTAGAAATATTCACCCAGTTTCATAGTCTTTGCCAGTATAACCGAGTAGTTCTAACACATTCATTTATAGTTGGAATGGAAGTATATTATCCTGTCATTGTTTAATGATGATATTATCGAGAGTAATCCACTTATATCAGGCAACGATGATGTATCATATTTTTACCTCAATACTTCAAATATGATGAAAAATCACCATGATTCTCATTGTTTATCAAAATCGCTCCTGTATTATGCGATCTTTTATGTTATATACGATAACATATGCGATACAACCCCAATTGAATTGTATACTATTATATCAAATCACTCGATGTTATGTTTTAATTCAGGTAGACTATTTGATAATAATTCATCGAACGAAAATAATAACGAAAAAATTGATAGAATGAGGAAATATATACCTGATACATTCTTTCACAAAAGCTAAAATGTAGAATTTGTTCATTTCATTTTTCTGCGCGCATAATCTGTAATCTTGATATGTTGATTCCTCATCTATCTGACATGTTATATCGATATGACATATCAATCTATTTTGAAAATTGACTGGATGGAAAGAAGCAAGCTCAATATGTTTATTCCCAACAAATATAGGCTACATGTGAATGTGATGTGAAATGAAGAAATGTTCAATCATCTGATTTTCGCATTCGGAATTAGAACTCCTGGAGAGGTAAACAAAGTCATCAGACATCGAGTGTTTCAGACGTACCCTGGATTACCTCACTTTATCTTTTTCTTTTCATTTTGGGGGATGAAATATCGGAATTATCTCACAGCGGAAAACGAAATCCTACCAAATTTACTTAGTACTGTGAAATTATAACAGTTTTTTATTCACCGTAACAGAGAGTATTTCCTTATCATTACGCGTAGAGTTTGCGAACCCGAACTAATGGTCTACCCGGGCGCTTTTGTAAGTCCGCAATGGCCTGAAACTTTCTGTAACGTCAGACTTTTCGACGGTCGGGGATGTTTCCATTTCACCCGTTAATCTTCAATCCCAAGCCAGATCTTCCCTTCGAGAAACCATTTCACATTCGACACCCAATCATAAGCGAGAGATAAGCGAACCGATATAGACCAAATAAGTCGCGGCCATCGTTCGAGACACGATTAGGTATTCACACGTGGACGGGTGTGTAAGTGATGGCAACAGGGAGGGAATTTTAATTTGGCAAGAAGCCCGCGACAAGATTTCGGTCCTGACCTCGCCCGATCTGTCTTTTCCATTCACTGCGGTTTAACAAGTAGCTTTCTTGCTTACTCCTTCACGAAAAGATGCATAAAGGATTTTTACCAACTACGTATACTGTACTTCAGAGATCCGAAGAATGTTATTTGTTATAGTTAGTGACTGAATATAAGGACACAATGGTGGTAACAAACTTGACTCCATTGTCATCAGGAAAACTAGCTCAGATCCTGTTACAGCTGACTGAGCTGAGCAGTCTGTCACATCTCATGTATAGAAGTATTTATATGTATATTTCAAGATGGATTTGGATGATGCTAGTTCTAATAGAGTATCGATCTATGATTTGTATTAAACATAATTATTATATTCCTTTATATTGAATTCAAATCAATTGATATACCGGTACTGATGTTATGAATCATGGTTCAATCGGTTTATATAACATTCGGTTTAAGCTCTTACCAGTTACCATTCAAGTGTTTGCTATATCATCAGACTTCGGTTCGTATTATGGAATGGGGTATGCTCTATTCATTCATATTTGTATGTGATATATACAACTGATTTTGTGTTATTTGAATATACCTGATTTGTCCAAGAGTGCGGCTGCTTGTGTTATCATTCAATCGTGTTCGTCAACAACCGGGATTCGAACCAGCACTTCTATATATAATGAGGGTAGAGCTTTCCTCGTTGTTTGCAATAGTTAATACGACCATCGATATAGTTATTCCCTCTTTCAGAATCGAGTGATTCAAAAATGCTTCTCACGAATTACCAGTTTATGAGATTATAGTAAATAATATATTAAACCGATTAACAATAAACACTAATTCATTTAAAATTCGAACTTTTTTTAATGATGCGATTTTGCATAGACGATGAATTTTAATCAAACAATTATGTTTTTATCATATAATAGAACCTGAATAAAACATCTCTCAACGCAAAAACCAGACTGGAATTAAGAATTTTCACGAAGTTTCACCAATAAACGAGGATGTCGTATTAACATAGCTCGAGAATTCCGTTCGATTCCCTCTCATTTCCTTTTCATTTTACAATTTTATATCTCCATTCAACTCAGAACCCATTCGTCGATCAGTCTAGAAAACCAAGTACATAGAAATCTACTTTTCACTTCTCTGATCACCAGTCATCCAAACCAACCGCATTCTCGATTTCCTATCACCCATGTTGAAGTGGATTTTATATGTGAAAAAGTACGAGTGAAGAGAAGTGCAGTGGAAAGCACTATCAATATAGTTCAATAATTCAACAATTAGTGCTTTGTGAACATCATTAGGACATCATTAGGATTGTGCATTGCACGGTGATGTATAAGTGTGCATAGGGTATGATAAACGATGATTAAGTGGTATATCTAGTCAAATCTTGATAAAAAAAAATTCCATGTGAATTCATGTACTGAACATTCTACATATAACGTGATCTCACCTCTTAAATTGTTCCCTTTGAATTCAAATATATTGGCTCGTGTAAGGGGCCTATATATATATATATATATATATATATATATATATATATATATATATATATATATATATATATATATATATTGTCTTACATAAAATAAAATCTATTTTGTGAAATCAATAACCATACTTTTGAATAGGATTTCTTGTTGTGCAATTCAATTAAGATAAAGTAGGCTTAACATATTTGAGCGTCTTCGAATTGGAATCGCACCATTTTCGGAACTTTTCAATTTCACCTCTAACCTTTCTTAAGGTGCCCACTGCCAATCATTTGTCGCTACCCATAGCGATAAACGTAACGAAACTTCGAGTATCATTTGCATAATAATACAGTATAGCACCATTTATGAAATAAGTACTATTATTACATCCTATGTGAATTGATTCTCAAAGTATGTATTCAAACAAACATAACATGTTAAATATTTTCACTTATACTTTTCCCATCAGAACGGTGAAAATAGACCCTAGAGCTCGCATCATTTGAAGGAACCTTCATTTCAAAAGCTAATCATCGTTACAGTAATTATTATAGGCCTATTGATATATTAATACGTATAATATATATCAACACGATATATATAAGATATTCTAAATATATAATGATCGTTCATTGAACTTGGATTCTCAGAATCTATTCGCTTAAAATCACAATTTTTAATTTGCCATGAGAAAATGAAAACATTCATAATGGTAAATTACAATACATTGTCCGAAAGCATCTGATATAATACTCTACCTACAGCATATACTTACACGTTTGACCTTGTAGATCAACGTCCAGGAACAATATCCTTTCTAGCGAAAGGTCAGTCTATGAGAGGAATCGTGAAAGCCCATCTCCACTCTACCATATAACCCCATACTTACTGGGTAGACCGTCCTAAGTTGCAAGCGTGGGCGAATGCCTACCAACGAAATGCTTCGGGCCATAGTTGTATCGTAGTAATTGTTACGACACATCTGGGCTAAAGTTTGAAACACGCGTGATTTCAGACCAAAAAGCGCTCAGTAGATGTAATATGCTCCATTTAGAGCAGCGGGGCTCGAACATGCGTTCTGGTGAAAAGCTTAGAAAAGCTGGTTTAAAAAGTTTAATAGGCCAACATGATACTGAAAATTTTTCTATTGGTAAATTTGTGATGGTCACCATTTTCACAACAGAGTTCATGATCACCCCAACTTCACAATTGACTGCCAATCAGATTTTTTGTGCTTTTTCAATGAACATTTTACATTTCTCTAAACCAACCAATCCAAGTGATACGACAGGTGCTTTCAGCACGAGGGTACTACTACGGCCACTTTTTGTTTTCAAACAGCTATATAAAGACTTTTGACCTCGGGTCATAAGTGCACATTTGGACGTGTAAATTTAAAATTATGCTCAACTTTTTACCTGTCAGATTTTCTGTGGTTGCTTTGATCAGTTGGGTTTACCGCGTGCCCACTCGGGTTTTTCATTTTTAGCGAGGAGATGTCGAAACTAAGTCACCCTGTGTACCAACGCGGCAATTCGGCGTTTACTACCACATTAGAATAAACATCGACATGGAGTTTAAATTTCAATACATTTATGCGTACACAGACTCCATGGCTTGCCAAGGTAGTAAAAAAGTGATTGAACAATTGCCGACAAATAAAATGTTCAATGCAATTTGCATTCGTGTGCGTTGAATGTGTCCACTTCTTAACAATATTGGATCGCTTAGGTTAATTGAATAATAAAAATTGCACCTTTAAGATAACAGTTTTATTGTTATTTTTTATTATTATTTTGGGTGTGGGTGCTATGAAGATCACGAATCCAAATTCTTATTTCAATTCAATTCAACATATTGCGAAATATTTGAATTTGATTACCCGCCGGACCTGAATTATATTTACGGTATAGATTTCATGGAACGTTTTGATCAATCAAATCGTTTTGATATCGTTTGATATCGTTTTGATCAAATCGTTTTGATATATCGAATGATATATGGGTGTGATGACTATTCTTTAGAAGCACTCACTCACCTCATATGTTATAGGCCTAATATATATATATATATATATATATATATATATATATATATATATATATATATATATATATTCATATATATATATATATATATATATATATAAATATATATATATATATATATATATATATATATATATGTATATATATATATATATATATATATATATATATATATATATATATATATATATATATATATGAATATATATATATATATATATATATATATATATATATATATATATATATATATATATATATATATATATATATATATTAGGCCTATAACATATGAGGTGAGTGAGTGCTTCTAAAGAATAGTCATCACACCCATATATCATTGATTTTATTTTTTGTCGTTTTTCAATTATTGCATTCTCTTATTGTGATCGATTTTGATTTCAACTTTTCATCTTTTTGATATTGAATATCGAATATTATTGGAATAATGGCCATTGTCATTGGAGTCACATAAGAAAATTTCCCACATATTTTCCAACTTTTTGAACAAAAATTATTGATGCATTTTACTTTTCAGCTTGACGGTTTCATGAATCGGTGATAAATACTATCAACTATCACCGAATATGCTTGCATCCAAATGAATATGTTCACGAACTTGGAAATGTGTTTCGTTGAATCTTCATATTTGATCATCTATGATCTTACTGAGACGATGTGACCGAGTGGTTAATACACTGAACCGTTATTCAGGAGACTGAGATTCTATTCCCGCCATGGTCGACCATCCTTAAAGGGGTTTTTCATGATTTCCCTCTGTCGTTCAAGTCAATACTGGGATGTTTCCTCAACAACAAGCCACGACCGACTCCTTCCAACTATTCAAAAACACATGATAGAATAACCTTTTATCTCATCATCCCACCATCTCATAATCATTCACCAAAGCCAATAGATCGTAGTCATTATTAGAGTGCGACGTTAAACCCAATATGAATAAATACATCCACGGTCCTTGATTATATTGTCATCTATGATGTCGGCAGTAGAAAGAACCGACGAAGCCAATTAATTGGAGCAATAAAAATTATTTAATGTACATAGCTGAAATTTGATGACTCAAAATAAGTCAGTTCGTAATACAATTGAAATAAGATGGATCGAAATTGTCGCTCGATAACTTATTTAATTGATCAATGTGATTGCTGGTATTACTTCATCTAATGTCTCGAAATATATTGAAAATATCAACCATTAAATGTAGTCGTGATCACTACCAATAAATTCCTACCGATTTATCGATTGAATTAGCAGTTGACATGCATCTGATCAATTTAATTATTATACGAGATAAAGAATGTGAGTACAGATTGCTGATTGCAAATACGAATGTACTGTGGCACGTACAAATTAATGTCCTGTTCAACCAAGTTATGTGAAATGCAATCTGTCTTAATTGGCCGACATAGCTGCATTTCTAGAGACTTTTGAACCTCTTTCTGTTTGATGTACAAGCTGGTCATTTGTTTCGAACAACTCTGTACATCAAAAGTCAGAATTAATGATCAACATATACTAATTGATTATATTTATATTCTCAATTGGACTATTATAATTATGATGAGGGGGAGAAGCAGCAAATACGTTGTACGATGAGGCCTAATTATATCAAATGTAATAATGATCTATATATATATATATATATATATATATATATATATATATATATATATATATATATATATATAATGTGTATCTATATGCACGTATTGTTCTTGTGGAGATGTATTTTGCTGTGCTGGTAGTGAGGAGTTGAAGACATGGGGGATTGCAGATTTGAGGATTGGACTAGATATAAAAAGAAGTAGCGTAATTGATTGAGAGAGATGTGATATATTTTCATTATTTGTTTAAAATGACCCCACCAAAAGCCAGATTATAGGCCTATTTCAGAGTATGAATAAGCAGGTAATACATTAATAATTGACAACTTTCCATTTTGTATTACTGTTATTTCGTATTCGCATATAATTTCGATTAACCAATTGTGAAGAAATTTGAATAAGCCATATTCAATACATATGGATATAAATAAAATATCCATATACGATATATCTCTATATTCAATTGAGCAGAGGAGGCGGCTCCAATGATCTCTATATCACACACCGCTGGAGACTGACATATATTCTTTGAGGCTAAAAATGTATGGAATATGACGTCATATACGCCTTATGTCATAATTAAGGGAAATGCCACAACGTAGCGAATCTTCCTTCTCATACCCATTATGCGAGTCAAGCTGCCATCTTATGGTAATCAAGACATGGGCACAGAGTAATGACAAGACTACCTACAGGCACATTATTTCCATCACTTACTGCAGGGTACGCCAAACCATGTATTACGTAGATGTTACAACACTATATTATTATGTATTACGATAATGTGCGTAATAACTATAATGTATGTCAGTGTGTAGAAACTATAGAGGAGAACGCCATGCGAGGAAAAGCAATGGGATAGGTGAGAAAATATATGGATGTGTTTTAATGAAAATGATTCATATAATCATTCTCCCAGTCACAGCCTTTCATGATATTTGGATTCGACTTTTACAGTCGTTGTTGAAATTGAAAAAGAAATGAAATGTCCATACCCCAGAGATATTAACGGAAGATATAATACCTATGAGCCATGGTATCATACTGTGAATATATATATATATATATATATATATATATATATATATATATATATATATATATATATATATATATATATATAGAGAGAGAGAGAGAGAGATATATTATATATGTATATGGAATTTCCTCTCTAATCATGAAAATGTGCTCATATCAATATCACTCTATAGGACTTGCACACAAGACTTCTTGGTGTTGATCCCAAAGCTCGAACCAACCGATCGATTTAACCGGGCACCCCGAGTCAAATCGAATAATCGACACATTCATATGACAAAACCAATTCATATATTCTCTCTCTCTATATATATATATATATATATATATATATATATATATATATATATATATATATATATATATATATATATATATATATATATGTTATATATATATATATATATATATATATATATATATATATATATATATATATATATATATATATATGTATATATATATATATGTTATGGTTGTCCCCATATTGAAAGTACTCTCATTAATTAGCGGATATTGAATTAATCAAAATATTGAAATGTGTTCAATGTTCAGGTTTTCTCAATTTTTCCTCACATATATTCGAATCATCATTTATTTTCGTCGTTTAATCGAAAAGCATTCAAAATCGTGATTGAAAATAACTACTGAAAACAAAATCAAACTAGTCAGCATCTATCGTTCGAACTGAAATTCTGTTGAATTAAATGGTTCACGGCACATCAACGTCGTAGTTATTTTCACTTATCTATAAAACACTGCCATCACTTATACTACAATTAACCAGACAGAATCTGTATTACAAAAGAATAAAGTACGGGGTATAGCAATGATACAATTCCAAGTTGCATTGAACTCTATTCAAAAGGCTAAGAAATCTTATATACCATTTAACGAATCGTAAAAAAAAAAATCAAGATAAAACAATCTCGATCTAGTTGAAAAAAAAACTGTTGATCTACCGGTTTGACACCCTTGCTTTATCCGAGGCAGTTCATTCCTATACTAGTTGTCAGGCAAGCACCGTGGTTGCACACGAGCCTAAAGTTGAAGGTATATTACACACTGTCGCGAGCAAATGTCAGATCATTACCTTATGTGGCGGTGGCCACTCGTTACCTATGACCTAAACTTACTCGATATGCTAGCTCTCACGATCTGAACGAATGGTCGGAGATTTGTAATTTGTATCAACAGGGCATTGTGATGAAAGTGATGTTATTTATGGTGTTGTAATATGTTGAGTTGGATTTCACGCGATGACCAAAACGTTTGATGTATTTCTTCGAGATGAAAATTTCTTGTTGTTGGAAGATTTATGAGATAAAACAACAGCACGGATTAAACAAATATATGTCTCGTATTGTTATTGTGTGATTTAGTGATGATTCTTGATTGATGTTCTGCCTTCAGGCTTCTATCAATCACTCATTCACTGTCCATCACTATGATATACATTCTCATTCCTTATTACAATGTATAGTTTCACTATTCTATCGAAATGGGAGATCAAAAGAAGGAACATTTCTGATATCAATATGGATTAAATTTGCGCACATAATTGGCCAAATTTACATACAACTGGAAGCATGAAAGATCGACTATTTGAAAAAAGTATTTGCTAGATTTTCAGATTATTCTTAAAAGTTTCTTTCACATCAACTTCGAAACTTGATACAGGATCATTGATCCCCAATTGAGACTATGGATGAAAAGTAGAATCGTTTGGACGGGACATCATAGGGCGATCTTTCACTACCCCCAAATATTATATGGTGAAGAAATCTTGAATACCGCGGTACCATTTAATAAATCATCCGAATACTACCAATTATATCAAAGGTATAATCTCATCAATAAAATTACTATAACTAATACAAGGGATACGCTAAATAATATGCGTTGTATTTGATAATGAATAATGATATTGAAATAATATGAACACTAGCACATCTAAATTAAATTTAATTTATAACATTAAATATATGATATTAAATATTTTATATCTAAATTTATAATATTATAGGCCTATCACTCATTTTTTTCCATTTTGTATAATGACAAACTTTACATTTGCTGTTAATGAAAAGAAGTGATCATTGCCCGAGAGACTTAGTTCAAAGTGGAAGATATCAACATTCGTGTGTTTTGTTTACTCTTAATACCAATGCTGATAATGTCCGGATATATATCACAGAAACGGTTTTTACTTATAATGTGTTCCGGACTTTCGGAAACTGAAAGACTGTTATCTGCGGCGGAAAGTTATGGTCACCGACAGCGCAGCACTGGTGTTGAAGTTCATTGGTTTTAAATAATTAAAATGGGGTGGTAAGATCGCTCTTGTGGTGCCCCGTCCAAACGATCCTACTTTTCATCCTTAGCCTCAATTGGGGAACAATTGGAGATTTTGTATCAAGTTTCGATGTTATTAAAAAAAAATTTAATGGAAAGATATCTGAAGCAAATGTGTGACAGCGTTCTGCTTTGTTCATTGCATATTTTAATAGTTTTGCGATCTATTTGGTTTGACCTGTTGCTATTCTCAAAATGAAGATGTGAATTAAAATGAATGGATGAATGAATGAATAAATAATTGAGTGATAAATATATGAATGAATGAATAAAAAAAATGTATGAATGAATAAAATGAACGAATTGACATATGGATGAATGACTAAAATGATAAATATTCATGAATACATGCATGAATGAATACATACAATGATGGAAAAATAGATCAATCGAATAATCAATCAGATGAATATGAATAGGTTTAGTAATACAATCATCAATCGTAACGAATAGTTGAAAGTATTGTTTCTTGTATCAAATCCATTTCTTTGAAACATGACCCAATTCATGTGAGAGCTGGAGGGATTGTGGTGAATGGAGAAAAAATATGATCAACTCATCATTTTCACGCCTTATATCATATCATTATATCCCTATATTATAGCCTTATATTATATCATTATCAGTCGTGAGAAAATGTATTTCCACTTCTTCTTTCGCCTTATAATTGTGTGAACAAGAATAACACAAAAATCTATATCAATCCCTGGACGGTATTCTTGTTAAATGAAGAACAGAGAGACTGCATTATGAAAACTAATTATAGAAATTCACGTGATTAAAATTTCCAATAAATTCTCAATCATAACGTTGCTCTTTCAAAACATCGTGCTAGATGCGCATACGCTATCTTTAATTCCATCACGTTTCAAGTGTTTGTTGACTGGACTAGGGGTGTAGATATTTGCATTTTATCAGCATTTGATTTAGTAGTTGTGTGAAACTATTTTGCGTGATTTAGAGTTAAATTCTTGAACAACACCAATGTTGCATTATATTCTATTAAGATTTGTATACCTGAATATCTTAGCAATTTATTTCGAGCCTGGTTTTCTCCATTGCCGCCAAATCGGGCTTGGATTCTGTAATTCGTACCGCACGATTCTAATGTTCTCTACCTCCGTATAATGTATTACGCCTTGCCTAACAATCAACTGAATAAGAATCTTGTGTCCAATTTTTTTTTTTCATTTAGATAATGAGTGAGAAATTCATGTAGTCCTGAACATAGAATGAGAATTGCACTTATCCGTTTATGGACAGCAGAATAAGAAATAACTGAGATCACACCCACTAAAACGAACACAATTTAAATTGAATTCCATTTTCAACATTCACGAAGCTTTTTACATTAGAGGATGAATTGATTCCTCTTAATACCTTTTTCACTTCTCGGATCACCAATGGTTTTTTTTTGTATCATAAAATACTTCACTACTCATTTCATGTTAATATCTATGCATTATTATCAACATTGTTAGAATTGTTTCACACTCCAATATTTGAGCACTATCACAGAAATACTGTGAAGTTTTCAAATTCAATCTCAGAGACAAAGTATAACCCATTACACGACTTTCAAGGCAAGATCGATAAAATTGATATGAAAATTAATTTTGTTTGGAAGTTACACACACTCTACATATAATTATTTTGAACTACCGTGACCCTACAAGAAGAAACGTGTTGTCCAAACTATAGGCCTAGCCGTGTAACAACATCCGTAACATCCACTGATCATGTGAACACTATTATATTATTTCCTTTATAGGCTTCTGTCAAGTGACGTCACTAATTGTTGAAAGAGTCAGACAACAATGCCCACCTGTTGGAATTGACCAATCAGATTATTTGGTAGTCCACCAGTTCGCTGTGTTGCTATGGTAACTATTGTTTGTTATTTGTTACTTGACAGAAGCCTATAGGGCTATACATCGATATTTTCAATGTTACACATATCCATACTTGAATAATATTCATGTCAATTTTTGAATAAAAAATGCAAATAATTACTTGATTTTATATAATCTCTGGGAAACGTCCAAAATATAAAAACCACGAAATTTAAGAAACGTTGATACAGAAACTCATAAAGAAAACCAAGCAAATCGAACGTTGAAAATATTACATAAGCAAGCAATACCAATATATTATATATCATATTGGTCCTATTGGTCTATCTAACGTCCAGTATATTTAATTTGACATATAATCTATTATTCTACTGTGGTGAATAATGATGACCTATATATATATATATATATATATATATATATATATATATATATATATATATATATATATATATATATATATATATATATATATATATATATATATATATATATATATATATATATATATATATATATATATATAGAGAGAGAGAGAGAGAGAGAGATGTAAACGTGATTGCAACTTGAACGAATCGAAATGTTTCATTGAATAGGTCCAAAATGCGACTTGTTTTCGAGAAACCTTCTCGGACAGAGTTTTTGATCACATCGTGAAAGAGAACATTTAATTACGGAATTTAATTCAAAAGTTTCTCGATGGTCAAGTAAACAATTGATCACATTATTGATTAGTCGAGTCGCCCAGGAAATCTTTCAGATCTATGACTGTAGGAGTATAAGTGAATGGTGGGTGTAGTGTCGCCGACGGCTGTTGTCGTAGCTTTTCTGTGCCTCAGTGGACTGCCCTCTGTGCCCTAGTGTCCCTACCACCATCTCATACGCCCTTCTGAGTGACTACAACACTTAAATGACGGCCAAGAACCCACCGAATGACCAGCAGTCAATGTACGACGGTCAGAACTTTCACATTTGAATAGATCTAGACGAATATCTCAAGGATATCAATTTTATCAGAAAATTGGATGAAAAAGTTTCTGCGGTGGAGTTTAGAAATGAATGAAAAAACAGGAAAGAGATTTTTTTCTTGTTTTTCATCCCTATACTTTCACTAAATCACACTAATATATTATGATAGCATGAACCGCGGTAGACGTGAATCCAGCCAATTCGTATAAAATTACCATTAGACGGACAATAACAGTTTATCAATGGGAATTTGATGACTGTATATCTACAAACAACTTTTTTTTTCGTAAATAACACAATCTATTCTTCCACACCATGAAACAATCATCAGGTTATATTGATGTTGGAATCATCATTGGTAGGCCTATACTGAATAAATACGTAATTTGTGTAAATGAGTAGTTTTATAATATATTTCATCCATTTGTAAATGCATTCTATTCATTGATAAACCCACATAAATCTGAATGAGAAAAAACTTAATCTGAATGATTTGGAATCTGTGACTGATGAAGAAACATCAAATTATAGTGAGCTCAAGTTATTATAGAATAACAATCATGGTGAACTAGATTTAAAGTTATATTAAAAATATCAGAGAAATTACTTAGTGAAATGACAGAATTATAATTGTCTTTAAAATAGTCCGAAACAAAATCAATTTCCATCATCCAGAAGAAAACTTTCCACTCAAACACAGTCCGTGATCAACAGCCCTATTTCTAACCAATACCATTTATTTCTATACATTTCTATTTATTACTGGTACCTATTTCTATCCCCATTCCCTACTCCAGTGATAAAAACATATGGGCCTATAGTTCAAAGAACTAAGTTTATTGTCATCATTATCAGATGAGAACGTAAAATAAATGGGAATAATAATTTGAACATGTAAAACACTAGTGGATCAAGTAAATCAACCTCAACCATCGCGTGATTGGAATAATAAAGAAATATAATAAAATATAACACAATATAATAATCGTCTTTACTTGACAAAACAATTGTAATAGGCCTACATTACAATACGATTAAAAGAGACATTGAACAATACAAGAATAATACTGAGAGATCGTTTATCATTTTTCTTGACATTTTTAACACACCTCCTCTTGAATTCTTAAATATTTTCACATTCTTCAATGTCTCCACTCAACTTATAATATCTGATACCGGTCGGTACCTTGTATAATATTGCTACCTTGACCGTGAGAACTCCTAAACTATGAATACACATTATTTTTATATATATATATATATATATATATATATATATATATATATATATATATATATATATATATATATATATATATGTATATATATATATATATATATATATATATATATATATATATATATGTATATATAGGGTTGCCGTAAACTGATCCATCCAGAAACTGGTCCATCTCGTCAACTAGTCCATCTCTATATTATTTTATTAATTATTATATATTTCATGAAAGCAACTGGTCCATCTGGAAACTAGTCCATCTCGCATTTTGATAATATTAATAATTATCGTATTTATACGTCTCGGAAAGTGATCCATCCGGCAACTGGTCCATCAGTACTTAAGTAGAGTACTCCATTTAAGCATTAAATTCCCATTGTTGAGCTATCTATTCGCGCGGGGTGTCATTCGAAAGGTAATTTTGCGTTCTTTCTGAATATGCACTTTATTTTTCAATCAGAGGACAAGACTAGTAAAAACAGCAGCTTGATTGAAATATTCGGGAGGATAAATTATAAAACATCGTGCATCGTTCAAAACACGATATTAGTTTTTAATGACTGGCTATAATGATATTTTTCATTTCTCATGATAGGTATCGAATGAAACTAACATGATAAATTGATGATATTCGAATTCTGACATTCAAATCACCTGAAAACTGCTCTGAAGATTGAGAAAAACCCCAATTCTCAAGGGTGAGTGACATAAATTCAGTTATATTCAAGCCATTGTGAATTTCCAAACTTTTTCTCAAATCCTATGACAAAGATCAAGCATATGGAAAATTGAAAAAAATACCATATACGCAAAATGTGATTTTTGTAACACACTTCTTGATGAAGAGAGAAACACTCATTTTTTCCCCAAAATAATGTATTCTTCAACATATTGTGTGTTTTTTCTGTGGAAGTGTATGGTCTCTGCAATTTATATGGCTGAGCTTCCCACACAAACAGGAATGCTCAGTCAACGGTATTTTACAACAACATTCAGTTTCCGACGAGGCGATATAGGCTTTCCACATCTTATCGGGAGCCCGTTGAGCTTGAATACGCGTACCCAAATTTCGAAATTTTGAATGCGAATTGAGAGTTAATAATTTGCATATTTCTTCCTTTTTCGGTTCGTTACCTTGGTCCCGTCCGCCCAAGATTTGATCCGGAGGTATATGTTTGATCAACACACAGGCATTATTTGAACAACGATCATGCATCCGAATTCCCTAAAGTTTCCAATTTATACGATTTTTTTTCATCGACTATGTGTGAAAATTTCGTTTTCATACAAGAAAATGCCGCAAGAGGATTCAAATTTGGATCGTGATTTCATCATATTGTTAATTTTTCCGCGTATTTCACACGACCCCAACGTTCTTTGAACATGTCAATTCAATTCAATTTATAAATCTTTTCACTCTCCAACTTATTCACAACAGGATAACAGGAAAACAATACGAACAGTTATAAGGGAACCGAATATATACATGTGGGTTAACATTGTAAAATCAAAAAAAAGAGAAAAGAAGAAGCCCGCGTAAGAACTGAATCTTGTGTGCGGGCATTAGTAGCAAAGTAATATTCATGTTGGCGAAACTATAATAAATAATGATGCAATCATGTTTCATTGTCCTTGATTTTCCAGGTGTATTGAACTATTTTCTAGAAGATTTGAACATTCTGGAAAAAGAGATCGAATTTCACAAAAAGTGGATAAAGTCTGTCAATAGAGCTTGATGGCAACTTCCCAGGCAGCACAGACGCGTGAGCCAGATACGATTGATATTATTTTGCCATGCGCCTCGGTATGGTTCGTATACGGTAATACACATATTACGCCCGGTATGTTTTTGGCACAAAAGCCACGACTGTCCCGCTCTTCGAATTTCCCCCTCGGACCATTCGTGGAAAACAGCGCTATCCGTATCCCTGAACCATCATTTGGACCACACTCAATCAGCGATGTATGTTACATGTCATATATGATCACATGCAGTACTCATCCGTTCAGACTTATATGGACCGTACCCCATTAGGGATGTACGTTTCATGCTCTAATTTACATATGCTTTATGTATACGTCACAATCAATATGGACCATACACTTTTAGCCATGTATGTTTCATGTTCTTATTTACATATGCTTCATGATTTTTTTGCGAACACATGTTAAGCGATGTGTCGTTGAGGCTGTGACCAATCTATAGCCTAATCGGGTGATTGGTACAGAAATGAGGAGCGTTTCACATTTCGATGTGTCAGACGGCCGGGTTTTAGCATAGGCCTACCGCTCGGGCGAGCCGGCCAGTGCAGGACCGCGCGGACGGGCGCCCAGACCTCAGATATTTTTTTTCCGAGATTTCTTTGCGACACATGTTAAGGGATGTGTCGTTGAAGCTGTGATCAAGTTACAGCCTGATCGGGTGATTGGTACAGAAATGAGGAGCGTTTCACATTTCGATGTGTCAGACGGCCGGGATTTAGCATAGGCCTATACCGCTCGGGTGAGCCGGCCAGTGCACGAATGCGCGGGCGGGAGCCAGGACTATGAATAATTTTTTCACCAAGATTTTTTTGCGAACACATGTTAAGGGATGTGTCGTTGAGGCTGTGATCGAGTTACAGCCTGATCGGGTGATTGGTACAGAAATGAGGAGCGTTTCACATTTCGATGTGTCAGACGGCCGCGTTTTAGCATAGGCCTACCGCTCGTGCGAGCCGGCCAGTGTGCGACTGCGCGGGCGGGAGCCCAGACTATGAATAATGTTTTTACCAAGATTTTTTTGCAAACACATGTTAAGGGATGTGTCGTTGAGGCTGTGATCAAGTTACAGCCTGATCGGGTGATTGGTACAGAAATGAGGAGCGTTTCATATTTCGATGTGTCAGACGGCCGGGTTTTAGCATAGGTCAACCACTCGTGCGAGCCGGCCAGTGCATGACTGCGCGGACGGAAGCCCAGGCTATGAATAATTTTTTTACCAAGATTTTTTTGCTAACACATGTTGAGGGATGTGTCGTTGAAGCTGTGACCAAGTTCAAGTTCATCGCATCAAAATCACATCATCCTATGGCCCGTGGTCAGTATTTTAGCTGAGGGCATTTCTCACAATATTTCCACAATGATTTAGTCAGTATGTGCCCGGTTCGAAGCCAGGACAGATCGGCTCCATTCGATTTTCCCACCCTAGCCCACAGACCAGGGGATAGTTTGATTTTCACGCGGTTTTAAATGACGGCATCGTAGAAGACCAATCTACAAATGTTTGGGTTCAAAGGTTCGGACATCACGGGCTCTGAACCCGCAACTACGCGTTAGAACCCGAGAAAATCGAGAAGTCGTTTATCAATAATCTAGATTCTAGAGATTTTTAGTACTTCTGGCAGATAACAATAGATGTGGTATCCTACATCGACCGGCATCCGAATCTGTAGTCCATCGGGGCTCTGGTTTTGATTTTATATAGGGTCCAGGCCCTAAGTTTCAATTTTCAAAAATTTGCGGTTGCTCAAATTGAGAAAATCGGGAATTTTGAAAATCACTCATAACAATCGTATAGTGACCGACCAAGAAATAAATTTGTGATTAAATCATACAATTGGCTTCGATTCAATATAAGTTTCATACCAGGCCTGTGCAACAACAATTTTCAAAAAAGTCAAATTTCGACTTTTCTCTTTTTTTATCGGAAAAGCATCAACAACAAATTCTGAAACTTTCGGCATGAAATCCGGTGGCCTAGCACAAAATGCATGCGATGATTTGGAATTAGTGCTGACATTATAGGGGCTGCTTGAATTTGGCGCCTCATGTTTTGAAAATCGACTCTCTCGGTAAATTACCCAGCACACATTTTGGAACTCTTGACATAAAATCTGGAAGCCCAGCACAAACTCTGGACAAAGTTTCAGAATGTTTGCTGACAGTGAGAGGGGTCAGGTTCATCGACCTTGTAGACGTTCCTCATTCCATTGTGATCACCAAGAGATGAATACAAAGTCATTATGAAAACAATTTATGATGAGAAAGAAGAATTTATTTCATTCAAACTCATATTCAATCATTTACACTTGACACATTCAAATTAAACAAAATCGGTAATATTATATCATATTATTACACTCTCATTCACTAGATGATTATAACATCATAGAAGTTCATGGTTCATTTAATATCATGCATCCTTGCCGAGATTTTCGCGCCAAATTGACGGCAACCTGTGGTTGGTCGACTACGAGGCTCGTTTCAATTTTGTCCAACCAGAACGAAAGAAAATACGCGCGGAATTCGGATTCAAATCACTATGGAAAAATCGAAGTTACGTTACCATCACAGTTGTGGAGAAATGCCTTTCAACTATATTATTCAGAAATAATAGTACCACAGTGTTTGAGAACGTGATATTGGGATTTAGTTAAGAATGTAAATAAAAGATGTGTATAGACGGAATAATTTCACAACATACATATTCAGACCTTTATCATTCTTATAGGGGCAATTTTTTTTGCCTCTTTGATGAAACAGACAGTGAAGAATTAAGAAGAGATATTGGAGTAGGCTACCCACCTAATGGATCGATTTCATCAATAACTTTCAGGACAGTTACAGATGAAAATGATTGTCTTCAAAATACGGTCATTCTTCATTTGACAATGATACTGGATTTAGCAACATCAACATCGTCAACACTGGACACTTCTCATCTCTAAATTCTTTCAAAATTGAGTCCAACTGATTTTGATTCTGCATTGATTTTGACTCTTCATTCTGTTTCAATGATTCGATACATTTAAAATATTCGATTATTCAAATACAGTGGCGTAACTTCAATACGGAGTGCCCTTGTACATGTATCACCTAGAGTGCCCCTCTCACATTTCCTAATCAATCCGTTTAAATGAATAAAATCAATTTGGATTATAGGCCTATACTTAGTCAAGCACACTGCTCTGTAAAATTTGCTACGATAGTTTGTACTCATGAAATACCTCGCTTGTAGGGTTGAACGAAGCATGTTAACTTGTTGAAGAATCTTATGGCGTCGGTCAAAACTACTTGGCGCGATTAAAAACTATGTTATTGGCCTACATATATTCAAGTGGATCATAACTTCGATTCAAAGTAACCTGATGTAAATTAGTAAATACAAATAAAGTTTGCGTCGGTGGAAAAAAATGCAGCAGTCCACCCTGTGGTCCACTTGAAATTCTTTCTTCGAGCTTCCTGATCCGCGAAAATATCTATTGAACTCAATTGATCAAAATCATTCATTTTCGCTCGTCGCCGTTCAATTTATTAAATAGACGTCGAGCCTTTGAGTCTTTCTTGGGACTTTGAGCTAAGAAGGTACGTAATTATCTGCTTCAGTTTCAAACATCCTCTCCCTGCACTTGCAACTGTGACAGGTATTGTTAAAAACCGGACACGAGCGGAGCACACCTGGAAACTTGCAGAGTTGGCTAGAATAGTACACTGGATATTTTCAAGATATCTTTACGCGAAGCAGATCTCATGTCGAGAAGTTGGAGGGAAATGCGAGCGATACATCAGTTTCAGATTTGATTCGAAACTTATTTGCATCGCTCAGAACTTATACATCTGAGATTTCAGTCAGATGACTTGAATGTGAGACTTTGAACGTTTCTGTTACTTCACGCAAACTCTCGAACCTTAATCTATACATCTCACAATCAATGAGTAAACCCTGCAGGGGACGGTCAAAACTAGACAAAAGGCGCCAATGCAGGCCCTTGGCTTACAATACATGGTGGGTAAACGTTGAGTTCGATCAGTATAATTCCTCATGCAATGAAACCACAATGAGTATTCGTATGTATTCGTATTTCGTATTCGTAATGTAATATTCGTGTCTCTACGTTCATTTAAAATTCTGATTTTCATATTATATCACTGAAAAATCGTAGAAAGAATGGGAAACTGGTATAAACATGTTGATTTTCAGATTATTTTGAAAGGGTTTCAAATATACCACGAACTAGAGCTCTTCGAGCAAGCACGTATTGAATACTGCTGATTATTGAATAAAAACTGTCTGTTGATACGATGATTAGTTTTCCGTTGCCAACTTTTATCCCGAACGACTGCAATCAAGCTGGTAGGCAACATTTAAAGAGGTCTCCTTAACACTTGAACTCTGAAACGCTTTTCGGGATCAACTTATAGACGTTGGCCCTCGCCTAATTCGTCAGAATGATGCTTCACTTTCTTGACTCTCTTTTTCTCAAATTCTCGCACGAGTGGTTGACCTATGCTAAAACCCGGCCGTCTGACACATCGAAATATGAAACGCTCCTCATTTCTGTACCAATCACCCGATCAGGCTGTAACTTGATCACAGCCTCAACGACACATCCCTTAACATGTGTTTGCAAAAAAATCTTGGTAAAAACATTATTCATAGTCTGGGCTCCCGCCCGCGCAGTCGCACACTGGCCGGCTCGCACGAGCGGTAGGCCTATGCTAAAACGCGGCCGTCTGACACATCGAAATGTGAAACGCTCCTCATTTCTGTACCAATCACCCGATCAGGCTGTAACTCGATCACAGCCTCAACGACACATCCCTTAACATGTGTTCGCAAAAAAATCTTGGTGAAAAAATTATTCATAGTCCTGGCTCCCGCCCGCGCATTCGTGCACTGGCCGGCTCACCCGAGCGGTATAGGCCTATGCTAAATCCCGGCCGTCTGACACATCGAAATGTGAAACGCTCCTCATTTCTGTACCAATCACCCGATCAGGCTGTAACTTGATCACAGCTTCAACGACACATCCATTAACATGTGTCGCAAAGAAATCTCGGAAAAAAAATATCTGAGGTCTGGGCGCCCGTCCGCGCGGTCCTGCACTGGCCGGCTCGCCCGAGCGGTAGGCCTATGCTAAAACCCGGCCGTCTGACACATCGAAATGTGAAACGCTCCTCATTTCTGTACCAATCACCCGATTAGGCTATAGATTGGTCACAGCCTCAACGACACATCGCTTAACATGTGTTCGCAAAAAAATCATGAAGCATATGTAAATAAGAACATGAAACATACATGGCTAAAAGTGTATGGTCCATATTGATT
Source organism: Brachyptera risi (assembly GCA_964007535.1). Lineage (NCBI taxonomy): Eukaryota > Metazoa > Arthropoda > Insecta > Plecoptera > Taeniopterygidae > Brachyptera > Brachyptera risi. The sequence goes on from OZ023328.1 coordinate 22,871,100, forward strand.
GTGACGTATACATAAAGCATATGTAAATTAGAGCATGAAACGTACATCCCTAATGGGGTACGGTCCATATAAGTCTGAACGGATGAGTACTGCATGTGATCATATATGACATGTAACATACATCGCTGATTGAGTGTGGTCCAAATGATGGTTCAGGGATACGGATAGCGCTGTTTTCCACGAATGGTCCGAGGGGGAAATTCGAAGAGCGGGCCAGTCGTGGCTTTTGTGCCAAAAACATACCGGGCGTAATATGTGTATTACCGTATACGAACCATACCGAGGCGCATGGCAAAATAATATCAATCGTATCTGGCTCACGCGTCTGTGCTGCCTGGGAAGTTGCCATCAAGCTCTATTGACAGACTTTATCCACTTTTTGTGGAATTCGATCTCTTTTTCCAGAATGTTCAAATCTTCTAGAAAATAGTTCAATACACCTGGAAAATCAAGGACAATGAAACATGATTGCATCATTATTTATTATAGTTTCGCCAACATGAATATTACTTTGCTACTAATGCCCGCACACAAGATTCAGTTCTTACGCGGGCTTCTTCTTTTCTCTTTTTTTTGATTTTACAATCTTAACCCACATGCATATAATTGGTTCACTTTCATTACTGTTTGTATTATTTTCCTGTTATCCTGTTGTGAATAAGTTGGAGAATAAAAAGATCTATAAATTGAATTGAATTGACATGTTCAAAGAACGTTGAGGTCGTGTAAAATAAGCGGAAAAATCAACAATATGATGAAATCACGATCCAAATTTGAATCTTCTTGCGGCATTTTCTTGTATGAAAACGAAATTTTCACACATGGTCGATGAAAAAAAATCGTACAAATTGGAAACTTTGAGGAATTCGGATGCATGATCGTTGTTCAAATAATTCCTGTGTGTTGATCAAACATATACCTCCGGATCAAATCTTGAGCGGACGCGACCAAGGTAACGAACCAAAAAAAGAAGAAATATGCAAATTATTAACTCTCAATTCGCATTCAAAATTTCGAAATTTGGGTACGCGTATTCAAGCTCAACGGGCTCCCGATAAGATGTGGAAAGCCTATATCGCCTCGTCGGAAACTGAATGTTGTTGTAAAATACCGTTGACTGAGCATTCCTGTTTGTGTGGGCAGCTCAGCCATATAAATTGCAGAGACCATACACTTCCACAGAAAAAACACACAATATGTTGAAGAATACATTATTTTGGGGAAAAAATGAGTGTTTCTCTCTTCATCAAGAAGTGTGTTACAAAAATCACATTTTGCGTAAATGGTAATTTTTTTCAATTTTCCATATGCTTGATCTTCGTCATGGGATTTGAGAAAAAGTTTGGAAATTCACAATGGCTTGAATATAACTGAATTTATGTCACTCACCCTTGAGAATTGGGGTTTTTCTCAATCTTCAGAGCAGTTTTCAGGTGATTTGAATGCCAGAATTCGAATATCATCAATTCATCATGTTAGTTTCATTCGATACCTATCATGAGAAATGAAAAATGTCATTATAGCCGGTCATCAAAAACTAATATCGTGTTTTGAACGATACACGATGTTTTATAATTTATCCTCCCGGATATTTCAATCAAGCTGCTGTTTTTACTAGTCTTGTCCTCTGATTGAAAAATAAAGGGCATATTCAGAAATAACGCAAAATTACCTTTCGAATGACACCCCGCGCGAATAGATAGCTCAACAATGGGAATTTAATGCTTAAATGGAGTACTCTACTTAAGTACTGATGGACCAGTTGCCGGATGGATCACTTTCCGAAACGTATAAATACGATAATTATTAATATCATCAAAATGCGAGATGGACTAGTTTCCAGATGGACCAGTTGCTTTCATGTAATATATAATAATTAATAAAATAATATAGAGATGGACTAGTTGACGAGATGGACCAGTTTCTGGATGGATCACTTGACGCATCCCCGTATATATATATATATATATATATATATATATATATATATATATATATATATATATATATATTGAGTTTTAATGACGCACTCGACTCTATACTGATGGCTATACGATCTATTGGCGTCGGTGTGGATGATGAATGAAATGATAGGATGATGAGATGAAAGGTTATTTTACTAGGTGTTTTGGATGGTAGGAAGGAGTCGGTCGTGGCCTGTTGTTAAGGAACCATCCCAGTATAAACCTGAACGATAGAGGGAAACCACGAAAAAACCCCGTCAGGATGGTCGACCATGGCGGGAATAGAACCCCGGTCTCCCGAATGACGGTTCAGTGTGTTACCACTCGGCCACGCGTCTCGGTTATTATATTTTTTTTCTATCCCTGATGTTATGTCTACGATGTCTTAATGTTTAGACGATTTTACGTCTAGAATGGTCGGGCAATAATATATCAATATTTATTTCGTGTGCGAATACCACGTATTTAATACCAATATTCGGTTGATATTCATGAGATAGAGAGAAGATAGAGAAGATTGAGAATGTTTATTATTCTATGATAAATATCACATCCCAAAATGATCCTCATTACACATGTTTAATTTCTGTGATTTTATTTTTCTCTCTCTCTCTCTCGTGATGAATAGAACCGTGATACATTATTCAAAATGAGCCATTATACATTTATATACTGCAAGTCTTGACCAAAAAGACAGTTCACAACTGTTTCTTCTAAAAAACCACAGTCTGTTCAGCAATTGTATAATATATCATAATACAAATATATAATACATTCTATAACATATATTGATGATTAACACAAAAATTCCCCCTAAAACGAGAAAACAATTCAAATACTAAATGTAATTGAAAAAACGTTCCCTGTGATACTTAAAAAGTATGAACATGTGTGGAGAATATGTGAATGACTTGACTTAATCAACATTGTCATCTTTACTGCTTGCTAGTTGCTGGGTTGTAGGTGTCTATATAGAGCCTGTTTTTGTCTACACTGACTCGGGTCGAATAGTGTGCACATAAAATGACGATTGCTACCAAGTAGGGTAATGGCTCGCATACCTTGTCGAGGTTTATATCGGAAATAGAACCAAGTAATTATACTTCATTAGTACCATTGAACTGATGTCATAAATATTTGTAGAGTACGCTTTTTACGGTATAAAATCTAGCTATGGCATCGAGCATCGCAATATTGTATCTTTATACTCTATATTTATCCATGATCACGAATACATATGAGTTCATAATGCAAACATACATGTGAATATTCCCATATATATATATATATATATATATATATATATATATATATATATATATATATATATATATATATATATATATTTATATTCATATGGGATAATACATTTCATTTTTCATAAGCTGATGAATAATTGATCAATTTTGAAAATCAATGATTGAGGTGAGACTACGTATTTAGAAAGTAACAAACAATTCACATCGTGCACTATATCGATAATACATCAGAATTCATTAACTCAAAGAAACTGTTCGTAATATAACTGAAGTTAACTTCTCCGTAATCGGTCCATTAATTCATGAACAAATGATCTTTACATTTCCATCCATTCAAAAAACAATGTTAATTATATTTCCTCGTAATATTGAAGTCGAACAAACTTGACATCATTGAAACTATGAAGAATCCATTTCAATCTCCGAATTTTGAGTGTGAAATCAGAAACATTTTTATTTGATACAATTGATAGCAGCGACATTAGTCGAAAGTGTGTAGGCTTGGATGTAATTTGTACCGATCACAGTCTTGTTAATTAATGGACATGTAGATCCATCCGTAAGACAACTCGAAGCTGGTTAGCTTGCCAATGATTAAAACCGCTACTGTGAATTGTAATTAATCCCAACATCCTTATATTGCTGACATTCGCTCGAGAAACAGTTCTTTGTGGTTCGTACAAATTGTACTCCGGTGATTGTGTTGGCATCTACCATCTACAATCTACAACAATGACATATGATGAGGTAGAATGGTATACAGATTGCTCAAGTCATCTTGCTTTGCCTTGAGAGCTTAAACATGGTATTTAAGATGTTATAACTCTAGTGAATGAGGAATAGTGTATGTACATAAATCTGTAGATCTTGAATATAAATAGATTTAATATGACATATGCGTTTATATAGCAACACCTGATGGAGATATTAGTATATTACGAGGGATGTTGTTTCGTACCAACAAGCTCGGAATTAACGGTGCGTCAACATTGAATATGTTTTGGAAAATGCAGTTGAAACGTTCGTAGGAACATAATGAGCGTATTCATATTTTCACTGATCAGTTTGGAAAAATGTTTTCTCTCATAAATAATTAAACAAATGAGAAGTAATAAAAAAATGAGTCCGATTAAATTGAGAAACATTTTTAAAAAAGCTATAAAAGATTGAATATGGGTTCATTAAAAAAATGATTCAGAAATTTAAACTTAAAAAACGCGATATAGATTTGTATTAGTTGACATCACAAATTCGACCTGTCTTTTTACGATTTTGAGTGGGTATTCCAAGTAGTCGAGGCAAAATTTCTTGACGAAAGATTTCCGAAAATGCTTATTATTTTTTACTGAGACAACAAGCAAGTGTGAGTACTGAAGATTAGAGTGTGGTACACGGGTAATACAGGTTTTTATAAGAGTTGTGTTCAGATTATCAGAAATAATTCATAACCTACAACCGAACTGGTTTATTCAGAAATCACAATGATATACCGTTTGAAGAAGAAGTTATAGTGAAAACAAAAAATCAGAAAACATTCGAGAATTTTTTTTTTTTTTTATCCGATTATGTGTAAGTGTATAATATATGCATTTCTCACGTGAATAGTTTCCTCCTCCAAACCTTCCTATCTTCATTTATTTATCATGTATAATCATAAAGATTTACCGGTAATTTTAACAGAATTTAACAAATAACTCAAAATGAAACTAGGAGATAACGATCAATCAATAAATGAATGTAGTATGATCAATATTTGCAACTGATTGTGAATTAAACAAATATGTGTCATGAGAACTGAATAAGGATTGATGTAGGAGTATAATAAGTTAATAACCATGTGGGTTTTTCAACTATTAGAGAAAGAATGCCGTGTATAAATTACATACCACATACAAAACTGTATACACAATAGAAGTATAACTTCTCAAATTACCTCTAAAACTCATAAAATGTACAATCTGTGTTCAACACCAAATGGCATGGAATATTATGACCTGTATGTAGTATATAAAGTAAACGTAACATAGAAGTCATGCTAGACCGAACGGATTGTATTTAAAGTAAGCGCTAAGGCATGTCATGAAGACGTCGTGGTAGAGCGTCGCGACACTCGCAAAGACCTTCACGGCGTCGTTTCTCACTTTGATCGTAGATCGTGGATCTCGCACGACTGTATATCTCTCTACCATACGAGTATCTAGAAATGGAGTGAGAGAAAACGACTGGGATAGAATGCCGTCAGATGCAAGCTCCTGTTGGGTTGAGATGTGTTTGCCTGTTTTTATTGGCTCGTCTACAGTGACATGTCTTGTCCCCACCATGAGTTGAACTTTGCCCATAAAGAAAACCAAACATGTTTCGAGAATTTCTTCTTTATATATGTACGGAGAAAAAAATAGATGTTTTACACAGTATAGAGCAGGTTTGCAAATTCAATTGTAATGCGTTGGTTGACTTATATATCCTAAAAATGTGCCATGCGTTTTTTGAAAATATGTATTATGTAATGATCTGAATGATGCCGGCGAAATGATGCATTTTCAGAACATGGGTTGGTTGGATAATTGCGATAGTGAGCTTCAATTATTTTTTTCAGTGTGTGTCAGCAGAATCGATACAACGCCAAAATTGGAGTCAGCAGAATCATCACAATAGAGTATTTGTAATTTCACAAAGTATTGTTATCTTCTAATCGACATAAGATTCGGAGTAACATTTATATTGAAATACATTTCTCAATTATTTGTATGACGTTTTCCGAAATTAACGATAATGCTGAGTATAGCTATATTTTAGAACTTGGTTCACTACCGAAAATATATTGTACATAATAAATTTGTTCATGTAGTGGACAATGTTGAAAACAGATTAAAAAAAAAATGACGTAAATTTTGCAAATTTGAGTTCATTGAACTTCATTTTTTCTGTAGTTTTCAGATAATTGAAATATTCTCATTTTCCACTTGTACACATTTAGCCCTAGTTTCTTCAATCCTCAACTCGAATGACAGATAAATGAAATGTCGTGAGAAAGTGTAACTTCCAAACATTTGATAATCCCTATTATTTTTACTAAGTTTAGTTTCCACCAAATTGTGCGTGACAAAGTTTCAAAATAGGCCAACAAGGATATGATTGGATTATTCAGAGAAACATCAATCATGACTGGTTAGATTGATCGCAGCGTATGAATAGAATGTTGGACTATTAATAATAATAGCAACTGGGCCAATAAAATGAGACATATAGCATTCATATTAGGAAGACTCACAACAATTATCAATGCCTATATTTATATTTATACATAAAGTGAATGAATTATTTACAGATGACCTTGTTTGAAAGCATATTCGATGAGGCCTATATATATAAGATATATCGACAAGACGACAATGCACAACATCACATACTCAAAAACAAAAATTTTGTCTCCTTGCTTTGCGGAAACTAGAAATCTTAGATAGACCATTTTGCTTCAAGTTCGTACTATCTAAATTGATCAGCTATATCATACATAGCTATATCACAGCTATAGCTATATCATACTGATTGTATACACGGAAGATAGGGAGGTCGTCTACCACCTTCATAATTTTGAAAACTGTTGTAGAGAAACCCACCGAAACTTGAAGCATTTATAGCTTTTGAAAAATTAAATTGTATTTTATTCCTGAAGATCAATGTGAGAATCATTGAACCTCAAATGATAAAATCTATACAAATATAGATTATAATCATAATATTTGTGTCCGCTATATTTGTAGACGACTCAACCTGATATTTCCTGGAAATACGTCTAGTGTCCATTTCATTATTGGCAACGATTCTATTTGGTGAAAAGCATTCTCATGAAAAATGAAATCGACACTATTGCTATCTACAGCAAAATAGCCTTGAATCAAATGGAGTATTTGAGATGAAAATGTCCACTAAGAATGTCTACAAAAATGTCTACATAAGACTCACAAGCGACATCGTTTGCGCGCACGTCGAAACGATTTATCTGTATCTAGACGACAATTTGGTGTAATATTAGAGATAAAAGAATACTCTTGGGTCGCATTAGTGTACTCAAGTGGTATATTGAACCGAGTATCTGTAATTGCATCTCGAATGGAATGATGGTCAAAACTGCGAACGTATACTTGATACGGTTATACTTTTCCAAGATACAAATTGGGGGAGAGTCTTTAATGCGGCCAATGAATCCATGAGAAAAGTGTACTCATGGTTAAATAATAATTTTTTAACTCTGAACAAATCTAAAACTGTATATTTACCTTTTTCTATCAACTCAAAAAGTCAACCTGGTTCAGATTACATATTAAAGCTGCACAACTGTCGAACGGAAAATCAAGCGTGCGATTGTTATAAAATAGAAGCAAGCCAGACAGTCAAGTATCTCGGTATAGCAGTTGATAGATTTTTGAAATGGCATGAACAAATTACCTGTACCTTAAATAAATTAAGACATGTTGTTTATATTTTTTATAGGTTAAGAAATATTTTATCTAGGAAATTGCTTATGATGGTGCACTCTGCATTAGTGCAATCCACTATTCAGTATGGTGTTATAGGATGGGGAGGTACAAGCAAAAATGCTATAGAATCCATCAATAGAATGCAGAGGACTATTTTAAAAGTTATACTTAATAAAAATAAACAACATTCTACAGCTTCTACCTATTATAGTACTCAAGCTATGAATGTGAGACAGTTATACCTGAAAACAATCTTGACTTTCATACAGAAGAACGCATAGATATTCCCAAAAGTAGTACAAATTAATCAAGAGAAGCATTTCAATAGATCTACCATTTCTAACTCATACAACTTGCAAACAATATGTAGAAAAAAGCAGAGAGGCCAGCAGCATTTAGATTTCATTGGGCATAGAATCTACAATAAGCTACCTGAAAAATTAAAGTCTTTATCAAATATAAAATGAAGGTGTGGCTTCTAGACCAAGGTCGTGATTTCTGTAAACAGCAAATATATTATTAATTACCTTAATTTCGGTATAAATTGTGAAATATATTGAATACAGGTATCAATCATTTATGTATATTATATGAAACGATGTAAAACATTTTATTTGTGTAGTGTATAATGTAGTATGTGTGTTATAGAAGATATTATATGATCATCCATGAATTTTTCATACTTCATTTTTTTTAGTCTCCTCTTATAAATCTGAATTTAGCCTTTAAAACTATCTTAATTTTTGTAAAATCATTACTTTGAGAAAACTATACAATTTTTATCCTGTCATCTTGAAAAATCATGATACTCATTCAAAAATGTCTGTCCGCACACAAGAGTCCCGCTCGTACGCGGATTTCTCGATTCTTTATTTTCCAAGTGAACTTTATTAAATATCACATTTTTTTTTAGTTTCAGCCGATATAGGCCCTAATTAAACGACTTCTTTTTCTTGGCTGTATACATGTATGCATATTTGAATTTTGTTGTTTCATTTGAATTTGAATTGACAATAAAAATGATTTCATTATTATTATTATTATAATTATATTAGTAAGGCTGTGTAAGTACGTGAAAATAAAGTAGAAGCCATGTTGATGAATTGCCATTAAAATGTATATATATATATATATATATATATATATATATATATATATATATATATATATATATATATATATATATATATATATTTATATATATATATATATATATATATATATATATATGTATATATATATATATATATATATATATATATATATATATATATATATATATAAATATATATATATATATATATATATATATATAAATACATAAATATATGAATATATATATATATATATATATATATATATATATATATATATATATATATATATTACAAAATATATATATAATATATATAATATATATAATAAATAATATATATAATATATTTATTATAAATATTACCAAAAACCTTAGTTTGTAACTTCGTTAGATAAGAAGATTTAGATAAGAAGTTTAGATAAGAAGTTAGATAATAAGGTATTTGATATTATTGTATAATAATTGCTTAGGAATCATCTAGAAAACAAAATTTCGGATGTTATCTCTTCAGCAGAAATTAAAAGACTTCTTCAAAATCGTATCCCAGTGGATTTCATAGAATAGGCCCACCTCTTATTTTATTTGCATGCAACCCTCCACTTTGGCGAAGAGTATTTTCAGAATGCGGGCGATATCACGCACATTTCCCGCGGGAAAATGCAAATGTCTTCTTTAATGTATATATATATATACTGAATTAAGTCGAGTTAAAATGTTGGAAAGTTTTCCATGGTAAATAACGTTATAATATTGTCATAAGACTGTTATGTTATCATTTAAAAATGTTCCAAAGGCTTACGTAATAATATAATATGATGTATTTCTGATGTAAAGTAATTGTTTTCAGTATCGTAGGATCTACTAATTATTAGTCGTTCTTCCCGAAAGTTCGATTCATAATTATGTTCGCACAATATCAGGTCTATCTTCTTTTTGAGACAATTAGCAGCCTTTTGTTATCTCATCGGCACGCTCTTAACGAGTGGTGTTTCCTCTTCCTTAGCTTCCAATATAGATTGGTTCTTTTTTCATATCGATACTTGAACTTCTCCTAATTGGATTTACAGGAAGCTAATTTCGGCTCCTCTTCTCCAACCATTCGTTTCTAACACGTACCAATTAAGCAATCTATTTGTGTATTCATTGCCTGAACTGTTGTCAGCTCTCAAGAAAGTGTGTATTTTATAGTTTAAGCTGATGTTTCTATCTTTCATCTGATGCAATAGTATATTATATATAACAATCAAAATGTCAACTGAAAATAGATTTAACTATAAAAGTTACTAAAAACTTAACTTTAAGTATAAAGGAACAGAGATAATTGTTGTTTTAATGAAAACATACTTTCTATGAGAATCTTTATTTAAACAGAAAACAACGGAGAGGACTCCTATAACGTATATCATATAACAAGTTCTAGATTTCAAGGTGAATACTGAACATATTATATTTTCAAATATAACTATATAATTCAACTCTTTTCATTTGAATGATTGAAATAAATCTTCGAATATAGTAAACTTTTTAATGTTGGTATGAACTTCAAATACGATATTCACAGTCGTCAACTACCTGTAATATTCAAGTATATAGAAGTGATTCGATCCCGACGCGCTATATAGTTGTCAGTTTTGATTCTTTAATCACAACAAACTCTTTGAATGGTTTGAGCCTAAAAACCTTATCAAGTCGACCCTGGATTATTTCGAATCCTGTCACTTGAGGAATGAACACAATCAGTAATTGTGATTAGGGCTTAAATTTGTGGTCATTGAATTTGTGTATATACATGTATCCACGAATTACCCAATGATAGTCTGCAGGGGCCACACTGGGTCCGCCCCCCACTACCCCACACTACTAGTGAATGGGTGATTTGCTCCTTCATCTTTCTTGGTATATGTTGTAGTTGGCGCACTTTTATAACGTCTTTTATTGAGTCTTTTAGTATTTCAGTGGAGTCGCTTTGTTGCATATGATAATATAATTATATAATCCTATCAGGTGATTATATCCCAAATACCATAATATAATTCGTATATAATTACCTTGAATTGTGAGCCTGATAGGATTATCTTGCGACATATAATCCTCAACGAATTCATGTAAACACAACTTATTGAAGCGCACTGGCAATTCACATTCTGAGATATTTCATTCTCCATTTCAATCACTAGCACACTTTTTTATTATGTATAGTCGTAGTTTAGATTGTTGCGAGATTCCGCAATGACGTTTATTTGAAAAGGAACGAGTGAAACTGTCAGCTCGTTTTTAAATTGAAGCTGCAACTGATTATTTATTCATTCAATCGCCAACTTTGTAATAGGATTCTGAGTCGGTCGTATATACATAAAATTCGAATCTAACAATCTTATACGTATGAATTGCAATAACAGAATATGCACTCATTATGCAATTCTGATTCCACCCGGTTTCCATCAACTGAGTGCATGTGTTCTTTCATATTTCAAAGGATATTCATAATTATTATGCACATAAAACCATTAGCCTCAATTATTCGTTATTTATGTTATATAGCTATATACATATTTATTTACGTTCATTTCTCTATGCATACGTTTTTCCTCATTCCCCATCGTATTAACGTAAAATAAACATGGAGTATTCTGATTGACGTACAGTAATGGAAACAGCAATAACATTAACGCTGTGGGTCATATGTAGGTGGGCATATAATATAATATAATATATATATATATATAAATATATATATATATATATATATATATATATATATATATATATATATATATATATATTTATATTTATATATATATATATATATATATATATATATATATATATATATATATATATATATATATATATATATATATATATATATATATATATATATGTATATATATGTATATATATGTATGTATATATATATATATATATATATATATATATATATATATATATATATATATATATATATATATATATAATCACACATTGACACATAAACACAGCCTATTTATATATATTATATATAAATAGGCTGTGGTAATGTGGTAATGTATTTATTCCCACAATACCACAGGTCCCACGGTACCTACGACCACTTCCTTCCCACTGTGTCATCCTTCATCCTTCATCTCATCCCATAATCTCATTGTTCATTCATCTGACGCCAATAGATCTTATTTAGCATTACATTGCGTCGTTAAACCCGATATGAATTTAAATTAAATTGAATATATATATATATATATATATATATATATATATATATATATATATATATATATATATATATATATATCCAATATATATGTGCATCATCCAAGTATTCTCAGAGACTCTTTGGGGGATCAGTTCGGTTGAATTGAAGTTATTTGTGAGCTAATATATGATGTCGGAAGTTGGAAGCCAATTGATTGATTCTGAGAAGAAAAGTTGAGGGAATGTTGAAAGTTGACAATTCATTTGATTCCATCATAACTTGGTTGGTGAGGTAGTAACTTTTTGGGTCAGTGGTATAAAACAGACAATGAAAATACCATTCCACACATGATCAATCACTAACATCAATACAAGATTCAATCCTGGACGACTTTTTATTCAATGACTAGTCATTTTGAGTATGTATTGATATCTGAAATGAAATAATTATTACTTCAAAACCGCCAAGGTTGTATTTATACGCTTATTATCCTGTACGAATATCTTTCAATGAAATACGAATTTTGTCGAAACGTCATGTTTTTGATATTATTGTTTGCTTAACGACCAGATAGGTTATACAGATAAGTTATACGGGGGTACAAATGAGCAGGTGATTATGAAACTATGAAGTGATGATTAGTGATAGGACGTTTACAAAAACCCATGCCTTATGCGGGATTCGAACCCACGCCCAGCGGTAACTTCAGTGTCTGAAGCGGTGCCTCAGCTGACCGAGCTACCGAGGGTGGCTCGTCATGTTTTTATTTTCTTTCAATGTCGTACGGAGAATGTGTTTGTTTTCTCTACATGTTCTATCGAATAAGATCAAACACCTCACAGATGGCTACGAATTACTTCAACATTTTCCGGAAAAAAAGTTGTCAAACTGCTTTATGAAAACTACAAACAAATGAGTATCGTTTCTTACAGTTACAATTCTCTCAAAATATCTCCACAAGAGTCATATCGTAAATTAATCACAATTACTTCACTACAACCTTTTTATTTACAAATTCGCTTACAACTACAGTTGTATGAAACAACTGGTGTGGTAAATAAAATGTGTACTACCACTGAACCATTCTCTTGTTACTTTACAGACCGAGCAATTTACAGTCCTCTGGATCTTGTTCGCATTGATAGTCCTGGGAAACTCCGCCGTGCTTGTCGCTCTCCTTGTGAACAAGAGAAGAAAATCCAGGATGAACTTCTTCATCATGCACCTTGCTCTTGCCGGTAATTTATGACACATTATTAGTTACTCAATATTAATGATTGATGATTTAAATTTTGTTTGATGATGAGTGATAATACAATCTTCATTGTTTACTGAATGGAAAGTGAAAGTTGCGATACTTATTATTGCAACTAATCGGTTATTATTATTCATTGTGCTTTTCATGCTCGAAAGCATGTATGTCGAGAGCTACTTTAGGGCCATAGAAAAATTTGCTATGCCCTCTTTGATCATTATAGACCGATTTGATCACATACCCCTCATTGCAAGCTAAAAATATTCTCAAAGAAAAATTATAAATATCATTGAACCTTGAACAATAATTATATAATATAACGACATTCTGAGTCAGGCAGACTGAAACACGAACCTAATAGTATAGGTGTGAGACATATTACTCTTCAACGGAAATATATTTTACTCAAATATATATAGCAGATAACTAATTATAGTTCGTGACTGATATGTATTTAATACGAGCACTAGCTTCACTGACTGCAGGAAGACACGGAAAATTACTCAGAATGACTGCTTGAATCTTCTTACAAGGTGCAACTGATTCGACTTCATTGTTGAACCTTGAACACCTGATTATTATGTGTCAAAATTCACACAGGTAACATGCACTAATAAATGCATTTGATAAGATCATTGTTTGTTTGTTGTTTGCTTAACGACCCCACCAATAGCTATGTTATACGGGGATTTTGATAAGATGAGCGTAACGAAAATTTATATATATATATATATTTTTTTTTTTTTTTTTTTTTTATTATTATTATTATTATTGGTCACATACACTGATACAGAAATAAAAACACAATTACAGCAAAAAAACATCCACAAAGTCCTTCAAAAAAGGCTTAACTGTGGGTTAAAATAGTGAATTATAAGTGCAATTCAAATTCGGACGTATTTCTCAAACATTAAAAATAATAAGGAAGTAGAAAGAAAAAAAGAAAAACATTGAGTGATTTGTTACATTCTACTTACGAAGTGTAAGGTTTCTTTGATTACTATTGATTTCAAGCAATCAAGTTACATCAAGTAACAAAAAAATTAGATAGTTGTACAATATTGTAAGAAAAAAATTATTACATAAAAACCAGTATTAAGACACTTTGATTAGAGAAGTATTTTGGCTAAAAGACACATAATACAGAATATTTTTTAAATTGAAAAGTCATAATAAAATTGATGGTATAAATAGTACACAATTATCAATCAAAAATTGAAAAAAAAAATGGGTATTGACACCCTTCTAATTTCAACAATTTGAACTGCGAGGCACAACAACATTCATGATAATGAAAAAAAAAAGAAGCAATATAAGACAATTTAAAATATTCATGATCTAAACACCGAGAGTAATTGTCCGGATGTCAATTTCCTAAATATATATAAGTTTATATACACTTGGTTTAACGACGCACTGTAATGATGACTAAGATCTATTGGCGTCGGAGTGAAGATTTCCATATAAAGAAAAATATTGGGCTGTATACAGGTCAGAAAAAAAATCAATTTGAAACTGTTTCTACATATTGGTGTTATGCCAGAATAGGTTGGGATCGTTTTTCTGAAACATTTATCGGACGGTTTTTCCGGAAAAATCGGGAAAATTTGAGAAAAATACTTGAGGACACAAAATTTTTAAGAAGATCTGAAATTCTACTGAACATGATTGGAACTATCATATACACATTTTCAGTGATTTTCACAACTATTGGATAAGAAATAACGGAGAAAATGTATTTATAATGTTGTTTTTTTACATCAATCAAAGCGATCAAAAGAAACCAATTAAATCTAAGCAACAAGTGACACCAATTGATTCAGAATTATTGAAATGAGTGATGAATAAACCAGGAAGGCAGTGACATTTCAAACGTTCGAAGTAATCCAAGATCCGTAGATATGGATTGAGCGGCAGAATATTTTTGATTCTAGATTCCCATACTTCTAAACTCATCTCACAACACATATCTCGCGTTTTCCTAGTATAATTACTCTTACATCAACTTACTGTACGTACAATATAACCAATTAAAGCCATAATGAACTTATCATTATTTAGATACTTGCTAAGTTCTGTTATGTGATCCGATATACTTTTCTAACATGAAATTGTTCTAAATACATATTAAAACATATTAAAACCGAAGCATAAAGACATTATATGATTTATCGTTTGCTCATCGATAAAGGACAGAACGATTTAACTCGATAAACCATTTTAATCGCTTTTTCTGTATGTAATCGAGTCATTAGATATACAAAACATTGTAAAACAGACCACTTTTTTAGTGATATAGAATCACATTCTATGTTATTAGCATAATCGTATGTAAAACTGCTTTAGGGAATAAGAACATTTATTATTTATCATGTATTTGAAAGGTGAGACAATTAATACCACATTCTCAGTCAAAAGGTGTGCGATATATAAGAGGTATATGCTAATTTCTTCCTTGAAATCTGAAAAGCATTGCGTACTTGTCCGTATCAAATTGATTATGATATCTAATTTCGTTAAGAAATTATACTTTTATTTTATTTCAATACTATAGTTATGCCAAGGGAACAGATAGTGTTTTATGTTATGAAAGTCATCGCAGCCATCGACGTCATCGATTTTGATCAGATATATTTGCTATTGATTAACCAAACTTGAAATTAAAATTGTTCACTTCCTCACTGTAAAAGTTGTGTACGCATTTGATGCTTCTATGATTTATTCCATTCCTATGTTTATAATGTTTTCAAAATTAAAAATGAAAACAATTTAACAGCTGCATATTCAAAATGCCAACACATGTCATGATAAACACTCACTTGGAACAAGTCCATGTATCAAAATTATTGTAGGTGCCAGAAAAATTTCAATTTACATATCAACAATCATATTTTTTTTTTCGTACTATCCCAATACAGACGTCTCGTCATCAGTAAATAACATGACCTTTTATTTTTGACAGTAGAACTTGAACCGTACTGTGTTTACCTATCATCTTGTTCAATATAGACAATAGGTCAGTGAATTTTCTTCTTTTTTTTTCTTTCTGCTATTTGCTTCAGTTTATGTATCTTTTGTCTTCCTCCATTAATATCTTTTGTCACTACCCTAAAGCATCTCAAAGACGCAAGAGGCACCCTTATATATACCTACACCCAATGAGACAGAAAATACATTAAAAATACAATCTCGGATCTACCACAACAATACTTTATTTCACAACACAAGCCATTACAAATATTTACGATTCCCTTTTCTAGCAGTCTAGAGTTATGAGCATGCATAACAGTATATCACCACACAGGTCCCGGTTTCTGTAGCATAATGCCAAGTACCAGTTCCACGCGCGCACAAGCTCAACGTAACAATAGTGGATGATACAGTAAAGGGATGCACTTGATGAGTTGAATGCATTTGCACAGTTGAATGCATTTGCGGAGCTAAATGCATTTCCAGAGTGAAATGCACTCCTGTCATTTTGCACGCCTTGCATTATTATGATGGGTTGTAATATAACGACCAAATATTAGAGTTTGGTAAATAATTCCTGAATATTCTTCCACAAAATTCAACAGAATAAACCATTGAATTAAATGTTTCATAGAAAAAGAAACAAATAAGTGTTTTATTCCCTTTGATATTCTCTAGAGGATAGTTAAAACCGTAAGGCAGCTTCTCAATTTGCAGCCATACCCTATTTTTATTCTTCATACGTCCATGACCTAAGCTACGGTTACCAAGAGGGCAAAAGTCAAGCTTTCCACCTCACTGAATCTTGTTATACCTTTCTTCTTTACAAATATCTTGGGATAAACTTGTTTATTATTATTGTATGTATAACTTTTCATATAAAATCATATCTGATTATGTCGTGCATAAGATTAAAACCTAAGGAATTCGTTCAGTTTATTAAAATCATTAATAAATTATGTTTTGACAGTTGAAGATCTTTATCAGTTTCGTGTTCATTTTTTTGTTTGACACCTAATAAAAATCGTATAAATCTTCGTATCTAACTACTGTCAAAGTGCCAAGTTGTCATAATCATCACATTCACCTGACGACCAAGTTGTTTGATGGTTATATACTTTATTAAACACGTATTCAATTTAAATAGTGCTCATATGTTCAATCAGGGAGACCGTGCAGCCTTAGAATCTGTATATGGATGTGATGATAATATGATATTATGACATAGTAAATGTATTTATATATATATATATCACATTGTAGAACCTTTATCACAGCCATATAAAGGATAACCCACATTGTGGTTTTATCCGCTCGAACAAAGTTGCTGTGATGCTATCTTGTCGAACCAACATAAAAGTGAGCTTAACTTTATTAGTGATAACAATAGTTTCAGTCTCATTGTTCATTTCAATTAGTTTTAATCAATTCACGTGCACACATTTCATTTCATGAATGATTTAATGGCACTTATGATTATTAGTGAATATATTCAGAAGAATCTGCAGTCCCTTCTCAGTCATTTTAGTCACGGTAGTGATCGAGATAACTCGGTTTACCACTGGGCTTTTATTAAATGATTAAATAACTGTTTCCAAGAGAAATTAATAACTATAGTGAGAAAACAATTCTTAAATATCCAGGTGTATTATTTTCAGATGTATTTTCATTAATGGTTGATTTATTATCGTTCGATTGATAACCCCACCCTCACTTAGGTTAAGAGAATGATAAGATAAGAATGAATGGTTTTCACAAAACCCGTGCCTTATGTGAAACTTGAAACTTCACCCGACTTGACTTGACTCCAGTTTCCAAGAAACTTGGCTTTTATATGCTTAGACTTTTACATGCTTTTATGAGAAGCCAATGTACAGATGAATATATGATTATATAGGAATATATATATTTAATATATTGCCAATATTAAACAGCCCAATATGAAACAGGGGTAAATCACAACGGTGGCAAATTTTTCAATCTTCTATCACCTGATGTCCGATCAATATCAAACTTGTGCTCTTTTAAATCCCATGTAGAAGATTTTTAAAAGAAAAGAATTTTATTCTATTGACGACTATTATAATAAAGTTGGCCCACTGTAATGAGTCATGTCCTACAACGACGAAGCATAACTTGTATCACTTGTATAACTGCCAATAAACAATTATTGTTATACCAATCGAATAATGTGATAATGGAATGAAGAGAGCTGTTAGATAGCGTGTTTTATATTTGATTCTTTTTCCACTCATAATCGAGTCGATGTAAATTTGATAGTCATCTAGCGACTGTCTATTTTAATCAAATGTGACAACTAGGAATAAAGTCGATCAACAAACAAATCTAATTAGATATGCTTTATCGAAAACCCCCGCCGAGTCGCTTACGGCACTTTCTAAGAACTACGTTTATTCACTTGGTTGATTAAAGACTTTTAATCGATTTATTTGATTAAAAATAAATCACACAT
Source organism: Brachyptera risi (assembly GCA_964007535.1). Taxonomy (NCBI): domain Eukaryota; kingdom Metazoa; phylum Arthropoda; class Insecta; order Plecoptera; family Taeniopterygidae; genus Brachyptera; species Brachyptera risi. Next base: position 22,889,791 of record OZ023328.1, read on the forward strand.
TCGATTTATTTTATATTTCTGTTTGTGAGGGCCTATCTGTTTTCTTGTTTTATTTCACGCACTTCACAGGTGATGACAAACTTTCAATACTACGAAATCATCTATGGACACGAGAACTCATCTAATTTGAACTGAACATTTTGGAGTGCAAAATCGGTTGGATACTTTTGAGAAATGAAACATTTAGACAAAAAAATACCATGAATATCCCAGAGAAGAAAACTGAATAGAGGTTTTCTTAAAATCTCAAAGTTTAACTAATTCAATCAAACGTTCTATATTCAAATACAACAAATAAAAGACAATAACCAAATACTTTTATTCGACTTCCATACGATGACCTGAACATTCGAGCTTACTCATTCGTGAGTTGAATACATGTCACGATTAGTTTTCCGTCAAGTGCAGATGAAACAAGACGTAACTGTCCTGCTTAGCAAATGATTGGCAGTTGTGAAAGTTTCGCTCAACCCCGCAAGTAATAATCCCATTAGTACCGCATCGTACCACAACCCCGTCGCATGTACTCCTGTAGATAGACGAAGTTGTCAGCAGAGCCTCTGCTCGTGTTTCGGACATGGATGAGCTGAAGGGATAGACGACGAGTCTCTTGGGTGAACTCGTCATCTCTCTAGCTGAGATGTCATCAATGGGTAGCTGGGGTGCGCGGGTTAACAGTCAGATGAGAAGCGAGAAAAAGAAAATTGCCTTATCGCACTTGAAGTTATATACCACTTTTTCATATATGGAAGAGGCTTTTGATTGGTTTGAAGGGTAGTATAGCATCGAACTGAATAAGAGAGTTCGAAAGAGTGAAAAAGTCACAATGATTATCAGGTTGTTTTACATAGATAAAATAAGAATAACTGATGGTAAAATAGTTGTTACCTGAGAAGCTCACTAGCTTCACAATCATCATTATAGAATACACACACATGTATATATATATATATATGAACCTTATTGGCCATATAGAGATTTCTCCCTAACTTCAACCATATACGTTTGTAAGATCACGATTTTAGTTTCACTTATGAATGTGTATATATATATATATATATATATATATATATATATATATATATATATATATATATATATATATATATATATATATACACTCACGTGAACAAATAAACAAATAAGTAAATAATACATAATGGGTTGACTTTTATCAAAGTTTGCAACTTCGGGGAAAGTAGCTAATACTAAATTGCTGGCCCCAACAACAAACTAGCAATGACAGACTTTATTTTATTCAGTTCGATGTCAACAGGATTATCCTTTTCCAACCCCCACAATACACCCCCACAGAAAAAAAGATCCACCAAATCCAAACCCCTTTTCCGATTCCAACAAAACATACAGATCCATACTCCCCTAAACCCCACTCTGATACGACCAAACCACTTCCAAAACTCTTTAGATACAAATCGAACTCCAAATGTGATTTAGGGAATATTGCTACCAAATCCCCAATGATATGTGGGAAGTAGAAATGGAAAATTGACAATCTTTATAGATCGAACAATTATTATCATGTAAGTTTCTATGAATGTCTATATGGCTTGACAAGATTTGAGAAGTATTGTAATGACTTACATACTGAATAGGACTGATATTGTCACACAGTAATGAATGTCATGTTCATGTTTATATATATATATATATATATATATATATATATATATATATATATATATATATATATATATATATATATATATATATATGTGTGTTAATTTATTTTTTTATTTTTTTAGTGTGTGTGTGTGTGTGTTTGTGTGTGTGCGTCTGTGTGTCTCTGTGTGTCTGTGTGTGTGTGTGTGTGTGTTGACGGAGGTTCTCGTGGCGGATGGTACATGGTAAGATGAATTTTTCGGTTGTGCCACGTGTTGTAGATGGCGGAGATCGACATTTCGAATAAATTTCATACCCCATCTTCAGGAGTCTTGCCATGATACATTTTTACTTTTATTCTTTGATAATTTAGTTCTCTAAGCTCTAGACTCATAAGTCATAACATTATTATATTCCTACTACTATCTTAGTCAATATTATTCCTGTGTAATATGTATTACTTCATTATATTTTGAGGTTTGGGTGGAAGACCACTATCAGAAGTGAACCCCGCCTACTTTGTACAATTATTGTATATATCATTATTATATTAAATTTTATATCATATTCTATTATATCATACAAAAATTGAACAATAAAGACTTACATTACATTACATTACAATTACAACATAATTCGTCACGGCAAGACTCCTGAAGATGAGAAATGGAATTCCTTCGAAACGTCGATCTCCGTCATCTATAACATGTGGCACAACCGAAAAACTCATCTCACCATATATATATAACATTATATATATAAATATATATATATATGTATATATATATATATATATATATATATATATATATATATATATATATATATATATATATATATATATATGTGGGTATGTGTTTATGTGTGTGTGTGTGTGAGAGTGTGTGAGGGGGGGGGGGGTGTAATTTCATGTTTGACTTCAAAGAACATCACAACCCTGAAATTGGATTTCAACGAATAACGACTTTCATTTCAGAGAAAACTAGAAACCTCCCTGAAATCTCAATTTCAGAAATTATATAATCAATTTATTTGTCCCATAGGACCCAGCCTTTTTTCAGTTGTGACGTAAACATTACTCGACTCCGTTTATGTTTCTATACAGAATCGGTATTGCATGTTCACGCTATGACTCATGGTATGTGGAGGACAAGAACAATTAGTTATAATTTTTGAAATCGAGATCATGATGCCTAGAATCCGTTCAATCCGAAATTAGGGAAATAAATAGTCATTTTTCATTAGAATCTGGTCTCACGGTTGACTTGTAATGTCTTTCAAGGTGATGGCTCGTATTTCAATAGCATTCCTGAATAATTCAAAAATTAACATGATCAACTAATAATTACGAAACGAGGTAAATTTCGCCAATCTCTCACATTTCAATTTGATATAGGCCTGTACATCCAATTGTGGATTTTACCTGAGATCAAAACATTTCAATGTGTAAATCTCTTTCAAGTGAAAAATATTTACGATTTTTAATACGATAATACGATTTTTTTTCATAGATGGCTTTCTCCCATCCACAGAAGATTATTGCCATGTGTGTATATGCTATACATAATTCTTCAAGACGTCGCGGCTTTCATCATTTTTTTTCTCGCTCATCAGTTAATCACCCCTTAATTAACGTGAGCATTGTTCATCTTGATAGATTTATTGTACTCTTGACTTTCTGACATGAAGGTATTTAATCTTCTTCAACAGATTTGTCAGTGGGTCTAATTAGCGTCCTTACGGATATCGTTTGGCGGATCACAGTCGCCTGGAACGCTGGTAACGTTGCCTGTAAAGTCATCAGGTTCATGCAGGTAAGATGTAATTAAAAACGTCCAACTTAGAATTAGTTTCGATTCAATCGTTCATTTTTTCAACATCGAAAACTTGATACAAATTTACTGTTCTCGAATCGGAATGGTTCTGGCAATTTAGATGTAGTCCTTCCATATCCTTATTTTACCCACATTAATAATTGAACAAAGATATTTGAGCACTTTTCAATTCAAAGTGATCAGTTCTACAAAATCGAGTCGTTTGTAAATGAACAAGCTGAGTCTATGAGTGAAAAACCATGTTGATATTTCATTTTTTAAATACTTCACGGAGCAGAAATATATATAATGTATTAATATTTTTGATGGTAAAAGGCAAGAAATTTGTCATATTCAAATATGTATCATGTGAACTAGCCGAACAATTATTTATGAATTGATTTCATTGTCTTAATTTAAAAACAATTTTTTATTTATTTATTTATTTATTTAATATTTGTCCAAATTGGACACACATATCTATTTCGTACAACAGTGGTTAAATTCTGTATCAAGTTTCGATGTTATTGAAAATAAAAACATCTTTATCAGTATTCTCTCAAAACAGTGTGCTTTTTGTATAGGTTGCTAAAAATATGATACATTCAATACTAAAAACAGGGGTATATTCTCTAAAACAAATACAAATTTTTCTGGGTCATATGCGAGGCCCACAATAAGTTTGAGGATGACAAAGTATAAAACTCACAATACGTCATGCCACCATACAGTGATCTTACCACCCTTGTAATTTATTACCGTATTTTGTTATTGATAATCATCATGTCTTTGAAGAAAATGTAAATAGTGGACTAATAAGTTCAGAGAATGTGAATAATTCAAGACATTTGCGTTGAGGAAAATATAATACAGGAGTGAAAAATTTGATATCAAACTAATTTGAATAAGCAAATATTTTTGATTAGTAAAATTTAATCAACTGAATGTACCAACACTGAATATACGAACGCAAATGAATTCAGCTCAGCTTGATGATATTTTGTAAGAGTACGGCAAAACATTTCGTTTCATCATCGTATTCACCAGAGAGCAACTTCATTATTATTGCAGTCAAATGATATAATATGTATGTTAATTGACATTCAGATGTAACTTCAAGCTTTCAATGTTCAAACAAAATGTTGAATGAAATTGTTGGTAAAAAACTCCAGCGATAGAAATCGTTGGTAAATAACTATCATACATGGCTGATTATGAATCGAGCTCAATTCGAAATCAAATTTGTGTATAAAGTAGAGTTTGTGTATATGAGTTATGAGAAATGTTGAAAATCCTAGTTGAAAAAAAACTCAAAATACAAACGTCATCTAATATTTGCATTAGTATTGCTGTATCTGTACATTTCCATCTGCGGACGAGTCACAGGTTTGGTTCAAATGAAAAACAACTTTTTGCAGAGCGAAATACAATAAAATATTACAATTCTCAATATGAACAAATTCTACCAACAAACAAATCAAAACTAACATTGGCGCAAATCCAAGTAGCTTTCCACTTGATAATCACATATCGAAACTTGAGTCAATACTCCAAAACCCACAATTAAATCAATGTTATCAACTGATTAATTCATTATTGTTGTTAATATATTATCTGAATCTTTTCTTTTTCAGGCGGTGGTAACATATTCTTCCACGTATGTGTTGGTAGCACTAAGCATAGACCGCTACGACGCCATTACACATCCAATGAACTTCTCTGGCAGTTGTGAGTTTTATTTCACGTACTATTTTTGTATTGCTGGAAAAACGATTTTCTATTCCTATTGATAGCCGTAGAACTCAAACATGCATTTTGGTAGCTAATTCAAATGCTTGGTTCAATTGATACTGAAAGTTCGTGATTGGTGTTTTCTAATGCTGCTGTATAGTCCCCGAGAGCTAGCTAATATGATCAAACCAACTTTGTGATTCACTACCACCTATGGCCCAGATATTTGATTCGCTTCGCAATAAATATCACCAGTAGTTGATGCGTGAACGATTCTGATATCTGAACATGATTTCATATAATTTTGTAGAATTACATATCGGTTGGTTTCCCCCAAAAAATCATGAGTTTCATCAACGTTGTATCAAATTTTACGAAAATTTCAATCAACTTGAAAAAGTCTCAGATTTTTTCCCGTGATTATGATAAAGTTTTGTAGTATTCGAGTATTGATTTTGATAAATGCAAAATGGTGAACCTGAACGTTTTCAAAGTCTTCATAGTTCTGAGTAAATCTTGTATGCCTTTCGATCCATACGACGTGTACAGTGAATAAAAACAAATAAATTTAAAATATGAGGAATTAAGAGACAATTCCATGACAGTCACTGCATTCATGTAATTATTATTGTGATTGCATCCATATAGCCTCCAACGATAATAACACTATGAGGATATAATTATCATCAGCTTGAAAATGCAGTAGACATCTTAATTTGTTCCTTGCTTAAGGGTGGATAATGATAATGTTAAAATAGACAAAATGCGATCTCAACAACGATTATAATTAGAATATCTGTCTTCATTATTACATGATTCGTTCTTGATTTTGTTCCGTCACCCAGTTACAAATTCCATTGTGATTGCTATTTTTTGCACGACTGCATCATAACTATCATATATATATACATTTATATATATATATATATATATATATATATACATTTATATATATATATATATATATATATATATATATATATATATATATATATATATATATATATATATATATATATATATATATATATATATATATATATATATATATATATATATATATATATATATATATATATATATATATATATATATATATATATATACAGAGGCCAAAAAAGTCTACTAAAGTTTAAAAAAATAACCAAATGATAATGATTATTACTAATATGATATTCCTTATATTGTATCTTTAAGCATTATATTCGTATAAACTTGAACAAAATCTCACTCAAATTTAATTTAATTCAATGCAATTCAAATTCGATCTCCAATCAAATTCTGTTGGAAGGGTTCGTTACATTCGGATGCTGAATAAAACTTTACTGATAACTGAAAATGATTCCCTGTTTGGAAGAACTTTGTATCAAAATGTAATAATATGCATGATAATACCCTCCAAGATTGTTACCTGACTAGGGTACTTATAGTTCATTGTTAAATACTTCGGTCTTAGAACAGAATACTTAAAACAGAACTACCTACACAGTAAATAATGATCAGTTCCCTACGGCCCACTTTTACATAACATTATAACAACATGCTTGACTTTATTAAATGTCACCGATTATATGGCTTTATTTAAAACATGTTATTTAATGCTACGAAATTATAGTGATTAGAGGCTATATTGGCAGCAGTCTAATGCAATTACAGTAGCTCGTAATTCTACGTATAGCGAAACGTCACGTCAGAATTTACTAATATACACTATTAACAAAATAAAAATGTAGAAACAAGTTAGGATACGAACAAAAAAAATCAGTTTTATGAGTTTAATGTCAAGAAAGGGGTTGGATAAGTCTCAATTATATGTATATTTCTTAGTATCTATAGTGTGTGTGTGGGCTTGAGGTGAAAATATCGAATTATTTATGTTGTACATTTTTATTTACTTCCCAAAATATTCTAAAAATCATACTTGTTCAATAAATTATTATCAAGTTATTATTTTATGACATAAAATAAGATTATCATACTATTTTTTTCCAGACCATATTCTTCTGTATCAAGTTCCGATTAAGAATAAAAAACGATAATAAACTTTAAAATCGAGTACCGTATAGTGACCACACAACACTATAAAATGATGCGTTGAGAGAAGAACATAATATGAATTTCATAATGTAATGTAAATAATCATCTATAATACCTGGAATGATTAAAAATAATTATTAATTTGATAGTAAAATTCTTTCTGCATTTAACAAGTAGTAGATCGTGATTTGAGAGCCCGAAATTTTGATGATATTCGAACTTGATTGGAAAAAATTATGAGTACCAATTGCGTACAAATATGTATCAACATAAGTGAAGATAGTGGAATTATTGCCCCTATAGACTAATATTTATCGTAAAGTAATATGTCCAACTCATCTTGATACACATTGATCAAGATCACATTTGATCACATTTGATGTACTCATGTACATCTTGTATACAATTAATATATTAATTATATCATTATTATTATTATTTATTAAATTGTATCAATATACAATTTATATTCTACCAAATGAAAGATACGAACGAAGAACTGTTTTGTGAACGCAATGTCACCGAAGCATCCAGCTATCTTGGGGACAGCATTAGTATTTCCAATATGGCTACGCTTGCTAATTCAACAAAACAAAACACGGTAGAAAAAACAATTTTTAGAAACTGAGCACAAAACTCGAAGTATTGGTGAAAGATTCCGGGGAGTTACTCTAGATTAATTGCGATCATGTAATGAGACTACGATATAAAAATTCGGATAGATC
>OZ023328.1:22902717-22927717 GCA_964007535.1 Brachyptera risi
ATATATATATATATATATATATATATATATATATACGTTATATATATATTTGTTATACCCAAGGTATAACTCTTACGACATGACTAAGTATAGTCATGTCGTGAGAGTAATACCTCGATAGCTCGGTGATGAAGCACCTGAACGGCATTCAGGAGGTCCCGGGTTCGAGTCCTGGTCGAGGCGTATCTTTTTCGATATGACTATAACATTCCAAATATCTCGATGATGGATCGCAATTAAGTAGTTCAATTATCACATTATTCCTCGTGCCTGGGTGAAGGTAAATTAGAGTACACAAGGATCTGTGGTGGCGAACAATCTGTTCACCTTGGGTGGATCTAAGCCCCCTTAAGGGCTAGCTCCCATGAAGTATCGTCACTCCAAGTATAATCATATCGTCAGAGTAATACCTCGGTAGCTTACTGGTAGAGCACCTGACCGGCGATCAAAAGATTTCGGGTTCGAGTCCCGGTCGAGGCGTACCTTTTTTGACATGACTATAACATCCCATATGTGTATTTATATATAGAGATATTTATATATATATATATATATATATATATATATATATATATATATATATATATATATATATATATATATATATATATATATATATACATATATATATATATATATATATATATATATATATATATATATATATATATATATATATATATATATATACATATATATATATATATATATATATATATATATATATATATATATATATATATATATATATATATATATATGCATTGTGTTCATGTATGTATCAGATGGTGGGAATTGTAACACAGTCACAATAAGTATTTGGAATAAAATATATGTACCATACTATAAATCAAATGATGGTCAGTTGTAGGTACTGATAGTTAGTGAATTGAACAATGAATGATTATCATAATTACATGTTACGTTTCTTGGTTACTGTTGTTATTTCAGTACAAAATTCAATTGACATTCAAATAATACCTCGTACACAATGGTCCCTATAAGTGCAGTTCACATAGAATCAAAAATATCTTAAGCCTGATTCATAGTAACACGGAACGGTTTTTTCCGTTCCAGCAAGTCGTCTGATTCATCAGTCATAGATCAATCGAATCACGCAGAATATTCCTAACTGGTTCACATTACAAATCGACAATTCAGAACTGAAGATCTCAAGGACTGAGTATAAGATTATTGGATGAGCGGATGAGCGGAGCAAAGACTAAATATCACCATACTCCAAAAAAAGTACTTTTTTTCGCTCTCCACAGGTCAAACGAAAATGCAAGTGCAGTTGAAACTTGACATACATAAAAGTTCTCATCTAATTTGATACCGTTTGCTTTCAAAGCGCAATTGCGGTTGCAGCACTTCTGAGAACACTTATTTCAAAGTTTCCAAAAATCCCATAAGAATAGAACCCAGAGGAGAAAATTCGTGGAAAATATTACCTTCGGGAAAATTCAAATTTTCCTGAATTTTCACAGAATTTCAACACAATGATAATACATTATTCCAATCTTTCACTCAATTCGGATTAGCCGTTTTTATGTGAAAAAATATATAATGAAACGTTTTTGGATCACTCAAAGCTATTAAGATACCAATCAAATCCAAGCAACAAGACTTAGTTTTAGCAATTGATTATAAACGATTAAAACAAAGTCTTCTTCATTATTATAGAAATCAATTGGAATGAAATACAATAGAAGGGCAGTGACGTAATTGTTTGGATCACAAAGTATAACCAACCAAAGATATGTTGATATGTCCTAGCTCATCCATCACCGCGGAAACACATAACGCATTTTCCTAGTTTATAAGTTCCCTGTAAGTACTACAACGGCGTTTTCAAAACGTCTATATTTTACAACTTCTCAATTTGTTTTAATCATACTCACTATTCCAACTTTCTTCGAAGTGTTCTCATATTGATTGTTCTTTTTTATTTCTTTATAAACTTCACAGACGTCTCCATAACAATAGTAGCCTTGATTCGGTTGTAATTTTAATCAGATTAGAATCTTACGATAATTGTAGTATCCAATGATTAAACTCCAACCTATCTGTCTCCAAGATATATCACCAAAAACGGGTAAACATTTAATTAGAGAAGACTAACCTAGGGTAGTAAATAAAAAAGGCATCAGCAAACATTGCTTCGACATTGAAGTTTTGGCTTCGATCCATTACTTCCCCGATGTGTATCAATCGGCAACGCGGTTCAATTCCATCCCCACGTACCTCGATGCGCTTACTTGAGCTCTCTCTCGTACTTTAGCATGTAGAATTAGTTCGTACACGCATTTCCACTCAACTTCCATTTTATTGCAACTTTTGCACGTTTATGCTATTAAAAAGAAAAAATGTCTCGATTCTAACCCTTATACAGGACTCTGCTATATGGTCTGCATGGGCGAAGAGCCAAAAAGTATCCATACGCTAGATAATTTGATGGTCAGTCATTCTGTTCAGCTTTCGTAAGTGGGATGCAGATCCATATATATACCCTGTCTGAGATAGTTATATTGCTCTAATTAACAGCAATTTATAGGCCTATTATGATATAAATCTCGTGGGAATGAAAGTTACACCACTAATTAAGACGTTGCACAAGAAGAAACGGAAACATTACTTTATAAATACCACTCATGCAGGGTAAATAACGACGCTGAAATTTAAGACAGTGTTCAAGAATTAAACGTTTCAAAACTCTTGATTCGTGAGATATATAACTATTTGGTCAAGGTTCAATTATGTAAATGTAAATGTATAGATTGAATTAATTGTCAATTATGATTCAATATTGTTGAGTCGTACTCTTTGGTGATTTTTAGTAGCATATTCATTGAAAATTTTGTTTCGTTTTGTGGTTCTACTATATTGGGTAAATGTCAGCGATGACCGTCAAAACAGCTCTAAGTGTGCCATCGTTGTTGTTGTATTATAATTTACAAACAACCAGTATTGTTTCAAATAATGATAATATAGAAAATGAATATATGTGATAAATTGTTTTGCTTAGTTTCACACACAGTGCAACAGTGTTTGCGGCCAACTGTGTTACTCATATCTTGATGAAGCCAAATTATTCCTAATTCACAGTGAATGAACTTGCCTCAAAATTTGAAAGTGATAATAGAAATAAAAAATGTCAACACTTGAATCTCCATTTTCGATGGATGTTAGAAACTGTCGAGTGAACTTTCAGATAATCTCCTGGTTGAAGATATAGGCATCTCAAGCCTATGTGAACCAACTTTTGGCAGTCACAGACAGGTGAACCTCTCCCCCCCTTCCCCTTCCCATCCCTCCTCACCAGTTATGGCCGCTACGTATCGTGAATGAAGATGTAAAGTTGTTTTCGTTATAATATGTCAATGCCAGAAATGTCAATCATCTCTATAACGACGCGTGCTACTGATCAGCATTTCAACTGTGATCTATCACCTGTCTGAAAACAATATCGAGAAATTATATCTTCGTGTTTCTTTTTGACTTGACAAACTAAACTCCATTTAACCATACTAAACTCAATTTAACTGTGCTAATACGTAACTGTGAAATCGTTATTTGTAGGTCTACTCGCCACTTGTTTCAAATCGAGATGAGATTTTTACAGCTTCTATAATTATGCCGTCAATAATATTCGCAATCAAAAAAAAATATTCATCTTTTAGAACATTCCAATTTCTATCTTGCATTATGAAAAATATAAAATATCTATAATGATGGATTAAAAATGCATGCAAATATTTTCATAATAACACTGATAGACCCTACTCAAATTTAGTTCATGTCCAGAAATAATTGTTGAAATCAAAAGAGAATATAGTAAAGAAAGTAAAGAAAGTAAAGAAAGAGAAAAAGAGAAGAACAGTCAATTCAAACTCATTGTAAACTACAATTCCTTTGCTCTAACATGAAATCTGATTATGCTACTACATTCATCGTAATATTTCAAATTGATTCGATTTTTTGTCTCTCCTTCCTTGCATTTCCATAACTTCCACATACTTTTTATACTTCACAAGTCACACGTGTGACCTATATAAAAACGCATTGAAATTCGATTATCTTTCGACAAGATTGATGAATTCATTCTTGTCAAATACATTTCACGAATAATTAAAAAATCTTCACCGAATGACTATTGACAATACTCCAAACGTATATTTGATTGATACACGTGCCATTTGATTAAACTCTAATATTTTCCCAGTCGATAAATGTAGACTAGGTAGAACTGCTTTATCGACTTTGATATTACACTTCTCATGTCGAGAAGTCAAGTAAATACTATTATTAAAACAATGCATATTATTTAGTTGAAAATGACAACCAATCGTAGTGAGTGTGTTACGCCATGTACGGCGAACTTCAGAGAATTCAATTACACCAACAGTATGTATACGTCATATATAACTAAAATCTGAATAACATTCATATTCAAACTCAGTTTGAAGGGAAGTTAAATCATTCTGTTCAGATGTGGACTGTTCAATACACATACACTATTTGTTTCATAATTTCATACTGCATTTGTTTATTTAATATTCATATTATCATATCATTATTAACGTCGAAAACGTAGAATAATTGGGGAATGACAGTTAAGGACTTGACTAGAAAAGTTGATGCAGTCGTAGGCACAACACGAACTTCACGCACCATGAAAAAACTTATTACAATGTAACTTGTTCGAAAAAAATGTGAAGAGTGAATTAAGATGTGCATAGATTATGATCGATTCAATCATTTGTGTTTGGGAAAAAATAAGCCCTGTCTTCCTAGATTGAGCTTTGAATAATTTTTTTTCGATTATTGAATAAGTGGTCATTATTGATTTTCATTGATATTCGTAGATTTATCTTCATATTTTTCCATCACTTATCGATGTCATTTTGAATACATATTATCAAGTTGTTGATTAGATTGAGAACATATTCATTTGGATATGAATCGGTATTAGGAGCTTTTTAATTCTGAATAAACGAGACCGTTTTATTGGCAACTTGTCTTTTGAAGATGGAATATTTTCTGTTTTATTTGAACTTTTTCATTGATAAAATTGAAATTGAAAATATGACACAAATTTATTATTCACAAAATGAGGTAGGATCGTTCAGATGAGGATGGGGCAACACAAGGGTGTTCCAATGAATGATGATGATTATTTTTTGCTCAACGACCCCACCAACAGCCAGGTTATACGGGGGTATGAATGACCAGGTGATTAAGAAACTATGTCGTTATGATAAGTGATAGGACGTTTACAAAAACCCATACCTTATGCGGGACTCGAATCCACGCCCAACACTTACTTCAGTTTCTGAAGCGATGCTTGATCTGATCGAGCTACCGAGGGTGGCTATCAATAAATGAATAGATAACAGAATTAAATAATAAATAGATTCTCAAATGAATAGTCTTCATTGATAAATCTCTAATCCCCATGCAAATGGATTATCAAATAATATGTTTTCCTTCCTCATAAATCTCGGGTTTTTACACCGTTTCCTAGTGTAAGGTCGGGAAAAGAATTGAACTCGAATGAATAAGAATAACCTCGTCGTTGACGCGTTCTACAAATACTAATATTCATATTAGTTGTATTTACATGGCTTTCAACAACAAAAATTGAATCCTCAAGTTCTTGGTTATTTTTCAAATTTCAAACAAATACTGGACACGGAATTGAAATTTTGACGACAGTAAGAATGGGGTTAAACAAAGCGCTCAACAAATGTCGGTAGAGAATGTTCCCAGACCCGTCCATTCTTATACATTTTCCAATGGGATGAAAAATGCATAACTACAAACTCTTATAGTTGTTGTGGATTGATGAAAATTATCTTCTCAAATCACTATATGGACTTTCACTTGATAAATGTAGGGATTATAAGCAAAGTGGACCAACCCAATCTTTTTCTCAAAATGTTCTATTCGAACCACTTCATTTGTATTGTGTTATTTTTTTTTTCAACACTAGTTGCAGAGGTTTAAACATGTGGGCCAAGCTTTCTGGCCTCCATTATATTTTGGAGCAAAACGGACCAACCCACATTAGAAGTGTTTTATTTTGACTTTTGGTTTGGTCCACTTTGCTTCTGATCCCTTCAAATATCACCTGTTGTTCTTGAAATATCAATTCCCATATATACGTTCCATGATTGAAGCGTATAGCATTTATTTCACTATTGAAACACTTGAAAGGACTGAATCCTAAACTTTAAAATTTGGAAACTATTCTCACAAACTCACACTAACAATGTCACTGGAATGTATTTATGATCACATATCTTGTGAATATATCACTAATCAAACAAGATAGAATAAATAGAAAAATGTGTAAGTTATAGTCCTCCCCCCACGCGAATTCAACGAAAATGGCAGAATAACTTAAAATTTTGCCAGTGAGAACATCTGGAAATAAGTCAAGTAACCCTTCTAAACTTCAGAAGAAGAGATAAACAAATCAGAGAGATGAAAGTATTTTGAATATCCTGTAGCCACAATCGTAAAAATATGTATATTTAAGTACAAAATGTATGCTATTAAATTGTCAAAATAAAACATAAACCTTAATATCTTTCTGGTGTATTTAAAGTTTAAATCCTCGTATATTATTAACCATGTAAATTTCCTTTGAATACGTTGACTTACTTTATTCAAAATATAAAAATGTTTATGGTAGTAAACCGTGGTACATTCGTAGTCACAAGATATGAAGGCGCGAACCACCCGTGCGTCAGTGGTAAATGATAGGAGAATCATTCAATGGGAACATTTATATGTAATGAATACAACTATATAGAGTTGTTTCAACTCTTTTTCTATGCATGTATATATATATATATATATATATATATATATATATATATATATATATATATATATATATATATATATATATATATATATATATATATATATATATATATAATCATTGTACAAACAAAATGCCAATGCTGAGAAAAATAATTCTTCACTCATCGTTTCATGCACTCAACTATACTAGTATCCACGAAAGAAGGAGAGATCAAATATGATATGTGAATATGTTGTACCCCATGATACAACATAGATCGATTGGACCGCAGCCTGATTGTATCGAGTTCTCTAAGGCAGAAGGATTCAGAAAAGGATGATAATATTATATATAAAGATTTTACATAGCTTAAGCACCTAGGCTTTATTTAGCTTCAATATAATATATTAATAAGTACAATAATAATTACTTACAGAATAATATCCGAAGGCATGGAATACCTTCCATGAGGTCTTTGGATAGACTCAGATTCAATACGAACTATGTTCACTTCTTGGCTTTCCGAGTGTTGATGCTTCCATCATCGGTATTTCCCGTCATGGTGCTCGCAGCTTTCTCAAAAATTGTACAAGTCTCCGTGCGAACGCGGTCAAAAAGCTTTTCCGGTATAGTGGCATTTACAATCCCATGTAGGCCCAAACGCAAGGCGCATTTTCTCGCATTTCTTTCTAATATCAACTGATAAGTCGATCAATCTGCTTTGTCGGGGTGGCTATTTTGCGCTAGAGCGTTTGCTTTTGGTCCCGAAGTCACCACTTATAATTGTTCTTTACTAGGCAAACGCGTTGTTTCCGCGTTGATGGATGAGCTGGAACAATATATTGACATATCTTTAGATTGGTTATATATATATATATATATCCACCTTGAGATCCAAACAATTTCGTCAATGCATCCTATTTCCTAATTAATTTCTATGATAATAGAAAAGGTTTTAATCGTTCACAATTAATCGGTGACACCTGTTGCTTGGATTTAATAGCTTTGAGTGATTCACAAAAATTACATTACATATTTTTTTACATCGAAACGGCTAATCCTATTTGAGTGAAAGTTCGGAATAATGTATATTATTAGGAATAATTATAATAATATAATAATATCATTATTATCTTGAAATTCCGTGAGAATTTGAATTCTCTCGGATGAAATATTTTCAACGAATTGTTTCCTCTGGGTTATTCTTATGGGATTTTTGAAAACAGTTTTCTCAGATGTTGTTCAACCGATTGCACCTCCAAACTATACAGTATCAAATTAAATAAAGACACTTGTGTATGCCAAGTTTCAACCGATTATGAATTTTCGTTCGACCTGTAGAGCGCAAACAAAAAAACAAAAAAAGGGACTTTTTTCGAGTATGATGAAATTGAGTCTTCGTTTCGCTCATCCAATGATGTTCTAGTATCCTTTTCTGTTTTCTGAGAAATAAAATCAATATCCAAAGTTAGGTTGCCGTAAGAATTACTATTACGGGGAATTGGTTAGGTCACAGAGAAGCTTCATGGTTACTGTTAGTTGAGTTGGATTTGTGTATACTTTAATGTTTTCTTCGTATATTCCACTCGGGTTCGGTTGAAGAAAGTTCACATCACATTGCATCTTCTTTAGAGAGAAGGTCATATCCTACTTTTAATTTCGCAATAATTGGAGTGAATGTAGCACTTGCATTGGGCCAATACGGAATTGTGAGGTCGCCTCACGGTAGTTGATGACTCGATTGCTGTTGTTTTCCGTCATGGTTGCGATATAGTGCTCGCAAATAATGAAATAGTGTCATCAAATAGTATATGTGTATATTTTGAAAGTCGATTAAATATCGGATCAGATTTGGAGCTACAGGAAGTTTCTACAATTTCTAAAGTTTGTACAATATTTTCAGAAAACCTACTTATGAGTATATTTATAATGAAAATACTTGATGAGTGAAAATAATATCACCATATTCTCAATTTCTTCACTGAACATAAATGTCTACCACTAATGGGCTCCCGCTCTTACCCGAATAATATGTATATAAATATATATATATATATATATATATATATATATATATATATATATATATATATATATATGTATATATATATATGTATATATATATATATATATATATATATATATATATATATATATATATATATATGTATATATATATATATATATATATATATATATATATATATATATATATATATATATATATATATATATATATATATATATATAGTGCATGATTTGCATAATAGTAGAGTAGAATAATTGGAACAACCTTTACTCGAATCAAATATAATATGAATGTGAGTCAAACGCACTGAACAATTTATACTGTGTGAAATTCGGGATTAATATTTAATAGTGGAATGAAATGAAATGTAATGAGTGAAATGTGGTGAAATATTCATGCTAGTTTTAGGATGATAGTAATAACAACGCATTCACACGGTACAATAAATACCGGAATTATATGAATTTCCGTTGAAAGGATCGCGCGGTCGTGTGCGCTCATTCATTCTCATGAATAATTTAAATATGATTATTATTATTTTCATAATACATCTGTTATGATATTTTAGAATATGATTCCGTTCAATAGAATGAAACAAAGTACAGGTCCTGTATTATTGAATCAAATAAATAAATATTAACAAATAAATAAATAAATAACAAAATAAAAAAATTAAAATTTAATTTAATTTAATTTAAATTTATTTAAATAAATAAATAACAAAATATTTGATTTTGTTCAAATAAATATTACCTTCTAGTAAAATAAATCATTCATGTTGATTATATCAATCTATGAATGAACCTACATTCACGTCAACTGAATTGACAGGTTGAAAATCCAAGATGTTAAGAAGTAAAGTTGGCAGAGAGATTATTTGTATTACTTTTCTGCATTTCATACGATACCTTCGCTCATCTTACACAACACATATGCTGTGTTTTTCTAGTCATCCTGAATCCATTAAAATCTAGCGATGAATGGCAGGTGACCAGATGGACAGTTGCCATGAAATGATCTCTATTCCCGCCCATCGTTACTAGTTGAATAAAAAATTAAATGAAAGCAAGTGTAATTAGATGAATGTATAAGTGAAGATTGCATTCATCAAAACAGGAAAAATGTGTATTTTTTACTGTGAATGTTTTGTTGTTTTAGTATAGAAACGAATCAGCTTCGAAATTTGACTAAACACATAAGCATTATCAGACTCTTGAACTTATTTTTAGACTGTGAAAGTTTTGGTGAAATCATTGAGTTTGAGACCACTAACGAGAAAAATCACAATAGGAAATTATATGAAAAACACCATGGTGAGAATAATCCATGGGAATTTTAATAATTTGAAATGTTTTTATGATTTTGAATGCAGAAACGTAGAATTATTGTTAGAGATGCCAACCACCAAATCAACCACAGTGACGGTGATGAAGATGATTTCTTTTGGAGCAATCAAAAATAAATTTGCTTTCGATCACATTCACTGTGAAAGTGCTCAATTGATACAATTACAAACATGGGCACAAGCAAGTACGGACGACGGTATAAACATAATTATTATTGTTATTGGGTAATATCTTTGAAAGAAGAAGTGGAGAATACAATATATTCAAAAAAAATGTGAGTAAATTATGAAAATGAACAGTTCAGAAGTCCATTGGCTTCTAGATGTTTAAATTTATTTTCTTTGCGATCATATATGGCCAACATCACTTCAGATTTCAAGCCTTACTAGTATTCTATATCCTATATATTTTGTGTCTGTTTTTCAGCCCATATTTTCACTTTCCGAACTGTTTTTAATAAATCGTAATTTTCCACTTATTGTCCTGGCTTTGTATTTTCAAGTGCCCAAAGACCCCCACCATCAGTTACCCATATGGGGCTACGAATGGCCACTCTCATTCGACGAATTAACGAAAAACGATGAAGAAATGATTATATTACTTTCACAAAAATCTATGCCTGTAACCGACCGTAACTTACTACCGTCTAGCGTCAAATTTCCATCATAGTGACTTGACTGTGAGTTCAGATGTTAACGTTTGAACAACTTGTTTCATTCTAGCAAAAATCCGTATATTTTTTTAATTCCAATTCCGGCATCTTATTACAATAATTTATGGGTTGATACACCAAAATTATTTCCCAGTGAACTGTGGAGCAAAAACCGTAATTAATTACTGAAAGTTCTTCATATGTTTGGTTCTTATGTGCATGTTGATTTACTTTGTGTTGTCATCAATATGCGATAAGTAATAATTGTTTTTGTTTCCCTTCACTATTTGGTTCTTAACGTTCGCAATCTCATATCAACCATTTTTATCATTTCTATTATTTGTTGAGGCAAAATCTACCCATTCGAGGTCATTGTTATTCAATTTATATTTATTCTTTCTCCTTTCCCCCACACACACAGCTTCCGCTTATGTGGGTATCATTATTTTTCAAAACGATCAAATAACTAAACTCATTTTATTTTCATTATTTCAATTTATCATTATTTTTCATTATTCCCATTTAGTATTCTCAATTTACTCGAGTGTGAATGTATAATCATATGAATCTGTCATGTTTAGTTTGAATATTATTTGTAATGCTTCCGTTAACATGTGGTTTGTTATAATGATAAATGTTGAATAAAAAAAAATTAAAAAATATATATATTATTTCACTGCGTCCGAGTGGCAACCGTTCTAGTGGCATTGTTGAATAAACTTTCCTATCTCTCTGTCTCTCTTTCTGAGTACATTTGTCTGTTTTCCAGGACAGCTCCAATGCTGGATCGACTTCTCCGAGGCATGGCAGTGGCAACTGTACATGTCGTTAGTGGCAGTCTCTCTTTTTGTCGCTCCAGCACTCATTATTTCCGCGTGCTACACTGTCATTGTCACTACTATTTGGAGTAAAAGCAAACAACTTACTCCGGACCCGAACAGGAGGCATTCAAGGAGTACTGGTAAGTTGAAGAGAAAATCTAATATTTGATGACTGATCACACAAGTAATGTTATCTACCTCTAACTAGGATCCAGCTTAATTTCTAAACATTTCATCTAAAACTGGTGGGAGATGTTATTATGAAAGAATCGATCGTGGATTTCTGAATAGTGAAGAAGTTATATAGCATATATTAATATTTGAATTGTTCGACATTCGAAAATATCGTCTTCATGATTTTCAGTAATTATCAGCTAAAATGTATTATTATAATGGTAATCAACGAATTACTTGTTCAAGAGATAGTTGTGTAGAAGGAAATGAGATTTGCTGGGAGTTTTTGAAATCTTGATGGAATTTTGATTTTTTTTTATATCAATTAAGTCACTTAATTTATTTTGGGTCAGGTGAGAGCATCATGAACACATCCCACTACTTCCCAGTCGTTATTCAAAAATGTCATACACCGTGCAGCGAGATGTCAGGGACATGCGGGTTGAATAGATTTTTTCCAATTATTCGACTCGGTATGATCCATAATTTCTGAATATTTTCATATTTATTTATTATATCAAGATCGAAAAGTTGACATGAAGTCATTGATCCCCTATTCAAGACAAGGATGACAAGGTATAGGATGATTTGAACGGGAAACAACAAGAGCGTTTCAAAATACAAATTCAGAGAGCAAAACGATTCATGAATAACCATTCCTGAAATAATTCATTCATTATTTCGTTACAACAATTGTTCATGATCATATTGATATAGCAATAACATAACGGTTAATATTTCTAAAATTGTAATTTTTCATTATCAGAGTTATAAAACCCGAATTTCAAATGGCATAGAAGTGAAAGAAACTTGGAAAGAAATTTCAAATCATGAAGATGTAGTTTTCATTGACATTTCAAAATCATCAGCCCAGTCATCCAAGGCAGGACAAAATACTATTTTGAATTTTAATAATAGTAGTTATCGACACCACACTGCACTATTGTTGTTACATTTTTCAGAACAAATTAAGCCTTGTGGAAATATCACACAACTTCAGTACAATTGACCATTGTAGATCGTCCGCCTTCGTGATGTCACGAAATATAAAAACCAATCAAGTGGACAGTGAAGCAGGGAAAATAGGGAAATAACCAATCAAGGTGTCTAAAATTTCCCCTGCTTTGTATAAGTCACGCCCATCTACAATGGCCAATTTTATCTTCATGGAATTCTTTCAATGATGTCACACATTGTTATAATAAGTGAACAGCAATGTCCCCTAGATTGTGTTTCCCAATCATACCTTCACAATTACTCAATTAGTTTGTTTGCTTCCAACTTTCATGATTGCTCATGGTATCCTTGAAAATATGCTTTCACGTTATGAGTGACAATCTTGTCGTTAATGTATCAAATTCCATCTTGGATGAAGAAGAATTTAGCTGATAGAATACGTCACACGTAGAACTGGACTTTTAAAAAATTTTCGTGGTTTCAAATAACAAATTAGCTGTTGAACTTGAAATTATATCATTCTGGGGAAAAATCTGAGGGACAACATTTGGAAAAAAAAGACAGTTCAAACTTTCGAAAAATCTCACATGAATAAACCAACTCGATTAAATAAAAAATGGTAACGTTTATTAGTAAATGAATACAAGAGTAGGCCATACAGTACACCTTGATATAAATTCATACATCATTCAGACTATATATATATATATATATATATATATATATATATATATAAATATATATATATATATATATTAATAAATTCATTTGCAAATGCAAATGATTCAATGCAAATGCATGCTTGATTCAGTCTCAATCTACATGAAACGGATGCTATTCTCAATAGATCCAAACAAAAATGACAGTCAAAAATATTTTCAAAAAATGAAATGAACTCAAATACGTGAATTATATCAAATCTCTTGAATCGCTTAAAACATGTGCTTTTGAGAGGCTGTATTTGATGAGCGTAGCGAAGTCTCCATCCCACTCTTATAGGGCTTTGTCTGTGTGTTTTTTTTTTTTTTTTTTTTTTTTTTTTTTGTAAGCACTCTACAGGTCGCAAGGGTTGACTGTTAACATGAAACTTTTTTTGTACACGCAAACTCATCCAATTTAGAACTGTATAGTTTTTGGAATGAATCGGTCGAACCTATTTTGAGAAAAATCATCTTAAAGTTTCTAAATACCCCAAAAGATTTGGCTGGGCGGAAAATGTTGAAAAATAAAATCTCTCCAAATCAGATGAAATTTTCTCTAAATGTGTATACATGGATTTTACACATCATCACGATTTTGTAAGCAATTCTGATCAGTCGTTATAAAAAAAAAAAAAAAAAAAAAAAATACAGGCGCTAAATGACCTCGCTGTCGATGCGCCTTAAAACTCTAATATTCATTCATTTGAAGAAAAAAAAATAAAATGACTGATAATATTCATAAAATATATCATACAAATTGTGACAGAATTAAGTTGTCGAGATTCACTGCTTTCTAGATTCAAGAGTTGACCAACAATGAAGTATTTTTTATATGCGTCAAGGTGTGTAGAATACCAGAGTAAATAAAGTGGCAAGATTAGAACTACTTCAACGACTTTTATAGCTTATTCAGATATCAAGGTGTGTAGAATACCAGAGTCGATAAAGTAGCAAGGGTAGAACTACTTCAACGACTTTTATACCTCTCGCACATCTTACAACGCATATTTCGCGTTTGACTAGTTTATTGATAACGACTGACACTGCCCATAAAATTAAACAGGGAGACGCTCCTGCCTCATGGCGTACCATGACTTGGGCCTCATTTTATCAATAATAAAAATGTGTTAAGTGAGCCAATTTGTTAATTAGGGTACAAAAATGCAATTGGTAACCAAGGGTAATAACAAGCTAATCCACTAATCATAGCTTAATCAACAAATTTATTATTCGTAAAATGGGACCTTGGTAACCGATTTTTGCAAATCGGACCCATGTCCATGCTAAAATGGGGAATATCATCAATAATTTCCTATAATTAATCATTCAAGATCGCCCTTGTGGTGCCCCGTCCAAACGATCCTATCTTTCATCCATAGCCTCAATTGGGGAACAATGATTCTGTATCAAGTTTCTATGTTATTAAAAAAAAAAATCCTAAGAAATTAGCTCTAATTGAAAATGAAAAAGAATCAGATTCAGTTATATTTAGATTCTATAGTTACCTTATGAATTGATAAGAATATTTCATACATGTTACCCATGAGTGAGAGCTTCATAGCAAATAAAGGCATGAATGACTGGACCTTCAGATCATTTCAACCAAGGTGTGTAAAACCATAGTACAAACCTACATAGTACATTATACATAGTACAATACATTGTACATAGTAATACAATCTAGTACAAACCATAGAAATATCTCCTCATCCTCCACATGGTATATTATGCCGCGCTCGTCTGATAATATAGAAATAGCATATTTCACTTATTGACTGCAAGTAGTTCAATAAGTCATACTCAGACTCGCATTTATCTATACATGCAACGTTCAGAACATGATTTGCGTGTATAATAAATAACAATTATTTTAAAAGTTTTAAATTTAGCTCTTCGACCTACT
Source organism: Brachyptera risi (assembly GCA_964007535.1). NCBI lineage: Eukaryota > Metazoa > Arthropoda > Insecta > Plecoptera > Taeniopterygidae > Brachyptera > Brachyptera risi. The sequence goes on from OZ023328.1 coordinate 22,918,112, forward strand.
TACACTATACATGGCAAAAGATTAATATACATACATACTTCCAGTATTCTACCCTTTCATGTAAATAATATGCTTCAACTTCAAACGTAAGAAGCAATCCGATTGCATGTCTCATCATAATATACGACGTGCATAATAAAATTGAATAGAAAGAGATGTTCAAAATTGAAAGATCAGCACAAAAGTTACATTTTTACTTTTCAAGATGAATATATCATATGTTTTGTAGATGATCTGATGTCAGGAAAGCAATATAAAATATCTTCCTCTCCCATATATTCATTATTTGTCACTTGGAGATGTCTGAAATAATTATTTCAAATTCTGAAATAAAATGAATGTCGCCCTCTCAAAGTGAATGAATTTCATATACACTAGGAAAACGCGTTATGTTGCCGCGTTGATGGATGAGCTGGAACATATCAACTTATCTTTGGATTGGTTATTATATATATATATATATATATATATATATATATATATATATATATATATATATATATATATATATATATATATTTATATATATATATACACCTTGAGATCCAAACCATTACATCACTGCCATCTTATTTTTCATTATTAATTTCTATGATAATAAAGAAGGCTTTATTTTGATCGTTTACAATTAAGTGGTGTCTCCTGTAGCTTGGATTTAATAGGTATCTTAATAGCTTTGAATGATTTATAAAAATTACATTATATATTTTTTTACATCAAAACGGCTGATCCGATTTGAATGAAAGTTTGGAATGATGTGTATCATTATTAGATTGAAATTCTCTGAGAATTTGAATTCTCTCGGATGAAATATTTTTCCTGAATTTTTTCTCTGTGTTTTTCATATGGGATTTTTGAAAACTTTGAAATGAGTTTTCTCAGATGTGGTTCAATCGATCGCGCTTCAGAACTATACAGTATCCAATTAGATAAGGATACTTGTGTGTGCCAAGTTTCAACTAATTTTGAATTTTTGTCTGAACTGTGTAGCGTGAACAAAAAAAAACAAGTACTTTTTTTTCGGGTATGGTGAAATTGAGTCTTCACTTCGCTCATCCAATTAATAGGTGCCTTGAGAACAGAGCTTCAATCAAATTCTTCACTCAAAAAGTGTGATATTTTATTTTCATAGAGAAAATACTTATGACGAAAAACTTATGGAGCTTATGGAAAAACTTACTTATGGAGAAAATACTTGAATACTTATACTTACTTAGTTACTTATATATTCAATATGCTGAAGAATTTAATATTCTGAGAAATGTTATATTTTGAACAAATTGTATCAAACTTCCAGAATACGAAATTACTAATTAGACAGAGCTTTTAAACTTCGACTCTCAAGTAGAAACAATCCTATGAGGTGGTCAGAAGCCTACTGGTATAAATGACATTTGAAAAGAAATTAGTCAGGTATTGTTTATCATAGCTAATATAGACTAGTCTTTTAGAAGCCAGAGAGAATAAGTGCTATTTCAACTGAGTTTCAAGTTGGTGGCAATTGTGGTTTGATTCAAAAACAGCACTTATTTGCTTTGGCTTCTAAAATACTATTATATTAGCTCTGATAAACAATAAACAACTCATTTCTTCTCAAATGTCACTTATATCAGTTGACTTCTGACCCCTCCCATGTTAACACATTCAATTTTATTACTCGGTCACCTATTTTCATATTTTGACCTGACTTTTCACAAAAATGATCAGGACAATACCGAGTAGCATATCAAATCTTGAAATTTTGAAAACATGTAGCGAGCGTTTCGTAACACTATTTCTATTCTCAAAAATGTTTAATAAATGAAAGAAAATTCGAGTTTCACAGCGCGTCGACATCTACGTCATTTTGCGCCGAAAAATGTAAGAAAAATACAAATGAATAGATAAATTGGTTACAAAATCATTGATTTTTCAGTTGACCTTTTCGATCCGAAAGACCCTTCTACAAATCGTTCCCGAAGACCTACAATATACTCCTACACGTCAGAATTGAATCAAATTATTCTAATAGAAGAAATTCACACTTGTATAGTATGTAAGCAGTTCGAAATAGCAATTTCGGCAAGTCACACAGAAATGTCACCTAAAAAATCACGCAGTTAATGGATAATCATCATCAATTATCTCGCTCATAGATTCGAAACGACTGAAAAGTAAATGAAAATCTGGCACCTCCACCAACAATCTCTTTTTTCATTAGAGATTTGTTCATTGAATAAATTATGCCAATTATGTGTGAGTATCACACATGAGTTTAGGTTAATCGCATGTAAAAGTCACAGTTCGGGCCTATCACTCATTTTTTTTCTATTTTGTATCATGATAAACTTTGCATCTGCTGTCTGTTAATGAAAAGAAGTTGCCCGAGAGACTTATTTCAAAGTGGAAGATATCAACATTCGTCTGTTTTGTTTACTCTTAATACCAATGCTGATAATGTCCGGATATATATCACAGAAACGGTTTTTACTCATAATGTGTTCCGGACTTTCGGAAACTGAAAGACTGTTATCTGCGGCGGAAAGTTATGGTCACCGACAGCGCAGCCCTGGTGTTGAATTTCATTGTTTTTAAATAATTAAAATGGGGTGGTGAGATTGCCCTTGTGGTGTCCCGTCCAAACGATCCTATCTTTCATCCATAGCCTTGATTGGTAAACAATGATTTTGTATCAAGTTTCGATGTTATTTAAAAAAAAAATATCATGTATACAAATGAATATAAAAATTAGTTTAATTAGCTTTCGTAATGTTTTAGCGAATTAAATTATTATGGTTATATCACAACACTCAATGCATGAACAATTTCTTTTTAGTTTGCAGGTTAGGTTTCTATGGTAATATTTAAAACAAAATGCAAATGGGCCTTACAGTTTCTATGATTGTGTATTTCTATCGATTCATCGTTTTTTCTCGTGTAAAAATTATTCATGGCGGGACAAAACTAGAGCCTTACACCATTCATTATGTATGATAAGTGCGTGTGCATAAGAGGTCAACAATATAAAACTCTTTATGACATGATGCACTGAACATGTCCACAATCTTCATGCCCAACATGAAAATGTCACAAGTACGATATTCTCACCTGGGCCTATGGATACTTTTCTCAGTTGTGTTAAGATGAAATTCGTGAAGAAATATTGCGCGTAGGTCCATATATTTCAATTAGCTCTTTCCTCCGTCGTCTGATGTTAAGCCTTTTGACGTTACAGAGAAATATTGTGTACTGAAGGTGAAGTAAAATGCTATTTTTCAACTTCCTATTACGTAATATACTACATTTTTTCCAAAACTTTCCACTTTTGGCATGAGCTATATGTGCAATCAAAATTTACATTCAAATTGATTGAATTCATTTAGATTTTAGATTTCGAGAATGGAATAAAATTGTTTCATTTCATTTAATACCGAAAAAATTACACCGTTAAATTAAGAGAACCAATTTTGTCAATAATTGGATATGTTTTCATGAAACAAGCGTACTAATATTTGTGACTTATGTGTATCATGATCTGGTTCATCCAGGATATATAGAATTTATCCTACAAAGTTATTTTCTCATTTTTCTCTCATTCTGTTCTAAACCGAAACAGATGAAACGTCACGCCGTCTTCAATGATGAGAGATCATCAAAGTGCATAACTCTCAACTGGAAGCCGCACGCCATTATCCACGTCGTAAATGTCTCTCGAGTGTTGACGATTGTGTTTTTGTAGCAGCGGTTCACGGAAAGAAGACATGATTTCAGTCAATCTTCACTTCACAGAAGTCGTTATCATTTTCTCTTCAGCGAGATTGACACCTAACAATAAACATACACCATTCAATGACTTTCCTCATTCTGATATAGGAACTAATTGGCAAGACCTGTAACAACATCGTTAAGGCGATAATAGAATCCGTGACCGTTTTCGTCTTTATTGAATCAGTCCGCACGGAAGTTCGGACTAGAGCTCGCTCCAATGAATTATTTGGTTGAACGGAGCAATCCGATAAAACCACTTATAACGTCGTAGATGACCTGGGTTTGGCGAGGTAGATAAGTGTCATGGCGGATAGCAGGGGGTGAATTATTCGAAGCAGATTGCGTGCTGACTACCGGCTAGTCTGTCTGCCTCTGCGGAAAATCACGAGTTCCGGAGTTTTAAAGGCGGTGGTCGCCCATTCCCTTGGCAGAGATTTCATACGTTTCAAACTATCCCCCTAGGGAAGAGTGAAATCGATGGTATTATCGATGTCATCGTCACTGCATTAAGGAGAAAAGTAAAACGATGATGCGGTCGGTCACCATTCACAAAACCTATAAATTATGTTATGAAATCTGTGCTCCCTCGAGCGAATGTTCGGTGCTTCGGTTGCCAATAGTCAGATATGCGAGTCACCTCGTAAGGCATACGGTGTCGATAAAAAGATGTGAGTGATGCGCTTGGACTAGTCGGGCAGGTCGGGGATTTTCACTCCATTAGATATCATACTTTGTACTTATTTGATCTGTCGTCATCCATGATACCATCTAAAAAGAACAAATCCAAGAAAAAACATGCAATGGAGTTTATAGTTTGTCAACTTATTACCGATTATAAGATATTAATTATTGCTAATAATAATCACAATATCCATAATCTGACATTTATTTTGGATCTGGACCCCGATTCAACGATTTTTCTTCACATTGTGCCTAACGATCTCTCATTAACCATTTGAGTTGATGTGTGTAGATTTCATCTATATCAAGTTTTAAGAGGAAAATAAGCTTAATTCAATTCCTCACAAATACTTTGGTGCCAGCTTACTGCGGAGCTTGATACTCTCATACCCTTTACCCCTCGTATATGATATCCAGTCTATAATTTAGAATTTACTGAATGTTACTTCATCCACTACGTTGAAATACTGATAATGAAATTATTGAAAAAATCACATCACCAGTATTATTGTCATTCTACTTTTGATAATGATGGTGAGATGTTTGTTTTCATATAGATTTGATAATTGTGCTAATGAGCAACAACTACGTGAGTGCTTGTGGTATTATCAGGCCACGTAGACAAATACGAGAACCAGAAACACGAAATTTAGCATAGAGTTCATGCAGCCACCATATGACCATATACACTAAAGATATACCCTACCTATGATAATACTTTGCAGAATATTACGTATTCATATTATATTCTGAATAGTTTTAGATCGCATTTACCACAGCCACATATGGCTCAGCTGCCAAAGCGCTTCCTTTGTGTGATTCGGAAGGTGAGGGGCATATCGCCGTCAATGTCTATCTTTACAGGGGTTTATCGTGATTTCCCTCTGTGGTCTAGACTAGTGTCGGAATAGCACTTCGAATAGAGGCCACGACCACTTTCTTTCCACTGTCCTTTGGACTCCTTCCCATTACCCCGGAAAATGTTATCTCATAATTTCTCATCCATCATCTCATTAACCAGGCCAATAAAAAGCCATTCAAGGCCAGTAAAGAACAGTATTGCGTTGTTAAACATGATATACTTTTTTTTAATCATTCACTGTAAGTTGGTAAAGTCAAATTGTTATATACCGCATCAAGACCAATTTCCATTTTTTCCGCAGAATTTGGTTATTTCTCACGGATCTTGATCAGATTAATTTATTAAAACTACCACACACGGTGAATTAATAATATTAAATTGTTGAAGTTATAATATCCATAAGCTCCGCCATTGTTGTCACATTGCAGCAAAACTACTACCATTCAGTTTCACCACATCAAAACAAAGATAACTCAATGAATTTAAATGTTGAATACGAGCACCAAATCTGTGCGCACACGTAGCTCAAGGACAGTAAATACGATGGATTGGAATCCATTCTAGTTAGAGCTGCGATTAACTATAAATATAACGCAATCAATGACGACCCCAATCCCGGAATCTCTCAATTAAACGAACACAACACAACACCATCTCAAACTAACTTAATATGAATGTTATTTACGATTACCATAACCAAAACATAGTTTAATGACGAAGAATACAATAGTTTTCACAGTCACTGAATTTGAGTGCAAATGGGTGTAATACTTAATATAAACAAAGTGAATTGCTGTTGAATAATCATAGTATGTAAATGAAAATGAAAATGAAGTCAAATGTTATGAAAAAGATTGAGGAATGTCCAGCAATGGAATGTCAAAGCACCGTCACTGTCAGAGAAACTGTCATCATAGACCCCGGAAATCAACTCGTCAACACGGAATGGGTTGTACAGAGCGGTTATCGTGTCCTTGAAGAATACATAAATAGACCTACGTTGGTCCAGGTCAGGGATGGTACATATCTACATAGAAATTCACACAAATATCCGTAATAGTGTGACACACTACGGATAGCGTGGGTTACATTTATTTGTCCTCATTATCACATAATGATCCAAAACTCAACATATCCATATCACACGAATCAAAAATCATGACGAATGACGACTACCCCGGTCTTATACTAATTGACAACTGACATTGACAAGTGATACCCACATGGTACTTTATTTAGAAAGACAGTTGGTATAGCAGTTCAAATAAGCGCCAAAATGTCAAACAATCTCAGCATTATAACTAATAAATAGCTGACACACACACACACACACACACAACCAGCCAAATTTAAACGAGCACCAAATAAACGTCATTCACAAGTGTATAATTATAGTACATAAGTACATAATTATGACCAAGATATATAAGAGAACAACAAAATAAGTGGGAAAAACTAAAAATTAGTCGCGATGACATAAATGGCAATTTCACCAAAAGTCACCAATTTCAAATAGTCGAAATTTAGCCAATTTCTCAATAAACTGTGTATGACAAGATCGATAAGATTCATATATTATTATATAGAAATATTATTTTTACTTCAGGAAATGAGAACAAAAACACTATACGATTTATGATGAATAATCCACATGAATGAAAATGCTGAGACTTACATATTGTTGAATATGATGAATGCAGTTTATAGGGAATGCAAAACTGAAAAACTTTAACCTAAATCTGAGACCATCAATATTCTTAATAACCTAAATACCACTTTCTTGATTTTCTTCCAACGAAAAGAGGCAGCTTCAGCTCAATATTCTCAGTAATAGTAATGGTCAGCATTTTCAAAGAACAAGAAATATTTGTTCATTTTCCATTTCCAGGACAAAGTGTATTCATTTGAACATTTGTTAGCTTTATTTGGATGTACAATGATAAAGAAGCGGATTACGAAGTCTGTGAAAAGAATGGAAAATGTTGCAATAAATCTAGCACGACAAACAATATGGCTTTTAAAACGTTATTATTATTTATGTGTACTTCACGTTCTTTCTTTCGCATCTTTCCTTAGAGAAACTTCCTCTGTGAAGAGAAATTTGAAACAGAAATTATGTCATTTGTCATTGCTTTACATCTTTCCAATAGAAACTCAGTAATGGTAAAGTTAATCAGAACGTGTATACACGTTATACACGTTATAATATTATGATAGATACGGAACTTATTGTTTTTCAGAGTGAATCTATGACAGAGGATAAAAACTGTATCATTTGTAGTTTTTTTTTTAGATCGATGGACATTGATTTACGATTATGGAATCGGTACAAGCTGCGCTCTAACTATTTAACAAAGTCTCGAAGAAAACCTATACAAATCTAGACACAGCTTCTGAACTTCGAAAAGTTGATTCTTTTAATAAAAACTTTGAAAACTCATTGTTAATCTGAGCACGTTCCAAAATGCCATAGCTATGATAACTTGTTGGCAAAGTCGATGTTCAATGTATATATACGACATTCAGGGGGCGATTGGGCAAGGGCAGGAGAGGTTGCTTCACAAAATGTAACAAAACAACTCATCTTCCACTAAACTAAACGCGGACTCATTCATCGACTCATTGATGTTCATTTCCTCTTCCGACAAAGATTAAGGGGAAGTTCTTTATCTGCTATTCTCCATTTGTCTTGGGTATTGTAGTTTTTATTATTAGTTACTCAAAGTCCCTAGTATATTTCTAGAAACGCAATATCTCAATAAGAACATATCAAAATGACTTGGTTATACAGGAAATATATATTATGATTATTACGTATGATATACTTGTACTCACGTAGAAAGGTCACTTACCAACTGAATCCATTCGTATAAACTTCGGTAAATAGATAATACATAATCTAGCTGTAGATTTGAACATTTAACGCCTTTTAAAAGTATAGTTGTGCTTATATAGTGATAAAATAATACCTCAGCTACACATATATATAATAATAATATTTGTTCTTGTTACTTCTTTTTTCGTGGATACTAGTATATATATTATACTCTTATAGCGATGAGAAGTTTGATCAATTCTCATAGATAATTTGTATCTATACTGTTATAGATTTACTACTCGTAAACAACATTAATCATCATATTATAAAAAGTTTCAAGAGGTTAGTTCTTGCATGCGTAGATTCAGTGAAACTTCGGAATCAAACTGATCCATGTAGGTGTTGTATGTTGAATGAACTCCATGAATGGTGTGTGAGAGTTATTGGCATTTGTCACCAAACCAGTCATTTGGTCATGTTACGGTATGGCATGTATGCACGCTCAATGGCGACGACTGAATCATTCAGGTGATATCTGATGGAAATTGTTACGTTTTTACGCTATCTTAAGCTAAGATTCTCAAACTTTTTCTTTTCACGATGCTGTCAGATAATAACAAGAAGTAGTGTGTGCTTGTAATTCCCTTCGGAAGCGTTTAAATCCCATAAACCAAGGAAAACTCTTGAATCACGCAACACAGCATGAAATAATCTGTTGTAATCTGTACACAAGACCTCATTTCTGCTGCCATCTGGGTGAGAAACAATCGAGACGCAGTTGACGTGATATAGTTGAAGATGAGGGAAAAGTAAATAAATATCGTGAACCTACATTCTGTAGACGGTTTTTATGAACGATGATAGTTGATTAAATGCATATGTATAACTTATCAGCTCAAATTTTTAATTGGATGAGCGAAGCGAAGGCTCAATTTCATCATAGGCCCTACTCGGAAAAAAGTAAGTTTTTTTTCGCGCTCCACAGATCAAACGAAAATAAAAATTCAGATGAAACTTGGCATACACTAGTGTGTTCATCTAATTCAATTCGATACTGTATAATTTTAAGGTGAAATAGGTTGGACCACTTCTGAGAAAACTCATTTCGAAGTTTTCAAAAATCCCATGAGAATAACCCAGAGGAAAATATTCGTGAAAAATATCACCTTCAAGAGAATTCAAATTCTCAGGGAATTTCAATATAATAATGATACACATTATTCCGAACTTTCACTCAAATTGGATCAGCCGTTTTGATGTAAAAAATTATGCAGTATAATGTTTTTGAATCTCAAAGCTATTAAGATACCAAGTTACCAACTAAATCCAAGCAACAAGAGTGTCACCAATTATTTGGAAACTATTGAAACAAGGCTTTCTTCATTATTATGAAAATCGATCAGGAAATAGGAGGTCAGTGACGTAATTGTTTGGACCTTAAGGTGGATATATATAACCAATCCAAAGATATGTTGAAATGGTCTAGCTCATCCATCAA
>OZ023328.1:22932717-22970217 GCA_964007535.1 Brachyptera risi
TCGGAGGCGTCGCAAAACCCGATCAGTCGACGGAGTCCTGTGCCGTTGGAGAAGATGCGCGGAATCCTGAAGAGGGATAGTTCGTGAACTTCGGCGACGGCACGCAACCAGGCGTCACAGAGATGCGGAGGTAGAGTGTCGTCCCACGCGAGAGGAGTGAGCCATAGCTGCTGGAGGAACATCTTCATCCAGCACACGAAAGGCGTAAGAAAGCCGAGCGGGTCGAAGATTCGGGCTATGTAGGATAGCACTGAACGTTTGGTGACGGCTCCTTGAAAGGATTGAGTATTAAACGAGAAGGAGTCCGCACGAGGGTCCCATAGAAGACCGAGGATTTTGATGCCCAGGTCGTCGTTGGAAAATACGAGGGGAGTTTCCAGATGGTCGGCCGGAAGGTTGCGCAGTGCGTTAGGATCATTGCTAGACCATTTTCGTAGATCGAAACCTCCTAAGGAGAGGAGAGCTGTCAGTTCTTCTTGCAAGGTATGTGCTTGCTCGAGGGTTTCAGCACCAGACACGACGTCATCGATGTACGTGTGTGCAGTTAAAGCGAGGGATGCGAGCGGAAACCGGGTTCCTTCGTCGGCGACGAGTTGGCGCAGAACTCTCTGAGCGAGAAATGCGGAAGGAGTAAGACCGTACGTGACTGTGTTCAGTTCGTACTCCTGAACGGGTGAGTCAGGCGTAGGGCGCCAGAATATGTGTTGATAATGGCGATCAGACGGCTGGATGCAAATCTGGCGGTACATTTGACGTATGTCCGCGCAGACGGCGACGGGATGAGTGCGAAAACCGGTGAGAATATTGGACAAGTCACGTTGAAGCTTCGGACCACTCAACAAGAGCTGATTGAGCGAAACTCCCGCTTTATCGGGAGCGGAGGCATTGTAAACGACTCGAAGCTTCGTACTGGTGCTGGCAACTTTGTGCACACAGTGGTGAGGTATCACATACGACGACGAAGTGGTGGCGAGCCGCATGTGTCGAGCCTGGCAATAATCAGTCATGAATTGCTGATAGGCGTCAGCATGGTCAGGAGTGCGTTTCAAACGACGTTCTAGCGCAAGAAAGTTCTGCATAGCAACGTCCCGATTATCGCCGAGGGGAGGGGGGGATGATGTAAACGGAAGCGCTACCGAATACCGTCCGGTGGCGTCACGTTCGTGCGTAGCGACAAAATGTTCTTCGCACCATTCATCCTCAGGACTTTGCTGGGGAGGACGTCGAACTTCCTCGGATTCCCAAAAAAGACGAAGTGTTCGGTCCAACGTCGGAGTCGAACACGCGAGAAGAGTGAGAGGGGGTGAGGTGGGCTTCTCAGAGTGAATAGGACCAAGCACCACCCAGCCGAATAGGGTGTTGAGAGCTGAGGGGGCGTGTCCTATCAGCGTGTCGCCTGATCTCATCAGAATGCTCGGGTAGAGATCAGCGCCTATGAGGAAATCAACCTTGCCGGGAAGGTGAAACTGATGATCGGCTAGAGTTAGACCACGATACTGGTTGTAGACATCGATAGGAACATCGCTGTTGGGAAGTTCGGTCGAGATTGATGATAACACTACAGCTTGAACGCATATAGGTTCGTGGGGGAGGACGCGAGAGGTGATCTTGCAGTTAACCGTGCCAAAGACACGCGCAGCCGAGTTTCCGATGCCGACCAGTTCAGATTGCTTAGATTCAAATTTCAGGCCAAGCTTCTTGATTAAAGAGTGAGTGACCGCCGAGATCTGAGATCCAGAATCGATTACGGCACGAAAGGGTTGGAGGTTTCCTTCCGCGTCACTGATAAATGCGCGGACAGTACCTAATAGCACAGTCTTGACAACTGGGGTGTCATTCGATTGACAGGTTAACACTAGAGGGTTCGCGTGCGCAGCGGGGGTGGCCACGGCGGTTGCGGCACTGACACTCGGGGTAGGGAGGGGTTTCACTCGAGGGGAGTGCAATAGCGAGTGATGTTGATTACTCTGACAACTTGTACAAGCCCGTTTTGACTTGCACTGCTCACGTGTATGTGCGCCTAAACAATTAAAACATCGGTGAAGACGCCTTAAAGTTTGGTATTTCTCATCACGAGTTTGATTGAGTAACATGTCACAGTTGTAAAGGGTGTGGCTTTGCGAGCATAACGGACATGACTTCTGCTGTTGACCAGAGTGAGGTGACGTCATCTTCGAGTGAGATGCAAGCAATGAATTGACCCGTTTGACGGGCGATGAGGTACCAGCCTGATGCTGGCTTGAAGTTGGCACGTCGAGGCCACACAGTTCTAATGTCCGAGAGTGATCTTCAATTAACTCGATCAAAGAAGCGTACGTAGGAACACTTTGCGACGAATGCTTGGCTTCAAAAGCCTTACGCGTAGAAACATCGAGATTTCTGGCTGTCAACGAAAGCAGGATATAATCCGCTAAATCGGGGAGAGCTAGCGCTTTGAGCGCATTAATCGAGTTTTTATGAACTCGTAGAAAGCTTTGAAAGCCAGAGTGTGAATTTGACTTTAGAGGCGTAAATTCTAAAATCTGACGAATGTACAAACTTGCTATCACGCGAGGGTTTTGATAGCGAGTTACCAGTGCTTGAAGAGCAAGTGGATAATTCACTGGAGTTATTGGGAGACCAGAAATAACAGCTAACGCAGTTCCCTGAAGCGTGGACCTCAAGTAATGAAACTTTTGAATGGCATTCAGTGACTCATTCTCGTCTATTAGAGACTTGAATAAGGAATAATATTCCGTCCACTCAACAATATCACCAGAGAAGCTGGGAATGTTGATGCTAGGCAAAGAGACTGCTTGCATTGCCGTGCTTGCGTGAAGGTCTGGCATGGCCTGACTAACCACTGGAATAACCTTGGATTCAGCTTTCCTGAAGGCTGATTGAGCAGCGTATATCAAATCGTCGAAGCTGGCATTAACCTGTACTACGTCGAGTGGCTTCACGGTTGAGTCCAGCGAAACGTTGTGCTGCATTATTTTTTGCTGCACGGCGTTGAATTCGGTTCGAATCACGGCAAGACGTTCGAACCTATCCCGCACTGCGTTTACATCGTCCGGCTTCAACGACTTGAATTTGTCATAGGTTCGCTGAATTTCAGCAAACAGTTCTTCACGCTGAACTATGAACAACCTTTGAGCACGGATTTGTTCATCCATGACGAAAACCGAAATGAAAGAATTTCTTTCTTAATAATAACCGAGCGTATATTGAAACAGACACGTGAATCAACGTTAATGCAAAAATGCACGAGAAATAGGCAAAGGACAACCAACTCGAAACGGTCGAGCGTCCCAAGCGAGAGGGAATGCGGGTAGTGACTATCACGAGGTCACCTAGCGAAAAACCAACGAGAATGACGTGGTATATACAAGAAATGGCACAGCAATGTGAAATGACGGACTAAAACGACGCTAGACACGGCTACAACGACGCTAGACCTACCGAGACTTATTCACGAGCGTCGAAAATAAGCTGAGATGATCAGGAGATCAGAGAACATAGCTAGTACGAAAATGTGCATAATGAGAATGCACCGAAATAATTCCACAGGGAATGAAAACACAAGTCAAGGGGAGCATGTATGCGAAACTAAAACTTCCACGGCGAAAACTAGCTGATGCAAGGCTCCGACTCGAGGGACCAAAATGTTGGCGCCGTTATAAGTCCAATAGGATTTATTTGTGACGCGGGATGATAATCTTAGGACTATCGACGAGTGAATTTGATGAGTGGACTGTATGTAAGGTAATTGGGAAGAAGTTTGTAATAAATAGCACGATACCTGTGTTTCCCCTGAGGTAATCGTCTTGAAGCGTCTTGAAGCGTCGCGACGATGTTTGAGAGAATGCACTTTGTGAAGACGTTGGGTGGGAGAAAGAAGTACGTACGTATTGGAGGTTGGATTTGGAAACTAACGAAATGGTTTGGGAAATGGTGATGAATAAATGATAGAAAAGGAATAGTATGGCTTGATTTAACTAAATAAACTTCACTGCTTTACGAGGAGATACACTATGCAACTTGCATACACGAGAAAAGACACTGACGAACGGGTGTCCGAAATGACGACTTATGCAGGCAATATAGGCCCAACTATCCGACACGAGAGACGACAAATAAGTGACCTGAGATCGAACTGCAATGAGAGGTACATGATGTGCCTGTTTGTGGTATCTAAAGGTCAACGGATGACGACATAATAACTGGAGGCATATTGCGTATTACAACTAGGGGTAAGGGATGCGAAAACAAACACAAGGGGGAAAGACCTAGTTGGTCGTCATAATAGGATTGGCGCAAACATATATATATATATATATATATATAAATATATATATAAATATATATATATATATATATATATATATATATATATATATATATATATATATACATAAAATATGATATATATATATATATATATATATATATATATATATATATATAGATAGATAGATATTTCTACAAGGTAGCTTATTTCTCGTTATAATTTCGTCTAATCGTGCTTAACGACCCCACCAACAGCTGGGTTGAATTGGGGTTTGGTAGCACGAATTAAAAACAAATGAGGTAAAACAAAAAAGTGATGATTTATTCATTTTGAATGAAAGGATGTCTACAGCGGTACTCGAACCCACGCTTTTTTAATCTGCTGAATAATAAAATGTTATCGTCACAATATAGTTAATATTAGGAACTCATCTAATTTCTTAAAGAACTATTTATGAGTATTTTATATATCGTCATCTTGGCAATTGTGGTATACTGGTAACTGTTAAAAGTACATCGTGTGAACAGTGTAAAGCTGACTCCACGCGGGAGCTCCACAGCTTCCGTCGAGCTGCCGCTCGACTAGATTTGTGGACCATTTGTGATAGTTATTGTACATTTTTTAATTTTTGTTTTAATTTGCTCATTTTCATACCGCATTGACAATAATAATGAAACAACAATCCTTACCTGTAGGCCTACTAATTTTTCATTACCAATTTGTCAATAGTATTCTGAGATAAGCGAAGCAAAAATTAAATTTTACAATACGGTACTGGAGAAAAAAAAATCTGTTTTTTTCTTTTCTACTGTTTTTTTTTCACTTTACTTTTTTTCTTCGTACTGTGCACTCCAGAGGTCAGATTAAAGGAAATATTCTAATGAAACCCGACACACACATGGCATGATCCAACTCGATACTGCATAGTTTTGAAGCGTAATCTAACGAACTACTTTGGAGAGAAATAATGTCGAAATTGTGTAAAAAAAACATGAAAATATCCCAGATCGAGGAGAAAATAAGTGAAAAGTATTCACTCCCAATAATGTGTAATACACGTTTTACATACATCGGATAGTCCGTTTCAAAGATATAAATTAATACCGGTAAAAGGGCTCTATTAAGAAAGCTCTTAAAACTGTCAAAATGATCAACAGGTTGAGCCAGTTCTCAAAATGATGGAATTATTAAGATTTTTTCAATTCAAATCATGAAATTACTGGGTGGGGTAATTGATGGTGAATAATAGTGGATAGTGAAATAGATAATAGTAACTTAATAGGTGTAAAATCAAGGTGTGTAAACCTTCACTATTATTTCAAGTACATTTCATATGAAATCTCGATCATCCTGCATCGCATATGCTGCGTTTCACTAGTGTAATATCATTATATTGGTTCATTGATATTCTATTCCTAATTTATTTCTCAAACAAATTATAAATGTTATAAATTATACTTTAAAATGTCTACTAATGTCCATTATATTATATTGATATTATTAATCTCTACAGTGTTGGTATGCCGCCTTTATTGCGGACAGACTTTATCTCCAGAATGTATCAAAGTGTTACTTCTCCGAATGGTATGAAGCAATGTTCACTACGATATGTGCAGATGGGAAGTTCGCTCCGTTGGTTTATACGGTTGTGTTGACACAGACAAACGTCAAGCAAGCTGTGGATAGAAGCCCCAAGTACATAAAAATGTGCAGATATTCGTTGTAAACCGATTTAGATGTAGTTGAGTGTAATTCCAATTCGGGATGAGGATGAATATGAAATTAAATATCTAAAATGCGTATAAGTTCATATGATGAGAAATAAATACATCAATGAATGTATATTTGGTTCTATAATGAGCCCATGTTGACGATATATATCCTGATTTTTATTCTGTCTTGATTATATTTTCCTACTCACTGAAACATGGTCAATCATTTGGATTGTCGATCAATTCCGATATTTTTCATTGGTTCGATATTTTAGGACTCCAATTCGATGTCGATATAAATTTAACAAAATGAACATGAGTAAAATCATACGCTGCTGCCGGTAATTTCGCATTGCGTACGAGAAACTGAAATCACTCTGTCAGATGAAAGAACCTGCTGAACACTGAACAGTGAACAGTGAACAGTGAACAGTGAACAGTGAACAGTGAACAGTGAACAGTGTGAACTAGAATCAGTTAAATCTAGCCAACTTGAACTAACTAGGACCTATAAGTTCGTTTGTTTGGCACCTCGAGTTTTCTATAAACACAGTTGAATTTTTTTTTAGGTTCGATATTTTCGATATCGACATTGATGGATTGATATTTCGTTCAAATTTTGATATCAAATAATTGGTGACGTTTTCAATTTTTCCATAGAACAATAACCATATATTAATTAATAATCAATCATTTTGTATCTGCGATTATGATAATAATGTATAATACAATTATAATACAATCATACCCACCTGTTTTTCATCATGTAATGATTGTTTAGACAATCGAATGTGAATGAAAAAAATCAAATCGAATCAATTATCACGACCGAAGTGCTAGAATATCAGTTCGTTTTTTGTGTCAATAAATGATAAAAAATAATTCAATACTAATACTAAATAGCGATAAAATACACTTCTGAATTCGGCGCTTGATTTACTATGCAAACGAATTATTTTGTTGCGAACGCCTGCCAGCTCTTATTATTAATGGAAAAAGTTGAATATTCAAAATATGACTTTGTGTTTGATTTTGTTGCAGGCAGTTACTTGCAGACGAGTGGCAAGCAACGAATGCTTCGTCATCAACAGCTTCAACACGATGACCAGGATAGTCGACGTGCGAGCTCCAGAGGTATTATTCCGAAAGCCAAGGTGAAGACTGTCAAGATGACATTCGTCATCGTCTTCGGTAAGTGCACAGTTGGCATTTATTCACATATTCTATCACTCAATAGACCACTATTCGATTCCTGTCATGGTCTACCATTCTGACTGATGTAGTTCGTGGTTTTCCTCTGTCGTTTAAATCAATGCTGAGATGGTTCCAATTAGAAACAGGTCCAGATTTTTTTTTCTCATTCTCCAAAACACAATGATACAATAATCTTACAATACCTAATATTCTATAACCAATAACCAAATCAACCATCACCAATGCCTGAAATATACAATAACAAATGGCAATAACTTAAACAACTGCCCATCACCTCATTCTTTATTTGTCGTCAATAAATATTTAAGTTTTTAGCAGAGTTTATCGTTAAATCCAATACTAATCAAATAAATGCATATTCCAATAGATTTAGATGTATACGTGCATGTGCACCGTGGTTTGAAGCGGTTGGAAGGTACGAGCTTATAATTGAGATATTGGGAGCTAGGACACTTGTTTGTTTTCTGTTTTTCACCATGGTCACGAATCTTATGATCATCTAAACTTCATAGTTCACTGCCATCTAGATATTGGTCGAGTTTCTCAGTTTGCAAGTAACAATAATTTCGATACAAATCGTGATGAATTATAGATAAACGATGCATTGTGGCATTGCAAAAAAGAAGGGCATTGCTGTCGGTATCTTACAACGGTGAACTTCTGAAAAACTCTCAAGAACGATTATTTGACGAGATTATATTGATGTGAATTTGAATTCTCTCAAATTGAAATTTAGTGAAATTATAATTATTGTTGAGAGATGTTTCAAACCTTCGTCAGTCAGATTGTATCAGTATCGATTTCTCGAATTTTAGTTATTGATTTCGACCCGTAGTTTGATATTTTGTCATTTACATATATATATATATATATATATATATATATATATATATATATATATATATATATATATATATATATAAATGTTTTCATTGCTGATTACTCTATATATACTTTTTAGATCTGCTGGATATCGTCAATCTATGTAGGTCTAACAAGAAATCTAAAAATATTTCAACATGTTTGTTCGTTATAATTTGATCGTTATAGATATACATTCTCTTAATTCAATCAATTTCTATTATAGGTTCAACAGAATGAACCAAGTATTAAAACTGTATAATATTAAAATCTATGAACTCTATATTATTAATCTGTGATGAGCGCGTGGTTAGCCTTAATGAAACCATGGTGTGCTAAATGCAACGGATAATGTAAACGATTAAGATAATGGCTGTCATACTTGTTATACCGCTAAATAGCTCAATGAACAGGTGCAAGGCAATATTAGCATAATTATTAGCATAGGTGGTTCCTATACCTGCTTGCTGGATGGACTACGTGTGGAATCTCGCTAAAAATACTATTCAAAGCTGGCAGTCGAGCGTGGAATTTGAAACAACTATTTTCTATGGGTTGTCAAAAATATGACTTTTTTTATGACAATGTGAGATGGAAGATTTATTCTTGGACGATATTTATAGTCAAATATTCTAACAATGTGTATGAAACAAACAAAAGACAAGTTTGTCGTTTGTTCGGAGATGAATAAGAATGAGAGTAGAGATTATTTGCTAGGTCACTTGAGCGACTGAGCATGCTTGACTTGATGCATCCTTGAGATGAGTAATATATTTCTGGGATTTCTAGGATTTTTACACCATGGCACAAATGGCTATCTGATTTTGCACGTGATCTACGTTTTAACTTGGATTATGTTGTAGGCCTATTCTACTCACAAAATGTATTGGCTACATTTACATACAATTCAGGTTACATACTTGAGCCACTTGTTAGTATTATTTTTAGAAGTAATAAAATCGAAGTATATTTCTCAATTCCAAGCTCTGACATAAAAATAATCTCTAATATATAAAAATATAGGAGTTTGATCTAAACATAAATTCAAAGATGAACGAACAGTATAAAACAGAAAATTCAATCCCACTGAACAGTTATCCAGGACACCAGGAGATCAAACTTCGATTCCGTTATGGTCCTCCTTCCTCCCATCATTCCATCACACTGAAGTGGGCTATATATTTATTCACTATAGCCATATCAGCCCTACACTCAATTAATAAACTACAACTGAATAAAAAATCATAACTGAGACGTGCGGCCGAGTGGTAATACACTGAACAGTCATTCAGGAGACCGGGGTTCGATTCCCGCATTAGTCGACCATCCTGACAGGGGTTTTTCGTGGTTTCCCTCTGTTCTTAAGGTCAATACTAGGATGGCTCCTTAACAACACGCCACGACCAACTGCCCCCCACTATCCAAAAACACCTAATAAAATAACCTTTCATCTCATCATCCCATCATCTCACCATCAACATCACCACCATCATCATTCACCGACGTCAATGGATCTCAGTCATCAGTACAGTGCGTCGTTAAACCTAATATAGATTTAATTTAATTTAAAAAAATCATATATGTCATATGTTTGTAGTATTCGTTCTGTGCTGGAGTCCGTACATCGTGTTTGACCTTCTCCAAGTGTATGGTCACGTGCCCAAGACTCAAACGAATATCGCCGTCGCGACGTTCATTCAGAGTTTAGCGCCGCTCAACTCGGCGGCCAATCCGGTCATCTACTGCTTGTTCTCGACATCCATAGGGCGCACTCTAAGGTACGTTCAACAATCAATTGCAACCATATGAGTTGCGAGTTAGAGCCCGTTAATTGTGATCAAGTCGCAAATTGAGTGTGATTAAGTATGTGACATGTACTATTTTTTGTCAGACTTTGGTATATGTTTTTACTTCATATGAGCATTGTTGTGAAAAACGTAATTAACCTGAATCAAACCAAACAAACTCTGACTCAATTAACCTAACCTAACCAACCCAATAAATTATAACCTGAAATTGGTATTTCAACATAAAATAGTGATAATAGTGATATAGTTATAATAGTAATAGGTATGAGTGAAAATGTCGCCACGAAAAGGCATAGCTGGATTGATTTCAAAAAGACTGAGCAATAAATGAATGAACTATTAATTTATGCTTAAGTCGATCAATAATCATATAGAAGAGTTAAAAATGAGAATATTGAACATAAGCCTAATATAATTCAATCAAATGAACCCTATTCATAAGTAGGAATTTATTGATTGCATAATGGTGTCTATCTATATTATGATTACCTAATCAATTCATTGAAATAATTATTGAAAAAAATGATTTTAATCATTTTGAATTGTTATCCTATTACAAATGTTCAGTTAATATTTTATGAATGGATGGATCGAATTTTCAAATCATTTTCAGCTCTTTTATTACACTTTTTTAGTTGTAAATCAAATGCCAGGAACTATTGGTGGAGGTGCCATGCATTATCGTAAGTCTGTAGCTTTCATGTTGTTCTGTAAATACTAAACAAACCTCGCAATTATCATGTTTTTCATTTTATTTATCGTTAAACTCGAGACAAGGCCAAAAGTAGTAATATTTTGTATTATGGCTAGCCTGGCAAAGATACTTTATGACATAAGAAAAAAATAATAATCTCCGCTCCAAGCCTCTCCCAACTGAAACTCTACCGCCAGTAGTAATGGAATCTGTTCTAAGTATCTATGATATATAGACACAAACCAGTATTGCCTTTTCCTCCTCAAACAGTCATTTCTCAACTTTTTCTTTCATTTTTATATTTTCTTGTTAGTATCATTGGTCGAAGGGGTTTGGGTTGCGCGGGAGGGGGGCAGTGCGGAGGGATGCAGGGGTATGCCATTCCATCAAAGAGAAATTGTCGATTACACACAATTCTCAACAACAAAAATCCCCTTCCCCTCCCCCTCCAAGAAATTTACCATTGTGTATAAACATAATAAATGAGTTTTCACAAAATACTATACCGGTATGATATGTTTTTCTTCTCAAATATAGTTTCTTGATTTGTATTCAATCCTTGAATTTTTTCGATATATATACTCGTACTCATAAGCACTTGTGTGATGCGTAATAAGTACAACGTATTAAATACATTAATAAATAGCATCCTAATTTTCAGTATACTAGTAGTCGGCCTACGTAAAAGATTCCCACTGTCAAAAATATTATTGCAAGAAGTATGATTTCGTGTATAACTGAGTCCCCTTCCCCCCCCCTCACCTCCTTGCACACAAATATATAAATACATATCTGTATACACAGATATAGCAATATATACTGTTATGGCATACTGTTATACTATTATGGCAATATAATATATATGATATAGCACTGTATAGCAATATATATAATTCCCTTTGGGATTTGTTACTATTTTCCCATTACAAATTGTCTTAATAGACTCCACTGAATGGTTATATTACATTTCGAATATTAGGTTATACAGACGCCTTTGATGTAGTGAGTATGTTAACCTATAATCAGTGTAACTTCCACATCACGCAAGCCCGTGACGTAGTCTGGTGTGATTTTCTAAGTGCTGCACATTCCATACGCCCAAAACACGATCAATGTAAAATGTTCACAGATTTATAAACCATCTTATTAGGTCTTTCTAAGATTTATATTGCTCGGGAATCGGGATAGTAGAGGTTCGAGAAGTGATGAGCAAGTGTCTATTTTCTATGAATAATCATGGAAATTGATTTGAAAGAATCATCTTTCGTCGTTTGGTGTGAATATAGAGTGCTTTGAGCTATGACATCTTATATTATAAGATGTCATACCTCAAGCACTCTATATTTTTAATTACTTCAAGATAGTTTAAGTGTAGGCCTATAGGAATCATTTAAAATTTGACTTTGTATTTGTATATATATATATAAATATATATATGTATATATATATATATATATATATATATATATATATATATATATATATATATATATATATATATATATGTATATATATATATATATATATATATATATATATATATATATATATATATATATATGTATATATATATATATATATATATATATATATATATATATATATATATATATATGATATATATATATATATATATATATATATATATATATATATATATATATATATATATATATATATATATATATATATATATAAAGACACAATTGGGTTCAACGACGTATTGTGATGTTACCTGACATCTATTGATGTCGGTATCATAATTCACAGATGTATTAACTAACATATACAGCTTGAAAAACTGTATCATTTACCTACCTGTTAATATATTGGCATCCTGTCGGTTGATAATGGTGATGCTCACTACCTTCTTCTTGTGATATTTTCATTTGGGGTTTTTGATTTTTTCGTCACACATAGTTCTGAGGTAATGAAAAACCTGTGTTTACTATTTCCATACTTTATCACATTTTTTATATCTCATTCCGTTTTAAAGTTATCCCAAAAGAATAGGATATCGCTACATCAAGTCTCACGAAATATTTTATCAAAGCAAAATGTCGTCGAGAAAACGTTTTCATAACATTCTTCAATGTTTGTTTTCTCCATCTTTTTTTTGTTCTCGTATTTTGAGCTACTCGCGTCTCACATCTTTATTTTCCACATCTTCCTGATGAACATCAAACGTTCATGTATATACGTATACGTAGGTATATATTTTTGGAATAACTTACCATCTAATTTTTTAAAGTTCGATCAAGTTATTATGTTAACAACAATCTCAAACTTCAAATTCATTTGTGTATAATTTTAACGTATGAAACTTTTAAATTTCTCAACATTGTAATGCTCTCCCACACACGACTACAGTCTATAGTGATCTAGATTCTAGAATGATCTCATGAGAGCTTGATGCCGAACTTAATACCTTCTCCACACTCAACTGAACTTTGAGTCTTTGACTTCACTTCATCTAACCAAAGTACTGAAGCCAGGTCTTAGCGGGCTAAGCCACGCGGGATAGAGCATTTCTTCAATAAAACACCCATTTCTTTTGCCCGTAGTAGACCGTACACTTTTGTTTGTAACAACCGAACCCAAAAAGATGGCCACTCACATATTGGCTCATACTTCTCACAAGTGTTTCCACTCGATATGAAAAAGTGAGATAAAAATTACCATCAATTGATATTATCCTATCACTGTGATAATTCACAAGTTCGCTGTATCGATCTTTATAGTATGTAGGCCTATAAGTATTTTTAGTCATGTGTTACTCATAAGAAACCTATACACTGACTGCATGGGTTCTTTACACACCATTGAATGTTGCAAGCTGTTGGAATGTTAATAAAAGGTCAATTGTAGAAAAGTTGACCTAGTAATTGTTATAATTAATTTAAATCCGCGATCACAAATGACTAAATTTGCTGAAGATAAAGCATGGCGCCTCTAGATCCTAGCTGTCAATGACCACTGCTGATCACTATTGCATTGTTCGAATTCGATCATTTATTTAATGAAATACTCGTTTCTTCAGCCCGTTGCACACTTGGGTGTAACTCGGTGGTACTTGAAACTAGGGTTGCAACAGGAGAAATGTTTTTTTTTTATATATGTCCAACCACAAATTATTGAATTTGTAACTTTGCGCATATAAAATACGGTATAGGATTGGAGCCGCACTGTTTCGAATGTGAACTGAGAGAGGTGGATCAGTGGCTAGCGTGCTGAACCGTCATTCAGGAGACCGGGATTCGATTACTGCCATGGGCGACCATACTGCCCAAGATTTTTCGTGATTTATATTTCTGTCACTCGAGTGAAAACTGATTTGTGTCCTTATTAATATCAGGCCATGACCGTTACCTTCCTTTATTTCAACAGACTATAAAGAGGGCTATGTCTACAATGAAATAACTGATGAATAACTGATACGGGTGGTTGATACACAGAACCGTCATGCAGGAGACCGTAGTACGATTCCCGTCATGGTCATTTATCCTTACAAGGGTTTTCGTGGTTTCCCTCTGTCATTCAGTTCCTCAACAAGAGATGGCGACCGACTCCTTTCCAACCAAAAACATCAAATAAAATAACCCTTCATCCCTTCATAATCTCATCATCCCATCATCTCATATACCATTCACCGACGCCAATAGGTCGTAATCATCAGGCACTGTGTGTCGAAAACCCAATAAACCCATAACATGAATGAATTTATTTTTTTTCATCAGATTTAAATAATACATACATACAAGATTAATCAATACGCTCTTCCACAAAGCCGAAAAGGCTTATCTGTGGGATGAGAAATGAAATTAATAGCTTGGACAAAAAACGGGTTTATATCATGAAACAATTAAACAAGTTCACTAAGTGTTTACTTTTTTTCACTGTCTTATAAATCAAGGGTTAGGTCAATTTGAAATACAACATGTGTCTATCATCTATTTCTGTTTTCACAACTCTCAAATTATACAAGGAAAAAATAAATGAAAACTTTTCAATAGTTAAGGAATACAAAATCGAATACAATAATTTTACATTGTGAAATATTCGAACATATTTGAAAAAAAAATTGAATAAATAAATGAACCATGTGTGATGCGGGCTTAATAAAACACTCGCGTTTCTTTGTATAATGCCAGGCAAAAAAAAACAGTATCACGATCTCGTCGTTTGACGACATGCTGAATCTTGCTGAGCTGCCGAGAACATCTCCGTGGCCTGCTGGCACGGAATCAACTTGAACAAATCAGTCTTTAACAGAGATAATAGTTTGACTTGAAATGTCGTAAACTTGGATTGTGATTTGTGTGAGAAATGAAAACAGAAAAAAGGTTGTTTTCGTTATTATATAACAAAAAAAAATTGATGTGGTAAAAGATTTATGTTTTACTGTGACATACTAAATTCAATGAATCAAGATTTCTATATGAAAAATAACGATTGTGTCAGTTATTTGCATGCAGATAGTATAATAAAATGAGTATACTCATTTCATTTACAGACAACTGTATTTTCACTATAGTGGAAGTACAGTTGTCTTTGTTTTGAATATAACAGAGTTCAACTTGAATTGATATGAAAGATTTTAAGTTGAGTATATACTCATTTTATTTACAGAAAAACTATATTTTCACTGAAGTGGAAATACAATTATCTTTGTTTTCAATATAAGAAAGTTCAACTTGAATTGATATGAAAGATTTTTAGTTCGGTGCAGTTTTCAACGACCAACTAAATAATACACCATCTAGGTCTACATATCAACCATCATAGCGACTTTCCGTTGGAACATGGTAATTGAATTGCTCCATTTCCTTCAAAGAAGTATTTTTTCAAGATCGAATAGTTATATTCTATGACAGCCATTTGAAAGTTGCTAATTTGATGTTGGAAATATTTGGCAAAAGTATGGTTTTTCATTCATCTATTCAAACTTTTTCAATTGTTAACAATTCTTTTTTGTCTAACTCACATTTTTCACAATAATTATTATCTGCATTTCCAATAACATATCAATTATAATTTGACCTGCACAGCTAAGTACAATCATACCCCCCCCATCCCCCTTCACCCCATCACCTCGGAAAGAACTTTTTCTCATCGTGTGGCTGACTGATTATTTGCTCAAGTCTTACAAGTCCTCTCATAAAACTTGTTATACGAAAACTGTCGATATTATCACGTACAGATAAATACTGTTTCGGACACTTCGAATATATATATATATATATATATATATATATATATATATATATATATATATATATTCTGCACATGACGTTTATAGAAATAAAACCCCACAAACAGTCGTAATTCTGTGTAACGTTTAGTTTCCGATGTGAGTTAAAAGATACTTTTTAATACTTTGTGCACTTCTGTCCCATTGCATTTCATATCTTAGTTTAGTTTTGCTGAACAGTTAAAAGTCGTAAGAAGTACATGTTGACTCATCACAATGATACAATCTACGCGAAGTTATCATACTAGATTGGATGCGCTTTGAAAAATATTCATTCGTTTGAACAACTGCAGTCTGTTAATTGGATTTTGGCTAGATGAATGATTTTCTAATCCTCTGAAGAAAGAATTTCATTCTGAACGGATTTATCATTCATCAAGTTTCGTTCATTATTTTTGCGATTAAACCATTTCAAGTCATAATGTTAGCAATTTTAGTGAAAACTTATAGATCTGATAAGGTTTGGTATTATATTATATAACGAATATATCCTGATTTTTTTTTCTTTTTTTTTTAATAACATCGAAACTTGATACAAAATCATTGTTCCCCAATTAAGGCTATGGATGAAAGATATGGCCGTTTGGACGGGGCACCACAAGGGTTATAAAAATGAAGGAATTCGTGTACTGAAAATTGAGTCTTAGACATCGTAAGCCCTATCCCTTCCATGTTAAAAAAACAAATTTTATGTACCTTTATCTCAGAAACTACTTTACCTAGGATACTCATTTTTTTTATACATGCACTTTGATAGAATTTGTACACACCGACAGGATTTTATAAACATATTGCAACAATAATGCAAACAATGCAACACACAACAATGCAATTTTCAACAATGCTCCAAAATTTGCTACATTTTTCAACTTGTTTTAATTTTTTTCAATACCATGTATTTGTTGCAGAGTTAAAAAATCCTGTCCACATATGTAGTACATATGTACAAACATACACAGAAAAAATTTCAAGGGTCTAGCTCCAACAGTTTTTGAGAAAAAGGTACATTAGTGAGAAAATATTGAATTCCAAGATAAATGCACTTGAAAATGATGTTTCTTGGATTTATTTCAAAACAGTCAAAACAACAATAGAATCTGGCATGCTATGATATTGAGATGTTTTCATGCATTACTAAATATTTAATTGTAATCAAACTATCTGGGTTTTCAAAACGAATCTTTCTATGATCAGTTGAGAATGGACCAAATTATTTTAAAATGAAAAAAAGGGAAAAAAACATTTTTGGCTTACAATGTCCCCTTAAATCAAAATACATTTAATAATTATGATGTTATGTAATTTTATCTGAAATAAATATCTTGAGTTAAAGTTGATGTTTTCAATGAGCATAGAATGAAATTACTGTGTTAAAAACAGCAAGTGAATCTTCACTATACATAGACTGAAAATTGAAGTTTTTAGCTACCTATTTCATCTTCGTAATGGTCATATATTTTATTTTTCATCACCTTCTTTTATTTTCATATTTCATTCAATATTTTCATTTTCATCTATTCGTGATATTTCCTCGAGAAAACTCTATTATCATCTCATTATTGTTACTATTATATGTTGAATTTCACTAAACTGACGCTCTGAAAATGATAGCTTTAAGATCTACTGACATCGGATGAATGTTGAATTAGAATTGGATGATGCGATGACGAGATGAAGATTGCAATGGGTATTGAGAAGGAAGCGATCGTGGCCCATCCTGGCAGTGAGTAATTTTTCAGCAAATAGCGGAATCAATATGCTGAATACGAGAATATATATACAATATGTATCAAGTATTTAAATTGCGTCTCGAGCAGGATTATTGAGAATGTTGACTTTTTTATATTTATATACTTTCGTATTCATTTTTCATTTTTTACGTTACGTTACGTATAAAATGGAGTTGAAAATAAACAACCTCTTCATTGTGTACTTTCTAGTATATAGAAAAATCGTTGATTTCATAAGTTGAAAGTGGTTCGGTTTTTGTGGTCAAATATAGAAGTAATATATATTCTCCATGAGCTCAAGCATGCTCGTGACACTTTTAAATTTCAAATAGTTACCACATTTATATTTTCATTTTCAGCATAGTGATTGAGCTGTTTGCTGAAATAAAAATATTTACAACCCAGCAGATAAATTATGAATACAATAATTTCTTGTTACAGAAAAATCCCACCATTTAGTTGGGTTGCTGCAGGATTGGCAGTATGTTGTCCGTCGACCACACCACCCCTTATCACCCATAACAATCCTGTCCTTATTCCTGTCCCGAACACGAGGTGGTCATGTCGCCGTCGTCACCACCCTCATCTCGACGCCGTCGCTCGCAGCGCTGCCGTCGCGGCCGTCGTCTCGGTCGTCTGAACACTGACACCCTAATCAGCTATTACGACAACGTCTCATTAAGGGGTTGCATCACACAAAAAAAGAGTTATTCTGAACCGGGTCGAAGTAAAACAAACAATATAACAGGGAAAATATTAGATAAACGTTTCTTTGAAATGTGCTATATGCTTTCCATATGAAAAAAGAGATAATGAAAATGAAATACCTTTGTAATTTTCCTGAACACACCCCCTTAGCAAGACGTTGTCGTGATAGAATTTTCCTTAATCAGCCATCAGCAACAAGTGCCGCGTTTTAGTGGTGCTTAAATGCATCAGTTAACACTGCAGATTCCTCTCAGTGTGTAATAATCAATAAATTGATTGATTGATTGAGTTTGGTTCATTTAGCACGATATGATAATAAAGATAGATTTATTGTGAGACTGATTTTTCCACCTGTTTAAATTCTGCTGCAGTGGCTACACCTGTTGACATAAATACAAGGCAGATGTCAGTAATAGAGCATTGTCATGGATATGAACTCTATAAAAGATAATATATTATAATAACAGTTGATTAAACTCAAAGTTTAATAATATAATTATGAATCAAATGTGTTGTATTCATATTTTAAAAGCTTGTCTATGTATACTGCGACTGCGAAGCGGAAGATAAAAATAATTTGTTTCTTTTATATTGAAGATGCATTACGTGTTTTATTGTACACACCAAAAACTGCACAGCATTGTCAAACGTTAATATAGTGTATACGTTTATATGTATCAGGTGTTTAGTGTACCGCCTATAATTTATCTTCGTGGATTGTCTTGAAATAAGTATCAGCGTATATATGTTTAGTAACTCGGCCAATGTTACACCTACACGTTTAATGGTAATTGGAAGTTTAACAAGGTATATCACCATTATTAACTGCTACTATTATTTGTCATATCCTCCCTCCTCCCCCACGCATTGTCTAGTCTAGGTGCTCACTTGAGATTTATTTATATTATTGACTGGTGTATATGTTATGTAATGTACTATATCGATATAAACGTTGTGGCTATCCACAATAATGGTAATTACGCTATGTGATGTTTATACCCTTGAATATCATACAATACAGTTATATTAATTCTTTCCTATGTTTTATGAATGTATTAGCACCGGCAGGAGCACGATTCAATTAAAGGAATAATCAAGTAATGTGTAACTGTTACAATTGACCAATGAATTTAAACGTACGTTCGTTTTGTTGTGAATTATTATTGTATTGGTGATAATTGTAAAATTGCTTGTCAATGTCAAGTAAATTCAATCAAGCAAGTAATTATGGTCGAGACCAATTGCTGGATATGAATTTATTAATAAAAAAATTCCAATTTCCATTCTAAGTATGTGTATTTTAATTGATCGGTCTAACACTTGGAATAATTTTGATTTCATCAATTAATATTGTATATATTCTACTTTTATAACTTTATTCGTACATCGATTTATTTCGTATGATTTCGTATAACATGGTAATAGACAGACAATTTGAGAATATTGTTTCTCCTAACTCATAGAAATACACTAGAGCTTAGAAGAGGACTGGTATCATTTACTTTTTCTACAATATGATAATTATGTAGGCCTATTCTGTGTATATCCTTTTTCAAACTCTTTGGAAATATAACCTTAGATGAATGAAGTGCAGCCAATAACAAAGTATTAAAATAAATTATTACCGGACCTACTTATAGTTCATATTATTCTTTTCATATCAAAAATGTCTTAACAATTCTTGATAATAAATCCATGTGAGGTAGGCCAATAATTATTTCGTCACGCGATAGCGCATCAACAATCTGGATATAGTATAATTTTTAAAATTTGCGATTTTTAGGCCCGGTATTACCAAGTCCAGTTAGCCTTTATCTGACAGTTCAAACTTGTTATCACCATGGTTACCTATGCTATTTGTTTTCACCAACTCTCAGATAAATACTAACTGGCCATGGTAATACCGAGCCTTAATCACACACAGTGTAACTAAATATAAATTGTATTATTCTGGCTATTGTTCAATTAAATTCTACTATTATTCTTAATTCCAACTAAACTAGCGTCATTTTTATTTTTATTCTTGATGTTTTTGAACCGTTATTACACCCATTATTTATACTCGCTTAAATTATGTAATATTAATAAACTTGTATGAACATAATTACTGTGATTATTTTTACTAATTTATATTTTGATCCACCTGAAAACTAATATTGAATTTTCAGATGAGATTGAATCTTTTGTCAGCTGCGAGAGACAAAAAACGAATATGAGAACAAAATAATGAACAGCCAAATTAGTTAATTGTTGAGAAAACACTGACCAAAGTGCATGGATGATCAAAAGATCGGTTACTTATTTGTTCGATTACTTATTGTGAACCGCAGCGGTCAAATGGGCATTCTTTTCTTATAATTCAAACGTTTAGCGTATAGTTGGTGTGGTACAGAGTTGGCTGTATGGTGTTTTCTGATTGAGCTTCGAACTTATAAGATCAACCAAACTTTATGATTTACTGCCATCGAGATATTTCAACGCTTTTCATGAGTGACTAAGCAACCAGTTTACGCAATCATACACGCGGGTCGAAAGAATTATTTCAGCCAATCAAAAATCTAAGATTTATGAATTGTAATGTTATGACTACACCATGTAATGTTTGACGTCGGAATGATCTAAGACAGGCACACGTTCTGCAGCTTGTACTGCAGTCTTTGTTTTAAATTGGATATATAATAGAAATTCCACTAACGGTAACTCGGAAGAATCAGACTTTTACATACACTGCGATAAAACCTAAATTGTGTTTGAAGATTAACGTCATTCTCAGCCCAGTGTTGACATAATATTAAAACCAGTGAAAGTCGAAGAGCCATTGTTATTTTCAATTGACATAAACGCGCGTTGCCCGTGTTCCTTTACTGGTACGTATTTAATATTTTTGTTATAGAGGTGGTCTGTCATTGTGGTAAACTCATGTATTATTTTCCTGAAAAATTCAGCTACACGGAGTGTAGATATGAGGCCTAGGCCTAGTAGATAATACTAGTAGTATAAATATAGGCTATTGATGAAATTTCAATAATTACACTGATCGTACCAAAAACAATCGGCAATCAACTTGTTCAAGGAGTTATATTCTCAGATGAACATAGCGAAGACTTTCATCTAGCTTAATTACAAATAAAAATCGGGACTCAGGTCAGGCAAAGTAATCAATTGACTTAAGGGGGTATATGCACGGTGCCCATATACAAATAGAGAAATTCATCTTCAGGCCTAAGTTAATATTTTCCATGTTCACGAACCAGTGTGATTGAATAAAAAGTATTTCAACCCCAAGTTAATTTTATGCTCTTCAATTAGGATTACATTTTAAAAAAATTAATTCGATCAGTTCTGAGATAACACGTCAATGAATACCGATAATGTGATGAAATTCATTGACATATTATTCAAAAACTGATAGAATAAACAAAAATAGAATGCCATATATTAATTGAAGAGTTTGAAATTATCTTGGAGTTGATGTACTTTTTATTCAATTACACGCCTGATGGAAAAAAATGGCCAAGAGATTTGCTCTATTATTAGTCATAAGTCACCGTACGTATGCACACTCGTGAAACTTTTTTTGAACATTGGCGTAATACAAGAGGCTGGGATTGTTTTCGACCAAAATCGGTTCACCGGTTATCAGTGAATAATGTTGGAAACTTCGTAAAATCTGCATAAGAGTATAGCACTGGATAGAATTTTCAATTGATCAATTTTATCCGTTTCTATAATAGATTATTTCGACCACGTTAGAAAAAAATGGATTATTCGTTTATAATCAAATAAGTTGATATATTGAAAAAATTACCAACCTAATATTGAGATTGAAATTTGTCAGTGAAAGGCATGACAGGTTGACAGGTTCAGGTGCAAGGTAATGAGTTTTAAGAATGAAATGATATAAATCAATGAGAAATGTTTATAGTCGTCATAATTATTATTAGCATTTTGTATCATTTTAAATTTTTTTCATACTACTGCTTATACACATACTTTCTCATTATTTTCTTACATCAGTTTTTCACTAATCATTCATGTGAAATTTATTGGAATGTTTTTTACTTGATTCATTAACATTAATTAGTGTGGGTTTTTATTCTCAAATCTTAATCAAGTTATATTTGATTGTTAATATGTGTATTTGGCAACCATGTATATACTATGGCATATCTTCATCTCTGATAAAGATTCATTCATATTGGAAAACCAACGTTTATAAAGGATACGAGTATAAAAAGGAAAACGTAATTATATCTCAATTTTTTAAAGATCAATCGAAACTGGAACTATTTCACAAAAGATGTTATAAAGAAGTCTATAAAAAATAGAGACACTTTATTTATAAAACAAGATTTAATTTATATATAAGAAAATTGTATGGTATAAAATTAGTCTATAATAGGTGTATAACAAAATTGTAAATAACTGGGTGACTATAATTACTTTTAATGCACGCACTAAATCTAAAAAATAATATTATTTAAAAACATAGGTAGGCCCATATTGACTCACATTTATTTGAACCTAAGCGAAGATGTTTTTAAAGATACCGGAAACAGAGTGGTTAGCAAGGTAAGTTTTGGTGCAAAATATCCAAATCCTAAGTAAGGCTTTTGGAGACATCGCCGTATAAGAAAAGAAAAAGAAAAAACAACCAACTTCAAAATTTCCACCTTCTAATTATACATGAAATATATATCTTTATTATCATTATTATTTTTATTAATTTATCATTATAATAAAAACCAGTGTCAGGTTGAACCAAATTTAACTATAAATCATGATTCAAGTCATAGAAGTCTTTATTCTATTTTCAAGTTCAATATTATTATACGCGGTAATCTTTTGAAAATATTTTTCAGTTATCGAACATTTGAGCGAGTCGTTCTGCTCGCGAGTTATCGACCAATGCGAGTCTGCTTGCTTTCATCACGCGGTATATGTTCGAACCACAGCGAAGGCCGTTGTCCGTGGTGATGGCTGCCAGCCAGCTGTTTTGTGCAGGCCTAGGTTAGGTCCGGACAAGTTTTGACATTACTTAGTAATTTCTTTGTTAATAATAGGCAAGGCTTTTGATTAAAATGTTTATGGACAACAGTCATCGATCACTATACAGAATTTAGCTTTTATTGAAGTGCATTTCAGTGTTTCAGACCTAACCTAGCACAACACCCATCAGTGAAATGGCGAAACCTCCTAAACGACTGAGTTTGGTAAAAGGATCGATGGAAATGTCCGACAGCTTTTATAATATTAATGAGCGTCCAGTGGATGATATATCACTGGAATTCTTCTATAAACCTCATACCATTACTCTGCTTGCGGTCTCAATAGCTGGAATATTTTATTCCGCTTTTATAAGGTTAGTTAACAACACAAGTGGACCTTATTCTTGAGTTAATTGAGGTAGGTCCTTGGAGTGGGCATTACATTTATGGGAAGCCCTATTACTTTTGGGGTCTAGGCATTGGTATAGAATAGGTCTACTAGAAATAGGGATATTAGATATTTATTTTATATCACCTAGTGTAACGAAGTTGGTGATAAATATGGTACTATCAATTCCTTAATTTTGTATTTTAAATAATTAAAATGGGGTGGTACAATCACCCTTGTGGTGCCCTGTTCTAACGATCCCACTTTCATCCATAGTCATAATTGGGGAACAATGATTTTGAGTCAATTTTCGATGTTTTCAAGCTATAACCCTATGTGTAGGGTAGACATTGTAAAATTGACATGATTCTTGATGTAAATGGGCTCCAAGTTTCGAGTCGTCAATTGGCCCAACAATTGACGACTCGAAATAGGCGTATCTTCACCGGTAGGCCAGTTGGATCATATCATTTGTAGTCATTTCAAGATACCCTGGTTGGATATTTGAATTTGACTACAGTTCCAACAGCCCTGTTGATTGGACGGTATGATGTCTGACGTCATGGGGGGCGGAGAGTGCGAGTAATCAATTGTAATTAATATATTTAGAGATAAGAGACAAGTAGTAATAGTAACTGGGCCCTGAGTGGATAGTCGCATGCCACAATTTGTTCAAAATATGTTGACATTTTTGTCTGATTGTTGAATTTGGCATAGGCCTGAGACACAACTTTGCAGTGAGGGGAAAAAATCCCATTGACACTGTGCCATTGATAAGCTCTTGAAATTGTGTGAGCAACAATTAATATATTTTAATTTCATATATATATAGGCCTATATACCAGTATATATATATATATATATATATATATATATATATATATATATATATATATATATATATATATATATATATATATATATATATATATATATATATATATATATATATATATATATATATATATATATACCAGTATATATATATATATATATATATATATATATATATATATATATATATATATATATATATATATATACATAGATAGATAGAGATATAGATATGGATATAGATATATTATAGATATAGATATATATATATATATATATATATATATATATATATATATATATATATATATATATATATATATAGATATAGATATGTATGTGTGTGTAGATAAAACCAGATATATCTAGGCATGGGTCTGTGAGTTAGTGCTAAACAGTCACAAATTAAAATAATAGGCCTATTTACTTCTTTAGCCTGTGCAAATTCAGCTTCCCAGACAACAATTTGTCTGCTATGTAGATGCTAACTAGGAAAACGCCATATATGCGTTGTTAGGCGAGCGGATAGTAATGGTATGTTGATTTTTCTGCCAAACTTTTGCCGACATTTGCCAATTGGGTGACATTTAAGTTATAAATGGGTAAAAAGTAAAAACTACTTCGAGTGGTACCAATTAAGAACATCTTATGTTTTTTCTTCGAAATGGCTGGCCCGATCAAGCTGAAAATTTCCAGAAATGTGAATCAGAATGTAATTCAAATTCACGCAAAATTTTTTTTTTTTTTTTAATAAAAATATTTTCTTTTTTTTCTGCCATGTTATTCATGTAGAATTCATAAAAATAAAAGTTACCACGGGTCCGATAATGCCACAAAACTATAGGCCTACAGATCTAAGTTAGATGAGGAACCATAATGAAAAAAAGTTTGAAGTTGATAGCTGTAGCCGTTTGACCTGTGGAGAACCGACAAAAACACATAAAAAAAAAAAACATAAAAACGAACACCAATTTTTTTCAGTATGTCAAATTGAATCCTCGCTGAAGCTCGTCTAATAACGTTGATATAGTCCTATGGTATTTTCTTTACATTGAAATATCAATAACTAAAAAAGGGTTATATGCAGGGCCTATAAAGCAAAATATATTAATTTGTAGGCCTGAATATAAAGTTGAAAAAACACGCAATGTTTTCTGTTTGCCGTATTTTATCGAATTGATAAATAATTATAAACTACAGTGCTTACATATAGATTGTCTTTTACAGGAATGAACAGAATATACAAGATAACATCTGGGCAGGGATTTGGTGTGTAATCTTTTTTTTCCTAATCATTTCGGTCCTCACATTTCCTAACGGCCCGTTCACTAGACCTCATCCTGCTCTTTGGCGTATTGTGTTTGGATTAAGTGTCCTGTACGTCTTGGCACTACTCTTCCTACTCTTTCAAAGTTTTGAAACTGTGAATGAAATATTATATTGGGTTGATCCAGCATTAAGAGACTTTCATATTGACCAGGACAAGGTAATTTTTCATGTTTCTACTAATTAGTACCGGCAGTTGATCCCAGGCCAGTTAAAAAGCTAGGAGAGAAGAGAATACTTGTGAAAACTAGACTCATCTTACCAAGTTGTGGCATAGCCACATACAATTAATTATGTACCTTTTGTATAAAATTGCCATTTACCGTTTGATGCTTGTGTACATAATCTCCTCAGAAGCATAAAGGTATAAAGTTCAGTTCTCAACACAGAAACTTGATTAATCAAGCAACTAGCAACATTCTTCTTTTAATTTAAAAGAATTAGATTTTTCAGAATCATTAAAATTCCTTGTTTATGCACTTAATTTAGCGTGATTTTTACACAATCATTTGTTGTATTGGTCATTCAGCTGTGATGGTTGTGTACCAGTATACCCAAGATACTTCTTTATTTTCAGGAATATGGCATTAACTGCTCAGATATAACCGTTGAGCGAGTTTGGAATCATGTTGATGTTTTTGCATGGGCTCACTTTCTGGGCTGGACATTCAAAGGTGTACTTATCAGGCACTTTGGGCTTCTGTGGGCAATAAGTGTGATGTGGGAATTCACAGAGGTTTGTACCCCTTTTCTATCCCTCGTACCATAATGTAGCTAAATTGTAATTTTAAAGATTCGTTCAAACCTATGTTTGTTTTAGTAAATATCTCTTTCTCTCTCACTGCGTGATATTATACACCACTTCAATCAATTATGCAAGTTTTCAGGAACCATGCATACCATTTTTATATTGAGAATTACGTTGGAGAATTAGCTTGTAGGCATGCACGTCTCTTGTTTTTGAGAATTAGGCCACATAATCAGTCAATTATTCATTTTAAAATGTAATTATTGTTACTTTTGTGCACTACATACCACTTTGGCCAGATTAGCACTAACTTCTGTACATTTAGTGCTTTTTAGTTGTTCATTTGCCTGGATTTGTGTCCCAATTCAAAGGTGAACTAACATTGTAAATATCGAATGTAGTTCTTTATTTTAATGCTGCTCAACGACCCCACCAACAGCTTGGTTATACGTAGGTACGAATGACCGGGTGATAATGAAACGATAAAGGGATGATAGGTAAAAGGGCATTTACAAAACCCCATGCCTTATGCGGGACTCAAACCCACGCTTGACCTTACTTCAGTTTCTACCGCAGTGCGATAGTTGACTGAGCCGCAGGGGCGGCTTCCATGGTAGTGAAAAATAGTACTGTATAATAAAATCTATCAACAAATTATGATGATATGAATGATTTAACATTACAGATGGCATTTGCTCATTTGCTACCAAATTTCATTGAATGCTGGTGGGATGCTTTGATATTAGATATCTTAGTGTGCAATGGTCTTGGAATCTGGGTTGGACTTCAGATCTGTAAACGTCTGGAAATGAGAGAGTATAAATGGGCCAGTATAAGGTATGTTTTCATTTATTCTCTCAATTATACGTGCAGTTAGGCCTGTAACTGAATGCTTAAATGTATGTACTAGGGTACGTGTATGTTGTCACGAATCTGGTTTACTGGTTACGTAAAATGTAGATTATCCCGAATCCTGATTTATCTTCATTTACGGGTAGTAGGCCCTTCGACAAAATTGATCTTTTCTCTAACTCAACATATCTGTTTCTCCTCACATGGACTCCAACTTGCTTAAATCTTGTGAAAATTAATTCATGTAGCATACAGCATGAAACTGAGCCTGTAGGCTAGCCAAGATTAAATTCTAAAACTTGTAGAATCTGCGACAAATGCCAACATTATGGGGTTAACTGTAAAAGTCTGTTGCTTTTGTGACTTTCTTAGACGACAGTTGGACAAAAATATAATGATGTGTTTTATTTTAACACGAAGTATTTCAGGGTTGATGCCTTAGGACAGTACACACGATGGTTTGCAATGGGCGAGATTGAATCTCCCTTTCAATCGACCGATTCAAAGGGCAATACTTCTCTGTTCACACGGTAAATTATGGAACAGATTGCAATGTGGAGACAGGCGGGCATACTCTCAAACACGCTAATCACAGCAGACCGTAGCCTCCTTAACCGTAATCGATCCCAGCGCACAAAACATATCAAAGGCGGTGTGTTTTTGCAGGATCACGTAGCTTTCAAATTGAGAGTGAGGTTAGACGAGGATTCATTTCATGTCATTTTCATTTCATCCTTGCAAACCAATACTGAGACCTAAGGTTTTTTACGTCAAACTGAGTAAACTGACTCACAATAATTTGCAATTCACTAAATAAACCTAGAAGGCCTTAGTATGGTAATATATAGACAATGAATAATTGGGTTAGGCTTAGCCCAGGCAAAGTTAATGAACCAATCACCAGAGAAATTATAATCGAGTAGTAGGGTTAATTCGTCCATGAGCGGGTTTTATTGGTTTGAAATCATGTGTTTAGGATATTTTGGATTCCATAGGATAGGATTTTCCCTGCTATAATCGATGAAAATCACTTCTCTTCCAAAGGTCTACTACACACTTTTCGGCAGCATTTTTCTTGCTGCTATTCGAACTTCTGTTGTGACATCACAGCAATCATGCATTTTCATTGGCTGCTGAGACAGTCTGAGCTTTCATTCGGCTCTTTCAATGCTTGATTATAGAAGCAGGCTCTAAACGTAACAATTGAATCTGGAACGTGCGACACCGCAATGGGAGGCAGTCCACACGACAAGGTTTGAATCGGCCTATTGAAAGGGAGATTTAATCTCGCCCATTGCAAACCAGCTAATGTACCAGCCTTTAGACCATCGTGCACCCATCTGATTGGTGTCAAATTGAGGGTTATAAAACTAGACTACCGGATAAATTATTTTTAAATTTTGAGTCTGGAGCACTGAACCCACATTCAGAAGATAGGGCTCGATTCTTGCCGTGGCCAACCGTCCTGACTGAGATTTCGTTGAGGTCACATTTTACAGTAGCCTGACAGATAATTGAGCGTTTTAATTTTTTTCAGAGATATTCATTCAACATCCGGGAAACTGAAACGTGCTGTTATGCAGTTTACACCAGAAAGGTAAGTTTCAATGTTCTTGGTGAACCTGCATTTTCTGTAGGCCTACTCTTATTTCAATGAATAGGCCTAATCAATAACACAGTAGCCTACCTCTTACCCCATCTCTAACTTTGTGCCTCCTGGCCACAGCAGATGTCCACCAACTCTGCTTTCTACAGACCAAAAGAAGATTTTTTTTAAATATATTGCAAAAAAAATATATATATAATAACTTCCTAGCTCACCTAGTTTTTACTTTTTACTGACTATACAATAGGCCTAGCAACAAGGATATTACTGAAGCAAATGCAATGATCTATGCCTAGATGCAAATGATATCATATGAAAAAAATATGAATATATATATATATATATATATATATATATATATATATATATATATATATATATATATATATATATATTCATATATTCATATATATATATAATTAAATATTTCATTTGTAATATATTGGTATCCTGTCACCAAGTCTTCTCTTGAATTTTATGACGGCAATTCTAATTTGAACAACGTTCTCCTACCTACTCTAGTTTACAGCAAAGAAGTCAGAGCTGCTTGATCGTCTGCTTCTAAAATAGTTTCCTTCCTCAATATAATACTTAGGGGCTTAATGTGTACTAGGCCCTATACTATTCAGCTTAAACCCACATGTTCTGTAATTACAACAGTAGCTAATGGTCCTTGCAGAGTTTCGATACATTCACTCAGTGTTGATTATTTTGATAATTCAAACTTTTGTTATTAAAAATAATTATTTTTTCGATCCATTGAATTTCAAATTGAAGAGGGATTCACTATATATACAGTAATATGTTGTTCTATTTCAAAGTTGGACGAACGTACGCTGGCTCGATCCCACTTGTACGTACATGCGCTTCTTTGCCCTATGCCAGTTGGTCATCTTCTGGCAGGTATCTGAACTGAATACGTTCTTTCTGAAACATATCTTCGAGATGCCTCCATCACACCCGCTTGTTGCGATACGGCTTGTGCTAATTGGACTCTTCGTTGCTCCGTCCGTTCGGTATGTAGGCCTATCTCAATTCTTGACCTAATGTTGACGTACTGGAACATGATATTTTTATTTTGGTGAAAAAAAATGATTACGATATTTTCATAAATAAGTCTTATAATTTCCTAGGTAAAATTAATCTTGAATCAAAAAAATCATTCTGCAAGAAAAGACAATGAGAGCAGCAGCTTACCTCAATTGCTTTGTCAAAAGAGTAACAACAGCTACTTGTCAGTAATATTGAATTATATGATACATATATGAGAGAGACATTGAAATATAATATTTCAAGAACTGATTAGTTGAATTTAAATAACTTTAAATCTATCAAAACAGTTTGAAGATGTTACATTACTGTTTATTGGAATGAGAAATTGGTCTACACAGTAATAGGCTCACCATGATCATCTAATGCCATGTAAACAATCCTTTTTCAGTCAATACTACACGTACGTAACCGACCCACAGTGCAAAAGAGTTGGCACTCAGTGTTGGGTATATGGAGCTATCATGGTTACGGAGGCAATTCTCTGCATAAAAAACGGAAGAAAACTCTTTAAACAGACTCAGGCAATAAACATCATTATCTGGCTATCCATGCAATTTGGCTTGTCCGTTCTTTGCGTTTACGGCTGCGTTCTATATCATAAGTACATTCAGGTTAGTGTGCTGGTAGGAAAAAGTGACATTATATTCAAGAGCAATACTTTTTATTTAAATGCATAATATAATTCTACTACCACCTGTGTCCAACTCTGCTGCATGCATCAAATTCTTAACACACCACACAAATAGAAAATTAATCCAGAATGCAATGAATGATTTTTTAAAAAAGCATCTACCACCAAGCACTGGACATACCTTATCTAATGTGTGAAAAAAAGATGCATGGTGTTCATTTTTTGGTTCATTTGTTTATTGTGTACTATGAACTCATCTAGATCCCTTGCCATACAGTCTTGAATAACATGAAAAGCCATTGTTCAATATTATTAATATTTTGTACAAAATTATTGTCAGTCGTATCCATATGGTTTAGGAGGTGGTTTTAGCCAAATTGATTTGTTTGCAGAAAGATGACGACATGTCAAGGGAAGCATCACCTTGCAAAGCTCCTGATACGGGATTTAAAGACCATCCCTCACATATTGATTCAAATGACACTCCCACTGAGGAATTTGATGTCATAGGTAGGCACCACTGAAGGATATATCTACATATATTCTATCATATCTATGCATATATAATATATATGTAGTATGTACTAGATTAATAGGCTATTAATATAAAATATTAAATAATCTCAGTATGTTTTGTGAAACCAGATGTGAACTTGACTACTTGAATCCAAACCTAATATTTTGCAATGTTGCATTCACAACTTGCTACTCACTTGATAATTATTGTGTTGTGATTTGACGGCATGCCATTTTTAGATTTTTAAAATTACTGGAGAGACTCGTTGAATGTAAGATTATAATTATTATTACTACAGTGAAACCTCTATCCATCGTTTTTCAAGGGGCCCATCTATCCAGACAAATTTGACATTGGTCACTCACATGGGAGTGGGGTGGAATAAACTGAATGATACAAGCAGGAAAACGATAGATGCGAGAACGATGCATAGAGGTTTCACTGTATTCCCATTTACATTACATTCACACACGTATTGAACGGTAGGTTCACAAGTCAACTTACAGGAGTAACAGTGCCAGTACAGTAATGTAAACTGTACACTTATATACATCTGCACGTTGTTGACAAGTCAAAAACTTATAGTTGCATCCAGGAAAGAAGGAGAAGGTAACTAGATTAGAAAGAGATGGAGAATGTCATGTACCCAAGACCCAACTCATGAATATAAAAATACACTGAAACAAAATACACATTCGCGACAGTGTGCAGTTCAAAACGCATGCGTGAGCTACTTCAGACGACCTGTGATCGGCTGAAGTTTTTGAAAACATTACAACAACAAAAGTATGAATAATAGGGCTATCTTGTCGGTATAATTATCAAGTCTAGCTAATAGTGAGGGGCATCGATTCTCAAAATCAGGAATCGATTCTCTGAACTCCAGAATCGATTATAAATCAATTTTGAAAAAAATGAAATGAAATTTCACCCTCAAAAAAGGTTGTGTGATTTTAACCTTTTTCCCAATCTTCCCGCGGCGTTTTACGTGAAAAATTACTGCTAAAGACTCTGAACTGTACAGTACCATTCGGGTATTTCCGTCAACGTTCGGCTATCAGACGTAACCGAAGGGATAGCTTGCGTCCAGATGGTAAAATCTCAACAATACAAAATATTACAGACAACGAAATGAGCACGTATTGCAACGTGAAGAAGTACAGCACTGACCCAAAAAAAAAATGAAGAAATGAAAAGAAAATCAATTTTTCAATTTGAGAATTCTTTTACATTAAAATATAGTTGAGAAAAAAATAACAATAATCACCATGACCACTGCCAATTGGATCTTGTTAAAATATGTTGAAATAAGTTCCGTGAATAACTATTTGGTTGGACTTGATATCACAGGTCCTTGATAAAAGTGACTGTACAGTATTATTATCCAAGTGTCATTCAATTTGATTTGTACTTCTGTGACTAATTTGAGCATTGTTTACAAATACATTTTTCTGGTTGATATGTAATGGTAGATGGTAGGCCCTACTCTTCACCTCCTTTCCTGGATACAAATTAAATACAGTGAAACTTCTATGCATCGTTCCCGCATCCATCGTTTTCCTGCTTGTGTCATTCACTTTATCCCACCCCACTCCCATGTGACCAATGTTAAATTTGTCTGGATGGATCGTTTTCCTGCAGGGATGGTTTATTTTTCCTAGTCCCTTGAAAAACGATGGATAGAGGTTTCACTGTATCATGCTTCCAATGTTTATGTTGGCTTAATAATTGTTACTCATTATGAACCGCTACTTGAGGTTAATGAATGTATCATTGCAATATCGTCAAGCAGTGAGTTTCATGATAAC
This sequence comes from Brachyptera risi, assembly GCA_964007535.1. Classification (NCBI taxonomy): domain Eukaryota; kingdom Metazoa; phylum Arthropoda; class Insecta; order Plecoptera; family Taeniopterygidae; genus Brachyptera; species Brachyptera risi. The sequence continues at coordinate 22,965,718 of OZ023328.1, forward strand.
TTACAATTGAAAATTGTAGTGTAACGTGATTGATAGTCAACAATGGCCATTTATTCATAACGTATGTTCCATTTCAGGGTTTCATTCAGGCGATACGGAAACGAATGAGGATTTAAAACGAAGGAAAGCAAAAGCAATGCTACATAATGGCAATACCGAGTTTGAACATTGAACGTCAACACAGCATTACCGATCTGGTGAGAAAGCAAGAGAAGATGAACAAAGTACTGGGATTAACATTAATGTAGCTCGCCAACAGATTTGATGGAAGAACAAAATATTGCCAGATATCTTGATGCTTTATAACGAGCATATCCTATTGCACGTATTATGTATGTATATGTATGTGGGGGCAATGATCAAATTTGATTTGAGAGATCTCAATTCAAATTAAGGAAATATTTCTAGTTGCATTGTCAAGTCAGCTAAGACTATCTTCAAGTTATGTGCCAGCCCATTAGTCATTAGTTAACAACAACAAAATAATGTAGGCCCTACCTACCTGTCCACCAACTAGATCAAAGTCAAGCATATGCATGATTTACTGATTGTTTATTAAATAAAATACTGATAGTCATATTATCATTCAGATATATAGGCCTATTCTATCATTACCATTATGAATAATGTACAGTTATGGTATGGGCAATAGATATTTTGAATCTCTTTCAATAAGAGTTGGCATGATCTTACATACACTGTAAGATCGTGCCAATATTCACACACACATTACAACATGCTACATTTTAGTTGTGGACAAGTTTACATGACGAGTCGTATTAGTTATCATAGTCAACGCCAAGCTACTTGAAGCAGCTTCATATACTAGATAGAATTAAGTCTTCTCTATTTGGAGTACATGTAATCCAATTATGGCATGCTGTTGTGGCTTGGAATCATCAGTTTTAGGTTTTAAGCTCATCTTTCATACTGCATTTTGTTACAGATTTGGTATCAAGTCATTAAACTGTATGGCACTCTTACAAAACATGTTGTTTGAAATATATGCTAGCTGGCTATATATTCCATGCTACCTAGACTATGGTATTGATGATGGTCAAAATTCAGAAGTCTAGAAATGATTCAACCTAAGAATAATTAGCTTTCATTCTGATATTTCGTAAAGTTTTGACCCTGTGTCTATAAAATAATTATTACTGTAAACATAATTATACCTTTAGTTTCTAGTTACTACGACTAGGATCATAAATGTTACCCAAGGTGTCGTAAAATACTAAAACATTGGTATAAACTATAAAGTACTGTAATTGTTCAACTACCTTTCAATGAATAGGTAATTAACTTTGCGTATTTTTTCTAATTATCGTGTGTTTGGTTGATTGAAATCTTTCTATAGTGTACATGGCAATTGTTTCACCACCATACATGCACATACAGTGAAACCTCTATCCATCGTTTTTCAAGGGACCAGGAAAATAAAACCATCCATCCAGGAAAATTTAACATTGATTATATGGGAGTGGGGCTAGAAAAAATGGATGATACATCCAGGAAAACGATAGATCCGGGAACGATGCATAGAGGTTTCTCTTTATTCACAACATTAATATTCCTCAGAGTTTGGGTATGAAACATGTTCTCTAATATAAAATGAATATCTAGCTCTGTAAATATTATTCACGTGTTCGATGAGAATTCACATTGAATTTCACATTCACATTCAGAAGTTGACATTGATGGGCATAAAGTGAGCGTTTTTACTTTGATCAGGATTGTCTCATGCCTTGGCAATTAAAACCGTGACTACATTTATACTTGTGGCAGCTGCCATCGCAATGGCGAGAAACGTTCAAATTGATATTGATATCTTATTATTGAGAAAAATTGTTCAAGATCACAACTACTATATTAAGACAGTTCAAATCTCCTAGTCATTTAAGTTACATTTAAACCTATTCCAATTTAATTTCTCAAAGGAAAGGTAAATCAGTGTGTCGTTCTGTACTTCATTTGACAACTAGGAGGCATTTCACATTGTCATACAATTATGCTCAAGTTTCAAATGGTGTACTGGATAATTCCAGTTTTAAGAGCAGTTTTACCAGGTGCCATGAATCCTTGTACAGCAGATTGTAATTTTAAACTCTCTGATATTATTGACTGGATAATCTTTTGTGTGAGGGTATCAATGTTCCAACTGTGTGGCTAGAAGTAACGTCAGGAAAAAACCCCAGAGATACATAAGAGTGGTTTCTTTCAACCAAGTCGTTGCATGTGGTCATTGAACTTGTGTCATTTGGTGTGAGATTTCACATCTCCTCCACATTGGTTTTTATTTTAATAAAACATTATATAAATACTTTTGGTTACGAATTATGAGACGCGATTTTTTTCAGATCGATCATGTAATTATTTTCTATTCAATTTTTTGCTTGAACTGGTTCAGAAGCACCCGGGTTTCCTGTGACGTCATATTTTAGCCACGCACGGTGGTCGTAGCACCCTTTTTGTGAAGAACAGATCTTGATCTATCAAAAGATAGATAAGTTAGTATAGTTCTTAAGCCTACTGATAGTATCAATATAGTAGTATTTAATTTTAGTGTACTGTAGTCACTTTTAGTCAACTCTGTGTAATGAAATTTTACTTTCTAATATGAATGTTATTTTTGTACAATACAATATTTTCTCTGAAATCTTGTTCGTCATAGATGTGATATCTTCTCCTGATTGAATTGAAGTTTGATATAAAAAAAGTGGTTTAATTGTGAGTGCAGGAATGAAGTGCCTTCATCAGAACTGCTAAGATTGTTACCATATTATTACAACATTTCAATCATTGTTTCATCATTTTGTGAAGTCTCGACTCGTATTCGCTTGATCTGTACCTTTATTATATAAAACTTATTGTTGTTTATTTCAATATTTCACCGAGTGAACACGTCCATATAAATCTAATGCAAACTTTCTCAGTCATATGAATGTACTACTGAATGTACCATAGTACTCATTGTTCAGAACTAAAATTACGATCATTAAAAGACCCGTGTTCCTTAATGTCTACATTTTTTAAATACATACATATAGAACTACTATCCAATAAAAGTCCAAATCATCATCCTGTTTTCACTACTGATTTTTTTTTTTCAATGCTGACGACATCAATAGCAAGGTTATACGGAGGTACAAATGAGCGGTCGATAATGAAACGAAGTGATAATAGGTGAAAGGACGTTCATCAAAACCCATACCTTAGACTCAAACCGACACCCGGACATGACTTCAGTTCCTAATGCAGTGCAATAGTGAGCCAGGGCGGCACGACTGAATTTATTACTGTATGCTCGATTTTCAACGACGGTTATTCTCGTTATCCGAATTTTTTATGCTATGAACTTAAATTTGGATTCTACTCCATTCCCTACGCCTTTATAAACCAAGTTGATTTTAGTATAGCAGCAATGATACAATAAATACTGTGTTCAATGCCACTGGATGTCCAAGGTACGAGTTATCGATGTCGGTCCTAGAGATTTTGAAAAACTTGCAATGACATATCATTTGAATCCAATAATAGGACTTGAATATTTCTTACTGTAAATTCTTCAAAAGTTATCACTTGACAGATATTTTGTCAAGCTAGTAGAGCTATAGGCATATGAGTTTAATTATACATGATCATAGAATGATCCAAATTTTGTCAAGTCTAGCCACATAATACAAACACAGATCAGAAGTGTCCTAATTAATATTCAATTTGTTTATAATTTTGATTTATTTGTTATTTAAAAAAAAAAGTTGCTTCAGTAACCTAACCCAAGAACAAACGAAGTGATCTGTAAAGTTGTGATGAATGGGAGTCAAGTAGGCGTAATTTCTTCTCGATATGCAAAAACTTCACGAGCTTCGTGTTTCTAGCTGCATTGCTCGTGTATCCCCTGGTTGAAACTTCTTCACAGTGCGACCAATACTGGAGTATATATGAAGCTTGTGTTAATGACCAAACAGTTACGAAGGTCGGATACCTCTCGGAATATTTTCCAACATTATATTACTAGCCAATGTAAATAAAATAAGAATCATAAAGAATAAACACATTTTTACAAATATGGTTAGCAGACATTATCATTTATGTATGCCTACCACACTTTCTCCATAAATTTTACACACGATGCCACGTCCTATTTTGATTGATTCGTTTTGCGTTGCATTATCGGATCAAGTTTGCTGCACTAATACTCTGTCATGCTCTGTGCTGTACCATCATCTTATATCTAAATTATAGCTATGCCATGCCAGTATAAAAATGTGCACTCATTATTATGCATAGACCAAAGTATGTAAAAATCTACATCAGAGAAGGTTACTATGATAGTATAGCACCTTTTTTAATTGACGATTTATTTACTTATGAAGCAATAAAGGTAGATTATTAATATATGGATTATTATCATTCAAAAAATTAATACGATCTCCAGGTCAATGGGACAGGTTGAATTGCATTTTTAATATTGCTTTTGGTGTTGATTCCATTATATAC
>OZ023328.1:22972717-23142717 GCA_964007535.1 Brachyptera risi
ATATATATATATATATATATATATATATATATATATATATATATATATATATATATATATATATATATATATATATATATATATATATATATATATATATATATATATATATATATATATATATATATATATATATATATATATATATATATATATATATATATATATATATATATATATATATATATATATATATATATATATATATATATATATATATATATATATATATATATATATATATATATATATATATATATATATATATATATACTATATATATATATATATATATATATATATATATATATATATATATATATATATATATATATATATATATATATATATATAAATATATATTTATAGATATATAATATATTATATATATATATATATATATATATATATATTTATATATATATATATATATATTAGGGTTGCCGTTTGATTTCCGATTATAGGTTTTCGATTTAATTTCAATATGTACTATTCGATTTTCGATTCAATCGATATCGAAAGGTTTTCGAAGATCGAAAGCATACAACAATACAAGAGTAGAGCAAGACGTCACGAGTAATGCGCTCGCTTCCATTGGTAACATTATACTTATATACATAGCGCGTGCGGGGCATATAAACATGGTATTTTGCTACCTAACAAGTTTTTTTTTCGATTCGTCAATTAGATCGATTTTCAATAAAAATGCAATCGATTTTGATTCGATTCGATCGATTTTCGACATTGTGAACTTCGATTTCGATCACGATTTTTTTATCGAACGGCAACCCTAATATGTATATATACGGTATATATATATATATATATATATATATATATATATATATATATATTTAGACAGAGAGAGAGAGAGAGAGTACCTCAAGAAGACAAGAACGACTCCAGAAGATAACGAATGGTTTTTCACCAAAACGTCGAGTTATAGGATTCTTTTCAGAACCACCCACACTCATCCCAGAAGGGCAAATTTCCGCAAAGCCAGTATTACCATCAACCATCGGCCCTCAAAACTTCAGATATCACACATATATATATATATATATATATATATATATATATATTATATATATATATATATATATATATATATATATATATATATATATATATATATATATATATATATATATATATATATATATATATATATATATATATATATATATATATATATATATATATATATATATATATATATATATATATATATATATATATATATTATATATATATATATATATATATATATATATATATATATATATATATATATATATGTATATATATATATATATATATATATATATATATATATATATATATATATATAATATTATATCCACCTTAAGATTGGTACAATTATGTCACTGACCTCCTATTTCATGTATTTCTCATTTCAATTATTTTATTATTTCATTGGTTATGCCTGTTGCTTCTCTCAAAAGATTTCTTAATACTGTAGCTTCTATTGATTGAAAAAATTGTGTTTTATTTTCAATAAAACAGCTCTCTGAATCATGTGAAACTCCGAAATACCGCATATAATGTGTAATATGATTTAATACAATGTCTAATAATGCGTAACTATTATATTCAAATCTCGTGAAAATTTGAATTTATTTGAAGAGAATGTTTTTTCCAAATTTTCTTCTCGGGGTGGTTCTATTCATAGACTTTTCAAAAACTTCAAATGGTTTCCTCACAAGTGGTGCAACCCATTGCGCCTCAAAACTACACAAATCCTTGTATGATGCATTGAGGTTTCACTGAACTGGAGAGGAACTTTCCAAAGAGGTTCTACTGTATTATCACAGTGAAACCTCTATGCATCGTTTTTAAAAGGACCAGGAAAATGAAACCATCAATGCAGGAAAACGATCCATCCAGGAATATTTATCATTGATTATATGGGAGTGGGGTGAGAAAAAAGAATGATACAAGCAGGAAAACGATGGATCCGAAAACGATGCATAGAGGTTTCACTGTAATCTTAATGTAACATACAAAGAGCTCACTTACCATCACTCAAGTTTGCAATAATGCATTGTTTCCTTAAGAATTCGGAACTCAACTCTCTGCTAAGGCCAAATGCATGCATGTTGAATGTGAATGAGCCCAACTGTCCAAACGTTATGTTCTCCTGGTATTGTTTTTCATCAGTGATCGCCTCGAGACTGTTTTGCTGGATGTCCTCACGAGTTGCAACCGGTCGGTGGACCCGTTCACACTGTAGCGCGTCGAAGAAAGCTGCATTCCAAAAGCGGAGGCTTTGCCAAATTGGTTGCTCGCGTAGGTAAGTGGAGAGGTATTCTTTATATGGTTCACAGCCAGGAACATCAACTGTTGACAGTCAATTCAATCAATATCAAACGTAGTAACTAAACCATCTAGACCTAGACCTAGGTCTAGACCATCTAAATCTAGACCATCATCTGTCTTGGATACCCCACATTGACCATCTGACTATAAAACTAGCAAAAACTAACTTTGCAATCAGAACTCTAGCCCGCCAAGTCCACTTGCTAACAATCAGATCTTTTTATTCTGCTAGCATGCAGTCTACTCTACAATATGGTATCATATATTTGGGGGTTCGACTTCACAAAGCATCAAGGTCTTCTGATCCCAGAAGCGAGTGATACGTTCAATGCTATCAATGAGCTCAACAGAATCTTGTAGATCAGCGTTCAAGGAGCAAAAAATCCTTCCCTTTCCATGCCTGTACATTCTAGCCATTTGTATTTTCACCAAGACTAATACGTCTCTCTTCAACAATAACAGTCACCATTGCTACAATACTAGGAATGCAACAGACATTCCACACGAGTTCTGCCGCTTGAAGCTAACGTCAAATGGCGTCTTGCAGTCATGCAGACGATTATACAAACACCCACCAGCTGCAATAAAACCACTAGAGTTTACTCAATTCAAGATAGCTGTCAAGCATCACCTAATGAAGGAATGCCATTATAATATTGATGAATACCTAAACTCTTAACTTGAATTTAACATAGAATATCTAATCTTTCAGTTTTATAATTTCTGTATCTTGACCTGATTTATACAATGTATTTGTGTCCTATGAAAATTGTGAACCAACAATAAACAATAAACAATAAACAATAGTATGAATATAATAACAGTATTCATTTTAATAATAATAACTGAATAATAAAAGTCACTTCGTAATATTAAATTGTAACTACGATGATCTCCAATTATCGAGTATGTTGGATACAGGCACCTACCCGCCAAAAAGTATCGGAAAACAAATTAAACACAATTGATAAATATGACATGTTTTCCCGTTGATCAGTAATTTTACGTCTTCACTTGCACGATATACTGCAATTCCCATAAACTACTAATTGGATAGATGCAGTAAAATCCTTCTATTTTTTTTTGGAGAACTTTTTTATGGTAATTGCATTTCAACATATCACATTTCCACATATATATCATATTTCCACATATATATCAAATAGATCAACTAATGCAAATGATCATTATGGGACAAGAATTGTCGGACACTCCGTTTAATACAGGAAGGAATTTTCCAAAATATTGATTGCAATCAATTCTGAAGAAGTAGAAGAGTCATACTTGGGAAGTATTGTCAGTAATACGGCAAAAGTAGAGCTAGAAGTGAATAAGAGAATAGCCAAGGCGGACGAGCTATTTCAAAAAGTAAGGAAGCTGATTTGGAACCAAGATTTTCCAAGGAGTGGGAAGATACTCATTTATAATGGGTACTACTTGCCTATCTTGACATATGGAGCAGTTACATGGTCAATCAACTGGAGAGAAGAAAAGAAAATGGAGGCAGCAGAAATGAAGTTTGTAAGGAGCGTAGCAGGAGTGTCAAAGTTGGAGAAGAAGAGAAGCAGTAATATAAGGAAGGAAGTGGGAGTGGAAAGGTTATCATTTAAATTGGAAAGGGAGCGACTTAGGTGGTACGGGCATATGCGGAGAATGGAAATGGAGAGAATACCGAGAGCAATGTTTGAGATAGCAGAAAACAATGGAGCCAAGAGAAGAGTTGGAAGACCAAGAGAAAGGTGGCAAGAGGGAGTCAAGTTTGGAGAAAAATGGGAAGAAGTGGAAGACGAGAGATGGTGGGAGAATAGAGAAAGATGGAGGGAGCTCTTAGGGGGGAAGGAGAAATAGAGGATAGGCCTAGCAGTAGTGAAGAAGAGGAGGAAGAAGTCAGAACTGGCAGGAACCGATTGATATGAGAAGGCTGCTCTAGAAAAACTGGTGGAAACACCCCCTGGCCCAATTTAATTGGTTATCTGGGTTTGAGATATATATATTGATAATAGGCGTAGGAAAAAAAAGGCGTAATGTGTATATATGAGGATAACAATCATTTCAATTTTTTTTATATTGGGTTTTAACGACGCACTATACTGATGGCTACGATCTATTAGCGTCGGTGGATGATGAATGAGATGATGGGATGATGAGATGAAAGGTTATTTTATTAGGTGATTTGGATGGTGGGAAGGAGTCGATCGTGGCCTGTTGTTAAGGAACCATCCCAGTATCAACCTGAACAACAGAGGGAAACCACAAAAACCCCTGTCAGGATGGTCGACCATGGCGGGAATCGAACCCCGGTCTCCCAAATGAAATCTTCTCAATTATGAGTATAATTTCAGATGGGTTTGGAGGAAAAAATTAATGAAAACCATTGATAAAATGGCAAAAATCATCCTACAACGTCAATGTACATGTAATGCTCATGACGCTTATGCAGTGACTCCTATGAATTTATGCTCTCATCCACTTGTCTTTTTGTCTAGTTAAAAAATATTCAAATCTACATTTCCACACGTCGTTTTGAAGTAAACTTGAAAACATAGTTCCCCTAGTACGTAATAAGAATTTTTAAACACTATCTTAAATAATACTTAGCATACATTTTAGCATACCTACTTACGAGTGTACTCATATTCATGTATAGCATGCTAATGTTTGTTCTTAATGCAGAGTGCAGCATGGTGTAATTTTATAATTTATAATTTGACTAGTTTAAATATATTCAGTACCTTCATGATAGAATGTGAAACACATGTTCATGAGAGATTTGGCAGGTGAAAAATCATCTGCTTCAGCACACTCAAAGAGCACAATTGCAAAATACTGTATGAGGCTATAGAAAGTAGATTCGTCCACACGCTTGTTACGACCGCGTTGAGCATTGACAAATCTAGCAAACCAAAGGCGACCAGCTTCTTGCTAAAAACAAAAGGTTTTGAAATATAAAACAAATGTACAACTCTACACAAATTTGTTAACACATATGCACATCACAACTTGATTGACTGCTATCAATTGATAATTGGTGCAATCCCTTTTCATTTAATTTTGATTAAATTCATTCTGTATTATACAGTTATTAATTCAGAACAAACATTTAGATTAGCTTAGCAAATATAATAATTTCACTTCTACTAGACATACTGGATTACTGGCCTTACTGGGGCCTAGGACTATATAGCTTTAGCTATAGTCCTAGCGATAGGGCATACTGGATTTTTTGTGTGCACATCATACAGATCATACAAAGTTACCAATCCACTTGAAACTTTTTCTGGACATTGGTATCATAATCAGAATAGACCCCTATTTTTTTTAGATAAATTGATTCAATATTTTTTCGGATTCTTTTTTCAAGTTTCGTAAATTCATGTAAGAATAGCATTTGGTAGAATTTTTCAATTCTATTCAATTGAGATTAAATTTTCACAAAATGGTAATATTGTTCTCACCAAGCTCAAAAAAATGTGGTCTGATTGTTTTAAAAAAATGAATATAATATTATACCGAAAAATCAGAAATATAGATTTTTCCATTTGTGAAGGATGACAAACGAATGAGCTCTATAGACAGGACAGCATGTGCATGACTGGACTTGATAGGTTCAAAATTAAGGTGTGTATATACCGTAGCTTCCAAGTACATTTCATGTACAGTTGAAATACTGAGAGAATAGGATTCCTACCGTGGCGCATCCTGGTATCACTATGGTGCACTGAATAATTTTCAACATGACGACACTAAAATCAGCTGAGCATGCTACACACCTATAGCGGCTCTTCTGATTTTTTGAATCTAATATACATGGCTATATATAGATATAGCCGTTAATATATGATAATATATAGATATAGCCGTATATAGATAATATATAGGCCCAGATATGTTAATACACAATTAACATTGTTTTTAGCGGATTCACATAGACACATTGCTTGTTCCCGAACCTGTATGGTTAACAGAACCACCAACCATCTTACAGAAAAACGATGAAACACAAATAAAACATACCCGTATTTTCGAAGTTCCTTTCGCTCAAGTGCACAGGATACATTTTGATATTGCAAATATATTCATTTTTATTCATTATGATTATTAAAAACAACCATTGACGAGTGAATTTGTGAAATATCTCATTTTTCTATATCGATGCAGTTTTCTTGTGGTGGCTGCACGAATCCTATTCTCTCAGTATTTCAACTGTAGGCCCACATATCTTACTCATCTTATATAGCCCACCACGTTTTCCCAGTACCGTAATAATAAATTAATAATAGACCAATTCAAATTATTGGATGAGGGCTGGGAAGATCATCAAAGACATAAATAATATACATAGCTGATAGTGGAAAGTTACATAAAAAACATCAAATTCAACCAGAATGAAATAGAAAATGATAATGAATTTACATCACCTAGATCAAATTTTCATGTTCCTTATTTTTACATTTTGAATACCGATTACTTTACATAAAGTAAAAATAATTACTAGAAGACTACGGTATAATTTGAACTGGACTGTTTGGACCAATTATTTACTCTTCATTCCTTCTCAAAACTACTTTATTTCAGTGACAGAATCACATTAAATAGGCCTACTTATTTAGTGTAGGGCCTTAAGTGGAAACTACCAAAGTATCGGATACAGTACCTGCACAAGTTGACCAAATTTTGACTTTTGATCAAGTGGAATTGCAGTACTACTTTTGAACAATTCCCAGACAAACTTCCGCATGAACTCAACTGCTTCCGTCGTTCCCTCATCCGATTGGCTGTCCAAACTAAGACTCGACGCCCAGGACTGAACTGACCCCTCCGACCCTGACCGCACCCAAAACTTTTTCCCATTATGGTCCGATAATTCGAGGCTGGTACTAGGACCGTAGCCGTCGGCGTCACTCACGGAGCCACTACTCGGCGCTTCCGACTTATATTTCAGCTTATCGTACGGATCTGGACCAGTAGCTTTCAATTCGATCAACTCGGAAACAGCGTTACTTTCACTCGAATTGCCTGATTTATGATTATCTTCAGCTTGTAATGCTAGCCTGTCATTCTCTTTTTCATCCTTCTGATGTTTCCTTCTTGATATCGTAGCATAATCGTCGAATGAAAGTCCAGAACCAAAATGGGGGAAACGTAGCTTTCTGTTGAATACTTCAGATGTGACAGGGCGAGATACGTTCACGTTTGTGCTCGTGTCCGAGAGAGATTCGTTGCTCATGCTCAGCGCAGATTCGAGCTTGGAAGAGATCCCTGTGATGATGTCGTTACTGCCTTCGATTACGGATAAAAGGCGTGACTTGAGCATGCCGTGAGTTTTACCCATAATGTGGCGCAAGTTATCTCCGCTGCCGCCACCACCACCGCCACCACTATTGACACCTGAGCTCAGGAAATCTACCATTCTCAGATGATTAATACCGGTGCATGTCTAAAATCATCAAAATTGAGTGAAACGTTAGCACATACTAATCACATACTTGAGTATTACTAAAAATACCTGTACAGTCTATGTACCGTTTTGTAGGCCTAATTTCACAAAAAAAAAAGGATTTATTCTTATTTACTCTCGTGAATATTGTGTGATGTATACTGGACATCATCAAGCTCTGTACCACTATCTGAGGATATAGGTGCAGACTAATAGCCTTGACTTCCATTGCACATACATTTCTCTCTGTTCAGCTGGTCCAAAATAAAGTATATGAAACAAAGTGATAGTTCCTGATGAAACCTCATAATACACAGTACCGGTAATGCAAAGATGATTGAAACTCAGCCCCAAAACTTGTCTGATACAAGAGCTGAAGTAGAAAAAAAGTTCAGTCACTTAAGATGTAAAGAAAAAAATTATAGTGCATTACTGGTTGACTAAAAGAATTATTTCTCTCCACCCCACATTTTTCAGAGAAAATTCTGTGAAACAAACATAGGATTGGAAAAAAGTTGTTCTCTGTGTATTATTCTCTCTCCTCTTGTTCTCTCTATGGTCTGTATCAAAGAAATGGAATTCAAATAGTAGATTTGGATAATGATGGACTTTCACAATTTTTTTAAATACCAATGGAAAAATCAATTACAATAGAATACAAAACTAACCTAGCTGTTGGTGGGGTCGTTGAGCAAACAATAATCATCATCTGAACCAAATAAGAAAGTATTCAGGGCAGTCTATTTGGTTGACGTTATTATGGACTTGCATTTATTACCTGAATCATTTATGATACCAGTACTTGGTACTAGTACAAGAGAAGGGATGTAAATGGAAATATTCCTGAATGCCTTACATATTTCTGCACATATAAACTCTTCAATGAAATGGTCATCATCAAGCATCACACATCAGAAATCAAATAGTATAATTGTATAACATAAAAGAGTATTCCAGTTAGGTAAGCATGATTTGGTAGTTTAGTTTATTACCAATAGATAATACAAAAAAAAACAGAGTTGCCATCCAGATATGATAAACAATTGAACGATGACCGATTATTGATTACCGTGACTCAAAGGAATAATTGGCAAAAATAACAGCAAATATACAATTATTACATATCATTCACAAATCACAATATATATATATTCAAATATAAATGTAAATTTGACATTTTGGAAGGCACCTACACGCAGACATAGCTGTGATATTAAAAACTCGCCAACCATCTGTTGTGGAAGCAGGCGTGTGACTTTTGAATGGAGTTTCAACACATTGATAAAAAATTAAATAAATAATGATCGGTACCAGTAATCAATTAATTTCGAAATTTATTATAGACTGATACAGTTTGATTGGTGATTTCATTATATTATTATAGTATGTCTGATAATCTTTAATCGATCAATCAATTGATAATCGGTGGCATTTTTGCTGCAAGTTTTGTGGAAAATGATTATATTGTGAATGTGACAAATATGCTCTTCAATTTGGAGACTGTGTAGATATATCACTGTGAAATGAAGTTTTAATATTTGTTTTTTAATAATTTCATGTTAATAATTTATGAAAAAGCATGAAAAGAAACAACAAAAAGCAATACAATGTAAAATTTTGAAATATTTTTAAAGTTGTAAAATGTAAAATCGAATGTAATATCACTATTCAGTGACCTATTATTATTGAAATTATTATATTTTCCTGTGTTATCATTTTCTTTTACCAGATAACTAATTTAATTGGGACAAGAGTGTCATCCACTATATATTGGACAGTATTAATTCTATAAACTTGGTGCAAGTGCAATTAAGTACGAAGACCTGTTTTTATTTCAATCATGTATCATCATTCATTGAATATTATTAATTTTTATTACGCTAATGTTATTATTATAGAACTACGCTCTGGCTTGTAATGTTACTTTTAATAAACAAAAGGCAAAACACATTTACCATATAATATAACAATAAAATCTGCATCACACAATGATAGTCTTACCACTTACCCAATTTGCATAGCCATCCACTGCTATGTGGCATAATAACCAACGTAATGATTACTTCTGCTAGGATGCCCGCATTATAACGACCGCATCCTTCATAGTAATCGTATCGATAATTTCACATGCACGCCGAACAATCAACATCAATGCGAACCAGCTGACTTTAACTGTCACAGCAAATAGCACGCCTCCACCATGTAGGCTTACAATGCCGCCTAATCAATACCGCACTTTGCTGATGTGCACAGCTGTAGTGGGCCTACTTCAAATGCGCAAGACACAGGCCTCGATTCATGATTTCATAAAACAATACACCTTATTCGATTGACAACTTGAATATTGTCGTTACAGCTTTACAACAACGAAGTACGAAATACGGATACAACCACCGTATAGTTGGCATACAAGAAGGGGGGAAAGGGGAAGAGGAAATCCACGGCATTGCGGCAACTGCATGATAGTGGATAATATGAAAAATATCACTTCCTTTCGTAGTATAATGATGTTGTCGTTGTTGATGAATTAATTTTTCTGTTGAAAATTGTTTGTAGCGATTTGACAACAGAAAAGAAAAGCGTAGTACCAGCAATTAGTGTTATCTGAAATAAACAAAGTCGACCACCAATATTTATTATCAGTCCTATTCATAAGAAAAAGCATGTCAAGGCATATACCGGTAGATTGAATGAAATATATGTCAATGGAAAAATTAGTTGAAAGATAAAATAACATTGAACGTTCGTACACAATCCTATCGTGGAAAACTTCTAATGGGGGAGATAACTCAAGTCAAAAAAAGGAAATATATATCTTCGGTCACTGTAAAAATGTGAAATTATGCTTTTTTCATTCTTATTTCCGAGATTTGGGAGTACGTATAGCCATTCAGTTTATTCGCAAAATTACGCTGATCTGGGTTACTTTGTGTATTACAAACTAGGCAAACGCGATTATGTGTTTCCAAGTTGAAGGATGAGCTGGAACAAATCAACTTATCGTTGGATTTATCGTTCATCGTGGAGTGTATATATATATATATATACAACTTGAGATCCAAACCATTACTTCACTGCCATCTTATTTGTCCTTATTAATTTCTATGATAATAGAGAAGGCTTTGTTTCAATCGTTTACAATTAAGTGGTGACACCTGTGGCTTGGATTTAATTGGTATCTTAATACTTTTGAGTTTACAAAAATTACATTGTATATTTTTTTACATCAAAACGGCAGATCCGATTTAGGTGAAAGTTCGGAATAATATCGTTATCATATCAAGATTCCATGAGAATTTGAATTCTCTCGGATGAAATATTTTTCACGAATTTTTCCCTCTTGGTTATTCTTAAGGGATTTTTGAAAAGTTTGAAATGAGTTTTCTCAGAAGTGGTTCAACCGATTGCGCCTCAAAACTATATAGTATCAAATTAGATAACGACACTTGTGTATGCCAAGTTTCAACTGATTTTAAATTTTCGTTTGACCTGTGGAGCGCGAACAAAAAAAAAACGAGCACTTTTTTTTCGGGTATGGTGAAATCAAGTCTTCGCTTCGCTCATCCAATTATATGAGTATAGGACGAGAGCATTTCATTTGAAAAATACTTTTTTCATTAAAGTACTGCTTGCAAATAGATACATACTTAATGGATACAAATTTAGACGACATATACAAGGAAATAGTTACCGGTCTAATATTTTACGAAAACTTGTACTATATTTAATCATTCATGAAAGAAGTAAATTTCGTATGAAGGGATGGAACCAAATTTTCTACCTGGGGGTTGAGGTATAGTCAAAATGATCTCTTTGGAGTTTTGACATGACCCTCCCCCCACCCCCCCCCCCCCCCCCCCCCCCCCCCCCCCATTCGAATATTGATCATTCAGTGCATGTATATTACCATTATTACGCGTATATATGCATGCCCTATTCATATAGTTCACGTGACATACCGCGTTAAATTTAGATTTTACCCCAGGAAACGTGAGCTCTTATACGATGATGAAAAATTGATATGGATTAATTCAATTCAATGAATACGCCGATGTTGATGGCAGGAACTATATTTAAAAAGTGTGAAATTTATATTTTTTAATCAACCAGCAGAAAGATTTTCAGCAACACTGCGTTACTGTGTGGTCAATGGTTTTGGTTCGTACACTTGTATCCACGAAAGAAGGCGCGAACCACCCACGCGCTATAGTGGTGGTGGATATAGGAAAAGAACGGTAGCTCGAAACCTTCTTCATCTTTCGTGGATATACGTATACTTGGTGAAAGATGTCCAAGGTTTTAACCCGTCGAGGAACTGGTAGGCAATACTGTACTTAAAAAATCTGGCAGAGATACAGAAAGGAAGTTGAAAAAATACACAAATTAAAAACCAAATCAATTTATCGTTTACATTCGCGATCGAAAAACGAAATTATCAGTGAAATATCCAGTCGTTGAACCATATAAAAAAGTTTTAAAAACAATAAAAACATTCAACATTCACGGTGCCAAACGTTCCAAGTTAATTTTAATCATCTTGGTCACGTCAGACAAGCGTCCCGAAATTCTTGCGCTAGGCAAGCCTGCTGCCTTCTCTAAAGACCGACGCTTCCCTCTTGGCGATGCCTCAAAAAGTCAGGCAAATGAAATCCAAAATTAGCTACTAAGGCGTCGAAAGCGGAGAGGTAAAGCCGGTAGCCAGTGTATTTGAGACTGTGTGCGAAGACGTCGAAAAACGTCGCCTCAAGTACTATTTTATTTGAGGTCATTCGGTGGTGGGTGTGTGTGCGTGTATTGGGGTCAATTAATCATTCGGTGTTAATCATGTATCTTATCGAGAATAAATATTGAAACAGAACATCTCACGATGAATGTAAGTAGAAAGAACTTCATGTGGAATTACTCGGAAACTGAAAGACCAACAACTTACATGATAATCTCCCCCAAAAAATATCAGATTCTCTGATGCGATCGCTGAGCATACGGTGTACATAGTGTTTATGAAAAGATTTATATAAATCTATAAACTAAATGTTTAAATGATTAGTAAGATGATATATGAGGATCTACCAGCATGATCGAGTTACAAATCATAAATGAAATCAAAATTCAACTCGGATGTTGAAGCTCTCATATAGGTTTTCTGTCGAGTTAGTTGCAACATAACACTCGACAGTCTTGGCATTGTTCCCATCGTGAATTCAAAATATGGCATGGTATAAAGGCGACTATACTATACATGTATTCCTTTTATATCTAAAATTAACTTAATTGATAAAACGCGCAGATGATATCGGCGGTACCAACGTGAGATGACCAATATGAGATGACATTCAAGTAATATTTGACTGTTCTAATGCATCGCCGAGAAAATCGTTCAAAATAACATCCGGATGTGCGAAAACTTATGTTGTTTGGCGTCGTCCATTATAGTTTGGCATTTGGTCATCTATTTATCTATCGTGTTTGACCACTGCAGCCAACACATACAGTGTAATGATCTATATTAGTAACCTAATGTCCGCAAGTCAAAAAACTGGGTTGGCCTAGTGAGTTTTGTTTGGACAATTTTGATTCGAATCTAGTCGAGCGCAGGCTCGACGGGAGCCAAGTCCCGCGCACGAAGCCACTGTTTACACGAAGTAGTTCAAAGCGGTTCTATGCATGCTATATCTCCGAAACTATCATACTTTAATTGCTAGGGTTTGTTGAAATATAATCAGGCGACATACACGACACGAGATATCCGGTTTGGGCCAAACCAGACGTTTGGAAGTTATTGCAGTGTGAAAAGCGTACTTTTCCGTTTTATTCTCTTTATCTCCTTCCATCATCACCTGAGAAATCGACTACAGGCCAAACGAACAGTCCGATTTGTCTGATTTTTTTCATATGTGCACCCATATGGAGATACACCTTTTGTATGTTTTAACCGGAAGTGACTTCTGGAAACCGGAATAATGTCATTTTGAACTAATTTTTGAAGATATTTTTTAAAATCATTTCTCGACGGATTCTGTTGACATTAGACCGATATGTTTGTATTATATGTTGTAACACAGCATTCTATATTCATATTTTTTAAAGATTGTGTGTGAGAGATTAGGTAATTAATTTTTCATTTTCAATCGGAGGTCGCCTGATTTTTACCTTTCTATTTATTTAATTAATTTTACACAAGCAACACCTTCTAGAGTTTAGACGTCCGTGATGTTGGCCCCTATAGTCAGACCGATAGCATAATATATTGGTACAACAATATACATATTGGTGGTATACATACCACCGTACCACGTAACACACATAACATAAATCAATATATATATATATATATTCTAAACTTGAGATAAAAAGAAAATGAGTTACAAAGAAACATATTTTACGCAATCCTTGCAAGTAAGAGAAACAAGCAAGAATTATTTACAATGGAAAACAAAATATCTTCACATTTGTCAACAAGTGTACACTAGAAAGAAAAGAAATGTATTGGTGACTGATTTCACGAGTAATAGATGGTAGAACTATTGATAGCGAAGAATATGGTATTTTTTTAGATGAGCATTATCTTTAGATACATATAAGATATTATTTCAAGATGTTGGCCTACAGATTGCATCTTGAATCTTGCGGGATACATTTTACTATTGCATCTTGCTAGTATATCTATAGGTATTTTATATACAATTTTATCTTGTCTCTTAATTAAAAAAAAACTCCCTGACAAAAAGTGCTTATATAGATAGCTATGATTTTCGTGAAATGTTGAAATCCTATAATTTTTTGGATAACCATTCCTCTCTCCCCTCTCACACCTTGGCTGTTAATGATAATGTTCAGTATAATGCTATAATGTTAGCTATAATTACAAAGTAAATTATTTTCGAATTCAACTACATTTTGTTTCGTTAGCTGAAGAAAAATTTGTTCGCATCATATTTATTTAATTAGATCGAAATATTTTGTAATTTCATCTTGCAAATTTCAATTAAAAGTGTTTTGTATTTTTCAATGTAGACAGTTGAATCTACAGTATATCATGTATATAACTTGGATAATTTTTATATATCTTTTCATATCTCTAATAAGATCTCGTTTTACGAATAATAAATTGATTGATTTGGGAAAATTGGTGAACTAACTTATTACCACCTTCGGTTTTGTACCTTGAATGATAATTAACAAATTCATAGGGCCTACTTCAATATACTGGCTCAAAACTGAATATTGAATTCATACATGTTTTGTCATTATTAAAGGCATTATAATTATTAGCAATTAGCTATAAGTTATTAATTATAAAAACAATTGTGTGGAATATGATATAAATTAGAAACAGATGCTAGAAAACAGATGCAAGGTGCATAATAATATCACGCTTGCTTATATCTGAAGCAGTCACACGCGGGTTATTCCTGATTAGTGATCACTGTGCATACACGTACGAGTCTAACCCCTCGCCGCTTGTTACTGGCATTGTCCCAAACTTTTGTACCCAACATGAACCCTCTACATGAACCCAGTTGAAACACATTTTATCTCGATAAAACTTTCAAAGAGATTTTGAAATGATGTCACCTGCCTAAATGTATACTGAGTGAGTCATTTCAAGCTCGCGGTATTATACAATGCTAAGTTGGCCTTATTCTTAGACTGAGAGTTAGCATGGGTATAACCACGGTGATAGTACTTGATTGTAATTTAGATATCCTATTCACGTGTAATCATACAGCACTCAGTCGAATAACGCGTCAACAATGGCAATATTTAAGTGACGTATTTGTATGTCATAAACTAATTAAATTTAATAACACATTTGATTAGATGACAAATAAATTATAAAATAAACTATAAAATGGAGGAAAAAAATTGATTAGATGAAAAATAAATTATTATAGTTATTGATGAATGTCAATCATTTTCATTGTTGTCCTCATTATTATTTCCTGTTGAAATTTTAGGTTGATATAGGGCCTACTGTTGAATTATATATTTAAGATATATCAACTTTTACTATTTTTCTTTTCGTCTATTAATTCATTTTCGTTTTCGTTTCAGTACATGAAAAGATGCAATTTCATACACAATAAAATAATTTAAATATACGTCTCAAGTATTATTCAATAACAAATTGATTTTAATATGAATTTATTAAAATTTCGAAGATATGTATAAGAAAGATTTGTTCTCATGCCAGGTGGCCAAGGACTCTTTGGCTAAAAATAATCACTCAAATCAAAATTAAAGATCAGAAGCCCTACGCTAAAAATAACAAAAATGTGTCACTTTTTATAATAAGTCACTTTTCTTAATACCAATGCTGATAATGTCCGGATATATATCACAGAAACGGTTTTTACTTATAATGTGTTCCGGACTTTCGGAAACTGGAAGACTTTTATCTGCGGCGAAAAGTTATGGTCACCGACAGCGCAGCCCTGGTGTTGAAGTTCATTAGTTTTAAATATTTAAAATGGGGTGGTAAGATCGCCCTTGTGGTGCCCCGTCCAAACGATCCTACTTTTCATCCTTAGCCTTAATTGGGGAACAATGATTTTGTATCAAGTTTCGATGTTATTAAAAAAAAAAAAAAAAAACTTTTTATACCTCATACTACAAAAATAATAATGTGATTAAAAACATCTCTAAACTCTTCAAGAAGAATGTTACTACATACTATACATACTATACATATATGTATACTATATGTATAGTAAGAATACTATACAAGAAGGATGTTACAGAGCTGTGTTCGTATGCTTCTTTCAATTGGTGTCACTGGTATAATAAGTGAAAACAATGTTCCAGAATTATGTTTTTTACACACAACTCAACATTCAGCTTCAACAACAGTATTGATTGCCCCCAAGTTTTCTGGTTACTATGGATAAAATTGTTCCCAAAATTGTGTTCTACATGCTGCATTCTACATAACAACATTCGCAACATTCAACTTCTCAACTTTGGTATAGACTTCTGTCAAGTAACAAATGACAAACCGAGACGCGTGGCCGAGTGGTAACACACTGAACCGTCATTCGGGAGACCGGGGTTCGATTCCCGCCATGGTCGACCATCCTGACAGGGGTTTTTCGTGGTTTCCCTCGGTCGTTCAGGTTAATACTGGGATGGTTCCTTGATAACAGGCCACGACCGACTCCTTCCCACCATCCAAAACACCTAATAAAGTAACCTTTCATGTCATCATCCCATCATCTCATTCATCATCCACCGACGCCAATAGATCGTAGCCATCAGTATAGTGCGTCGTTAAAACCCAATATAAAAAATAAAAAAAAAATGACAAACAATAGTCACCATAGCAATAGAGCGAACTGGTAGACTACCAAACATTCTGATTGGTCAATTCCAAGTGATGGACATTGTTGTCCGTCTCTTTTAACAATGGGTGACGTCACTTGACAGAAGCCTATTAAGTTCCTCCAAGTTTCTTAATCGCTATGATCAGCTGCTGAACATGCCATCTCCAAACATTTGGCGAATACTAAAAAAAATAATACAAACTCACCAAAGGAAAATGACGCGTACACAATTCTGTTTGAAACCATCCTCACGCTGATAAGCCTTATTTGTTCAGTGAAATTTTTTGATCTAATCCCCATATTTCAAATTTAAAAACATGATCTTTCTCAGATTAACTGATTTAATGATCTTATCTAAATGATTGTTTCAAGTTTTAATAATAATTTAATAATGAGCTAATTTTCTTTTCAACAAGATACAAGTCGGACCCGCCAGTCTCGCTATTCAAGGCAATGCCTTGGAAATTGGAGTCAATTTGGGATGAGGTTCAATTGTCCCAGGTTATATAGGCATAAGGTTTTGATAGCATCATCATATATTATCCACTCATTCGTGCCCACAAACAACTCAGTTGTTTGCGAGGTCGTTGAACAAGCAATAATCATCTGATGCGACACACAAACATATTGGAATGCGAATTTTCAACTCTTTTTAAATTTTTTGTCAACAGAACTCGGAGGAAAGATGGAAGCCCATGGCAATATCCAATCCATCCACACGACTACGAAATGCTCGGTCTATGCCTCAATGGGTGGTAAGTACAAACAAAATATACTACTGAGTGAGAATATGGGCAAGCCCTAACTAGTAAAGTATTTACAGTATTCACAAAACAAAGTAATACGTCTGATTATACCAATTTAGACCTACCATCATTTGTTTTTATTTTATTTGTAAACTTGGTGTTAATGGAAGCCTCAGAGACTTTAGTTCAGATTGGAAGATACCAACATTCGTATGTTTGGTTTACTCTTGATACCAATACTGGCAATGTCTGGATATATCACAGAAACTGTTCACATATTTTTACCGTGTTCCGGACTTTTGGAAACTGAAATAATTTTATTTGCGGCGGAAAAGTATGGTCACAGAAAACGCAGTCCTGGTGTCAGAATTATTTGTTTTGATTAAAATGGTATTGTGGGATCGCCCTTTTGTCGCCCGTCTAAACGATCCTATACTTTCATTCCTAGCCTTAATTTGGAAGCAATGATTTTGTATCAAGTTTCGATGTTGATAAAAAAAAAGTATTGACAGAGTTTTTACAGACTCTTGATTCAATCTCTAATATTTTGTATTATTCCTGAACACAATCCATTTGTCAGAAATTGTTGGGGCATTAATTACACAGTCGGAGTACTTCCTAGTCTAGAAATATACGTTCTAGTGGATTCCAAACTACAGGGCGTCACGTCAAATGTATTACACAGAAATTATATAAATGTTTGAATCAATAAAATCATAGACAGTTGCCAAACTCTCTTTTTCATTCTTCTAGAACGAATTTTTAAGAGCGTGTTTGATACAACGTTGTCGCTTTTGTTCTCAGCTCCATAATACAATTAAATTGACAACTAATCGACAACTATATTAACTTATAATAATTCTATGCGTGAAATACCGCAGAACAACACAACAAGCAAAGAATTACGAGCGCCATATTTGTACAGCTGTGATATTTTGATACTTCAAGGTGACGAGCGACTAAAAACACAACTGCATCTTTCAAGGGCGTTAAATGTTTACCTTAAATAGCGAGTTTCTGTAATTTATCAATATATAATTAGATTCATTTCGCTAGTCGACAGCCATCATCTGTCGTTGATAAATAATTTGAACTTGAAAGTTTACAATTAAATGAGAATAGTATGTATTTACATGACTTGTGTTATAATAAGTCACTATATAGACAAGTGTCAAGTATGTATACGCGCCACAGTTGCTTTCCAAGCAAGAGTTCCATATAAACTTGAAGATTCTTTGATTTATTTATATCAGGTTTGAGAGCGTACTCTACTCTAATGATAACTAAGATCTATTGGCGTCGGTGAATGATGAATGAGAAGATTAGAAAATTATATGGAAAATTATTTTATCAAGATTTTTGAAGAGTGAGAAGAAAGTACGTGGTTGCCCACAGTATTCACTCCAACAAAGCGAAACCGCGACAAGACTCCTGTCAAAATGGTCCATCATGTCAGGAATCGAAGCCCAGTTTTCTGATAACTGTGCAGTACACTATAGCAGCTGATCTACCCGTCTCGGATCAATCGTGCATAAGGATATATTATTTTATTCCTTTGAAAATTAATATCATTCGCAAAAACACGAGATTTTTTTGTCAAATTTCTACTTGGTTTTCCTCTATGAAAATATACGTATAACAAAATCAGATTGATACAAAATATGTAACATTTCGTATAACAGGGTATATAACTATGCCACATTGTTTTCAACCGGAAGTGATAGACATGAAAGTAAGCACAACGTCTACACACACTTGACTTGAGCTGTCTGCATAGAAGTTATTTTAAAATACGGAAGGATGGCACCTGTTACATTACACTGACTCTAGCATTCTATTTACACACCACGGCGCTCAACACTATCGCCAACAAAACACAACGCCCAATTTTAATGATATCCATGTGTATCGACGTTCAATTATCTAGGCGATATTCTGATATTAAATTGCTCCATTACAATAATGTACGTTTCAGTTTTTTTGCAATTTTAATTGAAAATTTGATTTTGCTTGTCAAAATAAGGCTGAGCATGGACTTAGTAGGCCTAATATTTAAAAATCACAGTTGAATGATTCCGACAACTTTTTTTCGGGTAGTGTTCACACCCCTCATAACAACCCTGAAACTGTGTTATTAGAATAATAAAAATAATTACGATATTTATTTTCCCAATTTTAGAGAAAACTAGAAATTATCATCTCAATTTCAGAAAGTGAAAATGATTCATTTGTCATCTAGGGTCCAACTTTTTTTCTGAGTCGTGACGTAGACACTATTCAATCCAGTTTATGTTTCTATACAGGATCGGTGATACCTAGGCCTACGTCAATACTCATATGGTCCTGGAGGACAAAAAAATGATCATTATTTCTGAAATTGAGATGATGATTTCTAGTTTTCTTCAAGACTATGAAAATAAATATCGTCATTATTTAATAAAATCTAGTTTCAAGTTTGTTTTGTCGTTTGAACATATTTTGTCATGGCACCTCCACCGAATTATAAATGTAACCCCACCCCACTCCTCTTTAACACTTCAATACTCATGGTCTTGGAGGACAAAAAGATTATTATTATTGCTGAAATTGAGATGATGATTTCTAGTTTTCTCTAAAACTAAGAGAATAAACATCGTCATTATTCAATAAAATCTAGTTTAAGGGTTGTTTTGTCGTTTGAACATATTTTGTCATGGCACCTCCACCGAATTTCAAAAACCCCGCCCCACTCCTCTTTTATTCCTCCCCTCCACATGGTGATTGTTATCCAACGATTGACATGAATGAATCTATCAGAGAATATAGGCTAAATCCTATGCTACACAATGCTAAAAATGAATCAGCCTTCGAACAAAACCTGGCCCAAAGTACCAACCACCCTCATTCACTAGATTTCAATAATACTCAACAATATGACTGTATAATTCCATATTGTAAGTTGTAACATTGTGTAACATGGACTAATTTTAGTCCCACAGACATGGTGCAAAAATTGACACTTTTTACATGATTTTAATCTGGAAGTTACTAAAATCAGCAATGTATTATTCATAGGAGATCTATTGCATGCATCTGAAAATAAAATAGGCCTATATATAATATATTGTGACAAAGTAATAATTTTGAGAATTTATTTTTCCAAGATGATTTGACCAACTGAGTTCACTCAACGTAAGCTTTTTAATGTATACGATATAATTTATACGAATATATAAATAATATAATATTTAATATTTATACAATTTATAATTTATGCAAATTGAATTTTTGCAAGGGCGTTTTATGTCATAACATAATGAGACGGACCAATGGTAAAAATTAAGATTTGCCACGCCTCAATTGAATCCCCTCAATTTTCAATTCAATTTTTATAATAATAGAGAAGGCCTTGTCTTAATCGTTTCCAATTAATTGATGACACCTCTTGCTTGGATTTAATTGGTATCTTAATAGCGTGATTTAAAAAAATTACATTATATATTTTTTTACATCAAAACGACCGATCCGATTTGAGTGAAAGTTCGGAATAATGTGTTTCACTATTATATTGAAATTCCCTGAGAATTTCAATTCTCTCGAAGGAAATATTTTCACGAATTTTTTCCTCTGGGTTATTTTTATGGGATTTTTGAAAACTTTGAAATGAGTTTTCTCAGAAGTGGTCCAACCAATTGCGCCTCAAACTATGCAGTATCGAATTAGATGAGGACACTTGTGTATGCCAAGTTTCAACTGATTTTGAATTTTCGTTTGACCTGTAGAGCGCCAAAAAAAAAAGCCCTTTTTTTCGAGTATGGTGAAATTGAGTCTTTGCTATGCTCATCCAAGTATATTCCAGAACATTGTTTAGTGTATAACCTGTACTGACAATCTGAATATTGCCAATTTTTCTTTAGCAACAAAAATAAAGACAATCAAATTTGAATTTTCATATTTGAAATTTATTTTTCCCAAGAAATTGGGCTATCTTTAGTTTATTATTGTCCATTATAGAGCTTATTTTCATTTGCTTAGGAAAAATACCACCTAATGCTTGTTTTTCAAGGTGGCCTGCACACAAGACCTTAATTTGTTACTGTGTTGTGGGTTTCTCTCTATTTATTAATATTTTGCCTGTGTATTTGTTGAGAGAATAAAAATTTCTTTGAATTTAATTGAAATTGACTGAAGTCAATTGACTCGGAGGTAGTGATATGACATTTTTGTTTTATAGTATCATTTTATTCATTTTAGGGTTCTTGTTACCAAGTTATTTCATATTCCAGATATTTTCAAACAATTAAAATCATTGTTTTGATATCAAATGTATAGGCATTGAATATTCCATTGAACATCAAAGTCATGGAATATGAAATCAATCGAAGATGTCCAATTCGAATACCAAACTTTGGATAAAGTAACAACAATTGTTCCTTTTTCCAGAAAAATTCAACCACATTTTGACACTTCATTCATCCATGAAACCAACAGCTGCTGACACCACTGATTTCTATAAGCTTGTCCATGTCATCAGATGTCCGTAGAGAATTAATTACTCTCCTCAGTTTTCATAATCACTATCGTCACACTCGATAAGGCATATCAGGTCGACATTCAAACAAACAGACCCTAATAATAATTCTTTGTTGTACATTTCTCCACATCAAGTTATATTTCACTTCACAAATTAACAGAGAACTAAGAAATAACAACATCTCATCAATATTCAGAACTAGATGATATTAAAACATCAGAACAACTCCGATCAGATACAAAAATTAAAAAAAAAACATAATATACAAAACAACATTTTCACACTTTATTCATCCAGAAGCAAGACAACAGAAAGCGTTTAAACTGAGTTTTTACTAATATGTGACCAACCAATTCTAATTAACATGAACTTACAGCAGCCTCGAGAAAATGGCAGACAGATTCCTCAGAAGCGAGATGAAAACACTGCCCCACCTCCAGTGCCCAAATCACTGCCACCAGCTTTAGATCCTGATTACGAGGTCATTGAATTCAGTGGTCAACAATATAGCAACGCACCGCCAATCAAGCCACTCATTCAAGGTAAGCTTGTTGGTAAAGATATATAAGTATCGTCTTTATTCATTACATAAGTAATACAGAAATGAATTACATGAATGAAATGGTGAGGTTCAGACAAAGAAGTCTGTTCTTCCACATAACCATGTTAAACAATACAAATTAAGAATAAATACATAACATAAAATCAAAGTGTCTAATATAATTACATTTATAAGTTACTCCTAAATATTAATATTACATAAAAGAAATAAATATATACCAAAAATCAAACGTTTTCTCAAGGAAATAATTGGGATTTTTCAAGTTAGTGATAGATGAATGCTGAGCATATAGTCACAAATAAATACTTTTAAGAAGCTTGAGACAATTTCTTACTCATTTCATACAATCCTCCGACTACACTTCAACGTACACGTCTATTCTGTCCACGGAAGTACACTATTACAAGTAGATGATGAAGAACAGTCAAACAACGTAAAGCTTAAAGTAAAATTTAATTCCTATGAGATGTATTTTATTTGAGGTGAATGCGTAGTGTCTAGGACAAATAAATTATTACCGGCACAGGTAGCTGACTGGTTAGCGCACTTGCTCCATGTGACCTGGGTGGTAGTGGGCATGTCGGACCCGGTTAGATCCCCTCTACCATCCATCTTTACAGGGGTTTTTCGTGATTTCCCTTTGTAATCTAGGCTAATGCTGGGATGGTTACTATATATAGACCACGAACGCTTCCTTCCCATTACCTGTAAAAACCTTCATCTCATCATCCCATCATCTCATCAATCATTCATCGGATGCCAATATATCTTAGTCATCATTACAGTGCGTCGTTAATTCCCAATATAAAAAAATAAATAAATAAATGAACTGAATTGAGATTCTCTACAGCTATAGGCTTACTAGTCAGGAAAGACAATCATTCATGAGAAACACAAAGAATTTTCATATATAACTACATATGGTATTTCGAGAATCAACGTTTCAGGACGAGAATTACGATTAGTTTCAAAGGTGTTGAATGTTAAAAACTGCAGTGAGTTTCTTAAATGACCAGAATTTTAAAAATTCTTCGGTTGGAAGATGACGTTCTTCTAGAATACAAGTATATCAGTACAAATTGTGACACACTCAGCATACATACCACTGTACTAGTCATCTTTTATTAACTGTCATCAATTCATACACCTGAAGAGCAAGTAACCACATAGTCTTTAGCAATGCTGTTTATTACCACTTCATTTCAGGAGGTGGTAAACGTGGAGATGGCCGTCACTGTGATCTCTGCGGCTCGTCAGCCCCAGCTGTCCGCTGTGAGAAATGTTCGGAACAGATATTCTGCCTATCGTGCGACGATATGTACCACAGACATCCCAAACGTCAGTGCCACATCAGAAAGGTAATGAGAAAATGAGCAATAATCAGTTACGTCTTGAGACAAATATTTATCTATATAATAAGGACTTATCCAGGGCTAGGTTGTTCATGCTATATCATATTTATTGTTCCACCTTTTAATCAATGCTTTTCAAGAGATGAATTTTTTCAAAGGTTTCTGAATCCAAAACTGCACAGAGAATTTTGTTATTTTTTGCTATATAAATGTATACCTGTATTCATGTAGGTAGACGACGTATTCATTCATGCCTCCATAAATGAAATATGAGAATACGTACTTGGGCTTTTTCTACAAAGTACATTCATGGTAAAAACCCTGACTCTGAATTCTTTTAGGATCCCATCCACTACAAAATGTCAATTTTCAACATTATATATTCTTCATAATTTTCAACACCTAGGTCTCACTAGTGAGTATAAATTATATGAGCAAACATGTTAAATTATCACTGTATATTATTGAATTTTGGTATATTGTACTGTATTTTGGTATTTAAAGTGCACATTTTGACACTTTTCAAGTGTATATTTGAAGGTTTTTCAGTGCATAAACATCCTAGCCCTAGACATCCTGTTTTATGTTAATTGCTGATTGATTGAAAAAGATCAAAGCAACAAACAAATTGGAGGAAATCTGAATTTTAATCAATCTACTAGCTCAAACCCAGCACCCCCTTCCTCCACAAAGAAAAACAGTAAGATTATCAAAATGTTCGTACAATTATGACATGTTTAAAAAATATATGAATATGGATCGATATATATATATATATATATATATATATATATATATATATATATATATATATATATATATATATATATATATATATATATATATTTTTTTTTTTTTAATAACATCGAAACTTGATACAAAATTATTGTTCCCCAATTAAGGCTATGGATGAAAGATAGGATCGTTTGGACGGGGCACCACAAGGGCGATCTTATCTCGATATATAAAACTATTCTATACTAATAATCTGATTTCTTTACTGATTCTAGACTGAGTGATAGAGACTTTGATGAAAAAAACTTAATGTACCGTAGCATAATGAATATAATTTGATGTAATTCCTATATTCAAGTGTTTGACATGTTACATTTTTATTTTTCATGAAAAGGCACTGGAAACTACACGATTCCAAACTTTCCGCCCCCCACTACCCCCCAAGAACGAGACGGTGTCTGCACCAGTGCCACCCCCACGGAAGAACAAACGATCAGGTCGAATGGGGAGCCCCAGTCCATTTCAAGGACATTCTGACCAGGTACGCCATTGTACCATTTGCTAAATAATACAGACTTCATCTTTTTGATCATAATTTGATCTGTCAAAGTATTTGAGTTGAAGTAAATGATTTTGATGATAGAATACACACACGTGTCTTGAAAACCTGACACCTTAAAATACAATAAATATACTGCCAATTAGCTCTTGATTATATAATGAATTTTATTGGTGTATTGTATGCATATTATATTTACATGTAAAATAACTTTGAAAGTTTGCTTTATACCCTGCCATACTAACATGCAAAAAATTGCAGCTGGATTTAAGTATAAAACAATAATTGAATGTTTGAAAGCACTGAAAATCACACCTGCGTTTCACAATAATGTTAGGCCATTTCAACTGAATATCTTTGTGTTTTATTTGTAGAACAAATGCCCAGTCTATAACATGTAATTTATTCTATTACGATCTCTATCAAAATTTCCAATTTCCGACAATACTGTGACAATTAAGTGTTTGGACATGGCTGTAAATGAATGAAATGTTATATTTAATAAATAATTATGTATGATGTTATCTATTGTTTGTTAATTTATCAAATATATATTCTTGTGCTTTCTTATATTTTGATGTCCTATTTGGAAAGTTCAATGTACCATATATATTAAGTTTACATAAAATAGAATATAATTCTTCTACATATTTTGTTATTGAACAATCAAAAGTCCCTTTTCCCTGAAACCAAATCCAACTGACCTATATTGTAGAAACCATTCATATATTGAAATAATTCATGGTTCATAAAAGGAAGATAACAACCATTAGGTACTAGTAAAACAAGAAAATGAAACAAAGAAGAGCACCAGAGAACCATACATGGTACAATAAAATTGAAGGCTATGGATTTTAATACTGAATTATCTTGTCCCAACCAGGGGCCAGCTCTGCCCAAAAAGGAATTCTCACTCAAGGATAAGATGGGGAGCCTGAAAAGGATTATGGGCAGCCGGCCATTGCCTCCCCCACCGACAACACCAAACAATAAATTCAATAGTAAGAACCAAATCAGATTCTAGCCGTTAATCATTTCAATTATGTCACTCATGCGGTTTGGTTCAGTTTTCATGTAATCTGTTTGACAGCGATGAGAGATGACTTTAGTCGGAGTGTCCAGAACTCTCCCGCAGTAAGCCCCACCCCTTCAGAACCGCAACGAGCCCCCGTGACAGACCGTATGGGCACACTACAGCAGCGCTATCGGCAACACCAAGCAGCGATGAGAGGGACAAGCTCCAATATACCGCTGACTGTAATGGAGATGGAGACCAAACGAGTTGAAAACGAGAGAGCAAGAACCAACAGTATGATATCGAATAGTTTCACCAATCTTCCAGAACAATTGGTAAGCAAATGTCAAACATACCAGTTGGCAATAAGGACCAGACAGGCGTTCGAGACAAACTGAAGTGATTTTACAAATAATACGCGCGCCGAAATCAGAGTGTGTATTTGATCAAAATTCTGTATTGGTGTAAACCTAATTCATTTTTTCAGAAATCAAATGAAAAACAATTGAATTGATATACAGTAACTAGGGTCAAGAAAATTAACAAGGTGACAGCCTACATGCCTAGCAAGTCTGCCTAGCAGACATTTGAGGCCTCTTATGTCTTTAGGGAATCAAATATCAATACATTAGACTGATTACCATTACCATGCAGAACACATGATCTACAGAATACAAGGATTACATTATTGTATAAATAAAGTATTGTCGAGATTATTTTCAATCATCATTATATGAAGTTGATGTTTGTAAAGTCTTGACTTCAGTTTTGTAAAGTCTAGATCAGCAATCTTACTTTCGGGTGTATTAAGGGTATATTCTCTCTACAGCCACCAAGTCGAGACAGTGGCTACACTGAATGGGAGACAGATCAATGGGGTCCGGTAAATAGACATCGTTCGAGCAGTATTTCGAGCTCATCTGGTATCGGTTCACGGCGTCCATACAGCAGCACCGCTTCCAACGACGTGTCTGGTCTTGCAACAATGACCAGACACCGGCCGGCAAGCAATGACTTCCAGTCGCCGACACCATCCCAACGAAACAATTCGTTCTTTGGACGTGGAATGATGCAAAGCACGTCTGTTAGCGATCTACAACACATGGGTATGCCACCGCCACATCATCATCAGCAGCAGCAACCCCCTCCATTCCATCCAATGCAATCGGTAAGCAGATTAACGTCAAGTTTCAAATATTGATAATTATGGAATTTTTCAATTCTAAATACCTCTTTCGAAGTTTTTCTAGTTTATTTTCAAATTTACATACAACCTTAACTTTATACAGAATAGATCAACTCTGAAATGGTGTTCATAACAAAGATTTTTTTCTCTTAGTCTTGTGTACTAGTGATAGAAAGTGAATATATATACAAATACTTGGGCACGATCTTACAAGCTTTTGATCAACTTATTGAATGATTCAAATTGTTAATCAGCTTGGGTTCCAATGTTATTTTGATTTACTAATCACAAAATTTAAGCTAATCCTTGGATCAACTCTTGTAAAACCAAATATTTAAATTTAAAATAGTACATCTCTTCCACAGTTTTCTATTTTCAAGTCTGACTTACTTTTTGGTCATCTCACAGTAAAACTTGATATGTATGTAGTTGTTGGTAGGTATTAGGTATACTCGATATATAATACTAAATATGGGTATTTTGGCATCAAAAGTTGAACATCTTCTCCCTACTTCATGAGTTATTCAAATTAATTGTTAAATTCTTCACTGCCAGGCTCAGTCCATGGCACACCTAAACTGCCCCAGCTGTCATCACGCAGGAATGGTCTGGATGCCCCCAAATGCCCCTTGGGACTACAACCTACAACATCGCACACCAAGTATGGGAAGCTTAAATATGCCACCTCAGGGTTACAATGGGGAGAATACTGCATTCATGCCCTCAATGTGGACAGGCACTTGGCATCCGGGAATGTATCCAGGACACGGTCATCCCGAAGTTCATCCCAACCAATATCCTGTGGGTATGAGTCCTTCTCAACCTAATATGGCAGGAATGAATCAACATCGTCGTCCTCCATCCCCCGCTCGAAGTATCAAATCTCAGCCCAACAGATACAATAATAACATTTCTTCGCCAGCTCATAGTATTAAGTCGAGTCCGTTACACAGACGTCCGTCGTCACCGACTCAGAGTTTGAAGTCGCGCAAGTCGCACATGTCGGCACGGGCAAGTTTAAGTCGTGTACCGCCAGACAATCAGTCTGATACATCTGACGAGGAGCGATACTCGAATGAAGACCGAGACAGCGATGACGAACAAGAGAACGAAGAGGAAGAGGAGGAAGAGTTAGTAAATAAGCCAGTGATTCCAACCAAACAATGGGAATGCGAGCATTGCACTTATGTCAATAGACCTGGCACGAGAGTTTGTGCAATATGCTGTAAGACACCAACAGATATGTCCAAACCGGTAAGACGTCCATCGATTACCGATAGGGATCGAAGGAGAAGACTCAGAAGGACAAATACTGATCCCTGTGAAACAGTTGAATTCACGTCCACTCGGCAGAAAAAAGCTAGCGAAAGCACTTCCAGTGACTCACGACTAAGACGTCACAGCGAGATTGTTTCGAATAAACCAGCACAAAGAGCGAGTTACAACGAAATGCCATATGAAGGTGTCATGGTTAACAAGTTCAACCAGCAATTGCGAATATCACCGCAGAAATCCAGTAAACCAGTAGAGGATGATCCGTACGAAACTATTCAAATGCAAGCATCAGATGTAGAGTCAAACACCAGTAAGAAGAAAGGTAGGCCGTTTAGGAAAATCTCTTTTTGGCCAGGTACCAAGTTCTATCAATGAGAAATAAAACGCAGCATTTACTTCGCTATTAAACAATGCATTTGATGTAGCTGTAAGATAACAGAATTTGTTTTTCTTTACCGCTAATCTCAGGATAATGCATTATACTGTAGTACAAGATTGGTAGAAAGAACTGAATACATTATTACGATACACTCAACTTATATTGTTTTTTTTATTTCGGCAGAATCTAATACTCAGTCTAACCCATTTGTAGGGACAAAGAAAGAAGATGTGAGAACAACTGACACTGCACGTCGTAGACCGTCAAGGGCTGATCAAAGTGACAGCATGTCCGAAACTAAATCTATTCCCTCGGCTGTTTCAGACAAGCATACCACCACAACCACAACAACACCCTCTGATAATAATTCACAAATATCCATCGAACCTCCTCAACCTATACTCAAGCCCCAAATAGATTCTACAACTATTACTAGGAATCCAATCAAATCACAAGAAAGAAATAATGAGCCAGTCAATATTTCATCAAAAGTATCAACTGGGGTTGGACCATCTCCTCCCAGAGAAATTTTAGAAAATAAACCGGAAACTAAGTCGACAATAGTTAATTCAATAAACTATTCTAAAACTACTTCTGAATCAAATACTGGTAATGAGATACAACCAGAGAGCAAAGGTCGAATTATGAGATCAACTTCTACAGGAACTTCACCTCCACCACAGACCATCTCGACTCAGGTACGTCTAGTATTTTACACTGTAAAAGTGTTTGTATTTTGTACATTTTCATCATAACATCTATTTCCTGCATTACTACTTTCATTGTTGTTGAAATTTTAGACACTGAGAAGGAAACAAGTTATGAACTATTGTTATAAAACTAACATTTGGATGGTTCAAAACATCCATTCTTAGAATCTGAAAAACAGTATTATAATTATAATAACAACGTTCTGGGAATTTATTTAATTGCTTCTGCTATGCAAAGTTTAACTTCAAGTGAATTATTCTTGTAAAATTATTATACTCTGTACTAATGCTCTAGTTACGACTGGACACATAGACGTACGACGCGAGCAAGTAAACCAACTGTGGTAACCAGCGATATAGATATAAGCTGTAGATGCTGCTACAAATCTGTTAATAAATACTGAAGCAATAATTAATAATTACTTTCATTCTGCAAGCAATATAAACACAGCTAACTTCTGGCTTTAACAGACATATGATGTGGCCCAGAATCCAAGCATGAGAGGTGATTTTGCCAGTCCCCCATCTAGTAAAAAGAACGAACCGATCTCGAATCACGGAGCGCACGAGGATAGATATCATAGGCCTGCACGTCGTCTGAAACGTGCCATGTCCCTACACATGAACTCTCAAACTGCCAATGACCACGATCCGTGGGGTAACACACCACATTATCTGTATCGCTCGCAAAGCAGGCAATCACTAATGAGCGACTCGCAGGTATGCCAACTAACTCACTTTGCTGAATTCCACACCACCTATCTAACAGATTTGACAGTGTAGTTCTGTATTAACAACTAATCCATGAACTATGTACAAATAATTAATATTATTATTATTTATATCAACGAACACCACCGGTATCTGGAACGATTTCAAAATATCTAGACTGGTAGTATGCTATAGATAAAAAAACTTTGAAATGAATAAGGTCTAGTTTGAATGAATAATTATAACAACAACCCTAAAATACGACTGAATTATCAAACTTAACCGTGAAGAGAGGATTAATGTACTCAATAGTGATCAAATATTATCAAATAATTATCTAGTCATAACAAAACCAGCTACAAGAGCATGTTGTATGTAATTGTATTCATTGTAGAGTTTACCATTTTCTCGAGAAGGAAGCCCTGCTCGATTTGACAGTCGATACAATGATGAAGATGTCCCAATGTATGGGGATCGAGGTCAGTCGTACAGCCGACCAGCAAGCGACTACAGACGGGACGACTACCACGACAGGAGTAGATCACACGTGGATCCACGAAGAATGTCGGAAACTGCACGTAGTTCGATGGATCTCGCTAATCATCCAGACCATTGGGAAAATCGCAGAACTTCATACCAAGAACCAGCTGGATATAATCATCATTCAAGGGTGTGGTTTAGGTCACGGTTTATACAAACAGAAAAAATGTATCTTTTAAGAAAATCACCTAGGTCTCTTTCTTAAAATAATTATTGTGAAATGCAAGGTGTAATTTCAGTGAATACTGATACGGTTTGCATTCTTAAAATTAACTCGCTTTGAAATGTGAATCTATAAAAATTAATTGAGAGTCAATTATGAATCACAAGCTGGATTTTTGATAATGGGAACCTTGTAACTGAAATGTTATTCATGTATCATTCATTCATGTATTGAGTATTCTTGAAGAAATTAAAAAATCATGTAATTTTTTTGTTTATGCTAGGAGTGATTTTACAAAAACATTGCAATATTAAGATTTTAATGTGTTTTTAAAAAAAAACTACATACAGTTCAATCATTTACATTTCAAAGCAAAATTAAGTTTGACAATGGAAATGTATCATATGCCCTAATCTAGATCAAATACATAACAGTATCATAGCAATAAGTCTAGGATGTATTTTCAATGTTAATTGTGATTATAGCCGTCCGAACGAGCCATACATAGACGCAGTGTTGGCAACCGTTCAGGATCACAGCCACCTGAAAATGTTCGCCCTGATTATCTGATGAATCTAGAGGATATTGTTCAAAAACGACGTTCGGATGCGATGAAGTCTCAGGGCATGGAACTGGTGAAACTTTTACGAGTAAGAAAACTTTATTCTGTCATACGCCCTACCAATTTCTAAGCAATTCTTCACTGCTTTTCTTTGATTTCAACTGTTATACCGGTACATTATGTGATATACCCATGAACAATACACTCATTTGATACAATGAAATAGTTGTCTTGTATTGTAATAGTTGTTGTGTGGTGATATATCTATTTATCACAGAAAAGCCTATTCAGTCAATTTCTCTCTAACAATAGATTTTCTATGCTTGGAAATTTTATAATCAATTCCTATTGAATGCTCCCCAAAGCTAAATAATTGCTTTAGCATCTTTTCCACTGAATAGAAGGCCCAAGCTTTTTGATCTGGACTCCTGAAAAACAGGGGCCCTACTATAACGGTCTCATTGTATTTGTACAATTCAATATCTTATAATGTACCATACATTATTCAATACAAAGGCATTCCTCGTCAAATAACTCAATACTTTTACTTTTACTTATATTCAAATTCTTTCTAGTTTTTTAATAAGGATTTTTTGCAAGTTCTTTTTAGATTACCTTTGTGGTGCCTATCCAAATGACCCTACCTTTCATTCACAGCCTTAATTAGGGGGAAATGATTTTGTATGAAGTTTTAATGTTAATAGGAACAAAAAATATTTTTTGGATTCACATTATTTGCCACAATCATAATGATACAACCAACACACTAACCAAATAACACTGATAGTAGCATTTGATGAATCCAGGCTCAGGTCAAATGGGCCAGGTATTAATAACAAAAATCTAATGTGGTTCTAGGAAGCTGAACAGCAGAACTTTACGACGGAGGACTTGCAAGTCGCGATGAGTCACTGCGGTGACAACAGCCCAGTAGTATGGCTGCAAGACAATTGGCGCAATATGATAGACACTGTCGTCACACTTGCCACTAACTACGGGCACGAACGCAAAGAGAACAACATCGGAACAATTTCGGCGTCGGAAGCAAGAGATGCGCTGCGGATACATAAGGGCAATGTTTGGCAGTCGGTCACCGAATGCGTAGAGCAACGGCAGAAAAAGGTACTTATGAAAAGAAATATAAAATTTCAATACATTTCTTTTTTGACATGGACAATAAGTTATTCATCAGGATGCTTAATAAATAGTCATTTTCATAATTCAAATCAGGAAAATAAATTAAAATTATATTACAATTTTAGTCAGGTCTGAAAATAGTTCGATAATGAGAGAACTTGCAAATAACTCATTTTCATTAGGTTTTTTTTCAATCATTTGGTTCATATAAGTATAGAGGCCTAAAAAATGAAAATGATCAATTATAAATAAATGATCAATACAGAACAAAGTAAAAAGTAAAACACGAAACTACGGTAGCATTTTTAAAGAAGACATATTGTTTTTGTTAGCCTTGCAACTTGCAAGATGCCAAGACACTTTGCAATTAAGTTAAACTAAAGTAGAGTCTTGATAATGAATGAATGAAACTTTTATTTACGCATTGAATTTTGTACAAACTCGGTGGCACATATCACATTTTTTTATCATTCTCTATTCCTAATTTCAATCTCAATAGTAAAAAACTCAAGTCTGACTTATTTCTAACAATCTTGTTCTCAATAGTTTGATTGATGGAGAGTTGTCAAATACTTTCTGAGGCAACCCGTTCCACTCAGCAATTCTCCTATCCGCCAATGAGTTCGTAACCTAACAATGAGCAATCACAAATTAAATTGTATAAAACTAGTGCATCTCCTACATGAATTGTTATTAATTAGGTACTAGAACAAAAAACGAAACTCAAGTCATTTTGTTGACTATGTTCACAGTATGCTGACCTATTATCACGAGGCAATTTCACTCGAGAAGACATTGTTACCGTACTGACTGCCAATCACGGAAACCTAGAAGCTGCTTACGTTGAACTCAGCAAAACTCAACTCAAGCCATTTCTAATGCGGATTTGGGGGCCGCCAGCTGGCACAGATAACGAAAGTGGGAATTTTATGGGTCAGAATGAAACGGGGGCTATTATTGATAAATTACCAGAATCAACGCTCATGAGCCAAACTACAGATGAAGGTAAATAAATTCTCTTCAAGCTAGGGTATGGGTTGTGTAACTGAGCAAGAAAAATGTGAAATCTTTTCATTTTAATCGATCATGAGAAGGGCTCAACTGATTGCATAGAACTTATATCTAGGCTGTAATCCATAAAAACAATTCAAATTCTATCAATGTTTTGCTGATTCAATATTCAGTATTTCAATAGTTTGTCCACCTTCTCAAAAGAGACGAAACAAATTGTCTTCATAAACTTTAATGCAAACTAAAAGTTCTATGTTAATTGTTTGACAAAAAAATACATATTGAAAAGTTTTATTTGTTTCATTCAAGTTTTATTTAAACTTATACACAAGGTGATACTAAAAACTTGAAGAATTATAAAAATTAAAAAACTTCATTTAAAAATATTATTAATGATTTTTGCCCAATAGAT
This sequence comes from Brachyptera risi, assembly GCA_964007535.1. NCBI lineage: Eukaryota > Metazoa > Arthropoda > Insecta > Plecoptera > Taeniopterygidae > Brachyptera > Brachyptera risi. The sequence goes on from OZ023328.1 coordinate 23,007,383, forward strand.
GACAGTGTCATAGACGTAACTGAGTTTGTCGACGCACATTCTGACTTGGAAGACACAAATGACGAGAACAAAGCGGTGAGTCGGTTAACTGATTTAGTCATTCCAGCGATCGTGAAAGTCGAGGAGACTTTAACGAGATCAACTAAGACTAGCAGCACTACGCAAATAACTAACGTTACTGGTAAACAAAACGTTACTAATATAGAAAAAGTACAGCCCCAAGTCCACGAAAATAAGCCTCAGAGTTTGAAAGAGAAAGCGCCTCTGCAAGTTGATTCTATGCTAAAAAAAGAAGTAAAAACTAATGAATCAACTGATATTAAAATGCGTGACATTCCCACTCCACAAGCCATAAAAGAATCGATAATAGCCCTCAAAACAAGAACAACAACCCACGAACACCTAGTAGACGAAGAAATGAATGATATTTCAGACTTGGAATCAGACTATGAAGATGAAGAAGAGAGCGAAGAAGACGAAGAGCAAGTCGATCTTGAATCAGATGTCGAAGAAAATGTAAATCCAATAGAAAAGGCAGCATATAAGAATATACAAAATCTTATTGAAAGAGCAATTCAAATTGCAGATGAATTACAAGTTTCAGCTCCAATTAAAGATAAGACTCAGGAAAATACTGATCAGGGTGCAAGTGCCATTATTAAAAGCCTAGAATCCACGTCTAAGAATTTTCTGGACTCCATGATGTCTAAACACGAACCAGCAGAAGAATATTCAGACGAAAGTTACGATGACGATGATGAGTATGAAACTGAGGAAGAAGAAGAGGTGATAGATGGAGAAAATGAAGTTATCACTACATCAACGAAAAATGCCAGAGATGAGAAATTGGATGTAGTGCAAGTTACCAAGAATACTGTTACCAAGTTAATTCCAGAAGTTCCAGTATTAGAGTTGAGTGAATCAACAGATACAAAAATTGTGCCAGCTGAGCCTCTACCCCTGATGGATATACCACATGCAACAAATTTGCTAAACAATAATAATGCCAAAGATGCAGTGAAAAGTGCATTACCCTTGCATTCAATTCTTAAAAACAAATCCTCAACAAATGTTCAGTTGACACATGATATACCATCTACGTCCAAACTTATCGCAGAAAATATAACAGAACTTTCAGGGGATGTTAAATCAATTGCAGCTGAAATTATTGTAGCTGCACTAGCTCAGAAAATACCATCAAATTCAGTACCGGGCAATAATGATTTAAAAATTGATGAAGATACGGATGATGCAATCAAGAACTTGGCGGAAACAGAAGAACAAATACCATTGCAAAAGATTTCGTCACCTAAAATGGTACCAAAAAATACTCGAAAACCCAGTCTCAAAATGAATAATTCACATAATAAAGTAGTTGCTAAAAGCACACCTATATCAAAAGAAAAATCAAACGTGATTAAAAAACCAATTTCCAGCACCATAACAGAACCGATTATATCGGATTTGCCAATAGTAGATCAAATACCCTTGGTGACAGAGAGCAAAACTGAGAATCTTGCTGAAAACAGTGAAATTCCAGATGAAATTCAAGGCAATGAAACCAATTCACCAAGCACACAATCACAAGGAACAATTGTGTCACCAAATACAACAACCTCTTCTGAAACCGTTATATCAAATGAACTAACAGGAATAGCTACTGATGAAAAAGTTCAAATTAGGACAAATGATCTCGAAACTACATCAGAAACTCAAAGTACCTCCCAACTAGAATTAAACGGTGAATTAAAATCCCCTGATGTAATAGAAACAAACACACTCGTTACAAATGAGCTCACTGATCTTGAACCCTATAATAATATCCCCACGACAGAGGTACAAGTTGAAGCTCACGTTGAACGTAACGTTATCAACAACGTTGCAGTGACTGAAACCGCAACTAATAGTGAAGTTGATGTGCAAACAGCAACAAATGTGGCTGATAATGTCCCTGAAAGAATTGATGATGAGGTGAGGATCTTTAACCATATCATCTTTATCTTTAATCATCTAGTGGCTGGACGGTAAGTTGTGAGAACACAATACCTGGGGAAAAGATGACCCACAGGCGTAGATACTATAGATACCGATACATATTTTCATCATTAAAATACTCAATTTATATACATGGAATTTGCGATCAACAATCGAGTCACTTCTTTCATTTATTTAGATGCAAACCAGGAGATTTAAATATAAAACAGGTTATTCTTTTTGTTACAATATTCGTCCTCTCAATTGTGTTTAAAAAGTTGTGTGGCATATTTCAAATCAACAAGACTTGTATCTAGACAAAATTTTACAATTTATTTATTGTTACACAATACGTAGTTACTGTTCTTGTAAATTTATTCTACAATACAAAATATTAAACTGCAAAAAGATTTGCCAATGAAAAATGCCAACACTACTGATCTACTTCTGAGAAAATTGATGATCAGACCTAGTCATTGCATGTTTGATCTCATATCACGATTCTCATTTGCATCTCATTTGCATCTACGAAGTACTGTACCATCTTGTTTACTGCGTATTACTGTGTATTAGATATAATATCCATGCAAATAGCATTTACTTACAATTTGTAATTTCTTTGTGCTCAGCGACAAGTAAGACGTTGTTTGGCTGAGGGTTTAGTTGGGACGTACGAGCAAGCCGAGATGGCTGTGCGTTTGATGAAACTCAAATTCAACGACGAGGAAGCATTAAACGCGGCTCAAGAATGCAGTTCCATCTACTCAGCCATTGCATTTCTTCAACAAGAATGCGAACTGTGTACAGGCAAATACCCAATGAAACAGGTGAGATTCTTGATTATAATAATTGTTGAAGAACATATCTTGTAATTAAATATGAAAGATATTTATGATGGTGCTTACCAGAACTGGTTCAATTTTAAATATGTGAAATATTAGTACACTGAAAGCACGTACTTCATGTGTAGAAAATCAGTCAGTGAAAATGAATCAAGATTATATGTACAGATACAAGTCAAAATAAGTCTAGTTAGAAATTATACTAATACGTTTATATACAAAAATGTTCACATTTTAAATGTTGTATCATTTATTTCAAGTAGAGGAGGCTAATCTACAGCTGCTTGAGATTTGTTGACATTTATAGGGCTATGCTACTAAAAAATACAAGTATAGAAGCTATTGTGAGGGCTGATACCAATAACTTGAAAGTATTACTTTATTAAAGAAGTTGAAAATTACTATTTCAACATTTCTTTATTACCGTAATCACAAATTTGTATATTATCTCGTTATTATTCCTTACCACAGGCATGAGGACTGATAGTAATAAATTGAAGGTAAAGATGATAATAGTGACTAATGAGCTTGAGGTATTGAGTAAAATTATTGAAAAAACGTAATGATAATGGTGAGTGGTACGGGACTGGGAATGTGACCAAAAGAAGGGGGAATTTGTTGAGAATACCTTATCGATGAGGAATGATTTGAGGATGGATTTGAAAGCAGTCTAGAGACTTAGTTCAAAGTGGAAAATACATACCAACATTTGTTTGTTTGATTCACTTTTAATATCAATGCTGGTACGTACTGTCGAAATATATCACTAGTATGGTTTATACTCATGATGCGTTCTGAACTTTTGGAAACTACTACTGCAAGACTTTTATCACAGGCAAAGATATATGGTCACAGACAGAACAGTTCTGGTGTCAAAGTTCTTGTTTTCAATTCAAATTGGACTATGGATAATTATTAAAAGTTGCCGCTTTAAAACAATCTTATAAATTCATCATTTGCCTTAATTGGGAAACAATAATTGTTCATCAAGATTTCGATGTAACTATAAAAATCGTTATGATGACCTACACAAAGATTCATAATATGAAACGATGCAGTAGAGATTGTTAATTTAATAATAATAATAATGGTTTCATTTCCTTTTGGATCATTACATGATATGGTGGAAAGTCATGAAAAAAGTTATGTAACAAAAATTCAAAATATTCAATATAAAAATCTCAATATGATCACACTTTAACAAAACTCATCTAACCTATAAAAGCATTTTTCAATCAGATAACTGCGTAGTCTTTTTTTGAATACAATTTTAGAATCGAGTTTGCTGGCATCTTTTAGCACAATAGGTAAACAATTAAAAAATGTTAGTATTTAGTTAATATGAAGGTGATTGCATATGAATGTATCCTAGAAATGCAGGAATATTTGTAGGCTTGTTGACGAAATAACTCCACACATGTTGACTGTTAGTGACGAACTGTTTTTATTATAAGCTCAACACTAGGGGCAGCACAAGTCAATACACGACAAATGGTGCCAACCTTTGAGTTACATTTTGCTTGCTCCAACACCTCTCCTCAAAATGTCACAATCAAAATTTCAAAGGCTCAATTCTACTACATGTAGATCCCCAATTTGTTGGCCAAGTCTTTCGTCTTGGGCCCAGTTAGAGGTTTTGTAAGGATATCAGCTACATTCTCATTAGATTGAACATACACAAATGTTATCTCCCCATTTTTCACCAGTTCCCTGTTGTAGTGATATTTAACATTGATATGCTTACTTCTATCATTAATTGCATTAGAATCTGCAATACAAATTGCACCCATATTATCTGCATGAATGCTGCATGGCTTAGGTACAAATTTATCCTGTCCCAACTCATGTAGGAAGTCTCTCAACCACTCAAATTCAGCGACACATTCATACATTGCTACATACTCTGCGTGAGTCGTGGAAGTAGCAACACACCTTTGTTTCTTGCTACGCCAACATATTGCAGCTCCTGCCAAGATGAACACATAACCAGAGATAGACTTGGCATCTATTTTATTATTAGCCCAATCAGAGTCAGTATACACTTCGACGGGTTTCCCCGTCTTGTGGTAATTCAGGCTGTCATGAGAGCCTCCGCCCAGAAGGAAGCAGGCACTCCGGCTTCGATGATTAAGCACCTGATGACGTTGCTGATAGTGAGGTTAGTTCGCTCGGCTAGGCCATTTTGTTGTGGCGTGTAGGTGATGGACTTCCTGTGCAATATTCCACTCTCCTCTAAATATTTCTTGAAGTCTCCGCCTACATATTCCCCACCTTGATCTGTCTGAAGTTCCTTTATCTTCTTCTCATGAAATATTTCTACCCTCTCCTTGTATTTCTTGAACTCCAACAAAGCATCACTCTTTCTTGATATGGGAATCGCAGACACATACCTGGAGGTTTCGTCAATGAAAGTTACAATGAACCTCTTGTGCCCCTTTGACGCAGGAGTTATTGGTCCCATCACATCAGAGTGAATGCGGTCTAGCACCTCCTTAGCTTTTTCTCCTCCGTCCACTGGGAACTTGTCACGTTTCATCTTCCCGGCAATGCACGGTATGCAGTCTTCGTCTTCTCCCTTGCTTTCCTTCTCCGTCAACTCCTGTAAGACATCTAGCTTCATTAGTGCCTTTTTATTTGGATGACCTAGTCGACTGTGCCAGGTGGAGCGAGATACTCTCGACACTTTGATCTTCTTTGTTCTATATTCTTCTTCGATTTCTTTGGTTGAGACTCCACCCAATGTTGTCACATAGTAAAGCCTTGACACTCGGTGTGCTTGGAAACATATCTTGTCTCCCATCAGGATTTTTGATATTCCTTGAAAGGCTTCAATCTTTACGCCTTTTTCTTCAATCTGTCCTTGGGATATCAAATTATCCTGGAGTTCAGGCACGAGTAACACTTCTTTGAATTCAATGTCTTTACCTCCACATTCATCAGACATTTGAAGAGTAACTCTCCCTTTTCCTGCGATCTTTAGCGGAGCACCGTCTCCCACTTCAACTTCACCCTGCATCTCCTTGAAATCTTGAATGAGGTCTCTTCGATGTGTCATATGGTCTGAGGCACCACTGTCGAGCAACCAAACTCCTCCATTGTTTGGAACATTTCTCTTGGCACATAAAGATACATGCTCCCTGGTGACAACAGATGCTTTCTTTGATTCTCCCATATTTTCCTCCGATTTCTCACGTTTAGGACATCTCACAGCTATATGCCCTTCTCCCCCACAGGCAAAGCACCAAAACTTGCGTGGTTTGCCTTTACCAGGCTTAGGCTTCGATCCCTCCTCCTGTGATAGTTCCTCAGCAGTATCATATCTAGGCCTAGCCCTACTATCTTGCTTCTTTCTAGTTTGTTGTGACTGACCTCTCCATGAAATCTTCAAAGCTTGGTGTTGACTATTTTCTTCACCATTTCGCTTCCTCTCTTGCTCATCTTCCAGCAACTGCTTCTTCACCACAGCCATGGTCAACTCTCTGGATTGTGAGGTGAGGGTCTTAATAAGAATTTCATAGGTGTTAGGTAGTCCTGTTAGACAAATTCCTGCTAATTGTTTATCTGTAAATTCGATGTTATTCTTCTTCAACACACGATTCAGATTTACAATTTTGCAGCAATATTCAGTCACGCTGACGTCATCCGTCTTCTCTAGATGCGTTAGCTCTCTCAGCTTCAACATGGACCCATACAGGGAGTTGTCATTGCATAGCTTATCAAGCGTCTCCCACGCAACAGAAGCTATCTCGCAATCCATAACATCAGTTATCAGATCATCACTTACCGATCTTAAGATGAGGGATAACGCCGTTAGATTGTCCCTGGTTCTTTTCCTCGTGTCTTGCTGAGATATTTGACCATTAGGAATGTTTTCATATCCGCAGATAGCCTCCCAACAATCCCGCAGCAACATTTCCGACTTGACTCGCACCATCCATGCATTGTAATTGTGCATAGTTAGTTTAGGAATGCTAAAGCTAACATCGTGGCCCAAACCACCATCGTTGTTGTCTCTTGTTGCCATCTTCTCCTCTCCCGAGTTCGTTGGGAAACCACACACAGCAACACAGCTTTCGTCAACGTGCCGTCCTAGGCCTAGATTGTCCTCCGACTTTATCTGCCTAATCCCCACAGATTTCACACGCTAAACACTTCACTGCGCACCTGGGCCCATAACCTGTTAGTATTTAGTTAATATGAAGGTGATTGCATATGAATGTATCCTAGAAATGCAGGAATATTTGTAGGCTTGTTGACGAAATAACTCCACACATGTTGACTGTTAGTGACGAACTGTTTTTATTATAAGCTCAACACTAGGGGCAGCACAAGTCAATACACGACAAATGGTGCCAACCTTTGAGTTACATTTTGCTTGCTCCAACAAAAAATCCACACCCAGCATAAACTAGACTTTTCTTGAAGAGCTCCAGCTTGTGAGCCTCCAAGACGAATGCGGATTTGTTTCTTGTGTTGATATCATGCAGTTTGTCATGCGTTATGCTGTCTCGGCTGTTCTCCAGTACGAACATTATAGTACTGAAAATGTATAAGCCAACAACTGTCAATATTCCAAATTGCCAAAACAGTGTTCTGCAAGAGTCTTTATACCAAACTTCAGCACACGGGTCTTTGCTTGCACGCGCCATAATACGTAAGGCACCTTTTTGGAGCCTCAGAAGCCTTGGTGCTTGCGAGGAGCTGCTCCATAATATTATACCGTATTGTAGCCTAGATTATATATGGGCGTAGTAGACCAGTTTTACGGTGTCGATGCTGGATATATTCATCAGTTTATTGAGCAGAAAACATCCTGATACCACCTGAGAACTCACATACTTTACATGGCTTACCCAGCCTAATACGTCATCCACAATTATTCCTAGAAACTTTGTTTGCGCCTCGACTATCAAGCTCTTCCCATCCATTCTTACTAGAGGATTTTGGTCACATTTTGACTGCATCATTCTGAATTGCATTAGCACGGTTTTTTCCCTGTTTAGAAAAAGTTTATTGTTGACGCACCATTCATTCATTTCCACAACTGCCTCAGAAGCCATCTTTTGTATTGCACCATTGTTCGAGCTGATCAGCTGACTCGTGTCATCGGCGAAGGGTGTGAGTTTTCCTATCATGTTTACTTCTGGTAAGTCATTCGTGAAGAGAATGAACAGTAAAGACAATATAAAGTAAATCAAAATCATAAAATTCAAGCAGTAAAGAGAATGACAGTGTTGACCCTTGCGGTACCCCGATGTTGATTATCGATTCTTCTGATTTATGGATTTGACCAGAATTATCTGTGAGATAAACTATCTGCTTAAGGTCAAGTAAGAATGACTGTATCCAATTGTTTGCTACGCCTGTTATTCCGAAAGACGCTAGCTTCCTCATCAGTAAAGAGTGGTCAACCACGTCGAAGGCCTTAGAGAAGTCATAGAATACTCCGAGTACCTCTTCTTTACGATCAAGAGAATGCAGTATCTCTGTTATGTATGACGAGATAGCAGTGGTTGTCGATCTTCCAGTAGTAAAACCATGTTGAGATTTGTTAATTAATGAGTGGTTGTTCAAAAAGGATAATAGTCTCGAATGAAAGGCATTTTCCAAAATTTTGTAGAAAACGGAGAGTAGAGCAATGGGTCTATACTCTATAGTTAGCTACTTTGGCACTATCTCCCTTTTTGAATATAGGTATCAACTTTGAAGTTTTCAACATTGTGGGAAACCATCCTTGCTCAAATGACGCATTGATAATATGCACAAGCGGACGCATGATATAGACTTCGATATATTTTACGATATTACATGGGATTTCGTTCGTACCTGCAGACTTCTTCTTGCTAACCTTTTTGATTATTTCGTAGAACTCGTTTGGAGACACTGGCCTCAGAAAAATTACCTTGAGAGTGTAAGTTGGAATCTGTACTACAACACTCGAGTCCATAGTTTGCATATTCTGTCGAGATTCTAGCATATTATTCACTATGCTTGAAAAGTAGTCTTGAACTGGTTTGCTATGACTTGCTTGGATTCAATTGTTTCTCCCCTTTCGTTTGTTATTACTATATCAAAGTTATCTGTGCTGAGCAGTTTCTTATTGATGTTCTCATTTATGATATCCCACGCTATTTTAGGCTTGTTATTGGCTGATGACCCTCTTTTGTCATTTGCCTCTCTCTTGGCTACATAAATGGCTCTTCTGAATTTACGCTCAAGATCTGTGTATACCTGCTTTGCTTTTATACATGTAGATAGCACACTCGTACGCTTGCTTCACCTCAACAGATAATTCTTTTAGTTCAAGAGTGAACCAAAACGTCTTACTTTTCTTGGGGCGTTTCAAGATATGTTCCTTCTTAAGAGGGAATGCCTTATCGAACAGGAGACGTAGAATTGACATGTATTGTTGAAACATTTTATCCACAGTCACAATTGAAAATTGGATCCCACCGTACTTTACTCAGGCCCTCGATAAATGAGTCAATGTTTTTAGTGCTCCAACTTCGTCTGTAGACATATTTATTTTCTGTTTGCCTAGCCATTGATAGGTCCACCTTGATTTCTTGAAAGCAGTGGTCCGACAATCCAAGGTCAAGACCATTTATTGTACACAAAGATTCACTGATGTTCGTAAATATGTTATCTATACAAGAGCTCGAATTGCTAGTTTTTCTAGTAGGCTCGCTCACAGTCATATGTAATCCAAAAGACAGGAACAGATCTACAATTGCATCTCTTTCATTATCAGTTAAAAAGTTCACATTGAAATCACCACAGACAATGGTGACGGACTTGTTCATGGTTTGTTCTTGCAAGATATCGGTCCTCTTATTTAAGAACACGTCAAATGAACCTGTAGGTGATCTATATATTCCGATAATAACAGCTGCACCAGCTTTCCCTTCATATGCAGCAGCAACACATTCAAAATCCTTTTCAGCATTCAAAGATATTACACTCAGTATAGGTTTGACTATCACACTGCTCTTAGCAAAGAGGCATACTCCACCATTCTTAAATATCTTTCTGCACATGGAACTAGCTAGAACATAACCCTAAATGCACACACTTTCTAATTCTTCATGTCGAAGCCAGTGCTCGGATAAGCAAATTATATCTGGATCAATGCAGTTGATTGCTACTTCTAAGAGACCTGTTTTTTGTCGTAGACACTGGGTGTTTCCATGCCACAATAGGGAGTGCATGTGGGTAACATTCGATTGTTCTCTTTCATTTTCACTCACTTCTACTAAATAACATCCGTTTTTCTTACGAAGTTGAGAAAAAAACGGCTAACGGCTATGCCAGTAGGCCAGAAGTCCGGATCATTTAGCTTATCAGAAAGTTCACTAGGTGATATAGGAATAAATATATATATATATATATATATATATATATATATATATATATATATATATATATTATATATATATATATATATATATATATATATATATATATATATATATATATATATATATATATATATATATAGGAATAATATAGGATATTTAATATATAATAACTATATAATAAATATATAATAATATATGGGATATATATATATATATATATATATATATATATATATATATATATATATATATATATATATATATATATATATATATATATAATATAGGCTATATAATATATGATAAATATATAATTGATATATAATAAATATAGGATATACTGTATAGGAATAAACAAGAAAAATAAAGAAAAAACATCAGGAAACTTTTACGGAAATCTTCCCGATTATATTTTTCCTGAATAATTGGAGACATTTATTCTCCGCTAACAAATTGCAGTCATAACACACCTATCAAGTATTCATAAGTAATTTACTTTGTGCTAATAATCCAATTGTTTGTTCACAGATGATTTCGATGCTCAAGTGTGTCCATCGCTGCTGCAAAGATTGTGCCAAAAACTACTTCACAATTCAAATAACGGATCGGAATATCAATGATGCCGTTTGCCCTTTCTGCAAAGAACCGGAACTAGACAACGACGACGAGGCTATGGAATATTTCAGCCATCTCGACATTATTCTAAAAAATATTCTCGAGCCTCCAGTTCATGAACTGTTTCAGACCAAACTACGAGATCGTACACTGATGAAAGACCCCAACTTCAAGTGGTGCAACAAATGTTCCTCGGGTTTCATAGCCAATCCTCGCCAGAAGCGGTTAATTTGCCCGGACTGTAGAACTGTCACTTGTGCTCAATGCAGGCTGAAGGTGAATAGATGAATTCATGACAATAATAAGATATATCATCATAAAAACCTATGTTACAATAGTATGGTTTGAATTAAGTTATACATATTGGAAATTAAATATACAAAAACCTATACCTTTGCATAATGTTGAAGAATTTGAATGAATAATTGTGAATAATTCAAATTAAGTGATTAAAATGATTTTTAATCAACTTTTAATACACACCAACAGAGCAGAAAAAATGAAAATTCTATTTCACGAAATTGAAGTTTATTTATGGACAGCTAGCTGTCCTCCGGCTAGTTACGGTATCCTGATGGGAAAAATATAGATTGCTTGTAAGCTTACAAGCAATCTATATTTTTCCCATCAAGATAACCACATTACTGTACCACATTAATGGAAAATTACGACATGTAGCATCACAGAAATTAATTACCACATTTATTGAGATTTGGTTATTTGAACTAGAATTTTTACCAACTTTCTAGTGGGAGAAACAACATGAAGGTATCACATGTGAGAAGTTTGCCGAATGGAAATCTGCCAACGATCCCGAGATCCAATTGGCTGGTGTAGCCAAGCACTTGGCAGACAACGGTATAACTTGTCCCAAGTGCAAATTCCGATATTCTTTGTCTCGCGGTGGCTGTATGCACTTTACGTGTAGCCAATGCAAGTACGAGTTCTGCTGTGGATGCGACAAGCCGTTCATCATGGGAGCCAAGTGCGACGTTAGTCCATTCTGTGCCAAGCTGGGTTTACATGCACATCATCCTAGAAACTGTCTCTTTTATCTACGTGACAAAGAACCAAACGAACTGCAGAAACTGTTACAGGTACGTTACATGATTGTGTCAAAAAATGCTCTAGTCAAATGTCCAGTCATATGCTGGGATTCCATACCTGCGTTATTCGTATTGCGCTTACGCTAAGCCGTTTTTCAAGCCACCATGATGATAAAACGACCAATGAGTAATGAAAGTTACACGATTTCTGATTGTTGAGCTCGCCTCAATTCCACCGCCTTGCGAAAGCGAAATACAAATCACGTTCATGGAAGGCCAGCAATAAGGTCATTTTTTTATCTTCCAGCAAGAATCGATAATCGCTTAATTAATCGACAAGACAACTACTGTCTCGTCAACTGGTCATCGATTAACTATCATTGTGCATATTGTACATCAACAGAATGATCATCACTGAAATTGAAAATCTTTAGCTGCCATATGACTTCTCATAATTTTAGACTTCAATAAACAATAGAAGAAACCTCTAGACGCAATCAATTCAATTCAATTCAATTTTTAAATCATTTTATTCATGTTTGTACCTCTGAATTTGTAACACTTTCACATTTTCATATAATAAACCAAAACAAGAAGCCCGCGTGAGACAAAGTCTTGTGTGCGGATCATAATGAACTATTTATATTAGACCTTGAGAATGGAGAGTATGCAATCAATATGCAATTGCAATATGTATGTCAATATGAAAATATTCTTGTTTAGGAGCACGCAGTTCCATACAATGTGACACCACCAGAGATGGTTGTAGAAATAAATCAGGAAGGTGAAAATGAAGAAAACAGCAACACCGAGGATAATATTACAGATAACATAGTACCGGTACCCAAGTGCCCTGTCCAGCTACAACGAGAAACACCTGCTGGAATTGTTGATACTATTTGTAACAACGATGTTCCCGAAGAGCATGCAGGCCTATGCCGGTGAGCAACCCCAGTGAACATTTCACTCATTCAACTTAAAGTACAACCTAAAAGTACGGTACAGCAATATAGCTTTGCATTTCAGTTGGTAATTAAACAGTGCTTTTATAGGCTTCTACATAGTTGTGGGAGATTTAAATTTAAATCAACTTTTCGTAGTATAACTTGGTTTTAAAATATAACCGTGACGCTGATCTGAAAGTTTCTTTCAACTTGCCTACCATATGCTTCCCCTAATAAAGCAGTATGAAAAGTACTTTGATTTATATGATTGTACGACACAAAACTATCAACTTTTCAGAGAAATGTGTATGAAAACAAAAGCCTTAAAGAAGGAATACATACTGTAGCGTAATATGTTTCAAAGATAGACAATATTTCCAATTTCCATTGCAGGATTCACTATGTAGAATATTTAAGTTTCTTAGTCCGGAGGCAGAAGTTGGACCCTATAACCATACTAAGCAATGATGATCTCGAAACATGTATTAAACGTGCACACAAACGCATGCCTCCCATGCCTTACGGGACGCCCCAAGACATCTGTCGGAAACGATTACTCAAGGTACTTAAATCACTTTTCTTTTTCTCCCGTTTGTTTCATCGTGTAGACCGCACTACATAGAATATTTAGTGGGGCTGATATCGCAACACAAACTTGATCCTATTGCCATATTTGATCTGGTGGACGTCCAGCAAGAGATAAGGCGCAGGGGCAAAGAGCTACCTGATAAGGGAGAAAATACTACCGATGAAGAGTACAGGAATATATGTGCGAAGGTGTGTCTAGAATAAATTTATCTTATTTTAGCCTAATACACAATGGAGTTTTGACTCTCAAATCAATCAATATTGTATAGGTTTGGGTACGGGTTTCTCCAATAGTTGCAGTATCCTTCATGATTTATGCAATTGTTCTATTGAATGCACAAACATTCGATGAACAAGAGTGATTTTCTCATCATCAGTTGGTTTTGAAACATGAGGAGCCAACTTTATTGGATGAGCAAAGCGAAGACTCAATTTCACCATACGCGAAAAAAAGTACTTTTTTTTTCGCGCTCCACAGGTCAAACAAAATTTCAAAATCAGTTGGAACTTCAAGTGTCCTTATTTAATTCGATACTGTATAGTTTTGAGGCCCAATCGATCAAACCACTTCTGAGAAAACTCATTTCAAAGTTTTCAAAAATCCCATGAGAATAACCCAGAAGAAAAAATTTGTGAAAAATATTTCATCCGAGAGAATTCAAATTCTCAGGGAATTTCAATATAATAATGATACACATTATTCCAAACTTTCACTTAAATCGGATCAGCCGTTTCGATGTAAAAAAAATATATAGTATAATTTTTGTCAAAAAAAGCTATATTCAAAGCTATCAAGATACCAATTAAATTCAAGCAACAAGTGTCACCATTTGATTGTAAACAATTAAAACAAAGCCTTCTTCATTATCATATGAATTAATAAGAAAAAATAAGATGGCAGTGACATAACGGTTTGGATCTCAAGGTGTGTATATATATGTATATATATATATATATATATATATATATATATATATATATATATATATATATATATATATATATATATATATATATATATATATATATATATATATATATATATATATATATATATATATATATATATATATATATATATATATATATATATATATATATATATATATATATATATATATATATATATATATATATATATATATATATATATATATATATATATATATATATATATATATATATATATATATATATATATATATATATATATATATAATATATATATATATATATATATATATATATATATATATATATATATATATATATATATATATATATATATATACATATATAAATATAAAATCCAATCCAAAGATGAGTTGATATGTTCCAGCTCATCCAACAACGCGGCAACACATAGCGCGTTTGCCTAGTGGTACCCAATTAAAAGACCAATTTAGTGGTTTACGATTAGCCAAGACTCATCAATCTTACATGGCTTCAAAATGTGAAATAAAATACAGGTCAACACTAGATTTTTGAAATAATTCTACGTAATTAATGCATTAATATATTTTTTTACTGCAGGTGGTTCAAGACGAGATCCCAATGGAGTGAAACAATCAATTCAACGTTATTTCTGCATACCTGTTCCCGACGGCTTATTCGTTACGGTAGCGTGGCTTAAGAACGAAACAGCACCTGAAAATATGTGCATCATTCGATTTAATCTGAATAATGTATAACACATTGCTTATTTTCGTATGCAGAAGCAACCACAATTCATTAGTCTTGAAAGCTTGTAAGCATAAATTGTAATATTTAAAAATTTAATTACTATTGTATTTACTATAAATGGTAAATATATTGTGAAGGATCAGAGTAATAAACAATAACAATTGTTGTATTGCTATAGTTTGAGGCTAGAATATTTTATAAATAAATGAGACAGAATTGTCAAGAAGGTTTTGATGTATCGTAACTTGTAACGTATATGTACAATGTAAATACTAAATAAGTAAATATCATTTTAGTAAGATGAATAGCTGTGTTCATAATTTTATATGACTAGCCTAGTCGCATAAATTACAATCTGTTTGGTCGATGTTTTCAATAAAAAAGTTCAAAGTGAGTACTAAATACTAAATAGTATTTATTTAAATACTAATTTTATTTACTCTCCAAGTCCGAATACAAATCCGAAGGTTATTAAAACAAATATACATTTGAATATAAAATACATAGGGGATGTAATAAATATTTGTTGGTTGTAACTAAAAACAACAGTAGGCCTACCAATATAAGTAATACGTACCCAGGAATAAAATTAATGTAATGCTATATCACTATACCAAGAATACTTGAATTGTACGAGAACTGGTAGAGCTCAAATGTTAATCGCCAAGTTTAGTTACAGGGGCGGTTTTAGACCAAAAAAGTTAGGAGGGCCCATTCAAGTTTGCAATATTATATAATCACTTTTTTTATTGTGGGAAGGAATGGGAGGCAGTGTTCGTTTTTTCATGTTTACAGGATCCAAATAGAATATTTGTAGAGCCTAACTGTATGTTGTACAAATGCTATGTTTCACTACTCACAGACTTTTAGCATAAATTGCGTGCGCCGCTCCTTCATCAACCTTCATCCTTCTCCTTCATGCCACACTCAGTACAGTTATCGAAAAAAAGCCGTAAAAACACTTTGAAACATCAATTTCTACACATGCAGTTACACTCTACACTTAGCAACGAGCACTGAGTTTACAAAATACTCCAATAGACAAGCGAACTGTTCCATAGACTCATACACACTGACTGATGATTCTTGTGCTAAAATGCGATTTTTATTATCATTATTATAGCACTCACAGTCCCATGCGCATAATTTCACGGTTTTGGAAAAGGTAAATGTTGGTTTTCCCAAACACATGAATTCTTGTAGGCCTATCTCAGACACTCGGATGTCGACATAAATCATAACCTGTGTCACACTACCTGCAACAATGTCTCAGAGTCTATATTGTCTAATTCTGAGAACAATTCTAACTTTTATCCTAGATCAGATCAAGAGGTTAGAGTTTCAATTCAGATAGGCTACTAGTCTTTCCAGAGTTTATGTTGGTTATAGTTTTTGAATAATTGGCATCCCAATTTCCAACCACTAAAATCTGAGTAATTTACTTTCTTATTGGAAACAATTCACTCATATGCGGTCGAGACACGTTGATTCGAGCAGATGAATAAAAATCACTCCCACAAACATATCGACGTATATCGGCCGCATATGAGTGAGTTTCTTTCAATAAAAAAGTAAACTGCTTGGATTTTCATTTCCAATGCATATGTCCAGAATATTATGATCCTAATTCTTCGACGGCGATTTTAGTTCATCTCTATAATGATTCTTCAACTTCTATTGTTCCTTCCAGCGCAGGTAATAGACCATTCTAGCTACTATCCCGTCAGAGCTTTGGACCTCTCACCCCAACAAAGTCAGTAGAGGAGTAACGTACCGTATTTCGGAAAAAAGCTCTGACGTCAGACTCAACTCTCCCTGACAACTTCTGACGCAATTAACAATATTGGAAATTTGAAAAATTAGCTCCTGCGTTTTTTTTATGATGGAGGGAGTAAAAAGTCAGGGGGGCCCGGGCCCGCCTGGCCCGCCCTGTAAAACCGCCCCTGTTTAGTTAGTTTCAAAAGTTCAAAATTTAGTTTCGTTTTATATGATCTTACTAATTCGTTCTTAGCTCTGACAGACTGGGAAACACAATCAGAATATCGATATTGAACCACATTTTACGAATGAAAAAAGTATCGACCGGTAGTAAATATGTTCATCAAGCTAATATTAATTAAGGCACAAAAACAACATTGGTAACCAAGGGTAATAACAACAAATTCTCCTAGTTACCACTACAAATTGATGTCAATTCATTTCTACAGTCCCGATTTGCTTCACCAATAGCTAGGTTATACGGAAAGGAGTGATAATGAAGCAATGACGTGAAGATAGGTGAAAGGGTGTTTATAAAACCCACGCCCGACCCGTTTTCAGTTTCAAACGCAATGAACTATGGGAGCAGCAAATTTATTATTTGTAAAATCAGACCTTGATAAAATTTAATAAATAGGCCCATATATTATTGTCAATAATTTCATCTTGTCAGGCTCTAACAAACAAAACGAATATGGTTAGCTACTTGCTGATGTCACTTACCAGAACTACATTTTTTTTTAATTCATAATGTATATTTTAATGACACATTATAGCCAGGAAGACTGTTTCGGACATTTCTGGTTCGAAATGTGTCTAAAATGGATTTGCAGTCAATTATACCTTTAGGCCTTATTAAAAAACAGCAAACTGCTACTTTGATTTATAATGTTATTCACAAAATCACGTTAACCCAAAATCTTCAACTTGTAAAAAATAGCGATATTCACAATCATAATACCCGTAGTTCGGGAAAATTCCATCTTGAAATTATTAACACTTCCAGATTTGGTGAAAAGAGCCTTAAGCATTATGGATATAACATTTATAATAAACTTCCACTCAAAGTAACATTCAGTAGGAGAAATAAATTCAAAATCAACCTCAAAAATCAAATTTTAGAAACTGACCTCCATACTTGTTTTAGTAACCTCTATCCCTCATGTCCTTGTATTTCCCGACCTTTTCCTTTTAACTGCGGCCTGTACTCAAATATTTGCTATTGCTCTTCTAGACCTTTTCCTAAAAGATGCATACTATCAGGAAACTTCTATCAGCTTGCATTATATTTTATTCATTACATATTTTTTATTTTTTATATCACCATATTATTATAGGCCTATAAGAACCGATACTGTAGAGAGATAAAAAATCTCATTGTATTGTGACCATCAATAAATGAATAAATAAATAAAAATAACATATTTCAAAGACGATAAAACAAAAACTGGAATAGATTCTGTTCTTGAAATAAAATGAAGTAATCGTATAAAAAAGAACTTCCGAAGGAACTTTAAAATGTTGAAAGTTCTCCAAATTTAGTAACTTTTAAGTAAAAAGTTCCCTCAAGAAAAAAAGGAAAGCATTCCTTTAGAAGTTCTCGAAAAAGGAACGCGTTTCTTTTGAAAAGTTCCTACCCAACACTGTCAACCAGTCTGAAATTCACTACCAGTAGGCCTACTATCTGTTGAACAAAATGCTGACTTAGAACCACAGAAAATGTTTCCCAATCTCTGTGCTATCAAGTGTCTGGGCCTATATAGTCGAAAGGACTCCTACAAGTAGAGTTATGTACAGTTAACCCTTGGTAATCCAAACTTGGTACCGGTAATCCAAAATTTGACACATTTCGAACTTGCAGTCAGTCCCTGGCTGAAGGTATAGACATTTCAATGTTGATAAATGGTTAATCCAAATTCCAGTCAAGTCGTAATTTGAACTAATATTTAGACCCTTCAACTGCTTTCACACTGTTTTCGGATTGGACAATTCGAAATAGATCGAGTGAATTCCTCGAGTTGATAATTAATAAGATATTTAATTATTTTCCCAATTACCATTGTTTTTATTGGATGCGTAAGAATAGGCTGATGCAAGTTGAGCTTTGTGTGTGTGTGTCATCCGACCAAGTGGTCTGACCTTCTCAACACTATAAGCCAAGCTCGGAACGCTCGTTCGTCCACCATCGTCTCGGAACGGCCGAGCGCCAATAGAAGCAGGTAATATGATCATCATCACGCGTCGGCGGCTAGCCGAGTGAATACGATCAGTCTATTGCGTTGTCTTGGCCGGTTGCATAGCTTTCTAATATAAAATTGACTAAAATCTAAGCGGCAAGAGTGATGATTTTCGTGGAAAGAGAGTTTTTTGGTTAATCTGAATTTTTATAAATCAAAATCTTTTTTTGGGGTCCCTTCCATTTCGGATTAACGAGGGTTTACTGTAGGCCTACAGGTATTAAAAAGTAAAAACCAATCACACTTTCTACTCACTTGATTTAAATCTGCATTTATTCATATGCTAATACATCAATACTATATCCATATTAATTGAAGCAGAATGTGGGTTCCAGATGACTGTAAGCCCTATAAATCAGTCTGTGAAGCTTTGGGTTTTAACGACGCACTGTAATGATTACTAAGATCTATTGGCGTCGGATGAATGATTAATGAGATGATGGGATGATGAGATGAAGGTTTTTTATGGGTTGTGGGAAGGATAGTGGGAAGGAAGCGGTCGTGGCCTATAATGTAGGAACCATCCCGGCATTAGCCTAGACTACAGAGGGAAACCGCGAAAAACCCCTGTAAAGATGGACGGTGGCGGGGATCGAACCGGGTTCGATATGTCCTTTCACCTCCCGGATCACGAAGCAAGTTAGCTAACCACTCAGCTACTGTGCCGGTCTGTGAAGCTTTACACTTGAAAAACTTGAGAACGATTATTACCAGGTATTATTTCTCCAACAAAAGTTGCAAAGAGTCCAGAAAATTTGTCTTTTTCTCTTTTTTCTTCATCGTCAGTTTTGCTGCATCAGCCATTGCTAGCATGCTTTTAAGTTTACTGCTATTTCTAGAGATTTTACCAACTACAGCACTTGCTACAAGGGCATTCTTGGTCACTTTCACTCCAATTTTTTTTTGTTTCTCTATCAACTTTGTAACTTTGTTCATATTTTCAATATTTTTGTGTTTGGGATTATTGATATGTACAACAGTGTCAGTATTGCTAATGCCAATTGATTTTGACAAACATAAGCCAAACTTCGACACGTTGGGCACAAGGTCAGTTGCGGCAATTGCTGCATTTTTCGATAGCTTTTTTGTCTTTTTTGGCATCATCTCACTACTTTCCATTGCCCTTTCAACTTTGCCAAAAGTGAGGTTTGCTTTTTCAACAGCTAATGCATTGAGACCAGCCAGTTTATCTCTTTTTTTCTTTCTCTTCATCATTCGACCCTCATTCAATTTGATGTTGGGGTCATTTGCGATTACTTCTGGTTTTTCCTCTCTAACCGGTTTGTTCATGAGTTTTATATTTTTCTTATTGCACACCAAGCACGTAATGACCTGCAAAAATTGTTTCATTATGCAACAAGTAGACCCAAACATGTACTCTGGCCAGTGATTTTGGGCAGCATCCAGACATTTAGGTGGCATACCGTGTAACTAGTGATGGAACGTAGAAAAACTTCAATTGAAAATTTTCAAATAATTGAAAATTTTCAATGCAAATTCATTGAAATTTTGAATGCAAATTCATTGAAATTTTCAATGCAAATTCATTGAAATTTTCAATGCAAATTCATTGAAATTTTCAATAAAAATTTTCAATGCAAATTTATTCATTGAAATTTTCAATGAAAATTTTCAGAAAATTTCCAATTCATAGAAAATTTTCTGTGAATCTGGTAGAATTGAATGAATCCATCTAATTCATCCTCACGTTTTTTTTCGCAGTGATTTTCAAAATAAAATCATTGGATTTCTTTCAATTTGAACATTGAAAATTTTCAATTGAAGTTTTCCTACGTCCCATCACTAGTTGATTGGGGGTACGAATGACGGAATGAGCAGTGATAGTGAAACTATTAAGTGATAGTTCACTTCACTTCAGGTCCCTCAGTTCAGTTAGGTCACTTCAGTTCCTGAAGAGATGACTTAGTTGACTGATCTTCGCAGTGTTGGGCAATGAACTTTTAAAACGAACGCGTTCGTTCTTTTCGAACTTTTTGATGAACGCGTTACTTTCATGCACCAGTAACGTGAACTTTAAAAACGTTCGATTTTCCGCGATCTTTTAAAGTGTAGAACGTTCGTTTGAAAGTTCATATTTATTTGGTTGGTACTTGCACATGATTGCGCTTCGTTTGTTTCCGGGCCGAGTGCCGAATGTTCTATTGGCCGAATGTACGTCTTGATTTGGTGATTCCCCGGCTCGGGGACGTTTTGTCACGTGCACCAAAACCTGCCCTAGCTTGCTTTGTATCTTACAAGTTACAAAGTATAGATAATAGACCGTGCTTGCCCTGTCCTTGAAGTCGCTGCAGTTTAAGTATTCATAGGGAAGTGAAAATAGGCCTACATACTATTTCTTAAAACTATATACGTTTCCTATCATCGTATTTTTTTGTACTAGAAACTGGATGTCAAATTATTAAAATATAGTACAAGACGTAGTGCTTATTCATATCAAGGTCCTATTTAACAATCAATCATTTTGAAATTTGCCAAAAAATGCCTTTCTATTATTGTATTACCTGTTTTATACATTATATTATTGAATGTTCTTTTATACTAGGTAGGGCCCCCTATGCCTAGACATTATTAATAAAATATGGCTAAAAATAAAAATTCGGTAATATTTTTCCTCTTTTTTTTCGAACTTTTAAACGAACTTTTGTTTTTTTAAACTCGAACTTGAACTTTTACCCTCAAGCCAAAAATTCAAACTTGAACTTTTAAAAAGATCGTTTTATTTGTGGCAAACTGAACTTTTAAAAAGATCCTTCTACTGGTAAAAGAGAATTTCCCCAACACTGGATCTTCGAAGGGCGGGTAATTTCTCCTAAAGCATTTGAATTGTTTCTGAATGTAAACACATGGAAGATTCACATTATTACAAATTTCCGTTCAAATTAGACTATTCGTTTCGAAGAAAATTATTTTATAATGTTTTCTCTTCATCAAATAGCTAAGCATAATTTAGCTACCTATGATTCAGAACAATGGCATCGTGATTCTGTTTCCTGACTCTCTAGATGGTTTTCAAGTCTAGGTGTATAGAGTTATCAAGTATATTTTATACAAGTCAGTAGGCCTATAAGTATTTGATAGAGTATTTTATACTAAGTGTGTAGTTTTCAAGTACACTTCATATAAATATCTCGCTCATCTTATGATGTAGGCCTATCCGCTGCTAATTTGCTTAGTAATATTAATGAACTGGAGGGCTATTTCAAACTTACAAGTTTATTTCCATTATTTCTGCTATATTTTTTTAATAAAGAAGCCCGACATTTGTTGCCGTTTGGTTGAAATATTGATTTTTCAGCTTTCCGGACCAGTTTTTTCATTTGTTTTCCCACTATTTTCTTAGGAACTATCTTCAAACTACAAGAATTCATCAAAAAGCATTTACAATGTTGACACATAGTTGAATCCTCACTGGTATTGATGGTCTTCCTAGAAAAACAAAGAGGCACAGGAATTAAATAAATAGATATTGGTTAAAGAACAGTAGGCCTGGGCCTAGGTAAAAAAAGTACATGAAATTACTATTCAAATGCAATAACATTCATTTTCATTTTAATGGTGAAATTCTCATTATAGGCCTAGTAATGGTATGCTGTATGCACAACTGCCCAGCTAGTGACTATAATGTTAGCCTATCATGCATGGATAATAATCAGTCTGTAATTCAATATTTGTTAGGCTAGATACAACACCCACATTTTTTTCATTAGGGCCTAAATGCCTATGCCTACACTGTATTGCATCACCATGTAGCGTGCGCTCCAAAACAGTAAAAGCACTTGGGGCTAGGTACCACCCAAGAGCTTGCAATTTATAAACTTTGTAGCTCAAAGCTCAAGCCTGAGTAGGCCCCTAGTTGCATTTAATATAGAATATGCCATTGGGATTGCTTATTGGCCTGTTCAGATGAGGCACGATCGTGCCAATCCTATGCTGTCGAGCAATACAATGCGAGCTTTGGGGCATTCAGACACAAGTTTGGCACCGCGCATCGCATTGCTGGAACGACACAGTTACGTGATAAACATGACCAATAGAAAATTCTATCTGGGTGGCCATATTCAATCGATTTGCTTTGTTGTGATTATCAATCACTCGAATTGAAAGTACTGTTCTCCTATTGGTCAGTCATGCATAAACCAACACGATGGATTGAAATATAGAACTCCTGTCTATCTGAAATTCGACGTGATTCAGGCACGCAGTGTTGACTTTGACGCGTTCACACGGGGTGTTTGATTGCTCGACAACGTGGGATTGGCACGATCGTGCCTCGTCTGAACGGGCCATTGGATTTAATGTCACATCACACCATGTCATCTGGTGTCACACTGGCAGCACTGTAATGATGACCAAGATCAGGATTTTAATACTGCTTAATGACCCAACCAACAGCTCGAAGTTATATGCTAACCACCCCCCTGCCTGTTCCTTTCTCTACTCTCACACCCTCTCCGGCCATCTCTCTCCTCTCTCTCTCTCCTCTCTCTCTCCTCTCTCTCTCTCTCTCTCTCTCTCCTCTCTCTCTCCTCTCTCTCTCTCTCTCTCTCTCTCTCTCTCTCTCTCTCTCTCTCTCTCTCTCTCTCTCTCTCTCTCTCTCTCTCTCTCTCTCTCTCTCTCTCTCTCCTCTCTCTCTCTCTCTCTCTCTCTCTCTCTCTCTCTCTCTCTCTCTCTCATCTCTCTCTCCCTCCTCTCTCTCTCTCTCTCTCTCTCTCATCTCCTCTCTCTCTCTCTCTCTCTCTCTCTCTCTCTCTCTCTCTCTCTCTCTCTCTCTCTCTCTCTCTCCCCAATCACATATTACTACTGCGGTCCAGGTTCGAGTTTGTTCTAAAACCAATGACGCGTCTTTCACACATCTGCAGCCACTCCTTTCACCACGTCAATATTTCCCCGTTCCTCTCCCCCTTCCATTCCCTGCGCATTCCAACAGCGTGACCGCTCCACAGACAGAACAGCGTAACTCTTATAATAGAATAGAGAACTCGCCTATTTTTACAATTTTTTGGTTGAAAATACCGGAATGTGATCTATTTGGATGTAACAAATTATTATTGAAACGGAGGCATACTTTGACATTTTTGCGTGGTACCATTTCTGTACCGGTACTCACTGTAAGTGCGACTACAATGAAAATATGTACCGGTATCGTACTTTGGACGTGTCTGAAATGTAATTTATCGTTGCAAATTCTTGGTCTAGTTCTTGTTTTGACGTCATGAACGTTCGGTGACGTCATAAGCAATGTCTGAAATGACTGAACTCTCGATCTTGGAATCGAGATATAGCAAATAGATCTAGCAATCGAAAGTGCACACTTGTTTTGGTCATGGTTTTGTAAGATTTTGAAACACTAAAATATGGACCACATCATTATTAGTAGGCCTAAGAAGAAAAAGAAGACTGGCAGTATGGATATTAAATGTAGGGAGCAAGTTAAAATACCATGAAAATACTTAGTTTTGATAGACCACAGCTTGAAAATTGTTGCATTTAATCTATGACTATCAATAACGTAAATGGATGAGCAACATGGCATTTTCCATTCGCACCATGCGTATATATCAAAGGGATACCGCCTCACAAATTTTATGATAATTTGCTGGTATTATTGTATGTTGATCTATACAAGTAATAGATGCAATGCAATCTGTGAATACAGCTCTTCCCAACTGCATTAAGTAATACGTATTGGAATAAATTTTATTTGAATTGGCCAATCTAAATTCAAAATACGTCTGTAAAAGCATTTAGACCCCTAGTCAAGAGCTCTACTGCTATATTTACCATTTGATAACTGGATAAATACTCGTCATCTACGAGAAAGATCAGAAACAATGCAAGTATACAACTAGGCTATGTACTATACATTGAAATACGAGACTAATACGTACGATTTGGTTTGAAATTGCGAATCTCAGAAATGTACACGGAAGCGCTGATTCCATCATGGTGAAAACGGTCTCATGTTAAAAGGATAGGACTTATGCCATGTTGCTTATCCCGTTACGTTATTGATAGTCATAGTTTTAAAAGCAGGGCATTACTCGAAGCTATCGAAACACTAGGCTACAGTAAAGAATCAAAAGTAACAGCATAAGCAACGAATGCGAGCACTTTGTTCGGGTTTTTGAGAATCGAATTGAACGTACTTTTCTTATAATAAAGGAACATATTATGTATACTATATTATGATACTCAGTTTTATATTGATTCTTTCTCAGTTACGGCATACCTAGGCATATACACGTTTGACAAGCCGCGGCAGGCCTATACCCATTGACAGATGACATAACCTCAAAGCAGGGCATTAACTGCAAACGTTTTGAGAATTATTTTGTCCAAGACGGAGGTATTTATTCGAATTCATGACGTCACACAGGACGTCATGAATCTAAAGCGCTCTGATTGGTTTGGGTAAAGGCAATCTTTGTTGCCGTATGAAATCAGTTGAAAGCAATCCACAAGGCTAGATTCTCATTTGAGACAAGAGCAAATCACGAAAACAAAACCACCGCGGAATTGGTACATGGAAATTTTCAATTCCGCGTGTTTTTGGTGGAAGTTCGAGACTAGGGCCTAGGCACCCTGACCTGAATTCAGTTCCTATGCAGTGTGATAGTTGACGGCTAGGCCTACCAAGATCTATTACAGAGACTCGAGATGATGGAAAGATAAGATGGAAGATTATTAGGTTTTTGGGTAGTTGGACGGGAACGGTCTTGGTCTGTTGTTAAGGTGCTAGGCCTACCCCATTATTCACATTCATAGGAAAGCCACAAAAAAATCTGTCAGGATGGTAGACCATGACAGCATGATAGCGGGAATCAAACCCCAGTCTCATGATTGCAAGTCATTAGTGGGTTTGCTTAGAATATTATAAGGGAAAGAATCAAATTATTTGTAATCTTCAGCTTCCCTATCTCCTCTCATATTTCAACTTACAAATGCCTATGCCTAAGCCGATTCCTTTAGAACCAAGAGTGAAAATACAAATTCAAAACCTACGATAATTCCGACAGTAGGATGGATGTCGCCCATGAACGTTTTTCGCGTTCACTTCTAAATAGGGCTGCGGCATTCTTTAAAAATGCTTGCGTCAATGAACGATCTTCGCATTCACTTCTAAATGGGGCTGCGGCATCCTCCAAAAATGCTTGTGTGGTGATCTCCATATTATATTCGGCACAAAAAGTACCTATAGAATGCGCTAGCGGCAGCTGTCAAAAATCCAACATGGCGGAAGTTTGGAGGACAGAGTAATCTCTCCGTAGTGTTTACTATGGCTACTTTGCTTGTAATGCAGCTTGGAATGGCCATGCTAAACGTTCATACGTGCGATATTGTTTTATATTCATCTTTTGACAAATCTGTCCAACTTATTCAAGTGGATTTGGATGTTTCATTTGTAGAGAAAATGTTATTGAAACTCAGATCGGATTATTTTAATAATATGCCCCACCACATTTGTTTAAACAATTGTTGTGAGTTAGGTATTCATTATTATTACCACGTAAATGTTGTGTGAGAATTTAGATTATTATATTATTTCACTCCTTTAGTAACCTATCAAAAACTTATATAGCCTAGGGCCTACATTAACCAATTAATTTACCCATGTAACATTTGTATTCGTTTATTGATATTAGTTCAAAACACCATTTGACCTAAGCTTAAAATGTCCAGTATGTTAGCGATTTGTATTTTATATTAGCGGGTTTTTATGAGGTTGGCAGCCAGAGAGGTGAGAAGAGAGGCAGAGTAGGAAGAGTAGAGACTAGAGTACCAAGTTGTCCGTATCCGTATTTCTTTCCGTTGTATCCGTTAGGTTAGTGACTTTATAATAATAAATGACTTCAAGTGTAATTATATCCGTGCACGTGTTGTGAAATAACCCCATCCAACAGTTCAGAAGTGGAATAGAGAATCTTGATGCCGCCGCAATAGAGAATCTTGATGCCGCTGCAATAGAGAATCTTGATACCGCCGCGTAAATTGTGCTCGATTCGCCTAGTCAAGCGAGAAAATCGTAAGAAACCTTAATTGGAAACTTTTGTCATACTGGCGAAAATTCAGTATTGTCCGACCCGCCGGTCTCCGTAAAAAATCAAGAGTAGCGTGTAGTTTATACGCCTGATTACATCATTAATTTACAAATTCTTGATTCACGTCCGCCATTTATAAGAAAAATGCGCGCAATAGACCGCCAAAATCGATCGTGATCTATCCATCTTGTAAAGTTGGTACTTCTGTAAAAAGCCTACATTATTGACCGCGAACGCTTTGTAAAGTTTGTACTACCGTAGAAACTACCTTATCGACTTACAGCTACGTGATACTGGCTGAAGATGAGTGAAGATACTTTATCACAGGACGATCTAGAATTGTTGGCTAACATAGCTAACATGCAGGAACAATTGAGTAATAATGACTCGTCAAATGTACGGTCAGCACGTCCTCCCGACCTAAGTGTAGAAGACTTACTTAAGTTAATGATGGAGGATAATCGAAAACGAGATCAAATGATGATAAATCTGGTAGCTGCAGTAACCAAACCGTCAAACGAGAATTCATACCAAATTATGCCCGATTTGTCGAAGAACATTAGTGTTTTCTTCGGTGAAAGTGATCAAGGACAGGCAAGTGAGTGGCTTCACGCGATCAACGTGACTGCAAACCTTCATCGATGGCCAGATGGTTTCAAGTTAGAAGCTGCTAGGAGCCATTTGAAGGGTGCAGCAGCAGACTGGCTTTCACCCAGGTTAAGTACGATAACAACATGGGCTGATTTTGAAGCACAATTTCGTCGCTCTTTCATGTATGCACCTTCAGTAAGTGACAAGTGGACAAAGATGACAAACCGAGTTCAATCACGTCATGAGAACACATACGCATATTTTCATGCTAAAATACGTTTATGTCAGGATTTACACCTGCCATTCGAAGATATTAAAAAGCAAGTAATATTGGGATTGTGGTCGAAAGAACTGTGCAATAATGTCGCCTCCAAAGTTCAAAACGACGCCGACGAATTACTTGCAGACATACGGCTCTTTGAAGAACTAAATAGGGAGCGTTACGAACGAATTACAAGTATGCGAAAAGAAAAACCACCCGACAACCAGAAACCAAAAGCATCACAATCGTCTACAGTGAACAACATTGATCAAGGGAACGAAGTAACCACTTCCGGTATAAAGAAAGAATCGAATTATCAACCGAGACAACAAACACCAAAACCAAGTGTTGTAAACAGGAACGAAAAAGGAGAAATGCGTTGTTTCAACTGCAACTTATTTGGGCATATTTCCAGGGACTGTCCAGAACCCAGAAAACCACTAAGATGCCAAAACTGTCGTAGAGACGGGCACACAAAAGCGAACTGCACAGTCGGTGCTAGTTCAAACCGTGAAGATTCAAAGAATGTATCTCAACAGGTTCAGTTTGTGAATGAGAAGATTTCGAATGCTGAAGACATTTCGAAGTATCTAAAGAATGCTGTAGTCAATGATATTTTCCAGTGTAGCGCGCTAGTAGATACAGGAAGTTCGTGTTGCACAATAACCGCATCAGCTGCTATTAAATGCCGACTAAACATAATAACAACCCAGGAGACTTTGTTTGGGTTTGGAAACGTTAACCAAGAAGCAATTGCCCCGTTAGGCTGTTCCGAGCTGTCTGTTGAAATTGACAAGATCCAAGAAATTGTTAAAGTTCTAGTCGTACCCGATCAGGCTCAGTCGACTGAACTAATTATAGGTAGGAGTTGGACTGAACGACCAAATGTTGCTTTCGTCAAGGTAGGCAATAAATTGATAATTGGTAATCGAAACGAGGATCCGTTCCGTCATATGGATCTACAGGAAATTGTCCAGACCGACAACATAAAGTTGAAAGCTACTCAAGACAGTGTTATTAAGGGAAACACCATGACTTTTATCCAAACTTATTCGGACATACGAGAATGTATGATGATAAATGGAGCATTGTTGAAACCTCACGAGGGAAGGTTGCATCTCCCTGTGTATAATGATTCAAGCAAGGAAAAGTTGATTCCCAAGGGTACATGTGTTGCTCGGGGCGAAGTAGTAAGTGTAATCCAGAAAATTTCGGCAGTTCCTACGCAAGGAAAGAGGCGAGAGATAACCCGTGAAGACATTCGAGTTAACGAGGAAACAAGCAAAGAAGATATCCAAAAACTACTCGATCTTTTGAACGAATTTCGCACTTGTTTTGCTCTTAGTATCGAAGAGCTGGGGTGTACAACCGTGACCAAAATGAACATAATCGAAGTTCCCGGAAGTCAGCCTGTTCACAGCAAACCATATAAAACCACAGCATCTGAGCGAAAGGACATAGCACACATCGTCAACGAATGGAGGGCGAATGGTATCGTAACTGATTCTCGATCAGCTTACTCCAGTCCAGTTTTGCTAGTGGCAAAGAAAAATGGTGAGAAGAGGTTAGTTGTAGATTTCCGCAAATTGAATTCTCAGACCGTGAAAGAAAATTACCCGATACCAAACATTGACGAACAGCTACAAGGACTTGTTAATGGTAAATTGTTCACAACTCTTGACCTCGCGAATGGATATCTCCAGATCCCTCTTAGCGAAGAAGCAAAGGAGAAGACCACCTTCGTAACCCCGGACGACAAAGGAAAATTTGAAAGAATGGTTTTTGGCTTGACCAACGCACCGTCAGAGTTCCAGCGCCTAATGAACCAAACGCTTGGACCATTACGTAATACGATCACACAGTGTTATCTAGATGATTTGTTGATCGCCGCTACAGATTGGCAAGACATGCTGACGCGACTTCGGCTTGTGCTAGAAGCATTACGCACAGCTAATCTCACACTGAAATTAACTAAATGTGAATTTGGAAAGAAGCAAATTGAGTACCTTGGATTCGTGATATCAGCTGAAGGAATACGACCAGGAAGAATGAAGATGGAAGCAATTTCGTCTTTCCCAGAGCCGAAGAATGTACACGAGGTACGAAGATTCTTGGGTCTCACCGGATATTTTAGACGTTTCATAAAGAAATATGCCGAACGAGCCACACCGCTCACCCAGTTAACAAAGAAAGATAGCAAGTTTATGTGGAACGAAAAGCAACAACAATCTTTTGACGATCTGAAGACTTCGCTGAGTAGCGATCCTGTCTTGCAGCTGTACGATCCGCAAGCACCCACCGAATTACACACTGACGCATCTGCAGACGGATTGGCCGGCATGCTACTTCAGAGAGACAATGCCGGAAAACTAAGGCTAGTTTACTGTGTCAGTAAAAGAACTACCGATGTTGAAAGAAATTACCACTCATCAAAGTTAGAACTTATGGCTATTGTATGGTCTATCGATCGAATGCGCTCTTACCTTCTAGGAATTAGTTTCGTAATAGTGACTGATTGTCAGGCATTGGTATATCTCAACGCTCAGCGAACGTTGAAACCACAAATCGCGAGATGGTACGATATGATTCAGGAATATTCATTTGAGATAAAGCATCGGAGTGGAGCAAAAATGGCTCATATTGACGCACTGAGTAGAGCACCAGTAGAACCAGACAAATCAGATACACATGAGGAGATGATAGAACGACGCCTAGATGTGTTCACTGTTATCACACCAGAAGACCAGATTCTGATGTACCAGCATGGTGATCGTGAACTGAGAGAACTTGCCGAGATTCTACAAAAACTACCTGAAGATCGAACTTGTCAAGAAGAACAACGTTCCCAAAAATTTGAATTGATCAACGGTCGCATCTGCAGAATAATTGTCAAGAATGATGTGGTAACTCATAGGTTTGTGTTACCAAAATCTATGCGGAAAAGCATTTGTGTTAGGTATCATGATCTAAGGGGACATTTCTCTTTGGACCGAACCTTGGCCAGCATACAGAAACATTATTGGTTCGCATACATGCGTCGCTATGTCCGACAGCATATTCACATGTGTTTAGATTGTTTAATGCATAAGTCGCCAGGAGGAAGAAAAGCTGGTTATCTGCATCCGATTCCACCTGGACTTCGTCCTTTCTCCCGAATTCATTTGGACCACTTGGGACCATTCGTAAAGTCCTCCCGAGGAAACCAACACCTACTCGTCCTTATCGATAACCTAACGAAATTTGTTTGTTTGTACCCTACCAAAAGTACAACTACAGACAGCGTCCTCAAAGCAATTCACCAGTTCGTCGTTGAAAGAGGGCTTCCCGATCATGTGATCACCGATCGTGGTAGTTGTTTTACAGCTAAAAAGATTGCCGATTACTTCGAGAGCAATGGTGTACGACACACTCTAAATAGTTCGCGACATCCTCAGGCGAATGGTCAAGTTGAGCGTGCAAACCGAACCATTCTTCCAGTCATCGCCATAGCACTAAGTGACCCCGATTCCAGCGACTGGGACCGTCATTTACCAGAAATCGCCAGAGACTTGAACTCCGCCATTAATAAAACAACCGGAAAGACACCGTTTGAAGTACTTCATGGTTACCAACCCCGTTACCATGATGGGAAATTACGATTCTTGACAGATTTTGACGAAACTGAATGGGAAACGCCAACAGCACTACAGGATTCAGTTCGAGCGAAGATCATACAAGAACAAGAGATAGCCAAACGTGCCTTTGATTCAAAACGATATCAGGGAGTACAATACGCGATAGGAGAAATAGTTGTGATGAAAGCAGCTAAGATACATACCGGGGAACCTACAAAGACTCAGCCACTCTATAAAGGTCCACTAGTCGTTACGCGATGTTACCCAAACGATACATATCAAGTAGCACAACTAAAAGCGCAGTCTGACCAACGCTACTATGCCACAACTGCCCATGTTTCACAATTAAAATCATGGAAGTTACAAGAAGAGGAAATGGAACAGGAAGGAGAATCAGATGAGTCGGAGGAAGAAAATGTAGAAGATCAAGTAAGAGAAGAGGACCAAGAACCTGTTCAAGAAGTTCAAAACAGGCGAACTCGTCGTCTTCCAGCTCATCTCATTGATTACATAACTTGAATTGTATAACTTGACTTAGTATTAGTAGATAGGATCATAAGTAATACATAATAATCAGTTTGTTCAATCGTCAAGGTAAATTCATAACTATTATTTGTTAAGAGCTAAGTTTAGTATTTTATTAGATCGAGGACGACCTAAATGACAGGATGCCCGAATGTTAGCGATTTGTATTTTATATTAGCGGGTTTTTATGAGGTTGGCAGCCAGAGAGGTGAGAAGAGAGGCAGAGTAGGAAGAGTAGAGACTAGAGTACCAAGTTGTCCGTATCCGTATTTCTTTCCGTTGTATCCGTTAGGTTAGTGACTTTATAATAATAAATGACTTCAAGTGTAATTATATCCGTGCACGTGTTGTGAAATAACCCCATCCAACAAGTAGGTATTGGTAAAATGTATGGGATTTTTATTTTTTCTAAACATTTTTATTACTTGTTATCTAATCTGGGTCTATGTATGACTACCTATAAGCACTCCCAGGAAATCAATTGCGAGGAAAACATCAAAAATGTGTTATGCTTCAAGATTAATTTATTTAATTATACGGTTTTTGTTTTGTATAATGAAGTATACAAAACAGTTTTGCATAGTTTTTGTATGATAGGCCCTATTTGCAATCGACCCAGAGCATATCATCAGTTGTTATGGACAATGTCAAATAATTATTTCTAGTTAAATGTTATTTACAGTCGAATGTTATTTACAAAAATAGTATTTACAATTACCCTAAATGTTACAGGCACATAGTATAACACTTTTAAAACCTAAAATTTATCATCAATTGAAATCGATGGTGACAAATAATTAATTACAATTATGCTATTTGTAACTGATCTAAAAAGTTACAGATAGGCATATCATTTGCAATCAACGTAAAATGATTCATCAATTGAAATAAATTGCCGCATTTCGGGAATAAATAAAAGGAACATTCGCGGTTCTTTCCTGCCCCAGAATTACCCTGTGGTACGCAACAATTTCGTCGTGAAACACATTTTTGGGGCGAGAAAGTAGTCACAAACAACGTTGTAACATAGCCACGTGCAGAATTCTGTCCTCCAAACTCTATTTACGGTAGTCGCCGATAGAGCGCATGACTGCAACTTTTTGTGCCGAATTAGGCCTAAACTTCGCTTCGTATAGAGTAGACTCAAGACTGCAGTCACTGCACTTGCAGTCGTACCACAGCCTTCTTTAATCAGATCATTCTTCTCTGAAAAGAATTAAAAGAAAAAAATAAGAAAAGAATGATTTGAATAAAGAAGGCTGTGAGTCGTACATTCACGATGAAGTAATACCAACTTTTTTATGGTAATATAAAAATAATCATAGGTTGGTGTCACTACATCGCGAAAGCAAGGTCCCCAGCAAGCAGTGTTGCCAGACGCGGGGTAAAATCCCTGTTTGGATTTTTAGAGGTACAAAAATTTCACCACAATTAATACGGATTTTTTTAGAATATTTGTCATACTTTAGTAACTTATTGCAAAAAATGCAAAATATATGTTCGATGGAATTCATAGGACCGTTGATTACACGAGCTTTAGCGAGGATTCAATTTGACATACTGAAAAAAATGGTGTTCGCTCTTATTTTTTATTTTTTTCATGTTTTTTTTGTCGGTTCTTTTGTTTCTTTTGTTTTCTTTTATGTTTAACGGGATAAGCAACATGGCGTAAGTCCCATCCTTTTGACATTAGGCCGTTTTCACCATGATGGAATCAGCGCGCTTTTGTGTACATTTGTGAGATTGGCAATTTCAATTCAAATCGTACGTATTAGGCTCGTATTTCAATGTATAATACATAGTTGTATACCTGCATTGTTTCTGACCTTTCTCGTAGATGATGAGTAATTATCCAGTTATCAAATGGTGAATATAGCAGTAGGGCTCTTGGCTAGGGGACTAAATGCTTTTACAGAAGTATTTTAAATTTAGATTGGCCAATTCAAATGGAATTTATCCCAATATTGTACAATGCAGTTGGAAAGTGCTCGATTCACAGATTGCATTACATCTATTACTTTTATAGATCAACATACAATAATACCAGCAAATCATCATAACATTAATTTTGTGAGATGGCATCCCTTTGATATACGCATGGTGCGAAAGGAAAGCGCCACGTTGCTTATCCCGTTACGTTATTGATAGTCATAGGTTCTCCACACTCCACAGGTCAAACGGCTACAACTTACTATCAACTTCAAACTTTTTTTCGTTATGGTTGCTCATCCAACTTAGATCTGTATAGTTTTGTGGCATTATCGGGTGGTAACTTTTATTTTTATGAATTTTAGAAATTTCAAAAATACCCGTTAGAATAACACGGTGGGAAAAAAATATAAATATTTTTATTTAAAAAAAAAAATGAAATTTTGTGTGAAGTTGAATTACATCCTTATACACATTTCTGCAAATTCTCAGCTTGATCGGGTCAGCCATCTTGAAGAAAAAACATAAAATGTGATAAATTGGTACCACTCGAAGCAGTTTTTACCCATTTCCAACTTGAATGTCACCCAATTGGCGAATATAGGCAAAAGTTTGGCAAAGAAGTCGACATACTAATACTTTTCGCTCGTCCAACAACGCGTATATAGCGTTTTCCTAGTAATAAATTAATTTAAATCATTTCGAACTAGGTCTACCAAACCCATGTGTGTTGAGTTTTGTCTAGCCAATGGCAACGCTTGTTTGAGTTTGTTTCTGAAGATTACAGAACATTCTCATTGTTTAGAACTAGGCAAACGCGTTATGTGTTTCCGCGTTGATGGATGAGCTGGAACATATCGACTTATCTTTGGATTGGTTATTATATATATACACCTTGAGATCCAAACCATTACATCACTGCCATCTTATTTCCCATTATTAATTCCTATGATAATAAAGAAGGCTTTGTTTCAATCGTTTAAAATCAAGTGGTGACACTTGTTGCTTTGATTTAATAGTAGCTTTGAATAATTAACAAAAATTACATTATGTATTTTTTTACATCGAAACGGCTGATCCGATTTTAGTGAAAGTTCGAAATAATGTGTATCATTATCAGATTAAGATTCTCCGAAAATTTGAATCCTCTCAGATGAAATATTTTTCACGAATTTTTTCCTCTGGGTTATTCTAATGGGATTTTTGAAAACTTTGAAATGATTTTTCTCAGAAGTGGTTCAACCGATCAACCCTCAAAGCTATACAGTATCGAATTGGATAATGATACTTGTGTGTGCCAAGTCTCAACTGATTTTGAATTTTCTTCTGACCTGTGGAGCGCGAAAAAAGAAAAAAAAAAAAAAAAACAGGCACTTTTTTCCGGGTATGGCGAAATTGAGTCTTCGCTTCGCTCATCCAATAATATCACTAGGCAAACGCGTTATGTGTTTCCGCGTTGATGGATGAGCTGGAACATATCAACTTTTCTTTGGATTGGTTATTATATATATATATACACCTTGAGATCCAAACCATTACATCACTGCCATCTTATTTTCCATTAATAATTTATATGATAATAAAGAAGGCTTTGTTTTAATCGTTTACAATCAAGTGGTGACACTTGTTGCTTTGATTTAATAGGTATCTTAATAGCTTTGAATAATTAACACAAATAACATTATATATTTTTTTACATCGAAACGGCTGATCCGATTAGAGTAAAAGTTCGAAATAATGTGTATCATTATCAAATTGAAATTTCCTGAGAATTTGAATTCTCTCAGATGAAATATGTTTCACGAATGTTTTCCTCTGGGTTATTCTAATGGGTTCTTTGAAATCTTTGGAATGAGTTTTCTCAGAAGTGGTTCAACCGATCGCGCCTCAAAACTATACAGCATCAAGTCAGATAGGGGTTCATGTGTGTGCCAAGTTTCAACTGATTTTGAATTTTCGTCTGACCTGTGGAGCGCGAACAAAAAAACAAAAAAACAAAAAAAACAGACACTTTTTTTTCGGTATAATAATAATAATAATAATAATAATAATAATAATAATCATTTATTCACAGTATACATTGTGGTATGTTATGTTTCGTCATTACAGTATAGTAAAACCATCTTATTTAACAGGATAAAATTCATTCATAGTATATGGTTCTTTATCTAAAAGATAACGTTTCACATCACGTTTAAAACAATTTACATTTTCCGTCATGCGGAGCTCTTTGGGTAATAAGTTAAAACACTTGACACCGTTAAAGTTCAGTCCAGTTTCAAATAAGGCACTTCGATGATGGACAACTACTGGAAGGTTTTTACCTCGAGTGTTGTGTGAATGATTAACATCTTTTTCAAAAATACTTAAATGAGAATGAACGAAGCAAACTAATTCCAAAATATAAATGGCTGTGACAGTTAAAATATTGAGCTTTTTGAACATTCCTCTACAACTCTCAAATCTATTCAGATTGGCCAATAGTCTTACAGCATACTTTTGAAGTATGAAAATTCTGTTGATGTCTTTCTTTGCAGCACCACCCCAAAACACAATACCATAACGTATGATAGATTCAAAGTTTGCCAGGTACATCATTCTTAATTCATTCAATCCTAGTACCTTCTTCAGTGATCGAAGTTTGAATATAGTTTGTCTGAGTTTCGTACAGGTTATATTTATATGGGACGTCCATTTCAGGTGCTTGTCAATATTAAATCCTAGAAATTTAGTAAGATCGTTTACATCAAGACGAACATCCTTGTTGTATATCTCGGGTTCCCATTGTTTGTTACCCGAAAAGTCAATAGCCACAGTTTTACTGTTGTTTACAGTCAGCTTATTATCGTGAAACCATGCATTTATACTGTGTACAGCAGCATTTACTCTTAACTGGATATCTCCTGGATCAGCACCATTTACTAGTATGCTCGTGTCGTCAGCATATTGAGTTAAGTGAATGTCTCTATCAGGGATGAATAGGTCGTTGATGTACATCAGGAACAGCAGTGGCCCCAGGATGGATCCCTGGGGTACTCCAATGTCCAGAAGTTTCCTGGAAGAAACTCCATTACTTCCATCGAAGGATACATGAGTGCATTGTGCACGTTGCGATAGGTAAGACTCCATCCATTGAAGGGGAACACCACGAATGCCATAGAATTCGAGTTTGTCCAGTAGAATTTTATGCGTCACTGTATCGAAGGCCTTAGACAGGTCGAAATAAATACCAATTGAGTAAAGTTTTTCGTCTTTCGCTGTCAAGATCTTTTGAATTGTCTCGTACGCAGCTGTTACGGTATTTCTATCTTTCCTGAAACCATGTTGATGTTTGGACAATATATTGCATGACTCACAGAAATCTATTAGTCGGTTGAACATTAATTTCTCCAATATCTTGGAGAATGCTGGCAGCAGGGCAATTGGCCTATAGTTAGACAGGTCATCTAATTTTCCCTTCTTAAAAATGGGTACTACCTTGGCAAATTTCATTCTATCTGGTACAATGCCTGTACTAAGAGAGCAATTGAAAATATGTGCCAAGATCCGTGCAATCATGCTGGCCACGTCTTTGATGACCTTGAAAGGAATGTCGTCAATGCCAGAAGATAGCTTATTATCAAAACCCTGGATCACTTGCATAACTTCTCCTTCAGTGACAGGAAAGAGGAACACAGTTTTTCTGTTTCTGCTGTTATTTTCATGAAGTCTAGAAGTTGCATCTTCAACTGACGACTGGTTATCTTCCACGAGTTTCTTCGCTACGCTGGCGAAGTGGGAGTTGAAAGCTTCAGCTATTCCATCATGCGATTTGTATTCTATTCCTTCATAACGAACTGACTCAATTTTGCAACCTTTGGAATTTGAATTGCTAGTTGATTTACCGATTATATTCCATGTACATTTTGCTTTGTTACGCGAACGAGCGATCAAGTCTGCATAATAAATATGTTTAGCTTGCTGTAGGTCTGTAGCAAATTTGTATTTAGCTCTCTTGAAAGCCTGTTTGAACTTTTCGTGACCGGTTTTTTTGAACCAACTATAGTTGAGTTTTATCTCTTGCCTTAAATCGAGTAGGTTTTGGTTCAGCCAAATCCGCTTGGGTTTATTACTATTCTTCTTCAGTCGTAAAGGGTACGCATTATCCATCAATATTTTGAAATCTCGGACAAATATTTCATACTTGGTGTTTACATCGTTAGCCAAATAGATAGATAGCCAATTGGCTGTGACTAGCGAGCACGCAAATGATTGAATATTCTTGACATTGTTATAATCACGGTACTGGCAGTACTGGTTGGCGAAACCATGTTCAGTTATGCTATGTGCTAAGCACAGTAGTTGACCGTCATGGTCTGAAAAACTTGTTTTAATAGTGTTGACTTCAAGTATATCATCATCCTTAATGTCTGTAAATATATTATCAATGCATGTTGCACTAGTCACAGTCATTCGGGTGGCTGTTGTTATTAAATGCCGTATATTGAACGATTCGCACAGTCCTACGATACATTGTTGTGAATTACCCGTCTTTAGTAGATCAATGTTAAAGTCACCACACATGATGACATTTTTATTTTCTAATGATACTCGCTCAAGGACAGAATCGATAATGTTAGTAAACTCATCTATATTTCCACCAGGCCTATAAACAACAATAATAACAAGTTTTAATTGTTTTATTTCTACCGCTGCTAATTCACATACCATTTCTACAGATGACGAATTGATGTCTTGTCGAGCTGAGCATTTCAGGTTATTCTTCATGAAGATACAGACACCACCATGGGCCCGGTGACGTCTACAGAAATGACTAGTGTTAACATAATTCGTGAGAACGACAGTTTCGATTTCGTCTGGTTTATTTATTTATTATTATTATTAACTCTTGCAGTTGCACATAAATGCGCGGTGGCAAGTTCCCTATCAATCCTATCCTATCGCCTCCCTAACCTTCTGACGGAATAGCTTCAACCCTATTTCATCCTCCTCAAGTATACTTCTACTAAGCCCATTCCAATCCCTACCTGTCCTATTCAAGAAAGAGAACTTACCGACATCTAATCTAGCCCCCTTTATAACTACTGCTCTATCATGACTTCGCCTACCCCCATACCCTGACTCATTCCTTTCAATCAACCTATTCAACTCTCCCCAGCCCCCTTCTCCTTCCATTACCCTGAAGAAATTACAGATCCGATCCTCCTTTCTCCGTATTTCCAATTCCCGCCATCCCAAGTCTCGGATCATCTCAGATGGACTCTCCAATATTCTCACCCTCTCCCCCCTTTCATTCTCCCCCCATTTCCACCTCCTAACCCTACCTGTAACCCTTCTAACTGCAATCCTTTGCACCCTTTCCACATCCCTTATCTCACCTAATCTATAAGGATCCCAAACTGAACTAGCATATTCCACCATGGGACGCACTAACGAGAAATAAGCCTTTTCCTTTATCTTCATACTTGTCCCCCTAAGCTGCCTCATTACAAAGTTTAGTGCATTTATACTCTTTTTTACTATTCTCTCAATCTGACTCCCCCACCCTAGACGTCTATCAAATACCACCCCCAAGTACTTGTAATTTTCCACTGACTCAAGTGACTTCCCTCCTACATCATACACTACATCAGCCCTCACTCTCCTCCTACCAAAGGTGACTAACTTACACTTCCCTTCATTTAACCCCATCTTGTTCAACTGAACCCA
This sequence comes from Brachyptera risi, assembly GCA_964007535.1. NCBI lineage: Eukaryota > Metazoa > Arthropoda > Insecta > Plecoptera > Taeniopterygidae > Brachyptera > Brachyptera risi. The sequence goes on from OZ023328.1 coordinate 23,047,118, forward strand.
ACAATTAAGTGCCGTCAAATCTGCCTGAATAGCTACTACATCCTCCTCTGTATTGATTTCCCTATATACCACACAATCATCTGCAAATAACCTTATTCTCGAATTAACAACCCTAGTCAGATCATCTATATATAAATCAAATAATAACGGACCTAGCACACTACCCTGTGGAACTCCTGACGTAACCTTAACCTCACTTGAAACCTCCGAACCTACTCGAACCGTTTGAACTCTATCCTGAAGAAAGTTTCCAATCCAATTAACTAACCCAGCATTCCCAATGGACAGTTTCAACTTCCCTAATAGTATAGTGTGATCTACCTTGTCGAAAGCCTTTTCAAAATCTAAAAACACTGCATCAATACAGCCCCCCTTGTCTACTACCCCTGCCAGCTCTTCCGCAAAACCTAACAACTGTGTCTCACATGAATACCCCTTCCTAAACCCATGCTGCACTTCCGAAATACCCCTATGTTCATCTACTTTCTCCATTATTCTCTTTATAACTACCCTTTCCATCATCTTACATACATGTGACGTTAAACTGATTCCCCTGTAGTTGTCTACCCTGCCCCTTTGCCCTCCCTTTGAAATTGGAACCACCTCCGCTTTTTTCCAATCTTGCGGTACTCTACCTGCTGTGAGTGAGGCTTGGAACAACCTTAGCAAATAACCTACAACCCCCCTACCCGCTAATTTCAGGAGATCGCTTTGCACCCCATCTATGCCTGGTGACTTCCCACTTTTTAGTTTCCTCAATACATTCCACACTTCCCCCTCTGTTTGGAGTCTGGTTGGAGCCAATGCTCAGTGGCACAGAATACGTCAATGTCATAGATGTTTAGGACAGCTTCAATTAGATTTACTTTGTTTCGGATGCATTGCACATTATGATGCAATAGTTTTAGGCCTGAGTCTACCGCTAGACTGCGTTTCTCGTTCCTGCTCGTTTTTGAAAAAACCTTCTAACCGAGATACCTGTTGGCCAAAACGCAGGATCGTTCAATGTTTTTAACATGTCATAGTTAGCACCAAGTTTGAATGCGTTTGACTCACCTAGTGTTACTAGTTTATCACACGATATTTCTTCGTTAGGTAGTTTCGTTTTCACGTATTTCATGATGTCGACTGTATCTATATCCTTACGTATTCTTCCAACATAAAGCCACATTTTCATTGGTGTTGCGAATGAGGGGACATCTTGACCGGAAGCGGTGCCGACTGTCACCTTTCTAGGCCGATTATCATGGTTTGGTCTCTTGTTTCGATTCTCGTCCTCTCGGTACACAAACTCACTGGACTCGGATTCTGGATTCCCTTTCTTATCGTTGTACTTTTTACTTTTTGGTTTTACTGCAGTATAACCATCGTCGGTCTCAGTAACATTTTCGTCAATAACATCGTGATCGACAGGCGAGCTTGAGCGTGATTTGACATCTCCCGCGGATTCAAGTACACATGATGACTCCGAGAGCGCATTCTCGCGGCCAACTGTTGAACTACTTGCACATTGTTTACTGTCAGATTTGACGTTTAAAATAGGCCAGCTTGGCATGGTATCAGATTGTTTAATCACTTCCAAATGATGAATCTTTTCTCTGAGAAGAGTATTTATTTCTTCCAGGTCACTCACCCTTTTCTGTTTTTCTTCTGATAGTTTATCTTTTTCTAGTATTAGTTCTTTTAGAAGTTCCACTTCTCTTCTCAGCTGCACACAGACACACCCCTTCAGTTGCGGACGATGTTCAATCAGGAACAGTTCTTTATCAATAGCTGACTTTAGCTTGTCGAAGAGTTCTTCCTTTTTACCTGACTTATCTACTCCTAATTTGACACACTCCCTCTGAAGTTCAACCATTTTTAGTTCCCCTAACTTATTTGATAGCCCCAAGAGCTCCGTACGAGCTACCTCACTCTCCGCCATCTTGGATGGTATAGTGAAATTGAGTCTTCGCTTCGCTCATCCAATAAAACCGCTTGCCGCCGAACGCGTGAATCGCAAAAATACGAAAACGGGCCTCTAGATCCGCACTACCGGTTAGTTCGGTTGCACTACCGGACTGGTTTGACTTTTAAAAGTATTTTATTGTTTGATATTTTGAAATAAACATATTTATTCATAAAAATCTGTGATTCTACAATTTCAATTGAAGTAGTTTTCCTATACAATTTATGACTATCAGGAATAATAGGGTTATCGACCCTATAATTATATATTTAATAATAATTGTTTGATATTTTGAAATAAACATATTTATTCATAAAAATCTGTGATTCTACAATTTCAATTGAAGTAGTTTTCCTATACAATTTATGACTATCAGGAATAATAGGGTTATCGACCCTATAATTATATATTTAATAATAATAATAATATATAATAGGATTATTATGATAGACGCATCGACAGCGAGGTCATTCTCCCCGGCGGGGTGCGACCATGGAGTTGGTATGACTATCAATTAGGCCTACGTTATTGATAGTCATAGATAATGTATTTCTGATTTTATATATAAGCTTATTTGTAATATATATTATATGAGTTGCAAATTTTCGTTCATGATGATATTAATTATTGAAATAGGCAGGGATAAGTTCCAAGTGTTCAGGGATTTTTAGCATTAAAAAAAAAATGTTCGATGCTGAGTGAGGGTTTTTCAAGTTAGTTTATCTGGCAACACTGACAGACAGCTTACAGAAACCGGGTGAATCGGTCGCAGACACCAAAGATCTTCACATATTTATCATATTATATTGGCAGACACCAAGGCAAAGTGTTGACTTTGAGTTGCGTATTTGTTGCAAGTTTAGCCTTCACGTTTCAATTGAGATTGTATTATTTTAAATATGCCAGAACTTCGACCTGCTAAAAGTGCTGGTGGTCCAAGTTTCATTAAAACTCTTTACTACGATCCATTCAGGTGGTAAGTTCATGTTATAAGTTGTAGGGTAGGCCTAGCCCTAGCGATTGAATTTGAGTTTTACATTATTACGTTCTAGTTCTTCATTATCTATTCAGTTGATGTTATATGTAGGCCTAGGCCCTACCATTTTATATAATGAACTATTGAATAGCGCACTGACGCTAAATAAACGAACATTATTATTATTATCATTATGTAACAACATTAATGGTGTTGCCAAAGCATTGATTTTGTAAGGTTATCCTAGGCTAAGCCTAGATTCAATTCAATGGCCGAGGCCACTGAGTAGGCTTACAGAAATTTCTTGCCCTAGCCCTAGAGTGATCCAATGATTTAAGGCCCATTCACTACCAACTTTAACTCGAACCTGAACTTAAATGTTTGTAGGCCTACTATGCATGTCCGTAGAAGTGTTCATAAAAAACCTACATTACGAAATCTGATAAGATATTTGTAGATATAATTGATATTTGTAACTTATAACGTTGAAATTTTTCAAGATAGTGTGCTCCCCAATCAAATGTAGGCTCTCAATTCAAGTTCTCTCAATCACTCACTACCCACTAATCAAGTTGATAGACATCAACTTGATAGGAAACCACATTTTAGAATAGAAAATAGACTGGGGAAAGCAAGTTTCTTGGATCTTGAAAATTCTTGAATTTCTTGAAAATTGGGACCCATGTGTTAGCCTCATGAGAGCAATATTAATCGACATTTAACATTGCTCTCATGGGAATAAAACAAGGGACCCTCGTGCACAGTCTGTTGACGCGAAAAACGACCCCTAATGGCTGCCATCGGGTCGAGGAGATTGATAGGAAGAAAGTATATTCTGGGTTTCGAAGTGATCCTTCCGGTTGGTGTTGGATAATATATGCAATTTATCAACCTGGACCAGGATCTCGAGAACAAAACAGATGTTGTCCGAAAGTGAAATGCTCGCCATTTCCACATCTTTCTTTCGATTGAGCCAGTTTTTCAGCACGTAAAATCGGATGTCATAATCCACGAATTTGAGAAAAAAAAATCAAAAGAAACATCAACTGACAAAAAAAAATCACGTTTTTTCGGCTTTTTGACGTCGGGTAGCGGCGTCGCGGTCGTTGTAGTGTCCGTTGACGCGAAAAACAACCCAAAATGGCCACCATCGGGCGAAGAGATCGATAAGGAGAAAGCAAATTCTGGGTTTCGAACTGGTCATTTAGGTCGGGGTAGGATATGCAATACCAACCTGGACCGGAATCTTGAGAACAAAACGGATGTTTTCCGAAAGTGAAATGCTCGCCATCTCCACATCGGTCACCCGATTGGGCCAGTTTTTCAGCACGTGAAATCGGATGTCATAATCTATGAATTTCGAAAGAAAAAAATCCGAAAAAACATCAATTGACGAAGAATGTTTTTTATCACGGGGTTTTCGGCCCATTTCACTAACTCTCAAAACACAATTTTCCGGCGAGGTAGACAAAGTAGAAACGAAAATGTCATCGGTACTAACAGGTTTTAACGAAGTACAAACGATTGCCGTTGGCATTTTTCGGATTGGACATATGTGAGGGGCTGGTGGGAGTTGGCCCCTCACATAGAAAATACACTTTTCCGAGGAGGTAGACAAGGTAGAAACGAAAATGTCATCGATACTAACGGGTACTAACGGAGTACAAACAATTGCCGTTGGCATTTTTCCAATCGGACATATGTGAAGGACTGGTGGGAGTTGGCCCCTCGCATAGAAAATACGCTTTTCCGACGAAACGGTCGAGGTAGAAACAAAAATGCCATCAGTACTAACGGATACTAACGAAGTACAAACGATTGCCATTGGTATTTTCCCGATCGGATTTATGTGAGGGGCTGGCGTGAAGTTGGCCCCTCACATAGAAAATACAATTTTCCGACGAAACGGTTGAGGTAGAAACGAAAATGTAATTGGTACTAACGGGTACTATCGATTGTCATTGGAATTTTTCCGATCGGACATATGTGAGAGGCCAACTTCTCAACACATCCACAAATAAGACCAAAGAGTAGGATTTCCTTCTCATATATCGGTCAAGTAAACAGCTCCCAGCTGATCTCAAGGTTCTATGAGACTGACGTGACGTCACTCACTTCACGCCCTCACACTGATTCTCTAGTCCAAACTTAGGGGAAAAGAATCTTTTCTGCTATGTCGACTTTCATGCTTATCTCTCCACTACTGGTCACGTACTTGCAACAAGTCCAGACAGATCACTGTCGCTTGCAACCCCTTAGCAAGGTCAAACAGATGATATACATAGCATGTCCATTAGGGCTATATTTGAAGGACCTTCATCGAAGAGATATATTTACTTGTAACTTAATGACAAAGTAATGTGTATGCAATTGAGAAGTATATTGTGCATAGGAAATTATTTGTTTGTGTCAAATAAAATAATTTAAAAAAACATACTAGACTGCAAAGACATGCAAAGTGAATGTATGCATTATCGTACTATTTGTTTTACCGCCATTGCATGTTACGCGTCCCAGTTATGGTCAAGCGAGGGTGACTGTTGGGGAAGAGGGGTGGAGAAATGAGCGAGTAGAAAGTCACGTGGTATTCAATCCGTGTAGCACTGTATGATGTCAAGCAGTGTCAAAAATCATACCATTTTAGGTTGGGTTGTAGGTACACTAGGAAAACGCTATATACGCGTTGTTAGACGAGCGGAAAGTAATAGTATGTCGACTTCATTGCCAAACTTTTGCCTAAATTCGCCAATTGGGTAACATTTTAGTTATAAATGGGTAAAAACTGCTTCGAGTGGTGCCAATTTGGTACATTTCATGTTTTTTCTTCAAAATGGCTGACCCGATCAAGCTGAGAATTTCCAGAAATGTGTATCAAGATGTTATTCAACTTCACACAGAATTTCAATTTTTTTGAAAATAAAATTTTTTAATTTTTTTTCTTTTAATTTTTTTTCCGCCGTGTTATTCTAATGGGTATTTTTGAAATTTCTAAAATTCATAAAAATAAAAGTTACCACCCGATAATGCCACAAAACTATACAGATCTAAGCTAGATGAGGAACCATAAAGAAAAAAAGTTTGAAGTTGATAGCTGTAGCCGTTTGACCTGTGGAGAACCGACAAAAAAACATAAAAAAAAAAAAAAAAAAAACATAAAAACGAACACCAATTTTTTTCAGTATGTCAAATTGAATCCTCGCTAAAGCTCGTCTAATGAATTCCATTGTAAAATGGCGGCGTGAACAACAGCTGATGTTATTCCATTGACAAACAACTTTTTGTTGTGAACTCAATTAAAGTTATAAGTTCAAGTTCGAGTTGAAGTTGGTTGTGACTTGTGAATGGGCCTTTACTTAAGAGGCCGCAGGCGCTCGTATTTCACGCTTCAAACTCTCACGGCCGTAATTTTTGTGATATCAATATGAGTGTTTTTGCATTCTGTTAGTTATTGAAAAACGAAGGTTACCGTAAATACAGAATTTTGAACCAAAAATTTGTGATTTTTCAAATTCTTCAAATGGTAAATAGAAAAATTTCTAATTTACGAAAACCTAGATACATATTTTCTAATACAAAAAAAAAACATAGAATGTGAAATATATCAGAAGTGTGAGCTAGGGAATTAACAGCGTTTATGTGAATCTGAGTTCGGCGGGCTAGTCTATGGGTGGCGCCTAGCACACGATGCATGTTGAACTAGAGTCTGAAGCGAGCGAACAACGAGCCCGTGTAGAACGCCTGCGGCCTCTTAAGAAGCCACTTTACAGGATCACGTAATTTCTGAAATTAATTTCGGTATTTAGTGGAATACTTATCCACGTTCCCTATGTTGGCTACACATGAGAACCAAACAATTTCAATTGCATGCCAGGGGAAATTAAACTACGTTCAACTTTACTGAAATCTTTCCCCTAGTTGACCAATGAGTGAAGAGCCTACGGTCACACGATTTTTTGTTGACTCCGTAGGATCTACAAACCCTACATCGTCATTTACCATTAAACACACACAAAAAGAGAATAGACTGCACACGCTCGGTCAACGTAACTATGTGCATCACCAATTTGAAATTGGCTTTTTAGGTTATGTAATTGTTTATTGTTCGAGTGTCTAGACAAAAACCGATAGTGAAGTTTAACGTGTTCTTGAAGTTGGTGCTAGGTATGGTACATTGACACTGCAAGCACGCAGGAAAGTCGTAACTTGAAAGTCGATCATACCCAAATCTCGAAAACTTCTCATATGTTGCCCACAGGTTTCGCTACTTTAATGAAAATTTTGAAACAAATTACGAGCGCCTTTACACCATGAAAAAATATTTCTCTGCAATTAGTGAAATTTCGTGCAATGAAAATTGATTGTGCAAAGAGGGATCCTACTCAGTTCCTAGCCTAGTCTTGATTTTGTAACTTTTATGCAATCAATGTCATTCTTCTGACCACCACCATTGAGTAAATAAATATACTTACAGTACGGAATAGAGTGGCAGAGCTTTAGATGAACAGTCTACAGACCCTGGGCGCCCTGGTAGTGTTACGCCTGGTAATACTGCTAGGAGCGCTGTAATCACCAAGAAAATGCCATTTGCTAGAGCACTTTTGCAAGTGAATGCTGCTAGGAGCTCTGTGATCAGCCAACTTCGTCATTGTTGGGTGAGCATAGGCTCTGTCATACCGTGTTGCCTATCTAGAAGCTACTGTATCCATGCCACCACAGCACCACTGAGTAGCAGTATGCATAGCCATTGAATTCGCATAGCTCACTGCTCAACAATACACGGTGGCATCTGATTAACTATGCCAGGATCCAGAGTTGGATTTCCACCTTTTTTTTTTAATAAATACTTTTGGCTACCGTAGAGGTTATGGGGTTGGTTAATTTTGTTAAATCTACCCATGTTGTTTCTTAGCGACTGACATTAAAATTATTCTTTATTACAAATCATTATTACCGGTACTGAAATGCGGGTAAAACCAAATCACATGTCTAAAACATGTAAGAACTAATCCTACCTAAACCTTCACCCTTATCGTAGATAAATTAATACGCGTATCAGGCAAGTGACCAATTAGTGGCATTAGTGACCAAGTGCCCTAACCATCAGTTATCATCACCTAACCTAGAACAATCAACACTATGAACCCAATGTCCAGACCTGGGCAATGTCTGGATTATGTATTTAACAGTGAAAAATATTGATTCACCAAGGTGCTATGGCCTATATTCTTTAAGAGAAGCTAGGTGCCACGCAAGGTTGATTTCTATGGCATAGGTACACTTTTGGCCTAACAACTATAGGGAATTTGTAGCGCCATATTACTTGCTGCATGCCTTTTACTTACCGTACTCAAAGTAATTAATATTTTCACAGGCGCTGATAACCACGCCGTTGAGCGCCTTCTAACATCACCAATCAATCAATCGATAATATTTTCTTTTTTTCAACAGGTCATTGGTAAAGAGCGTTACGATGTTTGTTGGTGGTGTCGTCATCGCGAGAGAATTTGTTGGCTTGGATTTAATGCAATGAGAGCACTTTTTATGAACTCATTCCATTCATAATAATTGTATAAAGATGAACTCTGTCTGTATTATTAGGCTTCTTTGTGTTGTCAGTATGATCTTTATCAAGTGCCATGCAAGTAGCAGGCCAAATATTGTTCTCATACTTACTGATGATCAAGATTTGGTTTTAGGCGGCATTGTAAGTTGCATTTGAACATGTAATATTGTTTTATTTAAATAAATTCATGATGTGATTTAATGTTGTAGGCCCTATTATTTATTGTGTGAATTACTTTTCTAGACACCTATGGTGAAAACTCAGAAGTTGATTGGGAATATGGGAGTAACATTTAGCAATGCTGTAAGTGTGACATCTCTGATGATAATATTGATGGACCATACTATTATGTCTTACATATCTAAACATAATGCTCCATTATATTGCAGTTTGTTACGACTCCGGTATGTTGCCCTAGTCGATCCTCATTGCTTACTGGTCTATATTTACACAATCATGGTGTTAAAAATAATTCCGCAAGCGGTGGATGTAGTAGTGCCGACTGGCAGCTGAATCATGAACCGAAAAGTTTTGTCACGGAGTTGAAACAAGCAGGTTATGCAACATTCTATGCTGGAAAATATCTCAACCAAGTTAGTGCTAAGAACTGCTACTACTCTACATTTCTAGAACATGATTTAATCATTACCTATAATTCATGCCCTAATTGTTTATTGTTTTGCTAGAATTTTAAAACTGTGCATCATATATAAAATTTATGAATATAATATAGGTAATCATATATATGTCTTCCCACTCAAGACTTTCCGATGAGTGGGAAGACACTTATTTATAATGTATACTACTTGCCAATTTTAACATATGGAGCAGTTACATGGACATTGAATTGGAGAGATGAGAAAAAAATGGAGGCAGCAGAAATGAAGTTTGTGAGGAGCATAGCAGGAGTGTCAAAGTTGGAGAAGAAGAGAAGCAGAATGATAAGGAAAGAAGTGGAAGTGGAAAGGTTAGCATTCAAAATGGAGAGAGAGAGACTCAGGTGGTATGGACATATGCGGCGAATGGATAAGGGAAGAATTCCGAGAGTTATGTTCGAGTTAGCGGAAAAAGATGGAGCTAAGAGAAGAGTTGGAAGGCCGAGAGAAAGGTGGCAGGAGGGAGTAGAATGCGGTGTAGTCAATCGAGGAGAAAAATGGGAGGTAGTGAGAGATGAGAGATGGTGGGAGGATAGGGAACGGTGGAGGGAACTCGTAGGAAGAGAAGAAGAAGCAGAGGAAAGTAGTGGTGAAGAAGAAGAGGAAGAGGTCGGAACTGGCAGGAACCGATGGAGAGATGAATCCTGCCCTAGATGAATCGGTGGAAACACCCCCTGGCCCAATTTAATTGGTTATCTGGGAAAGATATATATATATATATATATATATATATATATATATATATATATAAATATAAATATATATATATATATATATATATATATATATATATATATATATATATATATATATATATATATATTATATATATATATATATATATATATATATATATATATACACACTTATTTATATTGTAGTGGCGGCTGGTGACTTGAACAATGCATACTGCAGTTAAATAGATTAAATTATATATGAAGGTACAAAGCCACAGAACAATGAGTGTCTATATAGCCTCGCAAGTAGCCCTGAAAGCGAAATAATTTCGCCCACAAAATATGCGTAATTCCCTCGTTCAACATCCACATTCAGATCTCAACATTATTTTTGAACATAAGTAAAATACGTTGGTATTGTCTGGGAGGATTTATTAAAGAATAATATCTCAAATTTATTACCATAATAACACGTAAATTCCGATGTAATCATTGGAAAATGTAGTTTTAAAATTGAGTTTTTATCAAAAGTAGTTTTATGAATCAATTGATTGAAACTACCTAATGTCATTTGCCGAAGGTCAGTACGGAACTATCCCAATTATTGATATTGTGTCAATATCTTTGGCGGCTCGTAACACCCAGCCGTTCTAGTAGTATGAGAATGCTGCAAGAGCAAGGAGTGCACAGTGTCTCGCAGTGTTTGGACAAGTTCGAGTTAGCGTGCTACATTCCGTTGGAGAGGCTAACATCACGCACTATACCCCGATATTTTGGTTGGCTATGTGCACTAAGCAACACAGCTCTGAAACGTGTGGACAAGTTGCCTTGCAGCGCTTTTGCAGACTTCACCAGCGTGAAGGTTTTAATATGCATTTGAAGAGGCGGACGTTCAACAATTGATAATTACGTTCTTTTTGTTATCTCTTTTCTTACAAAGCTGTATTTTCTCAACAATGATTGCTAGAAAAAAATGTACAATATGAAATGAATTATTCATTCACGATAAATTCATTAAAAAGAAGCATGAATTAGGAAAATCGTAGAGAGTGCTGCTATTTTGCAGTACTTACACACGAGCCGCCACTGATATTGCATACCTATACACACCTATACACTAGTGTGTATATTTATGAATATATTGGCATATAATCTGACTTGATATTGTTCAGTTTTGAGGCTTTTTGAATACTTGTTTTGCGCTTTCTCAAATGGGACAAAAAGAAAGTATTACTTACTTCCTGATTTTTTCCAAATATTTTTGAACGAAACAGGCTGAAATGTTGTGTTCATGGTTGGTAAGTATATTCTCCCGCAATTATGAGAATACCGCGATTCCACACTCCAGTAGCGTCTTGGTCAATGGACCAAATGGCGAGTTTTGTGAGCTGCATGTTTTTTTTTAATATTGTGCGATAACATAGGAGCAAAGAGAAGATGCAACAGCCGAGTCCGTAAAAAATGGAGAAGGGTAAAAGCGCCCCTTACAATTCCGATCAGAATAAATAATAATAGCAACTTGCACAGTTCTGGTACGCGACTAGATTATAGAGCCAATCGGGACTAATCAGTCAGCAACATAAGGACAGAAGGAATGGGAGAAATCACGCTGTGGCCTACAGCCAGACGGAAAATGCACGAGAGCAATAACCATTCTCGTAATTTCTAATTATTTATTGCATATAATCTCTCTGAGTGTCATACATGAAATCAATAACGATTTTGTAAGTGCATGTACAGTAAATTCTTGGTCTTCGTCGAATATTCATAAAACAATAAATTGAATACACTTTTTTCCTTGCATGGTATCTGAATATTCCCTTCGTGTTTTCTACAGAAAAATGTTCGATATTCGATCCATTGTGCCTCAAAACTACATACAACCAGAGGTTGAGTGTTGAATTAGGTGAGATGAGTGAAAACATTTCATGTTGATCAGTCAATCCCTCATTTCATTGATGCGGGGCGTGTGCCTGTTTGCCCGCGGCATGGCACGGTGTCACGGCAGTTCTCGAACTAATTTGTGACCGATTCATGGGCCTAATTAACATTTAACAATGTATGAACTTATGATAAGTTAATGAAAAAAGAAAAATGGAAAAAAATGACAGCTAATTTTAACCAACTGAGTTTCAACAGGAAACAACAAGACAAATTGAGTCTTGCAAGAACTTTTTCTTGCCCCCCCCCCCCCTGGCCAAAAGTTGGGCCCGGTTCCGATGCCAGTGTATATATATATATATATATATATATATATATATATATATATATATATATATATATATATATATATATATATATACACTACTCAATGACGTGTTTCATTCCACCATAGACCAAAGAGTGATCCTACTCTAAACTAGCTCCACCCAGAAAAAGTCTAATTAAGAGTAAACTCGGGAAGTATGACAGACGAACGAAGCCAATAAAATTCACCTATAGAGTAGGCCTCCTAGTACCCAAAGTTAGGCATTCAAATTACTTTCATTTATCCCGCAATACCAGCAACCAAAATACACATATTCAGCTCTAAAAAATAAACCGAGACCTGTGGCCGAGTAGTAACACACTGAACTGTCATTCGGGAGACCGGGGTTCGATTCCTGCCATGGTCGACCATCCTGACAGGGATTTTTTGTGGTTTCCCTCTGTCGTTCAGGTCAATACTGGGATGGTTCCTTAATAATAGGCCACGACTGACTCCTTCCCACCATCCAAACCATCTAATAAAATAAACTTTCATCTCATTCATCATCCACCGACGCCAATAGATCATAGCCATCAGTATAGTGCGTCGTTAAAAACCCAATATATCTAAAAAATAATGTAGTACTATTTACTTTATAATACTTCAAAACTTATTTATCTCTGACTGTACTTGAGTTTTAACACTTTGAGCTACCAGTCCAATGATCTCTAATTAATTAATCATATTCATAGTAAAATACAGTGCAATAGGCATACTAGAGAAGAATCTAAGGTTGTGTTCAAGGATTTCACCCAGAACAGAAAACCAGTGCTTTAAGCTGCCTTACAATTTCTTGAAAATGCAAATCGGAAATATGAAACATTAAGCAAATCATCTCCAGGGAAAAAATCGACAAAGATGGTTTCTTAACTAAGGTGTTTTTCATTATCACACAAAAAGATGTGTGTTTTTAATGTTTTGATGAACAATACCGTAGATTCGCCTTGACTCTCAGTGTGACTGAAACCCAGTGTGACTCCAACGCAGTGCATAGGGTGGTATTCAGCAGTAGCGGCTGGTCCATATGGGCACTAGGGCTCGAGCCCCACCAGCGCTCCAGGAAGTCAGTAATGAATTTAATTTCGATTAATAAAAGAAATATTAATTCAACACATACATTTTAATGTTCAAATATCATGTAAAAATATGCCTATAGTATCCATATTGCATACAAACGTGAAAAAATCGTTCAGTATTTGACAAGCAATTTTCTACTGCACGCTGTAGATCTTGTGGGGCTCAGATGTGAATGAGCCCAACCACGCGTCACTGTAAGCACCTGACGCATGCGCGAAGCGTGAAATGCAGTGTATATGATGGCAGCAAAACAATTGTCGATGGCCTCTATTCGTTTGAGTCCCAACTCCACTCATCGCACAGACTGTGTATCGGAAACGTTCGCTCACATGTCTCACAAGACACCTCATAGTCCCCCTCCCACCCAACCGGACCCACGTCAATGTTCAAGTACTAAATTAATAGAATACATTTTGTTTAGCCAATCTATCAATTTATAATCTCATTTAATTCTATATGGGCCTATTGATAAAATATATTGATTTCTTCTGTCTTTATAGGCCTTGTATTTAATAACATTCTTATTAAGAACTACATCGAGAATAAAAAGAATAAAATAGTCACCACTTCTCTTCGAAATTATCAATATCTTCACTTTGTACGGAAACGGCAGATACCTAAGAATATTCAGTAAGACTATGAATTAACAATTAACATTGATCCACACTAATATAGTTTTCTATACAATTTCTGGGATGTTATAATATATGGAGTAATGCAGACTGATATTGACGTTCATTGACGTCTCGATGCATGTACGTTCGTCTGACTGACTGACAGCGGGATGACCACCTGCTAGCCACCAATCACACCGAGACAAGATTTCCGAAATATGTGAATAATTTCTAACAAGACGTGAGTTATAACTCTCATGAGTTATTCTTGGAAATTAGGAGATACATTTTTCCATGCCAGAGTCAAGTATCTCCATAGTACCGGTATTAGCTCAGTATTTTGAGCACAGTTGACTTGTGAGGAATAGCTTTGAGTGGAAAGTTATTTTTAGAACAGATTTGAAAATTCATGTGTGACAAATTATTACATTCTGTAACTTGATGCACAATTTTGTGTGTGACAATCAATATTATTTTATAAATACCTCCATTTAATTACATTTATATATATGATTCATAATGCCAGTAAGTGATTGTTTTGTGTGCTGTAGTGAGTATAGTGACTATTGACTAAAGTGATGTGCTCTTTGACTGAGAACAATTAGTGTTATTGTAACAACGTATATCGTTATTAGTCTTATTACCGTGTATGTGAAATATATTTTCATCATTTTTCAAAAATTATTCGAGTGCAGTGTTTCAGTGAAATTACAATTATGAATTATGTAAAAAACATAACAGCAACGAGTTTCTCACAATTGAGAATAGAGGAAAAGTTGGAAATAAAACGACTTGGTAGACCTACACCAGATCTGAATTTGACGCAAGTGAGTCAGGTGAAGTCTCGCACGTTCACTAGACATTTTAATAAGGATTGGTACAAGACCTATGACTGGCTCTGTGGCTGCGACACGAAAAACGCTTTGTTCTGTTTTCCATGTTTGCTGTTTGGTGCTAATAATAGGGAGGTAGCGTGGACCAAAACAGGAGTAACCGACATTAAGCATCTTGGTTCTAAAACAAAAACACACGATTCTTCTCCCAGTCACATGGACTGTTGTATGGAACTAGCTATACTTGGCAAAGTCAACATTTTGACTCAATTGGATACAGGATGTCGGGGATCAATTCAACAGCATAACGAGAATGTTAAGAAAAATCGTCACATTTTGAATAGAATCATTAATTACGTCAAATTTTGCGGAGCTTTTGAATTGGCATTTCGTGGGCATAAACGAGACTGAAGAATAACTCAATCCAGGAATTTTCAAACGTTTAATCAACTTTAGCTCCGACATAGATGGTGTTTTGAGAGAACATCTTGAAACAGCAACCGTATTCAAAGGAACCTCTAAGACAATCCAAAATGAGATATTAGATTGTATGCTACAGACATACAGGGATATTATAACAAGTGAAATAAAGGAGTCTCAA
The DNA here is from genome assembly GCA_964007535.1 of Brachyptera risi. Classification (NCBI taxonomy): domain Eukaryota; kingdom Metazoa; phylum Arthropoda; class Insecta; order Plecoptera; family Taeniopterygidae; genus Brachyptera; species Brachyptera risi. The sequence goes on from OZ023328.1 coordinate 23,062,311, forward strand.
TTTCTTGCCGTAATGGCTGACGAGCCTTACTGATGTGTCAAATCATTGTCAGATGGTGATTGTTTTCCGCTATGAACGCCAAGGCAAAGCGGTAGAACGGTTTTGGGGGTTCAAAAATCTACGAGAAACAACTGCTGATGGCCTGTCCGAATGTATTAAAACTGCTCTTCAGCCACATCTGAATGAAAATCCAACTAAACTAATAGCACAAAGCTACGACGGTGCTGCAGTAATGAGTGGCCGCAGAGAAGGGGTGCAAGCAAAATTGAAACGGGAGTATGTTAATGCTCATTTCGTGCATTGCTACGCGCACCAACTAAATCTTATTATGGAAAAAGCCGCATCTCAAAACTCACAAGTACGAATATTTTTCGCCAATCTCTCGGGGATTCCTGCTTTCTTTTCCAACTCTTCTAACAGAAATAACGTTCTACGAGATATTGTGCAAGCCAAACTGCCTAAGGTTGCAACCACTCGCTGGACGTACAACATTCGAACCGTGAATGCTGTGTTTGAGCACCGAGAAAAACTCATTGAGTGTTTTAAACTGATGGAAGAGAAGGCGACAAAAACAACGACCACCCATGAAGCAAGTGGCCTACGGCAAACCCTTTCTGACCCATCATTCATATTTTGGTTAAATACTTTCCATATGATTATGCCTCACGTTGACATACTATACAATCAGCTACAAAAAACACAAACAGATCCAATACAGATTAATCAAGCTATTTCAACTTTCGAAAAGTGTATTTTACAAGAAAGAGAGTACGTGGGAGGCGCAGATGACTCACCGTCTGAACTATCGTCAAGCAAGAAAAGAAAACGACCGGATAAGGGTGAACGACGGACTGTAGTGGCTAAAGAGGTATGCGACGTTATTACTACTCAAGTGAAAGACAGATTTGAATTCAGCCAACATCTACTAGCTGCTAACCTCCTTGACACAACCAACTTCTCAAACTACGTGAATAGATTTCCATCCAATGATTTAAACGCTGCAGTACAAGGTTACCCAGTACTTGATAAGGAAAAATTGCGTACAGAGTTGAGTGTACTGTACAAAAGACCTAACTTTTGCCAAGTAACAAGAGCAATACCACTTCTACAATTCATTTTGAACAACAATTTAACTTCTCCTTTTTCCGAAACACTCAGATTACTAAGAATTCTGGTAACCACACCAATGACCACAGCAGAAGCAGAGCGTTGTTTCTCCACTCTGAAACGAATCAAGACATTTTTGAGAAACACTATGTCCCAAGAAAGACTTACAGCGCTGGCAATGATATCAATCGAGAAGGAACTATTCATCGAGACTAGTGATTTCAACGAAAAAGTTATTGAGAAGTTTGTGCAACTCAAGAATCGTCGAATGGACTTCCTTTTCAAATGAATGTGAGTTCAATTTTCATTTCAACCAACTATAATCAGGTGAAAAAAGTTGCAAGCAATTAGCTCTATCTGATCGAATACATGAGCCCATATGTCAAAAAATAATACCACTGACCATCTGCGATTCAAATTAGATATAATATGGGCCTACACTCTACACATGCCTGTTTATTCATAAAATAGTTCATTCAAAAACGTATGAAATTGGGTTTACATCCTTCTTCTCTAATCTCCTCAATTGCGCCCCACCTAATTCAAAGCTCACCAGCCGCTACTGGTATTCAAAGAGACAGAGGTTCAGCCATGAGGCTTTTGACACTCCTCAACTCAACATTTTAATAATAACCTCATTCTTTAGTGCTTGTAAATGCTTGTAGCTATCATAGTATATATTTAATTGATTTGTTGAAGAAACTAAATTGTAAAACCATATCTGCCTGCAACCACCAGGAGCTGAGTTGACCAATAATAATCAATTGTGTCACAGTTGAAGTTGTATATCAAACCTCCTTATGTCCTTGAAATTTTCATGTTATAGTATGGAAAGTCTTCTTCTGGAGGTGTTGGCCATGTACCACCAGGATGGGATTGGTGGTTAGGACTTGTTGGTAATTCTCGTTATTATAATTACACGCTGTCAGTAAATGGAACAGCCAAGCATTTTCATGACGAGTACCTTACAGATGTTGTTGTAAGTTGATGAATTTTACCATACACTTATCACTAATACCTCTAAACTCTACTACCGTACTTCTAGCGTCTGCTAGGTGAAGACACTTTCACACCATGAACTCTCACAAACCCGTAATTTTGAAGTATCAGATTGATTTTCACCTCATTTTGTTTCTACATTATAGAAATAAAATGGGTTTATTCTAATGCAGAAAACACGTTCTGAACTTGGCGGGTGATTGACCAAGTGAACAGTGGAATTTCGTTTTGTTTGCCTGTAGCCCATGCCATCGCCAATGTCCAGCAATGCAAGCTTTCACGCTATTAACTCTCACATCTGTAGTTATTGAACTACCATTTTGAATTATTGCCACGCACAAAATAAATAAACCATGTCCACACCGATACAGAATTTGCTTCAAATTCACTTAATGAACTCTGCACATTGATTTATTATGCATGCGATTATGTTTGGCTCGAATGCCTGCCTACTCTATACTTAATTTTGTTCAGTAGTAGGAATATAAATTGAGTATAAAGTACTATTCTCAAGTATTAAATAAAGTATTAATATACTGGTGAGTATAAAATGTACTTGTAGTTTAATATTTTTTTCTTTGTGTAGAAAGCTTATGGTTCAGACTTTCTACGTCAGGGAGCGAGATTAAGTGGAGAGTTTCTAATGGTGCTCGCCCCACCTGCGCCTCATGCACCTTTCACTCCTGCTCCTCAATATCAAAAATGTAACTGCTCTAAAGACTCCAAATTTCAATGTTCAAGTGAATCGGGTAATTATTACAGTATAAAATATACATATATTATGGATACAGTATATATTAATACTTATGAACATGTGTAGATCGACCCATTTCTTTAACAACAGGACAAACACTGGCTTTTGCGGCTGAATCCTAATCCACTTCCAGACGATTTTATACCCGTTCTGGACAAAGTATACCGTCGACGTTGGGAAACTTTACTCTCTGTTGATGATATGGTTGAATCAATTACAATGCAGCTGCAATCTTTAGGACTTCTAGAAAATACATTCATAATTTTCACTTCAGATCATGGATATCATGTTGGTAAGCTCACAAACTACAAAAGAATGATCAATCGTTTGTAATTTTGTATCCAATTTTCTTTCAAGTTGTAACATGAATTATTGCTATGTAGGTCAATTTGGTTTACCATGGGACAAGCGACAACCTTATGAATTTGACTTGAGAGTGCCATTAATACTGCGTGGTCCTGGAGTTCATAAGAAACAACTGATCGAGCATCCAGTTGTCAATATTGACTTGGCACCAACACTACTGGATATTGCAGGATTGCCAATTCCAAATAAAATGGATGGAATGTCATTTCTACCATTTTTAAAGCAGCCCACAAGCAACATTGACACAGGGCGCCTTTTTTTAGTAGAATACTATGGAGAAAGTGATTCTTCCAGCATCAGCGAGACTTGCCCATACCTGCCAGACGATACTCTATCTGTAGGTCTAAGAATAACTCGCTGACTTAATTTATATCTAATTAAATCTCAATATTTCCTCGTAAAATATGGATTTCCATTTCTGTTTAAGCAATGTACGTCTGAAAACCTATGTAAGTGCGAAGATTCGAGGAATAATACGTACGCTTGTGTGCGTCATAAAGCAGCAGCAGACGATTTTTTGTACTGCAAGTTCAAAGATAACGAGGTAATGGAACTAATTCATATAAACTTTAGTTTTGTTCAATCAGATATTGAAGTTAGTTACTGATTTTTTTCATCAAAAATTATTGATAAATTTGCATCCGTCTCTAGTAGCCAACAGAAGCATAAATTTGACCGATTATTGTTTGCTCAACAACCCCACTAACAGCTAAGATATATGGGTGTACAAATGAGAGCCAAAATTGATTTAGAAGCATAAATCATCAATTCAATAACCAACCATGCACTTTTGGATTGTTCAGTTTATAGTTTTATTTAGTTAGTTTTATCCTTATGGCAACAAACAAACTTTTACCAAAATATTCTGTTGCTTTTTGATGTCTTGCCAACTACCAAAGTCATCAATTCATCAAATAGTACCTTTACTCTAATAACTCCCGTGTTATTTGATTCTTCTTTCTTAAATTATTTCTCAATAATGTAAAAGTTGTAATATTTATATGTATAATATATTATATATATTATATGTATATATATATATAATATAATATATTTAATTTAATATAATATTATATATATATTATAATATATTATATAATATATTATCATATATTATATGTATTTAATCTATTTATATATTATATGTATTTAATCTACTGTATTCATATATTATATATATTTATTTGTAGTTGTATGGATTTAATTGAGTGTAAATGTTATAATATTTCTTTTAGAACTTTGTCGAGTTGTATGATTTGAAACGTGATCCATATCAGCTCACGAACATAGCATCAAAGATGAATTCTCCCACTATGGATAGATACGATCAAGCACTCTCAAGTCTTTTACGATGCAGTGGGACATCATGTAACCTGCATATCGCTTGAAACGTAAAATTGATCAAATAATCTGCGTTGATATTTCTGACGGTAAATGAAGTGGTAGAGTCAAAATGGTTCACACTTGGTATAATCAAGAAAGGCAGACTATTCTACAACCTATGGAATGTAGCTATTTGAACTACCGGTACATAATAATGTGTTGTATCTCTATTTTGTTACTAGTATAATCCTAATTCACTTATTTGTGTTTTTTGGAATGTAAAATTGTATAATTGAATTGTATAATATCAATAAAATGACAAATATGATTGATGAGCGTAGCAAAGTCTCCATCCCACTCTCTTATAGGGCTTTGTCTGTGTGTTTTTTTTTTTTTTTTTTTTTTTTTTTTTTGTAAGCACTCCACAGGTCGCAAGGGTTGACTGATCAACATGAAACTTTTTTTGTACACGCAAACTCATCCAACTTAGAACTGTATAGTTTTTGGGATGAATCGGTCGGACCGATTTTGAGAATCATCATCTCAAAGTTTCTAAAAACCCCATAAGATTTGGCTGGGCGGAAAATGTTGAAAAATAAAATCTCTCCAAATGGGATGAAATTTTCTCTAAATGTGTATACATGGATTTTACACATTATTACGATTTTTTAAGCAATTATGATCAGTCGTTTTGGAGAAAAAAAATAAAATGACTGATAATATTCATAAAATATATCATAAAAATTATGACAGAATTAAGTTGTCGAGATTCACTGCTTTCTAGATTCAAGAGTTGACCAACAATGAAGTATTTTTTATATGCGTCAAGGTGTGTAGAATACCAGAGTCAATGAAGTGGCAAGAGTAGAACTTCTTTAACGACTTTTATAGCTTATTCAGATATCAAGGTGTGTAGAATACCAAAATCGATAAAGTAGCAAGGGTAAAACTATTTCAAGGACTTTTATACCTTATTGAGATATCTCGCTCATCTTACAACGCATATTTCGCGTTTGACTAGTAGATAATAATTGGATGAGCGTAGCGAAGTCTCCATCCCACTCTTATGGTGCTTCGTCTGTGTGATTTTCTGTTTGTTTGTTTTTTGTAAGCACTGCACAGGTCACATGGGTAGACTGATCAACATGAAACTTTTTTTGTACGGGCCAACTTTTACGACTTAAAACTGTTTAGTTTTTGGAATAAATTGGTTGAATAGATTTTGAGAAATATCTTGTCAAAGTTTTTAAAAACCCCATAAGATTAGGCTGGGTAAGAAAATTCAAAAAAATGAAGCTTCTCCGAAAATGATGAAATTTTCTCTGAGTGTTCAAACATGAATGATACACATAATCACCATTTTGTAAGCAGTTTGAACCAGCCGTTTTGAAGAAAAAAATTCAAATAACTGTTTTCATTCATCAAATATATGGAAATGAGCCAAGATTCACTGCTTCCTAGATTCGATATTTGCCCAAGAATTAATTTCTTTATATTCTTCAAGGTGTGTAGAATACCAGAGAAGATAAAGTAACAATTAAATGAAGGACAGAGTGTGTAGATACCAGAGTCGATAAAGTAGCAAATGTAGGACTGTTATTATACCTTATTCAGATATCTCGCTCATCTTGCAACGCATATTTCGCATTTGCCTAGTGTAAAATAATAGAACTTGCTACCAAATAACTTCAATAATGAAACAAAATCCATGTCATGCAAGTTTGAATAAGAAAGAAAATATTTCAATGTTGAAAGTTACATTAAATTGGATCTTGGAGTACAAAAATGTAAAAATTGTCAAAATAAGATGTGTTCATTGCGCCATCATGAAATGGACCAGTAAACTACGGTATTATCGCATGTGTTATATCTAACAATGTGCGTACAATTGTATTACTACTCGGGCTCGCGTAACCAATAATGTGCTAGTAATCAGGAACGTCGTTAGGATTTGTGTATTGGGGGGGGCGCACTGGTTATATGATTAAAATTTAAAATGACCGCCCCACTCGACTCTGCCATGCTTGAAAAAGGGGTCTAGGGGTCGGAAGCCCCTTAGCAGAGCCCCTCAGAGAAATTTTGAAAATATGGACATTTTTCAAGAGATTTTTGCGATTCACAAATGGTTTTTGGAGTCTTATAATTGCATCATCATGGACATTTTAGAAGCTATACTTTTGCGATTTCTTCCAGCAAAGCCCCGCAGGGAATTTTTTGAAATAGACCCATCCATGTCATTTTTGAAGTGATTTTTGATATTTACAGGTGGTTTGGGAGTCCAATGATTGAATCACTATGGACATTACCAAAGTTATTTCTAATAGTATATATAATCATTATGGACATTCTCGAAGCTATTTTTGGGATTTCTCCTAGCAAAATTCCCGGCAGTGATTTTTTTGAAATATGGTCATTTTTCAAGTGATTTTTGCGACACACGAGCAGTTTCGGAATCTGATAATTGAATCATCATTGAAAAGAAAAAAGGAAGTGTAAAGTAGTAGAGTGTATACTGATACAATTCATATAATAAGTCATCAACTCATCATATTTCATTGTGTCCATTCGTAGGTCAACATTATATATTTATTTTTAAAAGAGGATAAGTTATTGAGGGGGGGGGGGGGGCGCCCCCTTTGAGACCCCCTAACGACGGCCCTGCTAGTAATTCGATTACCAATATCAGTCTTCAATTCAACAACTACTGTAGAGCTAGTGGATTACCATTAAGAAAGGCTACTGTTCATACAAAAATAGTCGCGTGATTGAAAGTTACTGCAAAATGACCTCGCTGTCGATGCGCCTTAAAACCCTAATATTCATTTATTCAAGTGGGAGTAACGGTACGCATTCAGTGTGTAAATATACGTAGATCTAATTTTTTCCACCTGAAAATAATGCGAAAGAAAAAAAATCCCATAATGGAAGCGATATGACTTTCATGTAACGCCGATTGATGCAAATCAATTCATATTAGGATCAAGAAAAATTACACACAGTTTTTTACATATAATTTGCACATCTAGTAATGTGCACAATTTTTATTATAGTACAGTGCAGTACAATTAATACACAGTTATTATTTAGACTTTACATACAGGGGTAAAAATATCACACGAGGTTTACTTGGCTCTAGTCAGCATATCAACTATATCCAAGTATAATCGGTTAAATTCGTTTATACTAGTATTACACTTTTTAGAATCATATAATACGTACAATCATTGTTTTTCTGAGCCATTCTGAAAATGATGGGGGAGAAAATGGCATAATAATTACACCTGAGTATTTACATTTTTTAGGGATACCTTACAAATCTCAAATTGGCAGTCTATGTCATTGTGATTCTTACACTTATAAAATATAGTAATCTAGAATTTTATTCATTTTATTTTGATTTTTGACAATGCAAAATGCTAAGAATTAGTAGGCTAAGAGATTTGTTTAAACTATCTATTGTAATGGATTCCGTATTTTGACTCCTCGAGACATTTACTCAAACTTTATAAAGTAGTGTCAGTACAACGATAATGTAAGCGTCTACATTGAGAATTGTAAAATTGAATAAAAATTATTATAAAACATTCTACACTGATGAGAAGACCACTTAGCTAGTATTACATGTCACACAAATTTTAGGACTTTTTAACAATGCATTCATTTTTGCTAGGGCTGTAGTTTTTCAACTGTATGTCTCATGTACATAACAATTAATGCACGTCAATATTATAAGGGGATCAGCCGATTTCTCGAGTCTCTAAGGCTGCAGTCCTAATTCGTAACTTGTTATTCCCAAGTCGTTTTAGCCTAATACATTAAGAAATCTACATAAAAATTGGTTGTTTCAAAAATTGATGAGAATTGGCACACCTTAGCCTAAATCTACTGATAACGACATAACAGACTGATGGCAAAGTAAAGCTTTCTATGTTAATTAATAATTATTTATAACAAAAATATAAATTAAAATGATTAATGGGTAGGCTTTATAGGACATAATGATATAGTATGTGAGGAGTCCTATGAAAAGGGAAAGGTTGGGAATGTGAGTGACACTGAACAAATGTTAAGGATAGGTATAATACATAGAGTTAAACTGATGACGTAATGATCAAAACAAGTAAGACAAACTACAAAGTTGACTGAATTCTATGAGACTTTAACAGATCCATAGTTTTTATCTGTGTGATCCTACTACTTCCTATTGTGTAGTAAGGGTGTCTTATTTTCAACCTCAATACAACACACTTGATGAAAAAGGTAATACCAAAGAGAGATCTATGATTTTCACTAATTTCGTCAAGTGAATTCCAAAACTTTGAATGCAGCAAGAACAAATAGTTGAATCTCGATTTGAAAAATAATGCAGAATTAGCAAAGAAGCCTAGTCCCTCGGGTAAGAATTCTAAATTTTATTAGAACCAAACTCTTTCTCAAGAATTGTAAGTAACGTGAAGGTGAAACAACTCATTTACTGTTTGATCTCAAATTGTTTACTTCATGAAATTTTCATATAATTTTATTTTCTATTCAGAATTAAAATACTGTTGCAAAGTATTATATAGAGGCCTATAACTGAATCCACTTATTACGAATTTGGTGTAGTACTCAGAAAATAATCGTATTAATCACGCATCTCAGCCTTGCCATTCATGATAATTTGAATATGTTTTTATTACAGGACTATTGTAATATGAATGTTATATACCTTCATCTATCCTGACAACAACAAAAGATCAAAAGGTCAGTACACTATGTGGACCAGATTTTGTACTGCTGCTTTATAAGTTTTGGATTTATTTTAATTAAATTAGTTACCTAAATCAGCCAAGATTTAGACTAGTGTATTTTGAATTCATTTTGAACACCCTTTCTTCACTGCTATGTCAACCATAAATTTAAGTAATGTCATGTCAAAGAATAAAAAAATTGAACTATTACGCGACGAGATAACTTAAAGAGCGTATTAAAATGTCATTGTTGGATCACTGACTGTCTTGTATCACAATAGACCAAGTTTGGTCTTACATTTGGTTCACAGTAATGACCACGTTTATTAAATGTCTACAATACATATCAATAATAGGTCCTTCACAATCTTCACAATTGACTATGTAGGCCTCATTCATAGTAATAGGCCGAGCTAATTCTTGTTCTTTCTTCAAAGTATCGGGGGAAGGAAAGTTCCGGAATCATCAAGATTCGGATCCATTGAAGCAACCAAATCACCCAGGGTGCGATTACTACTACTACTAGTTGCACTTGCATTGCCGTTTAGCTTGGGCTTGACTGTTACGCTATCACCTTGCTCGGTTTGATGAGTCTCCGTACCTGCCAGTATTTTCGAAACGCACTTCTTACCACGATACAGGCGATAGAGAGAGTACTGTTGCTGTGCTGAGGTCGTCGACTCTCCCTCAGGACCTCGACGTTGCTGTTGACTGGGTGACACTTCGCAAGGTGAACGACGGAGCTCTGGCTGTTGTTGTTGTTGCTGAATGGAGGAAGATGACTGGAGCCACTCGTGCTGCAAAGCATCGTCAGGTGTAAGACGCTTCTTTGAGTCCCACCTAGAATAAAAGATTGAATTTGGTGATGTAATTCCTCTCATCATATTATAATTGAATATCATAAGTATAGACTTATACAAAATAGAGGTGAAACTGTGCAAGTGCAGGTAGTTGGGGCCCATTTAAATTTTTTCGTTGATGGAATGTTGAATTTACAGAATATCGAATATTCCAATTTGATATGGAAACGAAGTACTAAAGCCAATACGGTATAACGAACACAATTGTCACAGTTATATTTGTATATAGCTTTTTTTTTAGGGTGTCATGATTTTCAAAAATAAGGTTTATGATAAGAAAAACAACTGCATCTTCAAAAGTACAGCAATATAAAATATAATGCAATTAATTAGTTTCCATTAAAAATTACAATCAATTAGTTGGTAGACAATGCAAGTGTAACTCTTTTGGTGAAAATATGATGATAAACATAAATGTTGAATAATGATTACCAAATAAATTATGGTACCAGACACCAGTACCATTTTATCGTATTGTACAGTATGTGTATGTCAATCATAATATGAGCCTTGTTTTCAAAATTACAGATTAAATCTTCAGTAGCAGGAGTTTTTTCCATTAGTTTGTCATCTTTTTTACTGACAGTTAAAAAGGAAATCTATCCACCATAGATGTGAAAACCAGGCCTAATTCTAAAAGTCTCAACTCTCAAGCCCTTATCTCAGTTCAACAAGTGGGAGTAGGCCTACTATTAACCATAAATGTGAATATTTAAACTAGAACTCACTCTAGACATTTGGCTACAAAGTCTACAAATACTGTGTCGTTACATCGTATTGCAAGCGCCAAATCTTTTGAACCAGGCTTCCTTTTCCTGCCCTTACTATTTGTAACGCATCTGGGATTCCCCTTGGAATCTGTAATCAGAAAAACAAAAACCATTTTCAGCAAAACAATAATTAATTGAAAATTGTAACGAGTAGAAGTGTTTGTAGAACTCGAATGGGATCTGGCTTTAAAAAACTGGCACAAATATTCTCAAGATAATGTTCCAACTTGAAAAAATTGTCCGAGTTTATTAAATCCACATGACCACACTTCATATGATGGATAGGCCTACATTCAATTAGTTGTACATATAAGAAAAATGTGAGGTCAGTCTCATATACAACTTGGTTGTGGTGATTTTTCCAAATGAGAACTTGACCAGCTCGCCATATTGAAGAGTCAATGTAAGTGAAGAATGTACTTTCAATTCTACCGTGGATTTAATGAGCGGGAGAGGAGTGAATACTTGAAAGAAAAACCCTCGAGATCAATATTGACAATAAATAATAATTATGGACTGCATTATTGTATATTTTCCATTTTTCTTTGAAAAAGATTACTTCTATTTTTGTCGTCTAATCTCACACACACATAAAAATCTGAACAAAATATTGTTTCTTTTACTTACCAAAGAAAAGTCTCCTTCTGGAAGCATTCATAACAATTTCTTCTGGTGGAGCTCCCAGAACCTCCATTATACACGCCAACTGTTCTACTTCATTCTCCCCAGGAAAGAGAGGGTAGCCAGTGTAAAGCTCGGCCAAGATGCACCCTACGGTAAAAATATAATAAATAAATAAATATACTCTAATATAATTATATTTTTTAAAATATTTATATTTTAATATAAATAGAATAAATTTTAATTTGGGCACCAGGAAACCCCCCCAGATGCATTGTAGAGCATGTGCAAAGTATTTCTAGTAAAATATCCTTTCTCTGCCAACACATTGTCTATAGGTGTTGCCAAATTTGAAGGCTTGCCACTCTGGCAATTGAAAGACTGCATTGCTGTAGAGTGTAGACTGCATGTTCTGTTGTTTCTTGCCTGCTTGAAATTCAATTGCAATAATCGAAGAAAAAATTTGGAGTACACAAACTTTTGAAACCTACTTCACATTGTTCCCAAGAGGGTTGATCCCAATAGGGGTTCCAATTGGAAATTCTCACAAAAAAACTGTTGAACCAATTTTTCTCAGAAAAAGTACCTATAAATCAATTCTGGTTTGGAGTGCCATATTACAAGTTGATTTTTTGTTTTTTTAATTCAAAAATAACAACAACAAATATATTTTCCCATGTGTGATAAGAGCTTACACATCATCTTTGCTAATTCTTATCCAAAATCACTGAAATTGTGAAATAATAATTATACATAACTTTACTACAATAATTTTAAAAACCTTCAGGACTCAGCCTATAATTTTTTGTACTCATTATTTTCATCTCTGATTAGACTATATAATTATATAGCATTTTACTATGAATCGCATAGTAAAAAAAAAGCTTTGAGATATAGTAACTTGGAGATGTTTCTATTACACTACTTGACTCCCTACTACTAGGGAGTACCTACTCTTCACTACTTGAATACTTTGGTATTTACTTGACTCCCACAGCTCTTCTCATAAGGCTATTGCCCTGATGGAAGGTCAGTCTGGCTGTCTATTCAAAAATATATATTCCTATTTCTCTGTGTTACATTGAAGAACTGATGCAATATCAGTCATTCCCCTGTGTGGGTATCGACTTACCAAGACTCCACATGTCAATTGCTGTGCCGTAGGGTAGGCCAAGAATGACTTCAGGTGAACGGTAAAACCGTGATTGGATGTAGGTGTACACCCTTTGATGGGAGTAACAGGAACTGCCAAAGTCGATCACCTTGATCGAACTACTGCCTCGTTGTTTCAATAGGACATTTTCCTGTTGAAAGCAGAAAAAATCTTCAGACACCTCTGCAATAATATAACATGATCTGATGAAGCAACTATTAAAATTAGATGTTTTACTATAAACTCTAGTAGGAGTTGCATATGTGGGTTATTATTTATGTGTAACGTGCTAGGCGGGATGTCTATCAATCACTGTTATTTTATTGCACAATAATTACAATCAAAATGACACAAGAAATTGAATATAAATAATCTGTAATTAGTAATCTGTAAAATAATAATAAAATAATAATAAAAAATGTAATAATAATCTGTAAAAAGTAATCTGTAATTGCTATGAAATATGAATAATAATAATTTCTATATAGACCTTAATGCCAGAATAAAATTCACTAATGCAAGCTCAATGAAACTGATGTCTATAACATTGATCAAATGTAAATTTGTATAGCGAGTAATTTGTGAGTATAATAATAATAATAATAATAATAGGGCCTAATATATAATTAACTACACATTGACAGTACAGCTATAGTATATATATAGCTTATTTACATGAGATGATACAGCACATGAATCTATTACAAAAATGTAGACTTACTAAGACAATAGAAAATTTCAGGAATATACAATTATTAAATATATTAAAAAATTTCATCAACTTATATGTATAATCACTATTTTCAATAATTTCAATATAATATGAATAGAAGAGAATAGAAATAGAAAGAACATAAAAAACGGGGTATATTCATATTAAGAGTGTATTATGATAATAAGTGATTAAATTGGTGTTTTACTTACTGGTTTGAGATCACAGTGAATGATATTTTCTTTATATAGAAGCCTCATGCATTGGACAAGGGAGTTTGCAAAGCGACGAATTAAACTCAGACTAAATCCTTGGTAATTGTTCTTCTTTATCAACTCGTACAAATTGAGACTCATGAGCTCGAAACTAATGCAGAGATGGTTGCGGAAGTAGAAGTACTCATACATATGGATGACGTTGTAGCTACCATCTTTGTCTTTCTTGCGAAGGTGATCGAGAATCCGTACTTCTATCAATGCTTGATGGTGGAATCTTTTTTTATTTCGAATGATCTTGATAGCTATATGTTGATTAGTTTTATGATCTAATGCTCTGATCACTTGACCAAAGCTTCCTTTTCCAATTACTTCCAGAATTTCAAATCGAAATGATATGTGATCGTGAAGTACCTAAAATAAACAAATAAATACAAAATATTAATAATTTATAGTGAAATTATTTGCTGGTACCAAAATAACTGTCTTGAATGTCTATTACTAAAACATGGATTATTGTGGAATTATTTATTTTATCAGGTTTAAGCGGTGGATACACTTGCAAGTCTTTGCAAGTGAAAAGCACGAGTGAGAAGTGACAAGTCCATCGCATCTCGTTTGGTGTCACCTATTGGTACAAATGGCTCACTGCAAACTATCTAACTAACTAACTAACCTATAAACAGCAAGAAAGGGAACACAATAATAGCAGTCAAATGTTGAAAGTATTATAATCAACGTCAAATAAATGGACCAATCACGTTCAACTCTTTGGTTTTGCTTGCACTTTTCGCTCTCTCTTGTAGAGCAATGCTCGACTTCCGAAAGACTTTTGAAGAGTCTTTCGAGTCGGTCATTTTGTCGCCGTGCACCAATCAGCGACGGTATTGGAGCCGACTTTCACTTCTCACTTCCAAAGACTTGCAAGTGTATCCACCACTTTATCAGTCCAAGAGAATAGAATATATCAAAGTTATTTCTAATTTTTTTCTAATTTTTTTTTCTTCAGCTAAATCCAAAGTTGTATAGGAAAGTATTACTTTACAATCGGAGCTACTAGAGTCCCTACTGGACGGTGCATTCCCATTTTTCACATACCATAATGGTAAAGTATTATGATTTCAAGATAGTTCCAATTTAATTGCAACCATTACATAATTGTAAATATTAGCTCATAATCTAGATACTAGAAGGAATTTATTTATTTATATATATATATATATATATATATATATATATATATATATATATATATATATATATATATATATATATATATATATATATATATATATATATAAATATATATATATATATATACCAGTATATATATATATATATATATATATATATATATATATATATATATATATATATATATATATATATATATATATATTGGCTAGCTGACAATTTGTACTTGTTCACCTTGTGTAGCTCAGGAAGAAAGCCATATTTTACTAACAAATAAACTGGTTCTTTATATGAGTCATTCTTTTTTTGACTTTTTTCCCTATGTAGGAGTTCAGCACTCATAGGGAAAAGAGCAAGCAACAGAACACATAATGATACCGGTTATCCAATTTTAACCCAATTCATATTGCTCAAGTATAACGTATATAATTACCTTATTGTAGCTACCATTATCGTCGTCAAATCCCCCATTCTGAGAAGCACCTTCCTCTCCATGAATCTTGCAAGCATCAAGACCTAAATACCAGATTTCGGGGTATTTCTCCAGCTCGGTTCTTTCATATTCTGTCAGCCTACTTCCATAGTATTTCATTGCCTCTGGAATTCAAACATTTATGTAGTATGTTAATTTTGAATGATTTTTAAAACAATTTGACAATAACTATTTCAGCTAGTGGTGACTGGTGAAAATAAAAATGTTATTTTTTTCTGTTATTTTGTCATATCTTTGTCATCTCATGAAAATTGGAAGTAGCCTATTCTACAAAAGTTCTCACAGTTACTAAAAATAGATCCATCATTAGGGCCTGCAATACAAAGGTTGACCACACAAAGTTGTATTTTACTCGAATTTTCATTTTTTAATGTTGTATCTCAGTGGCGTAGCCAGGATTTCAGGTCAGGGGGGGGCAAGAATTTTGAAAAGGCCACCAGCATAAAACTTTGATGAAAATGTACACGAATAATTCAAATATAAGAGCGTGGTTCAGAGCGAGCTATAGTCACAATGACTGCGAAGTCTGCGTTCATATGGAAATACAATGAGGGGGGGGGGGGGGGAGCAATACCACATTGCAGGAATGTTTATTTTTCAATTTTTCATGGTGAGTATACATATTTTAATTTAATTCAATTGCCATATTCTACTCAGACAGCATGCATTTTATGAACCGATCCTACATATATGCATTATTTTGTACAGCTCTCAGATGAAGAATTGACACAAGATGGTGATCCGCAGGGGCAAAAGGGGAGGCCCCCTTCTGGCCCCGCAGGGAATTTTTGGAGTTTACGTTTTTTTCAATTTTGTTTAACGTGTTCAAGATGAGATTCAGACGCCAAAATTAATTTCCTTATTGAACTGAAGGAACCCAAGTGATATTTGCTAAAAACAGTTATTGTGGCAGGGTCGTTCTGTGTCATTTCAGCACCCCGGGTAAGGACTCGATTGTGAGCCCTCAAAACCAAGTGTCCATATTGAAGGTGAATGCAAGGGTGGGCGGAACTAAGCCCCGCAGGGACATTTTTGGGGTTTTCTCCCTTTCAATTCGATTCTACCGATTTTGGGAACTACACAACATTTCTGAAACACATGGATTCTCTAGATAAGGAGGCTAATTTTGATAAGTGACTGTTACAAGCAAATACAACGGTAAATTATTCCATCATTGCTAACAATGATATAAGTATATGGATGAGAAAATTTACTCCATCCAATAATGTGAATGAAATATATTATGAATCACAGAATATCATCATTGAGAGAATGTCACAAATGGGCGTCGTCGATAACGTTCCTCGAATTTGAATCTCCGGCCAGTCACCATCTTTGTATTTCTCTATAGACGACCCTCATTGGAAGTTAACGGTACCCATTTATACGATAATGATTTTGGGTCTGAATGATTAGGCTCTTTAGATGGTTCCACAACGAAAACAAACAATAATACAATGAAAGTAATAGAAATTACGGAATGTGTTTTTAGAATAATAACGACATTTTTCAAATAATTGAAAATGAAATATATATACCGTATATATAATGTTTTCATACACTTTGAAAAAGTATCACATTTCACCTCAATCTACACGACAGTTCTGTTCTAAATGAAGAATAGTGTTGTGTCATCTTGCAAGTTTTAAAATGCTTCCATTAGGGCGCTATGATTACGGCTGAGGGCGCCGCCGTGCAATGAAAGATAAAGAAAACTCACAATTTCCCGCGTTGTCTTGGGAATCGCAAATACAACAAATTAACGGGAACACCAGCTGCGAATCTGTATCATTACTGTCGGTATGGAATTCGAGAAAATACTTGCGCGATATACATGTAAACACCTTGCACGATAATAATTAGGACAGCTCAGTTTTCATTATCAGTAACGTATACAAATACCGGTATATCAATTTTACAAGTGAAATGTGAATTATCAAAATGAATTAATAAAAGGCGCCAAACACACAATAAGACGCCCAGGAGGGGCACGTGCCCCTCCTGGGCATCTCATGAGATCTAGAATATACGGAAGATTTTGGAATCAGGAGATAGGCCTACTTTTGACCAGATTTTCAGGTTTTCCCATTAATATGAACAACATTTTTTGTGTCACATGAATTAGAAGTTAATTTGCAACAGAAAAAATCAGATGTTTGGCTAAAAAATATTGAACTAAAAGTTGTGAAACTTTAGAATTGATTGGATATACAAATAAGCACAAATACTCAGGTGGCCATGAGTGTACAAAAAATTACAAATCATTTCAAGATAAAATATATAAACCGGAACGTTTTTATATGTAAAAAAAAAACAATGGGCCTGTTATGAGTCATAATACCAGCTGGCACAAATGCTGCACTATATAACTCATTTAAATTTCTCTGGTGATTAATCTTTTTGAAGTCACCATTGCAAGATGGCAAAATTTCCAATTTTCATTCAACTATTCACTGTCCATCTTCTTATATTCGTTTTCAAGGCCTGGTTGAGAACAATTTCCATTCAATTGACAAACATAAGTGTATTTAAAGTGTTATTGGAGAAAATTTTATATTCACTTCCCACTTATGATGTCTCCAGGGAGTCCAGGTCATCACTCACTCTGCTAATATTTTTTTGCATCTCATTATCAGTATTTCGGTATTCAGCATCTGCTTATTACATACAGTTAATAAATATGTGAAAATTAATTTAGACTTTTTTAAAATACATGATTCAATATATGGTGACTTTTTAAATGAGGGAACCGAAAGGACCGGGTTTTGGCAAAACTATTATACTATTCAAGTTTCGAAGATAAATTCAGTACTGAAAAAGCCATTACTGATTTGTGTTCATTTGTTCAAGTCTTTTATTTGGAAGCATGCTTTGCTATTTCGCATGATACTTGGAAAAAATGTAAGAGAGCATTCACAAAATACGTTTAAATAATACTATTATCAAGCTATTACTGATAAGATATATTCATCTTTACAAGAAAAGGGAATCATAATAGCCATCAATTACATCTATTAAAAACTATTCATCAAAGTGCCCACTCAAGTTAGTTAATTCTTTGCTATCTGATGATCATCCGAGTCAGAATACTATTTTCCCTCAATTATGATTTTTATTTGGTTATTCAAATGGAAATCTGAACTTCTTAGATTATTTATTATTATATGTTTTATACGTAGATCAATCCCTGCGTTCTGATCTAAGATTCGATGACCTACGTTTTTTACTCTGATTATTAATTTTATTTCAAGTCACGGCATTGAAATTGAAATCGGGTTGACTCACCAGCAGGGCTGAGTGGGAGGCGACGACCTTGGGCGTCAACTCGTTGTTGAGGATTACTTTCTTGCACATTGTTGATGTTATTGTTGCTAACATTGTTGTTGTTGTTGAGCACGGGGAATGGCGCCGCGACGGGAGTCGATGCCGCCGTCGAGCTCGAGCGTGTCGACTCTTGGTGGTGGAGATTTAGCCTCGTCGCCGAACCCGAGATGCTCTTGATGTGTCCACTACTGCCCAATGCAGGCAACTTCTGGTTCTGTTCAAAGGAAGAAGATAACCATGTAGACGATTGGAAAGGCAGAAAATGCTGTTTTACTGGCCTAGTGGTATAAGCCTTCACCGACATTGTATAAAAAATCAACTGTGACACACTTAATTAATAATTGTTGTACGTTTGTATCTACGGGCATAAAAATTTCTTTAAATTGGGCACAACTTTTACGTTCATCTCATTAACTAAAACACTACACCGTTTTATTACTGTTTAAACTCCAGTTTCTCTCAATACAAAATTTCACTTGTTTTAATATCGTTCAACTATGAGACGTTAACATCTCGTGATTGTATATCATGTGCTATAAGATTGCACTGACAATAATTTATTGGACTGAATTCAATCCATTCGATCACTGGCACACACACGCACTGCTAATAATTCAGCGTGTATCGTAGCCGGCACTGATAACACTACTGGCACGCGACGTCTAGCGACTGATTATGACGAGCTTATTCGTCGGACTGATTCACTCCTCACATTTTCTCACATCACAGTGAAAGCAAACTCGCTCCTGCAGAAACCAGATGCTGTGATGGCTAAGGGGAAATGAGGCGGGGAATTCTTGAATTTTAATTATGCCCTCGAAATGTATTGTTCATGACACAGATGGGGGGGGGGGGGGGGAAATGAAGTGTAAACAATATTAGTCACCAAACACAACACCGGGTACTTGGACGAGGTACCGTTAGTACTAATTTCATTTCGTGTGAACATTAAACTTGCTAAATGTTTACCATCTTGATGCTAACAGCTAAATCGGATGAATACAAGTAGTACACAGGTGGGAGTATAAGTACAGTAAGCGATAGTAATGACTAATGACTAATGAGTATATGAAAAGTCCCAGCGCCTAAGATAGAAATAAAAACCCTCTGTTACAATAACCAAATACTATGACGTCTATTTCCAGAACGTACTGACCTAATTATGAGATATATCATTCGATAAATATCAAATATATATGCATCGAGATATTCAAAACTTGTGAGGCTTTGGCTTCCTCACAACCACAAAAAATACATTCTGTCGCATTTTTTTAGAGAATATTACGTTCACAGTACTGGATTGAACGAAATTTTTTTTTTTTAATTTGCTTATGAAATGAAATACAAAATAAATAACGTTGAAAACAACGAAGATACAAAATAATGAAATTTACTCGTTGTTTGATCCTTGAAAATTTCACGATGAATAAGTGAAGCTATATTTTTTCACGTAATAATGATCATATTATTTATATGCATTTTCCTTGTTTCAAAACCAGGATAACTCGACTTTATTTTTCATCAATCTCAACTTTTTTGATGAAAAATGCTTTTCAAACAATATAATTGATGTAATAACAAGACGTGAAAATTGAAATTCCTCACAGTTCGATAATGTTTAGAAACCAAACGTTACACTTTGAAAGAATTGCTAATCAGGTGAAATTATGAAAAATAGGAATGGATGGCCATAGCCTAGATAAACGATTCCTTGGCGTGATACTCTGCATTGTTTTATTACATTGAACTCTTGATTTCTTTTAACTTTTTCCTCAACACTTCCACTAGAACTGGAATTTCAAATACGTTCACATGTAAAAGTAGACGCCTCCGACATTCTCATCGCGTTTTAGCAGGTAAACGAATTAGCATAATTACTGAGTACCTGTTGGAGACCTATGACGTATTATTACCTCACATCTATGATATCAATCAAACTTCCAGGAATAAAGAATCAAGATCAATCAACAACAATACAATACGTACGAATTGATATCGATAATCGGATTCAGAATCAATTATTGGAAGGAATTATGGAATCATTGGAATTTAATGAATAGGATCACATAGGGTTGGACCAAATATTTCGAGATAGGAGAGAGGAAATAAGTGATTCCAAATAATCCATGCATAATAAATTTTCAACTAGTCACGTTATTATAATTAACCACATGGTTTCATTTAATCACACAGATGAGCACCTAACGAGCTTTTCCTCTTGGAATTAAAGCTTTGAATCGTATTAAAATCATTACGAGGAAGATGACCCAACTATGACCCAACCTAATTATTAATTAACAGTGTATACGGATGTAAAGTGCGAACAAATCTGTGTAAGATAGAAAAAATTTCAATATAGGTCTATGTCAATGTATACAGCATAATCTATTATGATTTTCTCTTCGTGCTGGGTGATGTGATTTCGATATTTTTTATCGTCTAGACATCTACATTAAATTCTTTGAATTTGAATTCACACGTTTTCAAGTACTGTGTCAAGTTCCCACTTGAAAATGCTGATGATGATCCTGACACAGTTAGATCTTATCTTCGTCAAGAGATTTGCACTACTTACTACAGATAGCAATTTAAAAACTATGAATTGACACTTATTAAGATTATATAGAGATCTAAAATCTTCCTACGCCGCGTGTAGCTGACACGAAGACGACAGTCTGTGTGGCGTAGGTGAACAAGAATTGAGGTTATATCTATCTTCAGACAATAGATGATTTGAGATTGATAATCTTTTAGTTGATATTGGGCGTACCTTCAATGTAATAATGTAACTGATAATTATTAATATTCATTTCCTTTATTGCAATATGAAAACCTTGTCTAATCTATTGAGGACATTCGATATTAAACTTGGATATATTCACTAGACAAAGGTTAGAGGTAGGTAGCAAAGGTAGGAATAGGAAGTTTACGTGTAAGATGCAATGAGATCTGCGAGTTGGGACCGTAATTTATTTCGTAATTACTCAACCTTGATGAAGATTGGGTTTCTAAATGTAATTGAAATGGGAGGCGAATATAAGATATGGGTACATGTAGCGCAATGGTTAGCACACTGACCTTCGGTGCGGGAAACGCGTGTTTGATCCTAGTGTAACAAATATACACCGTGGTTTGCCACAGTTCCAACAATGCTTTTCCTATAGTCTCAATAGAGACCGTATTTAATAGAGTCCGTGGCAGTCGATTTGGCGGAATAATATTTTTTTGGTGATAACTTTTGAATGGTATGAGACATCAAAATTCTTATCCGAGGGAAACACAGTATAAGTAATAAGTAACTATTCAACTCATATTGCATAATTGCCAAGCGTATACAACAAAGAACACATATTTTTCAGCCGTATACGCTTGACAATTATGTGACAGTTATATAGTTTAGTTTTATACCACTTGAAGGCGAGGGGTAACAACTAGTCAACTTGGTGTAGGCCTACATCTGATTTCAGATTTCAATGTGATTTCAAGGGATTTCAGAAAGATATCATGACAAGTGCACTCCAGATTTCAGGAGTTGTTAACCCCTCGCTTGAAGGTATTAAAAATAGCTGTGTTTCCTCTGTATTAATATTCTGATATCTCATACCGTTTGAAAATTATCACCTAAAAAGTGATATTTCGCTAAATCGATTCCCATGCACTCTTAAACAACGGTAAGTAGTAATATTTTGCCAGACAAATACGCTATTAATAAAAGCATTATAAAAAAAACATGCAGGAAATAGAACATTATGAAAACAAAACTTTTTCGCTGATATATTTCAGCCTTACAGGGATTAAATATCAGAAATCAAGAATGGGTCAAAGGTAAGATCGAAAGCTCAAAAACCATCTATTTAACGAGTATTCAAAATACACCATTACCATGGTTTGTGAAACTGAATCATGATTTCCGTCATATTCTTGTGATACCTTCAATCAATCATCATGAATCATTCATCGTCAACAGTGGATCTTAGTCATCAGTCATTCATCGTCGGCTAAAGATCTAAGTCATCAACGCAGCGAGTCGAGGTGAATCCAGATTCGAATCTATTAGCAGATGAGTCTATAATGCGGATTAATGCCATTCTAGTTGTATTGACTACAGCCTGCTATAGACCTATACCAGTTACATGAATTTCTTTTCTAATGATTGTGTTTTCGTTTTTGCAGGGTCTTCAATGTTGGAAACACTTTTGTATCATATTCATTTGTGTAAAACCATTTGTTGTAGGAAACCCTAAAATAACCTTTGAATGTAGCAAAAAGTAATCAGCTCGAAAGGTTTGACGACTTCGTACGAACAAGAAACGCGTCAAGGATCAGAATTACTATTGGATCCACGAGTAACGAACACGGTTGCTTTTCGGAGGGGGGGGGGGGGGGGGGACGAAAATGTGATAAGCCTAGGCATCCGTGAGACTTTATTATTATTATTTTCATTATATTCATAGCATCTTAAAAACAGATATTTCATATTCATACTTTCCATTGTATTTCAAAACATTATTTATATTCATAATAATAATAATAATTATATTATTACTTGGTCGTTCGGTTAGTTGCATGTAATGATTTTAAAATACAACTTTTGTCTATAAAGTTACATCAATCCCACCTGGAAATATTTATGGTTTACATTAGAAAGCACTTGATTGCTGTCGCTTTGTTCTCGCTAAGCAAGACGTTGCAAGCTTTCCATGCCTTGCATGTCCTGCCATGAAGCGTCAGACACCGACGTATCTGTCAAGCGTCACTGACCGTTGGTTACGACGTTTAAGCATCATCCCGACGCCCTTCGTCAGTTTGTTTTTCCACACCTTTTTTCATCCTTGGTGTCTGGCTACATTCACATGAAACATATTCGGTCATTCAAGGTTATGGCCCGATCTCTATCAGCTGAATTACTCCAGTAAATTATGCATTATTCAAACGCCGATATTACGCTATTAAAAAATAATAACCTCTCGATTAAAACATATCTTTGCATTAGCATAAATCTACAGCCCGGAAGACAGTACAAGCTCAGTGCAGGACCTGATACTATTTCTTTTTCAAGTATAAAAAATATCATCATATTCTATAGGCCTATGTCTTATTTGAAATTAAAATTAAAATATCCAATATTTACACAAAGACATTTGAATCACACTCCGTAAATTTAAAACATGATGCATGCATTACGATTATTGTTTGCTTAACGACCCCACCAACAACTAGGTCATTTCGGCGTACGAATGAGCAGGCGAAAATGAAACTATGAAGTGATGATAAGTGAAAGGGCCATAGTATATAACACACACTATATAGCTGTAGATATGATTATACTTATTACGTCAATTTCAAATAAATTGGAATAATCACAGATAAACTCAAAAAGCTCCGAGAACACGCGTAAAAGATGACTTTATCGAGTGAGAACATTTCATTGGCTAATGGCCATTTTATATTTTATTGTTTGATTTGAATGTGATCTCAAGTTCCGCTCTTTCATCCGGTGGGATGTTTTTGTTAGTACATTCACTACCTACTCAGGGAGTATTGTCGTGTTTGCACGAATAACAAAGACAAAGATGTATGAACATGAGCTATTACAGTATTGTATGCAATTATCATTATTGTACGTTTTGTAGCTCTCGTCAAACTTATGTCAGATTGGATGATCAATTTTAAAAAAATAATCATAGTAGGTCAGTGCAAGATGAGAAAGAAACTAATAAAATATAGTAGTAAAGAGTCTGTATTATCGCAGGACGGCTGCTGCATGCAATGTGTTCCTGTGCGGAAACTGGGGCAACGATCCAGTCCAAGAATCGATAGGCGGCGTTACTATGGCAAATAGGCCTACAAGAAATCGTCAGTCGCGGCCAGAAGGTTCTTCTAGTTCGATATGACCTGTTTCGAAGTCTCATTTCAACGTGTATGCAATGGCAAATCAGATCGGGTTGAGTTGCTTTTTGTTGGTATTTCAGACATAGTTCAGACATAGTTCAGACATAGTTCAGACATAGTATGGTCCGGGTCATTCTAGACAGCTAGACTGCATTGCAACAACGTAATTTGACTTTTAATCCCCCGAATATGGACTCTTCTCGGAAGAAATTTCCGAGAGATTCTGATTCCTGACTTCAGATACATGCCGAAAATAGTGACTCTAAAATAGTAGATATAGTGTCTCTCTCCAGAGAAAGCTACGTACAAGCGTAATATGTCCTCGAATAAAAACATTAAAATAACACATTTCTAAAACACAGATAAGGAAATTAAAAATGGATCGAGTCTAGCTCAGACAACTAATTGAGGCACTGCTTTAGAAGCTGGAGTCATGTTGAATATTGGTTACAATCCCGCATCAGGCATGTAATTTGAGAAAATAATTAATCTATCATCCGTTCATTCTTATCCCAAATGACTTGGATGTTGGTAAAGACGTTATAAGAAAATGATAATCATCAAAATTGAAACTATATAAGAAAATAAATGTGCATGTGCGTCATAATATAAGGTATGGAATTTAAAATCAAGAATCCACACACACACACATAATATATAAATATATGTACACATTTATATATATATACATATATATATATATATATATATATATATATATATATATATATATATATATATATATATATATATATATATATATATATATATATATATAAATATATATATATATATATAAATATATATATATATATATTTATATATATTATATATATATATATATATATATATATATATATATATATATATATATATATATATATATATATATATATATATATATATATGTGTACATATACGGTAGACTCAAAAAATCAATCCAAGCCATGATAAGGGATGACAGTCAAAGTCGGCCGACCCTATACCTTCGGTGTCACACAACATGAAGTGTGATGGCAAGATCCATCTATATATAGAAATGTCCACGTATTTTCGTGTAGGCCTATACAAATTCCTACAAAACGTACGTGTTGTATTCAACCATATAAACAAAAAAAATATTCTAATTGGTGATTTGCATGATAGAATATACATTTATAATCTTGTGTTCTCGTATACTCTCGATCACGCACATTTCGCGTCTCATATACTGACACGCAGCTTGCATGTGTCCCCGATAGAAACAAATGTATCCAGCTGATAGGAGTATTTTGTCAAATCATTCCCGTCGAGATTTTATATAACTAGAATTTTTCGCCCTCATCTTTTTCATGATTCAATTCACAGACAATGATTGAAATCAGTGGTCGGATTGGGGAGGGAGATGTGAGAGAATTCTTGTTGATTACACCATCCTCCCCCTCCCCCTTTCTCCGTTGAAAAAAAATTCGACCAGCATACCCCAATAATAAATGTAGTTGTACTGTTTTTGATGATACGATTTTTCACATAACAAAATTATTCTCAATTCCAAGTGTAATTTGTACATAATTTATATATGGTGGATGATAGTCCAGATCACCGTAACCGTAAATTACAGTAATATCAGGAACTGAATGGTATGATAAAGCATAAGCTCAAAATTGTTCCTATGGGAAGGGCACGAATTTTTTCGTGTCACAAAAATCTTTATTTTTGGGGTAGTTTATTATTTGGCACTCGCGTATACAATTCTCGCGTATTCTTGTCTCGAGAAATTCGTGGCTAAATGTGCTGTAATTATTAATACTTCATCTGGTTGAAATTACCGCAAGAAATTAGTGAATTCGACAGTCCACCACTGCTTTCATCGGGGTACACGCCGTTCCCATCGAGTTACGTGTAGATAATATTTTCAAGAGTTTCTTCATAAGGTGACACAGGGTGGAGATGTGCTCGACTTCAACAAGTTCTCTTTTCCACATGCTCCCAATAAACCCAGAGCGACGTATAGAGCCGCCCCCACCCCCTATCCATGCTCCCCCCCCCCCCCCTGGCACTAGTACAACCCTGAACCATGGAGTCTGAACTCTCCTGTAAGTGTGTCCCAGCACTCTCAGCAGTTCTGCGTCATATCCACTTGAAGGCGTTCTAAGTGCTTTCATATAAAAATGAACTTTCATATTTTATTTGATGTGTTATTACAAAAGGTTAAAGTTTGCAGGAGGATAAAAGCGTTTTTTTTGTAATAAACGATTCAACATGCCAAATTTAAATCCCCCCCCTCCCTTCAAAAAAAGACAAGTATGAGAACATTTGATTGCTATATCTTGTGCATCATCTTGTACATTTATGGGTATCGGATCGATAGCTATGATCCAAATATATCTGAACTTATAATTTTTGTAATGTTAGCAAATTTTCTCATCACGAAAGTGAAAGAGTCATAATTATCAATGACATGTCTGTATTTTATTGTTTCTAGTTGTATAATATCACTTTACTGAGTATCGATGATTGTATTTGATATAGTGTCTCACATACGTCGTTATTGAATTTCAAGTACTGTAATTACAATTACAAAGAATTGTTTGAACTGTCGATTTCCATTTCTTCTATTAGTATTAGTTAGATTTATGGTATGGTTCGTAGAAATATAACGTTGTTATCTCCTAATCATTCAAACATAAAACTATACATACATATATGCATATGTGTTCCGACTAATTTGATAATAATCTTGAAAATGTGCATGGCGTTTATATGAACAAAATGCAAACCCCTAAAGAATGTATGCATAAAGGATTGCGTGATAGAATGCAAGGTACTATATACTACCGGGTATACGATTTCCAGTATACAAAGAATTTGTTATAAAAGTGTTTTTCATTGTGATTATCATAAGTGATCTATATAATGATTTATGTGAGACAGTCCATTCTTGATAGAAGGTTATTAACCCTTCACTTTTACGTGTGTGCCTTGCAGCAAGAACATGCATGGTATCGAGAAGACACCAAGCGTTGTACAAAGAATAGAGCATTCCATCAATTTAAATAATGAAATATACAATTAAATATTGTTGGAAAGTTGAACTGTATCACTAATATTCATATGTTCATCTTATCACATTTCACGCCCCCTCAGTTTTCACGCTCATTGGAAGGTACAGCTTGGTACGTATCTAGAATAGATTATACTGATAGAAAAGATGAAATTTTGTTTGATATGAGAAAGAATTGAAATGTACATTTTATAGTAAACAGTATCACACGTTATGCACGTTACTATACGGCATGTGTCACGGAATCTAAACTGCATGTTCTTTTTGAGAAAAATGTACTTTCTTGTAATTCAAGAGGCTACTAATTACATCTCACATCCCATGAGTAAAACCTATAGTAAAAGCTATAGGGGGACGCAAAAAGCGTCAGTACAGGCCTTTAGCTCCCAACACATGGTGGGTAAACGGTAGAACCAATCAGTCTAATTCTTTTTGCAATAAAAAGTATATTATAAGAGTATATCTGTGCCTCTACGTTCAGTAAAAATCATAATATTCTATATTATATTACTCTGAAAAAAATCGTGAAAACAATTAAAAACAGGTAGAAACATGTTGATTGTTGACAATTATTTTGAAAGAGTTGAAAACATACCACGAACTAAAATAAAGTTCTTCGTACGAGCACGTATTGAATACTAGTGATCATTTAACCGAAAACTGTAAGTTAATACGGTGATTGGTTTTCCGTTGCCAACTTGACCCCCGAACGTCTACAATCAAGCCGATAGGCAAGGTGTAAAGAGGCCTCTTAATTTGTAATTTGTCTGTTTAATTATTGCGTGGTTAAGTTATAGAAAAAAAATTCAGATTAAAAATTAAATGTGTGAAAAAGAAAAATATAGCATCAGTTTTATTATTATTATCATCAACACTATTGTTGTCGAGGAATTGTTGTTATTGTCGTGACTCGTGGTCAGTATTATTGAATAATTGAAAAAAAAAATCATCACTTCGACTTGAATTTGGAATTGTTCTTGTGAATATAACAGCCAAAATGGTTCGTAATTTTATTTCATAGGCCTCATTGCATCTATTAGTGTATTACAGTACCACCATGTATTGAATAATAGTTTGATCATTCGACCGTATAGTTAGCTAAATACGTGAGCCATCGTTCTAGGTAACACATCAGGGAATTTGATTTATTTTTCACATCTACTTCATACAGATAACTCACTTGACTATACATGAAAGTGAATGTCGAATCACATCAATTTTCTTTCGTATTTCAATAATTAAAATGAATACTTCTTCATGCAATATGATTATCGCACCAACTACATACTTTCTGGAATAATGATGTATTCAATATAAACCCAAGACCAATAATTATTCAATTCCAGTGAAAGAATATTCATATGAACAGTACATGGGAATGTCTAAAATTAGAAAAATGAAGAAACGCAAACACTAAATTATCATTGACATTATTATTCAAATTCCAGACTGTTAATCATTAATTGGGACTTCGGTACCTAATGTTTACCTAATAATCGGAGCATACCAATTCCAAGGCTCATTATACTGTTTGACACATATACCATTAGTAGGCTTACATCCTTCCTTGATATTATTAATTATGATTATTCATACTTATTTTAAATTCCAAGACACATCTGTGTGGTTTACAGTTTAGACTAAGTATAGATAGAAGGAAATTCCATCATTTTAAGCTAACATGGCTAACTGATGACTGATGAGTATGATAGCTGATGAACATCGTTAGATTGATTGGAGATTGACTAACAGGAATGATTGCAGCTGCCACTAACATCCGAATAGCGATGGGAAATGACATTCGAGAGGTGTGTAGTGACGTCATTAACGGAAACTAGCGTCTGTACCAACTGTCAACGTATAAGCTACTTCAGTACCACAGAGCACTGCATGACGTATTTCACGTTATCGCCCCACGCGCGGGTACAACACATGGATTTTATCGCGTTGAATATGTGATTATGATCGATCAAGGGGCCAGAGAGAGAAGTTTATTTAAACACTGCCGCCAAAACGGTTGCCACACGGACATAGTATAACAAAATGTATAAAAACAATGCATTATTTTCACACAAAAATGAGAGAATTAATAATGGATTGATAATAAGGGTGAGTTGGTAAAACAAAGAACAAACGCGAATATAAATTAATAACACGAAAGTAAGAGAAGAAAATTAAGTAAGATGTTGGCCGTATGAAGGATTTCGTAATATGGCAATTATTGATCCTCTCAAAGCCCAAATAAACTTATAGCGTAACAGTTTCAATGTCAACATGATGTATATGAACAATCGTAGCGATTTTCTGTTTGAATGTATTGTATATACAATGTGAAATTGCTTCACACCATTCAGAGAAGTATTCTCAGAATTCTGATATTATAAACATTCGCATTATGTACCCTATATATCACGATCCGTGGTGATGAAAAAAAATAGTGGATAATAGTGGATATCTCGTTTTACTTCAGTATGCATACCATCTTTCAACATGTGATGACAAAATTTAACTCGACTATCACTATCATTTACAACAATTATTATTAACTGCGTCTTGGCCTCTTGGGACGTATTCACTGCTTTCGTATCTTGCACTGTTAACGTTTCATGACTCGTTTTATGATCACATATTCGGGACATCACGTTGGCGCGAACTTTTCCCCTTGAAGAGGCAATAAGACGCCGTGCATGGGTCGTCTCAAGAAACTAGCCCGGCACCTCCACCAACACTATATATATATATATATATATATATATATATATATATATATATATATATATATATATATATATATATATATATATATATATATATATATAGGGTTTAACGAACAATCTCATGATAGTATAAGTACGATCTCATCTAAATTGATAAATGATGTATAAGAGTATATGCATTTTGAGATATGTAAACGATGAGATGTATAAGGTTATTTTAGTAGATATTGGACAGATGGTACTGAGAGATAAGAAATATATCTTATCTGTTTCAGTGGTAATGAATCATGACCTATTTTCATGAGAATCCCAGTGACACTTGAACATCAGAGGACAACCACAAGTGAAGAACCTATGTCGGAATCGCCGACCATGGTGGGTATCGAACCCCGGTCCCATGAAGTGCGCCAGCGACTGATCCACATATGTCTCAGTCACAAGCAATCGATCCATTTCCATCAAATGATAAGCTCTATAAGCTCCGTGACATGACGCGCTAATCGGATTCATCTGAATTATACGCGAAATAATATCGTGTTCGGGAAATGTGGAGAAATGTTACACTCGATTGTATTTGATTGCTTTTCACTATAGACAATGTCAATTAATTTCTAGCTGGAAATACTGATTCGATTACAGTGTATCATACTTCATTACACCGAGTGTAAGCATGAAGATTATACTCTGAATTGAGCACGAATTATCGGTAGTTTCGAAACGCCAACTCTTGTGAATTGACGTACAATGAAGTCAAATCTTGCTTATATAATATAATAGTGTGGCAAGTTATGTGATATTATTATAGTGATCCATATGCAGCACAAGAGAAACTACGAGGTGTCTAAATATACCATATTTCAGATATAATCACTGTTACATATATAAAGTCATTATAAATAATAACTATAATAACTATAATGAAATATATATATATATATATATATATATATATATATATATATATATATATATATATATATATATATATATATATGTGTATAATATAATCTGAGTCTAGGCTACAAAACTGATACATGATACAAATTGAACAATAATTGAATTTTGGGGATTTTAATTGAATAACTGGGAAACAAAAATTACATATCAAGTTTCGATGTTGATAAAAAAAACGAAATAAATAAATAAAAGAATAAAAAAGATCCGAGACAAATGTCATTTCTATCAACGGTAACACGACATGAACATCCTACATTGAGTGCGACACTTGGTGGCTACAAACGACCGTCTTTCCCAGCCGTTAGCAGAAACGGTCGGCTGTATCAACACGTTTACACGCGTTTAAGGAAGAATAATTCGTAATTTCTCTAATTAGTAATTATAAGCACAACCCCTGATGACAGAATGTCAAAAATGTATACAATTATTCTTTCTGACATTACGCGGGTCGTCAACATCAATGTGGCATCATGTTATACAATTTAATTGGATGTCACTAGCCTGGATATGTAACGGCATAAGGCGAATATTTTTCAAACAGCAGATATTGATTAAACATCCACTAGACTGTAATAAGAATTGCTCCCAGGTCCAGAGTGACTCAGAAATGTCACATTACTAATTATACTGGTGCTCAATCATTATCTCTGACAGATTATAAGTAGGCGTATGGTATTCCAAATATAATATTACTGAAAATCGGAATCCCCCGTTTATTTCAGGATCAAGTCGAACTACAGTAACAATCAAATACTGACAGAAATTCCTCCACGAGTATTAAAATAAGAGTATACAATTATAAAAGTAACTTATTGATATAGCATCACTTTCTTCAATCCTGCTTAACGACCCCACCAACAGCTAGGTTATATGGGGGTCCAGTTGAGCAGTTGATAATGAAAAGAGAAAGTGATAGAAGTGATGATACAAGTGATGGAAGGTGAAATAAAGACGTTTACAATGACGCATGCTCACCCACCGGGATTCAAAACCCCGCCGGTTTGACTCGAAATTTCAAACCAGTGCCAATGGGGCCAATGGCACCCACTTTAGTAATGATGTCAACTTGTCATATAACTTACCTCTGACATATGATGTCCATTCTTGATTGTGACTGGCATCCCATTCCTCGATGTCAGCTGTGTCTTCGACGTCTGCGACGCTGTTTGGGTCTTCCCACCTGTACCGACGCTAGTGTACTTGGCGAGTACGTCCTTATGATGTAGGGCACCGGGACTCTAGACAAACGACAAAAATAGCGGTACATTATTACCTTGTTATATGCTAAGTAATGACAGTCTTATGACTAATGGATCACGTCTGCAAAGTCGTGTCGTACAGAAACGTGGATGGATATGTATATATATATATATATATATATATATATATATATATATATATATATATATATATATATATATATATATATATATGAATAAATATATATATATATATATAAATATATATGTATATAAATATATATATATATATATATATATATATATATATATATATATATATGAATATATATATATATACATATATATATATATATATATATATATATATATATATATATATATATATATATATGTATATATATATATATATATGTATATATATATATATATATATATATATATATATATATATATATATATTTATTTATATACATATATATTTATATATATATATATATATATATATATATATATATATGTATATATATATATATATATATATATTCATATATATATATATATATATATATATATATACATATATATATATATATATATATATATATATATATATATATATATATTTATATACATATATAAATATATCAATACATATATGTATATATATATATATATATATATATATATATATATATATTTATATATATCGTTCTAACAGTAAAAACAAAGTACGACATGATAATTATAGTATATATTGACACATCTGTTAACATTCAAGGTTGATTGGTGTCTAGTATGAACTGATTATGCAGTGTCATCTCAAGATGACACTGTTGTAAAGCAACTACTAACAATAAATTGAATGATTTTATCAATGTTGTATTTTTGGGATTGCACAGATTGTATATTAGAATAGTTCGATGAAACTAATATGCAAACGCAGAATATGCGTTGTAAGATGACCGCTTATTTGTATGAAATGTACTAAAACACACTTTGGTTTTGATACTATTCTAATATAGGGTCTAGATACTCACTGCCTCTGTCATGAAAGCTACAATCAATTGTTCTGTAGATCATATCAATTATTATTTGGTCTAAAACAATGGGCTTACAATTTTTTTCTTATGGTGGTTTCGACTTGGGTGAAAATTTGCTATGATGTGTGTAATTCTTATGTTCAAATTGAATGAAAGTTGGATTTTTCTATTCCGAGATTTTATTCTCGATTTCTTCCTTCAGAGCTATTTTTGTTGTTTTTCAAATTTTCAGAATGAATTTCTCAATATTGATTCAAACGTTTTTTTAACTATACTGCACTCACCATAGTCCATGACAAATTTTAAACCTGTACATACTTTTTCGTTTGACCTTTGAAGGGTGAACAATAATAAAACAATTCCACATAAAGAGGTTTTTCAAGTAGGCCTATACGGTAAAATTGAGTCTAATCTAATGAAAGTAGAACTGACGTATATGTAATTAACGTGTAACTAATATATACCGTTGTGCTAAATTCTGCAGCAGCATCGCATCTCAATGCTTGAGCAATCATTCTAGCCATTCGTTAACAATTTACTGCTAATAATAACTGGAGCGTCGTAATTGTCAGTCTAAAACGACAGTACTTGAAATTGTTTTCTCATGTGTTTTGAGGTTGTCAGGAAGTCTTTTTCCCGGATGACGAAAGATAACTATACTGTAATTCATGCTGCGACATCTTTGTCGAGCCGAGCAGTGAGTAAATATTTTGATACTTCCTTAATCAATTATTATTTCAAATATTCATACATAATTCATTTGTGACTATTGGGGAATTTACAGGTGTTACACCTATTACTATGGATGATTGCTTTCGCTAATCGCTTAGTCACACCGATTTCGTTTGAACAATTCCGTTTATCATTCGTGGAAAACTAAAGCAGATTAATTTACAATATGATAGGTTCACATTGTTTCAACTTCTAGTTGAACGTAAGTTTTGTTTTATTATCTTTAGTTACCGTTACTATTAGTTACATTTTTCCATATCTCCCTATTTCTTAAATGTGTCACACTTTTAATTGTACATGTATCAACGAAAGAAAGTCTTCCTCCAAAAATACAAACGTATTTCACCATTATATTTGCATAGCTGTGGTATTATCAGGGCATATGATTTTACGGGACGAGGTTTACTACGAGAAACACAACTTCTTCTTTCAAAAACGGTTAATGTTTAGTGCTGCAGCAAGATTATGTAATTTGATACTTTTTTCATACAATTACAATGTAGTTAGGTAGACGGCCTTCTTCTGCCGTGGATACATACATACAAGTAATGCTATGCTTTGCTAAAAGCATATTTTATTAAACTATACTAATAAACATGCATGCTTCCACCTTTAGGAATTGAGATATCTTATATCATCGGCTATATTTGAAGATGCCAGTTGTATTGTCTGTATATAAATAAATCGTGGATTGTATTTCTTATTCGGCTTCAAGCAGTCGAGCTCACCAACTGTTTTAATGTAAAGGAAGTCGATAAACAATGTCTACGTGTCCAACATGCTGATCACGTTTGAATATTATGTTTTCAATTATGCATCACGTATCTCAAACAAACTATTCACTCGAAAAGTTATTTCCATGAAAGCTAAAAATGTATATTTAAAATTATAGAAAAAGAGACATATTAAATAATATTTACATGAACTCACACACACAGTATGTTACTACAATTTTGTTGGAATGTTTCGGAGTATATCACACTTCTCATTGGTTAGAAAAATGAAAATTAACTTGTATCCATAAAGAAAATGTCGTTGATCAACACAACAACAAATACAACATTACATAACAAATACAATTAGCTGTTGTTTATATTTGAGGATCGATGAATTTTTCAAGACGAGATTTACGATAACAACTACTTGTTCCAAAAGCATTCAATGTTTTAATCTGAAATAACTTTCTCTACTATCACCGAAGTTTTGTTTACAATTGTTTCAGTTGAGATACGAAGTATATACCTAAATAAACCGAACGCCTATCAAGAGAAAATGGTGATAAGCGAAAAATCTCGACATACAATTACACAGCCAACATGACATGTGAGCTTTAAGGTTAGATCCGGATCAGCAACTAGATTCCAGAAGTTAATACGTCAGATTAAAGAAGTAATAGTCATGTTTGGGGAGACCCTCTTTAATCTCAATGAATGGTGATGATGATGATGATGACGATGATTACACAAATATAACGCGTACTTTCACTCCATATTGGCATTTAAGACGCAACGTCGCGCCAAAATGTCACAGCACTTGAATCACTTTGGACTATAAACTTAGTGCGAATGTCATGGATGCTTGAAATGATTGATAAATCACGAATTCATCTCTCGTTGGATTTTATGATGCCGATAATTGGCATCTTGAATATTTTATTATGACAAGTTATAAAAATGAATCTTAGTCAAAAATATAATCTTATTATGTACATACCAAGTACCCTGGAAACGGAACTAAGAAACACACTATTCATTGGCAGATTTAAAAAATTGATGAACAAAATAAAGAATTGGTCTACATTTTTCTTACGTAGGTTGCCAAAATAGTGTTCGTCTATATAGTGTTCAGATAAGCGTTAGTGTAAGTGAACACTCGAATCAAAATAATGTTACTTTCGCTCGAGTTTTTATTTCTATTTGCACGCGTCCAGGTCAAGTCATTAACTGACAGCGTGAAAGTTTTTGTGGACACTAGAGACCAGATAACCTAGATATGAAAACGTTACTTAACACAAATTTTTTAAATATAGATGTTCTACCACATTTTGCACGAACTACATGGGATTACGGACACGTGACACTAAAAAATCTTACCATTTTCTGTGTATGTATACTGTGAACGTACGTATGATCAACGATAAAATGAAAATTGGATTAAAATTTGATTTCACCCTCCGTAGCTCATTCAGCTGAGGCACCGTTTCAAAAATCAAAGTCAAGTTGGGCGTGGGTTCGAATCCCACATTAGGCAAGGGTTTTGTGAAAGTCCTTTCACTTACCATGAATTGATAGTTACATTGTCACCTGCTCATCCGCACCCCCAAATAACCTAGCTGTTGTTGATGGGTCCTTGAGCAAACAATACACACACAACTGACACAGAACTGGATTTGTTTCCTATTATCAACGATCAGATTATTCCCTTGTCTACACGGTTGTGGATCCTTCTCAAGATACATATAGAATACAAATGAGATATGATCAGTCCGATAAAAGTGCTTCGTTGGAAATTGTTCGTAATTAGGATGTTTTTGTATTATGTGACAAGTCTTAGTGAAAATAATATCACTAGATAACCAGAGTCAATAAAGCAGAACTGCTTTATACCACCCATATAGTAATTACGAATAGCTTTCTACTAGTATAAATTGAACACATTTTTTCAAGAGAGTATCAATTTGACCGTGGAAAAGTCTATAGATTTGCAAAATATTTTGGTATTTGGCGACCCTAAATCAAACTGTAATGTGCGTAAATGATGCTTTTATTTGTCAAATTATCCCTCGATTATATGATCCAAGTGTTGGCGGGCAAAATCACCACCGCATTGCTGTTCTAAATTTAGACCGACACATATTTTCGAAATAATACATAATTCATCTTGAATAACTTTCATTGTTTGAAAGGGTGATGCAATGAATAAAAATCTATACATATAAATTGGTTCCGAAGGACCGACGGTCGTCATCACTACAACAAAATAAAAATGCAATCACCTCAATATGAATACATTTACTATACTTATACATACGTGAGTACTATTTTGAAGGACATTCAAGTTTGAGCTGTAAATATTGCTTATGTTCAACGAATGAGAAAAACATTCGAGCGAGAAAATCGCACGGAGTGATTTTTAACGCGATATGTTCCCTATAAATGTCAAGTGAGAAAGGGGAGGCGCCAATTCGTTGTGATGTATTTTGGGCATGGGCAACATGTTTCACGTGGGTCGTAAAGATGCGAATCGTAATCATTCTAGAGCAGTGTGCGGTATTTTGGGATCACGGAACACGAAAGGTGGATTGCGGAAGGAGTCGAGTTATTGGCACGATATTTTAAACGTATTTGTATACCCTCTTGACACTACACGTCTGTTCGTCAAACATTCAATATAATCCGGAAGTTTGATCAGACTGTTTCTCTTGAATAACTATAAATATCTTAACCTATAAGATTTGGCATTTATAAACATTGCCGGTAGCTGTGTGTATTTATTGTTTACACACACATAATCAGCAATAATTCGCGTATACGAATAACTCATCAGTTTAATAAGTTTTTGGTTGATAATCATTAGGCCTATAGATGAATTGATATCATTATATAAATAATAATAATATTTTCATTCCACAAGATTTGTATTTGTCAGTTAAACTGGTAGAGGAATCAATGATCGTTGGTACAATTGTCATCGACATCGTTCAGTGAGAAACATGAAGAATTTCGATTTCGGATTTTAATTACATTTATCAAATGAAATTAATCGAGATGAGTGGCCGAGTGGTTAATACACAGAACCGTAATTCGGGAGACCGGAGTTCGATTCCTTCCATGGTCGACCATCCTATAACAGAGGTTGTTCGTGGTTTCTCCCTCTATCGTTCAGGTCAATACTGGGATGGTTCCTTAACAACAGGCCACGACCGACTCCTTACCACTATCCAAAAACACCTAGTAAAATAACCTTCAGCCAATAGATCGTAGTCATCAGTACAGTGCGTCGTTAAACCTGATATAAATAAATACATTAAATCAATCACCAAAATATCGAAATAAGGGAATCGAAATCAACACCAAAACTAATTGAAAGATAACGAATTCTAATCGTACATTATGAACGGACGTTTTTGCTACAATTTAAAATGTGTGATTAATACATTTTTTGCTATTCCCATCCATTCCATTTTTAAATTTAATATCATAATGAACGGAAAAAAGGAAAAAATGAAAGGAAATGTTAAAATAGTTGAAAACGTCAGTCATACATCACCTAATTGTCAAAACATTTTGTGAAAATTTTCAATTTAGATTCTATAATAATATGTAGGTCAAATTGATAGCATATTCAGGATGTAGGTCATTTGATATGCGGATCAAATATGTGTCTTAATTATAATCAGGCGGGGTCCTAGAGATAGTAGATAGAAAGACACTCTCATTATCGATAGCGAACTGTAAGCTATAAATAGATTTGCAAATTATATCAAGAGCACAATATTATACTGAGATAGCATATTGATATACTGAGATTATATTGGAGCATGTATGCATCACGGATGATTTATATTATTTCTACTATCTAATCTCCAATTGTCATACAGTATTACAGTATTAGCGTTTGTTGCAATATGCACTAAAAAAAAACACAGTGGATGTATAGGTGAGATATCTGTTTTGATCGTCGCCGATGAACATTTTCAATATCATTAACAATAAAACTAGTAATGAACAAACGAAAACGCCATCAAGAATTCTTTAAAACCATGGTTACCGCGGTATATATCATATAGGCTTATATTACAATATACATATATATATATCATATAGGCTTATATTACAATATACATATATATATATATATATATATATATATATATATATATATATATATATATATATATATATATATATATATATATATATATATGTGTGTGTGTGTGTGTGTGTGTGTGTGTGTATCATATATCATATGTCCCTTAAAACAACTGCATCCCTACACAAGATGATCCATAAACGGCTCTACAGCATCTTGAAACATAATATTACCAGTTTATTATGTATACTTCGAGCTTTGATAGATGATAGATTTCGATCGACATGCAGTCTCGCCTATCCACTAGTACTAAAAGTCGGGAGTGTCGGAACTGTCCACACAATTGTACCCAAGACGGAAGGTTCCGATCACAGTCCCCTACATCCCCACACCACTGAAGCGCGGGTCTTCTTTCGTGGTTACAACTATACTGTGTTGTATATAGTCAATATACCATGGTAACATCTACGATTACAGCTATATTGTTATCTCCACTGTAACGACGGTCTCATGACGCAGCACGGAAAGACTATGAAAGGAATTCTCATAGTCACTCATAATTTTAGAGTTTTAGGTGAACAAAGATATTACTTTTCCGTTGCCCTACTTTCCAGAACATTAAATACATTTTTAACGCAATTTATATAAATATATATAGATATATATAACAACCAAAGGTAGGCTACACTGTAATCATTTACAAAACGTAACATTTTTCTTTCGTAAATCTTGAAATCTTGTAACTGTATAGCTTTTACCAAGCGCATGGGAGTCAATTGACAACAAATAGCTGTAATTGGCGACCATTTTGGGACGGTATGTGATATACAAAATTCATAATGCAACAGAAGCACAAACCTTTGTAATGCTTGCAAGTTGGTGTGCGTAAGAATTATCTAATGATAATTTAGATGACCACAACTATATATATATATATATATATATATATATATATATATATATATATATATATATATATATATATATAGAGAGAGAGAGAAATATGAACATATACATATTCAATATATATATATATATATATATATATATATATATATATATATATATATATATATAGAGAGAGAAATATGAACATATACATATTCAATATATATATATATATATATATATATATATATATATATATATATATATATATATATATATATATATATATATGTGTGTGAAAAACATATACATAATGAATATATATATGAATATGTGTATATATATATATATATATATATATATATATATATATATATATATATATATATATATATATATATATACATATATATTTATATATTATGATTGATTGTTTTGTCTGCATGGCGTGGTTATCGTTCTTGTGGTGCACCGTGCGAACGCTTCTATACCTTGCCATCCTTGGCCTTAATTGGGCAACAATGATTCTGCGTCACGTTTTCGATGATGATGAAAAAAATGTCGTTCTGTAGGTAAAGGTATCTGTGTTTCTATAGTATGTTTATCATCTTTATGTTATTATAATGTCATTTTAATATTACTGTTCATACTATAATACTTTTTCATTATTTTCTACCATCATTTCTTCACTATATAATCATCATATTGGAATTAATATATTTTTTTTCTTTCAATAACATCAAAACATGAACAAAATCATTGGCTATGGATGAAAGATGGGATAGTTTGGACGGGGCACCACAAGGGCGATCTCACCACTTCATTTTGATTAGATAAATGTATATAAAAGAATATGATGAAATAATATAATAAAATAAAATATAATAATATGTATATAATAGGATAAAAGTATGTATTATTATTGTGATATTTTTTTACTCAATCATCATAACTATTGTGTATTCTTTAATTTGTGTTCGATTATTAATATGTGTCTCCGGCATAGACTCATAGTCATAGACGTAGACTTTATATAATAGACATTTATATATATTTTGATACCATAATACCGTTTGAAACTTCGCCCCAAAATACCAGTTATTTGGATATATATATATATATATATATATATATATATATATATATATATATATATATATATATATATATATATGTATATATATATTTATATATATATATATATATATATATATATATATATATATATATATATATATATATATATATATATATATATATATATATATATATACACATTATATATATATATATATATATATATATATATATATATATATATATATACATATATAATATATATATATATATATATATATATATATATATATATATATATATATATAATATACATATATACCGTTTACATTATGTAAGACTCATTAATATACCAATCATCATTTTAATGCATATAAACGCGTGTGGGTACGCTGAAGGTCGGTTATAACTCGTAGGTTCAACAAATTATTGGCAGATATTATTGTAAAAGTGAATTCGTTATCGCATTCAGACCAACAATCAGTTGTAGCTGTCCCTAAGAAATTGAGCAAATTACTATTTAATCATTGTAAGTGTATAAGTTATTAACGCACTTGATTACCGGTACAGGCATTTCTTTCGAAGCTTCCGCATACGCCTTGCAATTGTAATAACGCAATGATCAATGGCACCTGCTATGCATTCTGATAGCGATCCTTTTACAAGTTACAAATAGGCCTTTAGTCAAACGTATAAGGTGGAAACATTCTGATGATTCTTATTGTTTATTGTCATTGTTGTTGCTTATAGTTAACGGCTCCACCAATTGCTAGATATTTGAAAGTTACGAATGAGGGGATTATACTGTAATAGTGTTAACAAAAACTCAGGGGACTCGAACCCAAACCTGACTTGACTTCAGTTTCGAACGCAGAGCCTTTTAGCTGGCTGACTGAATGAGACACGTGGACAGGCCGCACACGTGAACCGTCCTTCAGGAGCCCATGGGATACGTTTGCCGCCATGGTCAGCCATGGTCCTGACAGGTTTTTTGTGGTTTCCCTATCTTTCGGGATAATACTGGGATGATCCCTTAACAAAAGGCCACGAGCGTTTTTTTTTCAGTAACTTTCCCATCATCTTCGCATCACTTATACACTCTCTCATCACATTTCGCCTCACATAACGCCTATATATTGATAGGTTCATCAGTACAATTCGTCGTTAAACCAATACGATTTAAAATATGTGCTAGCTGTCTAGCCAGAAAGGCGATGGAAGACATA
Source organism: Brachyptera risi (assembly GCA_964007535.1). Taxonomy (NCBI): domain Eukaryota; kingdom Metazoa; phylum Arthropoda; class Insecta; order Plecoptera; family Taeniopterygidae; genus Brachyptera; species Brachyptera risi. Next base: position 23,104,518 of record OZ023328.1, read on the forward strand.
TATATATATATATATATATATATATATATATATATATATATATATATATATTAATCATATCGATATCGAGTATAATACGTATTGTATAATATAAGATATAGAATATGAGATAACGATGTACCATCTATGGGTACCGTATTATATTGAACACTTCTGTAATGTAAATGTAAGACTATTACCTGAAAGGTGACTGTTGGATACGAATGTGTATTAGCAGTGAAATCTTGTGCACTATTCTAGTTGTGAACTGAACTAAACTAAACGTATTGCAACTATACGCTCTTTTGGATACAATGGGCATGCCATATATATATATATATATATATATATATATATATATATATATATATATATATATATTATATATCATCCGCAAATCATGTCCTACTTTCCAATAATGACATATATATATATATATATATATATATATATATATATATATATATATATCATCCCCAAATCATGTCCCACTTTCCAATAATGCCATATATATATATATATATATATATATATATATATATATATATATATATATATATATATATATATATATATATATGGACTGTTATTATATACTTCTTGGTAAAAGAAGGTTCCGTGCGATCGTCCTATTCTATCCCCACATCGCCAACGCGCGGGTGGTTCGAACCTTCATCTCTCGTGGTTTTCGATCTACGCGTATATATAGGCACTATACGCACATAGGGACGACCGAATGCTGCGTGTTTGTTTGTCACGGAAGATTTTTAACTCTAACAAAAATATTATAATAAAAGGTATATTTATACTGGTGACTCTTGGGCACTGACGCGTGATACAAATTGTTCCGTACCGGCGTACCAAGCGGTATTTTAACTCGCACTACAGAAGTAAGAGGATGAACAGAACGGTTTTCAATAAATATATAGCTCTTTAATAACTGTACAAAAACTGAGAAATATTAGAAGATCTGACGTCGATATGGGTCCATTTATTGAAAATCATTGATTGTTGTTTGCTTATACCGACCCCACCAACAGCTATATTATTTGGAGGTACGAATGAGCGGAAGATGGCGAATGATGTGTCCAATAATCTATGCGTTACGGGGGACTCGAACTCATCCCCAATTTGAGACTGGTTTCTAAAGCAGTGTGTTAGCTGAATGAACCACGGGTCGGGACTTTCTCTTTATAGAAATTTCAGTTTTGAGTGATATCTCAGGAGAGGTATAAAATATCAACAATATAATACAATAAGAAGCGTAATTTATTAATACTCTCAGGGCAGTGTAGGTAAAATACGTACAATATACCCAGTTTAATAGTTTGCGCTATTCAATTGGAATCGTATATAACTTTCACAGGTATACAGCTGAAAAACGAATGGTTTCAGGTTTAAATACCTGTGAAAATATCAGGACCCACGAATAATCATTTTCGTGCACACCAATCTGAAGATATTCAAGAGATATGTGCTTCTGTTGGATTAAAATTTTGACACCAGTCCTCACTACACATACCGTTTCTAAATTTATCACTGAAAACAGATAATCTATTCACTGAAATTTCTATCAAACTTGTGTTCGAATCCCGAGAAAAATTGTTCTGTGTTGTTCAATATTGTGATTGACGTCATTGTTCCAAGACCCATGATGACCAATCTGTTACATTATAAACTATAAAGTCATATCGTAATTACGTGACTCAGATACTGTACTTATTACTGTTCCAAACTCGCGAAGCATGAGCTCAGCAGCTGAGTAATACTAGATCGATACTGCATGTGCATTATTACGTTTTTTTAAAAATGTATGTCTGATATATTTTTTACAATACTTTCTCCCAATTTGTATAAGATGTTACCAAATATGTATTCATTTTTAGTCATCATAATATAACTGGACTCAATATGAGCTATTTACTGAATAGATTGTTATTATGCATAGTGATTCTCTTTATCTTCATGGTGTTCTTTTTCATTTCCTTTTCAATTTGATAATATATTTCCTCATGCCATTGATAGGGAATTTACCCTAGGGAGTACGCTAAATTGTGCATAGCTTTCATAATTATCTATATTGGAAATAAAACTATCTGAAATATACATAATTCAAGTGAGATACACCGAAGTGAACAAGTTCCACTAGTTTCATTTGCATTGGTTAATCCATGCATAATTAACAGAACTGTCACATTAAAATCTCTAGCCATAGGCAATGTATTATATAAACAGGTGGCACCTTTCAATTATAGCCTACATAATATCAGCTGTACATTTCATATGGGATGTATTGCAGAATATGCTTTACTTGCAAAAACAATCATGTGAAAAAGAACAAACACACATGTTCAATTTAGCTTGACATATTTCAACAGTTCCATACATTTGTATATATTATTATAAAGCAGAATGTATACAATTATAAATAAACAATAATTTGAAAGGTGAAGGTCTCACCGTGGTAACGGACTGTATAGTGAATACAGGTAGGTCACCCAAACAACTGCTTATCGATACAGCACAGATTCGCGTGACCCACATTCACGGGGTACTTCAGATAAGGAAGAGGAAATTAATTCCATCATTCTCCCTTAATTACCGACGCCACCACAGACGCCGCGACGAGTCTCTATATACTCTCCAATAAGAACAGCATCATGTAACCCGTCTGGTTTATATCGCCATCAAAGTTTTATATACCCGGAAATCAGGTTATGTCTATAATGAAATAATGAAGAGTAATGACATTCGCAACGATCGGTATGGTATAGAATAAAATGATGAATTTACACCATTCTGTTTCTGTAATTATTGCACATAACACTGCTCCACAAGAATCTCACTAACAATACAATAAAAGAGTACAATAGTTGAGTAGGCCTATAAGAGTAACGACGGTGATAATGTAATGTGTTCTATTTGAATATTAAATAAGTGACCAAATAAAAATAGTTTGTGCATATCTGTGATTTGAATTTGATATCGGACTGAACTTTCATCATTTCCATCTTCACCTCAATTGTAATATTTGTAAGGTATCAAACCATATTCAAGAACGCAAGGTATGAAGCATTAATTAAGAATTTCATTGCACTGCTGCGTACAAGAAGTTTCTCTCATTTCTCTGTGGTTGCACGACGGTAGCATTAATTGATTGAGCGTTCGAAGATGATAATCACAGTAGCCTAATTACAAGTGCTTGATAGTTGATATTAGAAAATCAAACCGGTTGATCGTTCGCATCTGCCGAACAAGTCACAGGCGCTAGACAGCTGAGCTCTTCTTACATGGGGTAACTCATGACGTAGACTATTCTGTATAGGTACTACGAAAAACATACAGGTGCAACTACAAATACAATAAACTAAGTGGCTACGTTAAAAACTAGATTAAAAAATAAACATGCATGCATTAAATTAAAATAATAAAATAAAATTATTACGATTTCGGTGAGGTTAACTTGTAAGCAGGTAGTCATCTCGGTGATTTCGACGTCTGCGTGGGAGTATTTGCATATGTGATATAAACTGCAGGTCGTAGGCGTTTTTTTTTTTTATAAATGAAAACGTTTTATAGAAATAATATTAGTATGCACTTGAACTTGTTACAGCTGTTCATTTGTTGACACAGTCGCGTATAGTAAGTAAAACCATCGCGTAACACAGTAACACAGTTTCGACGTTTCAAAAGAATTGTTTTCTACCTGACGTCGAACAGCTGATTGGCATTTAAATTTAAAAGAAAACACATTTAACACACACGTAGGCCTATGTATAAAATTTGAATTGTATCTAAACAATGACAACAATCAACACCGACTGCCTACCGCCTTCTTCGACGTCGTATCTCCACCACCTCTGCCCATCTCTAAGCGACGTATTCCTCGATAAAACGGATATGTACTGTACGATTCCATGCGTTCATACACCTAATAACATTAACAATCGCTGGTAGACATGATTCTAGGCCAAGCATTCCTGCTGAACTGGATTCACTACAGTGTGTCCGTAGCAGCTAGCAACGCAAGATTCACACAGCGCGGTGAATCTCCTCTCTCGTGTCGCGTGTTTTTTTATTATTATTATATGTATGTGTGTATGTGTGTGTGTGCTGGTTTATTTGGTGTTTGGACGTCGACTTTTAGTATTTGAAACCGACACTGCGTAGAGCTAGTGTTGCGCGCGTCATGTTCTCTCGACCACCTTACGCCGGATCAATAATCATGCCAGATGACAAGCAGCATCCAAGAGGAGCTGATCAGTTCGCGTCACTACTCTCGCACGTGGATGTAGAAAGTGATGAGAAAGGCTCAGACTTGAACTTTACCCAAATGCTGGCGGCGATGCATCGATTACTTTACGTATACTTCATTAGATATAGATTCGAAGGCTACTCGTGGCCAAAGGTCGAAAGGTTATTGGCCTTTCCCAGTTATTAATTCTTGTCAAATTAAGTACTAGCTAATGATGGAGTTCCATTACATAAAACAATAACCTACCGGTACGCTTTCAGAATATAAAAATTACCTATTATACCCCATATCTTGGGTCATGTCACGCTTAAACATTTCTTATGCCGTGTCTAATATCGCCATCCTCATGAGGTGATAGATAATGCTTTTTTCATTTTGTGCACAACGGGTGTGGTTGTAAACGTTCAAGTACGAGCAATTCGTTTCGAGCATAAAGTATAATTCCGAAAGTACAGAGAACATACCACAGCAGACAGATATAGCTGTAGCTATAGGCGATGTAATTTATTACTTCCACGACGGTACATGATGAGATTATCAAGTCAAAAGTCAAATAAGTATAATGACGTGTAAATGCTAAGGCGACGACGAGGCTGTTCACAAGGTGGAGAAGGTGAGATGATAGAAATGAAAAAGAACCATATTGCAAGCATAAACACTGGAATTAATCATTCTTCTATACGGGTTTCATCGTTCTTTATAGAGGTTGAAGTCATAAAAGAGAATTGAAGATCGCAAAAGAAGATGGGATAATAATAATATGTTGATATAAAACATGTGAGCTGCCAAAGCAGTGCTAGCTGCTTTTGTACCACGAGTATAAATAACAATTGCACGGGTGCATAGAATATATAGTGCAATGGCATACTGCCTACTCGGTATGCTTCTTTCGAGTGATGTCACTCGTTTTTGCAATAAGCGACAGTAATTGTGCCCAAATTGTGTTCTCTCATCACAACTTAAGCACCGGTATAAGTTTGATTGTCCCCAACTATCGATCCTAGTTGCTACATGGTAACACAACAAACATAATGAATTGTCGTATATATATATATATATATATATATATATATATATATATATATATATATATATATATATATATATATATATATATAGATATATATATATATATATATATATATATATATATATATATATATATATATATATATATATATATATAAACCAGAAAGACGTTACAACACTGCACAAAAATATAATATCAAAGGTTATATTAACTTCGCTATAAACTATAAATAATCATTGCTGTGGCATGGGCATGACATTTTGTCTTCGAATCAAATTTCAGCCCTCTATCTAGGAATAACTTTCAAACCTTATAACATTTGACGAATAATCATTGTGGGGAGTGAGAAAATCCAGCCTCAATCATTTTTAATCACATAAGATCGGTAAGCAGTGAGGTTGTATCTAAGGGAACACAGATAGAGAAAGAAAGCGTATCGTACCGTAACAAACACATCCCTTACGCAACAGTAATGACACGATCACCAAGGTTCCCTACGAATGATATTAAGAATTTGAAAAACACCTGAAATCCTAAACGGAGATAATGCTGGCATAGGAATTATATGAAACAGTAAGTAGCCTGCCTACCTGAAATCTACTACCGAATTGGATCAGTTGCGAATTCAAGTTCGGAACCCTAAAAAGCCACATATTTGAATAGCGAACGTTTGCTTCATGATCCCACCAACAGCTAGGTTATTCAGGGGTACGAATGAGGAGCTGATAATGAAACCATGAAGAGATGATACGTTGAAAGACCTTTCCAATAGCATATGTCTTACGTGGGACTCGAACCCACGCCACAGTGACTGCATTTACTGAAGCGATACCTCAGCGGCCTGAGCCACGGAGAGCGGCGCCACATTCATCAGTCACCAGTGCACCACGTCAGACTGCTCCGACCTGACAACGACATAATTATAGCCACACAAACTGTACAAACGACATGCAGATATTTTATTTGAACAAATATATTGTAGCACAATTTCCAAAATGTGTATGTCTTTATTTATTTACTGAGGCCAATTATTTATTCAATTGTACTTGCATATACTCCTCGCCCTCTTCCTTCAAAATTTTAAAACAAAATCCACCTTACCTCCCCTCACTTCGTGCAACGCTCATCCATGTCAAAGTCATGACCGCATATTTGGTTGTACAACGTAATACTGCTTGACATGGAAGGCACGTGGAGTCAGAATCAATTTTGTCTTGTCGAGATTTTTCCTCAATTCCTACTTGATTAAAATTAACTGAATACAAACTTCTAGCATGGAGTCAAGGCCATTTATTTTATCATTAATACATCTTCACCAAATTAAATTATTATTGCGTAACTTGAGTTCCCAGATTATACATTTATATGAGAAATAATTTGAACCAAGTGATCAACAAATTGAAAAATAACGAACAAAAACAATTTCTTCATAAGCTATTGTTTCAAAAATTCCAAATGCGTTTCTTTAAATGATATTTTTTTTTAAAATGAAGTGATTTAAGCAGTCTATGAACTTTTACCGAACACCTGGAAAAAGACAGCGAAGTCCAAGATTGCACAAGGAGCCAGTCAACACCATGCTGTACAGGTATGAAATCAATAATAATAGAGCTAATAGAAGATTGATCTAATTGAATAGATTCAAATGTTCAATGTTCAATCATGTTCAGTTCAATGTTTGATCAAGTTGATGGTCTATACAGAGTATAGAGATCATAGTGTGAGCTAATATCTACATATTATTTAACAAAGGTTAGGGTATTACTCTTTAACATAGTTGATGTGCAGCCAAAATATCACACATTTTGGCTACCATCACCTCGGGGAAGTTGTCAAAGATCAGCACAACACTAACGTGTTAAGATTAATTATGTTCTACTTATTATAAATCGTGATAAGTCACAGGTGGCGAGCTAGGGACCTATAGAAGAATGAATAGATTTTACAACGCCGATAGGTAGCGGTGGTGCATGTTAGCAGAAGATGTAGAACCAACAGGTATGAGATCATGAAACTAACATTCGTTACATCATCTCGAATCGACGATTAGGTGTTTCGAATCGCTATCTTTGTGACGACGAATGTACTATTGAACAGAAGAGGGTCAGTGCCCGAGGAGTGGGCTGGTCACGATCATGCATGCACTCTTGCAGCAAGCTTCCAGTAACAATTGCCCTCTCCCCTCCCCTCCCCCACACACACCCTTCTTCAGTAATACCTAATATGGCCATTGACACCACCAATCGAGATTACTCTGGTGAAATATAATAAAATAGCTTTTCAAGTTAGATTTAAGGGGCATAGCAACCGTGTAAAGTAGAAACTAAATTCTTATGTTGACGTTATAGAGTGACCTCTCTGGGTTGTTGGTACCTCTTCACCATTGTCATTCTTAAATCACTGTGTACATCAATAAGTCGGGCCAGAACTCTAGCTGTAACCGATCACGTATAAATATTGTAAATTGCTATGGCGATCTATGTACATTGTACACAATTCAGTCTAATCAATAATACATCTCACAATAATCAAGTTTACACTATTATGTTAATTTTCATAGTAATACTCAACACCGGAGTATTACGAAGTGTTAATATAGGCCTAGTTCAATACCGCATGCCCCTAATGTATTATATGTCATCAGTACCGTTTCGAAGCGGTGAAGCCTGTCCTCTGAGGCCGCCGGGGTGAGTAATTGACGATCCCGACGGCATTGCCGGCAGCCACAGTCACGATAGCCCAGCAGACGTAAGGGAGGCGGTGGGGGTGGGACTGGAGGCGGTACCGGTGAAGAAAGCTCGAGGGAGTCGGAAGAACTTGTGTTGGCACGACCGTACTGTTGTTGATTTCGGCGAGCCGCACTACTTCCGTTAAAAATATTCAGACGCGCTTCACGATACTCTGGCAAGTAGCGTTGTTGTTGTTGTTGTTGTTTCGTCTGTGGTGGACGAAGGAAATCATCCAACAAGTAAAATGACTGAGCCCTTGCAGACGAGGTTTGAATCGGCTGAGAATTACACTGTGAATTTGGCACAGGAACTCGCATAAGAGCTCCTAGACTCCTCCAGCGGCGTTGTTGTCCGGTACTATGTTCCTCTAGAACCGAGTTTTCCAGATCGTCTTTATTCTGACGAGTTCGACGAGATCGCGGAGGCCACCACGCGTGGGGACTTAAAAGACTAGCACTCTTCTTCATTAGCGCTCCTCGAAGAGAATTAGGAGTTTCCTTTTTCGTGTGAACTTTCGAACGTCCGTCCTCTTCACCCTCCTCTTCCACCACCATCACGGCAGGATTCCCGTACTTCACACTAAGCCGCATAACAGAGGACGCCGTATTCCCTCTGGGCCGTACGACAAAGCCATAGTCGGTATCCAGACATGCCGTGGGAAGGGTAGCTGTTCTGGCACGGTGAGGTCGATCTCTAGGAGCGCCACGAGAGAGACAGGAAAAGGAAGCGGAATGGCGAAGAGGAGGGGCAGGAGGCTGAGAATTCCTCGTTATTGTCGCCATGGCGGTGACCACGTTATTGGTGGAGGCGTCTAATTACTCTATCACGCGGATGAGAAGATCTCTGACAATCGACGGTGACAGCGGCATGACCCGTTATGCTGTGAGCTACACTACACAGCGATCTGTAAGTGTAAGGAGTACGGCAAACATAAGCAGGAGGATCACAAAGACGTGCGTGCTTGCAAAGTAAACAAACAAAACATTGAAATAATAAAGAACAAGTAGGTAGATGTACACAAAGCAAGCAACATTACATAAGACATCTAGGAAGGAGGAAGGTAAGGTGTAGAACACAGAAAGAGCACAAAATGGGACTGTCAACCGATGGTAATTATTAGTCGACAGGAAACAAAACAGAACATGGAATCAAGGTGGACAGAACATGCATTGAAAGGTTCTCGTAAGTTTTGTTGTTTGTTGTTCATTACAATCGTAAGAAAATTACAGTCACAAAGAAAGTATGTTTGTTCTCACGCCCCTTGCCATCAAGCTCTTGAATTGACCCTTTATAGTCGTAACTAAACGATGGGTCATATTAACCCCAATTTCATATGTGTGCGTACAGGTGTTTAATACACGAGGGGTAAACGACTAATAAATTTGGTGTACACCTGATTTCAGATTTCAAGGGATTTCAGGGAGATTTCACGGGATTTCAAGAATATTCCAAGGGATTTCAGGAAGATTTTATGACAAGTGTACACCAGATTTCAGGAGTTGTTAACCCCTCGTTAATACACTATAAAAGTGCTTACTATATACACTTACAATTAAAATTTCAAACCAACACAATTCGAAATAGTGCATCACAAGTTTTAGGCGTCCAAAAGGAAGTTCTTCATCCCTATGATTTGATCAGTGATCAGTTGATATTGCAGTCGGATATTCCGTGTAGTATTCTACGAGTTAATACGTACATCCAATCCCAGTCTCAGAGAAAGTATTACGTGTCTTTGAACTATAACAATAATGTTGATCGTGCCGGTTCAGAGGAGATAGAAGCATGATAGAAGCTTGTATACGAAATTGCTATAGCGTAAAGAACGAAGTAAATGGATGAAGAGAATAATCTTAAAAACGATTCAGTGAGATAGATATGGCATCATTGGATTAAATCGAAGTTTGTTTGCCTGACGACAACATTAAAGTCACGTGATAGGTATATTTTATTTTATAAGATGGTGAAAAAGTAGTCAAGTTCCTAACTGGTTTTCACCCCCTCGTACTACTACTGTCTCTTGTTCTTTTGTGATCCATCCAACGATTCCCTTTTACGGGGGTTTCAGCTGCTCTCAAGTATACAAAAACTCCAGTCTTGGTCTTACGATTGTGCAGAAGGTAGACCAGAATGTGCCAGACCAAGGTCGCCCACAACGTCGGCGTACCTTCTCGCCTCCGCCCGCCACTGACTGAGTCAACCGCGACCTCGCAATCTCACACTCGGCCCGGTATATCATTAAATAAGTGCACAATCTGTTACCGTTCGTGTTCGTCGATTGTTATCTGGTACATTGGCTGCGTGACAACAATACAAGACGACTTGGATGTGACTCCCGAGGGAATCTGGAGAGGTTTCATTATAGTTGAAGAGCAGACTGGAATGATCCTGAATGACATTATTATAAACGCGAGGCAAGGGACCCGCTAAGGAAATAATTACGCACCATAGAACTCAGTCTAGAGGACTATTACGAGAACACCTACATCATTATACTTCCTTAGAGAGACGCGAATCACGTGAAGTCTTAAACCTACTCTAACAAATTACACTGACTGTGGTCTCTCAACTCCCGAGAATAACGATTCATCCTTATATCCATCAAGCATTTCATTGACACACGCTACGGTCCACAGATTCTCTCGTGCCAGTGAGTTCAAGAACCTATTTATTTGTATTACATGGTCAATGGCATTACACACGAAACTACTCAAGAAATACGAAACACTAATTATTACGAAAAATTTTTAATTGGTTGAATTATGTCGAATTATTCTTCCTTTATAACGAGAACTGTGTACTACGTAAACTAGAGTAGGCTGTACTTTTTGAAAGTAACAGAACTAGATGTGTTCAGAATAAAGTACTAAATGCTAAGCACAAGTTAATTTTCTTCCTAAAAGCAACTTTTAATTAATGAATAAATCTCACAGGAAACCACTTTCCAAATGATGTATGTTTGAGTCGGTAAGTTTTGAAATCGAATTTGAAATTAAACTTGGGATCGATTCAAGAGTATAATTATACGTTATAATGCTATAAAAACTACAAGAAACAACGTGATTATCAGAGTAACCTATTTTGTTAACAACGAAGACCTGGCTATAGAAATGGTTCACGCCAGAGAATATGTCAAACGCATAGTCTATATCTTAAACGCACACATTGTGAAATGACAACACGCTGTGAAACTTTCAATTAATTAGTAATGTATAATCTTACTATTGTCGTAAGGAATCGATAAGTCCCAAGCACCATGCAGCTTATAATTTGTATTCACACAAACGTCTTCATTGTGAACTAACATGAACCCTAACATGTAACGATAATTGAATAAATCGAAATTTCAAAAAGACCGCAACCCCTCCAAAATATCAGTTGAAATATCGATCTATATGATATACGGAGAATACAGAGGCGATTGACCTCTACCGTCTCTCACCCCAGTGACTACTCCTACGCAGTGTTTAAACTTCAAAACAGCTGTCCCCACATGATATCCGGTTTGTTGACATTCTAAAAACACATATTTGTCAAAAAGACAACGTGGTGCTTGCTCTCAAGAAGAACCATTCTCGAGGGTTTTGGCGAGGGGTAAACAACTAGTAAATTTAGTGTACAACTGAATTCAGATTTCAGGGAGATTTCAAGGGATTTCAGGAAGATTTCATGACATGTGTACGCCAGATTTCAGAAGTTGTTAGCCCCTCGGGTTTTGATCATTTATATACTCTGGAGAGGGATCATCATCAGTCATCCCTATAATATAATCATAGCACTGTGCCATCGCCAACTATATAGCCTATTGTCATAAACGAAATGCGATTATTCAAAAGAAACTCCTGTTTCTCCCATCACTCATTTCCTCTGTCACTTCAGATGTGTAGCTAGTAGAGATTTCTGACATTGTCACAAATACATAATTACAGTACAAACAAAAACAAATAATTAATGCATTGAAATACCTTTCATAAAGTTCATACAACAATTATTAACGAGAAGGCGTGAAAATTAAAATAAAATAATCATGTCGTTTAGACACATGTCATTTGATCATGTCGTTTAGTTATGACCACTTACTAGTTACTTATGGAACCTATATTTTGATAGATTTCATTACTCGATACAACAATTTGATACTTGAATTAATTTAAAAATTGGGTCAATGTTTGATATTTAAAATTCCAACCTATATCAGAATTGTTCACGAAATCTGATACGATTTGCGTGTATGAATACTGATGAGAGATCGGAGTATAACACGACGCTTTTCCTGTACCAATGAGATTTAGTTCACGTTATGATAAAATAAATGCTTATTATTTGATTATATTGTACTTTTGAAACTTTCAAGCTTCGAATATCATGGATGTAAACTTCAAAGTAGGCCTATACATATAAAATTGCCGTTACATGAAAATGGTGTTGCCGAAAAATAAAAACTCCGCATACTTTACCGCTAATTTGATTATCAACTAATTTATTTATTTGATTATTTGATTATTCAAATTAATTAACTATTAACTCAATTTCAATTCAATTTCAATTTCAAAATGTTTTTTATTCTTATTAAACAATTAGATGACAAATATGAAATAGAATAACAAACACAATATGGGAATAATAACAAATAAATTCAATACGAATATAACGGTAAATAAGAAGAATAAAGAAGAACTGCCATTAGTGCGAAATAAGTTGGTTAATAATAAGAAGCCTGAACTCGAACTATGTTTGGAGTTTTGATGACAGATTTTAGTGCGCACAATGCCAGTATATTATCTTCAGGATGCACTCTAATGTTGCTTTGATCGACCCGTTTATGTGATCGTAAGTGCACGTACCTGATGAGTATGCACTAATCAGATATATTGTATTTAGTATATACACCAGTACTCGGTTGTATAAAACCAATCCAAATTATCAACAGCAATTACTACCCATACATAGGCAATATGTAAAAGCTAAAACAAATGAACCATGTGAAATGAACACATGCATCAGTACGCCTATGTGTGATCACATCAAAATGTGAAAAAATCAAATTCTCTCACTCATATACAAATAACTAAAACTCGAATTGAGTTATTATAATATGCCGTTCTTAGTTACAATTTTCTTGTCGACGATTGAACAGCTTCAAAATTACATCAACATTATATAAATCAAATCTACTGATCATTACTGATCTGGATTTTTTTAATGGTATATTATTGATCACGTTTGATGAAAAAAATGTAGTTTACGCCAAGAGTTTATAATTAATCCACACGATGAATATTTTTGTTTGTTCGATTCTATTATTTATTTCTTGCATAAACTCTAGCCGATCATAATCTAGTTATTCTAAACTTCAATTTTCTGAAAACGTTAATATATGGGAATGAATATATCAAAATATTGTAATTAATCATGACGGTGTACGATTCGACGCAAGAAACGCAAGAACCTATGTTTTTGTTTTAATAACATCGACATTTGATTCAAAATCATTGTTCCCCAATTAAGGCTATGGATAAAAGATAGGATCGTTTGGACAGGGCACCACAAGGGCGGTCTTACCACCCCATTTTGGTTATTTAACTCTAATGAACTTCAACACCAAGACTGCGCTGTCTGTGACCATAATTTTTCGCCGTAGATCAGATCATTATCTAGATCAGTATAAACACACGAATGTTGATATCTTCCACTTTGAACCAAGTCTCTTGGGCAATGATCACTTCTTTCCACACTTTCTTCTTAACAGCAGATGTAAAGTTCATCATTATACAAAATAGAAAAAATGAATTAGTGATAAGCCTATAATGTTATAATTAGGCCTATCACTCTACTAATTAATGGTTATTAATTAATTCATTAATTTTAAAGAAAAAAGCAAAATACCTCAAAATTGAGGGAAAACCATTAACGCTCTACATATTAAAATTTTACAGTATTCATAAAAAGGGCATGCATATGGTGAAAATGCATTAACAAAATATTTTTTTTTTTTAAATTTTCCAAATGGAAATTCTCAAAATATTTATCAATTTTACGTATTTGACTCATTTATACTAAAAATTGATTGAAAATTTTAGCAAGTCGTCCTCCCTCATTCTTGAAGGGAAATATCACGTCTGAATTGTATGCAAAACGAGATAGACTAGTCACAGCCTTCACAACGTCAATTACGTCACATCAATGTCAAAATACATCATTTGACACTGCCTTTGCTCCTTCCTTGCGAGCGCAAATACAATTGTAGCTTATCCTGGTAAACTACAAGTATGCCTACGAGTCACGTTGAAGAAAACAGTGGAAGTGATAAAAACGCTCGAACCTCGTCTGACGTTCTGAACTGTGTAGATGGATGTGTATTGATTTAAAAGTGAGTTCAACCCAAGGTTAATAAAATATGTGTGAGGTCATGCACCTATAATTGTGGTGGTGTTAGTCAGCAGCACAAACCTATACGTACGATGAAACCAAATCAAATTTTATATTAATCAATTGACCACTCGTGCGTAACAGAGAATTCCACTTCAAGGATTACGAAAAGTTTTGTCTCATTTTTTGTACAAGTCCCGCAGAAGAAACGCGTGTCTCTTAAAAGCATTCAAATGAATAATTGAACGAAACAACACAAAATATGAACATCTATTATCAATATCACATTTACACATTAGTCTAATACGAAAAAAAAGTAATTATTGTGATTATTGTTTGCTCAACGACCCCGTCAACGACCCAGGTTATTTAAGGGTACGAATGAGAGGAATGATGAGTACACATTCAAATGCCTCGCGTGGAACTCGAACTCACGCCCGACTTGCTGGACTTCGGTTTCTACAGCAGTGTCTTGTAGCAGACAAGCCTTATTAGGGACTGATGATGAAATATAAAATGTTCGTTCATATCTCGCTGATCCGTCAACATACACCGTACACGCAAGACGGTGTGTTCGTCGAGTTGAAGATGGATTTTCTACGTGAAATTGATACTGGTTATAAAAATTGAGCCTTCTAGAGAAATCTTCAGCTTGTAAGAAAACGCCCTTGTATGTTACGTTAGAAGGTGGGATGGAAAATAAACTACTCTTACTGAACAAAACCCATTTTTTGTAAATAATTAGTTCGTATACTGAATTTTAAGATACATTCGACTGATTTCAAACGAATCTATGTCGTATTCACTATTTAATTATACAGTTCTATTATGGAATACGACTAACGCGGTATTAAATTTCAAAAATGATTTTTCAGCCGTTGGGAATGTTTATAAAGCAGGACTGCACAAAATAAAACAAACAAAAAACGAACGAACGTTTTTCCCAGTTCTTTCCCTATACTTTAATCGAAGCGCAATGCTAGAATTGGTAACGAAAGTCATGTTATTCTTATATTGCTGTCATAAATACTTCTATAGCCATGTCATTATAATTTAATTAGTGTGATAATTGTGTGTAGCATGAAAGATGTTGATGATCCTTAAAAACAGCAATTATACCAATACGTAAAGCAGAGGCATACCTGTTATTAAGTGCACCATATTTCTCAAGTTAAGACAGGTCAGTAATGGTGTTGAAATAAAATGACGTTAACTTCCAATTTGCAAATGATTAACACATACTAGTTCACGCCTGAGTATTCCAACAAGTGACTAGAAGTTGAAAATCGTATTTTTTAAAAATAAATAAGGAAAACGCAGCACATACGTTGTGAGATGAGCGATAAATGATATATAGAGAAATATTTATGTGAAATGTTATGGAAAGCTATCGACACACTTTGATTTTGGAACCATTATTGCACGGCTTTCCTGTTCTACTTGATGCTTATTTTTTAAATCGTTAGAATATTTAATTGGTTTTACCTTTAAATCTCATCAGTAGCTTTTTAATTGATCTGCAAAAACTACATTAAAACTATTTTCTACAAAACCGTCGATTAGATTCATGTAAAATATTGGAATGATGTGTGTGATTTTTATGTTCAAGTTTCGTGACTATTTGAATTTATTCGAAGAACATCACTTTTCCAATTTTCTCCTCTGGGTTTTTATTATCATTTTTTTTTCATTTCGGAATAGTTTTTCTCAAAATTGGTGCAACCTATTGCGCCTCAAAACTATACAGTATTAATTTAGATGACACATGTGTATGCCAAGTTGCAACAGAATTTGTGTTTTCGTCTGGCCTATGGAGTGCCAAAAAAATCGTTTTGCGAGTACGGTAAAATTGAGTCTTCATTTCGGTCATCCAATATTTTGTCGAAATAAAGATAATCAACCACAAAAATAACTGAAATTGAAAAAAGATTCAACTCCAAATCAATTCTATGATTTTTTCACCATTTTTCTTGAACGACAAGACATTGCGTAAGTTACTACTATCGGCAAATCATATTTAACTGAGAACACTGAAATCTTGCCATTTACGTGATCTTCAAAATACTGAATAAGACTTGTCTCAATGTTGATCAAAACAATCGTCAATTTCATTACAGAAAGTGAAGATTTAATCAAATCAACTTCTACACCACGCGTGTGTACCAAAATAGAAATAATCATGTATGTTTATAAGATGAAAAAATACAAAGCATAAACCGTTATGAAGTTGTCAATGTTACATGGATACTTGAACAAAAGAGAGATAATATTATGTAAATGAAATGTATACTGTGTTGAATAACATTATTGACTGGAAATGATTCTTTTCTCACGGTAGTACGAATGCAGTGGTTCCGATCGACCGTCTCATCAATGCACCTCTATTAGCGATAGAGAGTTTCGAACGGTCAGCACCACATGATTTGAATGACTTTGTGGCTGAACGACGTAGGCAGCAAGTTTAATGTATATACGTATTACGTATATATATATATATATATATATATATATATATATATATATATATATATATATATATATATATATGTATATATATATATATATATATATATATATATATATATATATATATATATATATATATATATATACATATATATATATATATATATATATATATATATATATATATATATATATATATATATATATTCATATTTATATATCAGGCATAAGGGCTATCAAAACACCAACTTTCACACTCAAATGATAGAAATGCTGTATATTTTTGTCTTTTTCTTTTCATATTCGTTTCTGAGAACGCAATCGTTAATCATACACGCCCACTATATTCATAAGTTATTATTTATCTATCAATTAGATTATTAATTATTCTTCGTTATGGTATTATCATAATATGTAGTATTATCTAGTTCTGATGAACGTGAACAACATGTATAGTTTCAGAACTCATTCGTAAGTGTCCTTTGTATATTAAGTGAAATATTGACTCTAGCCTGTCAAATCATGTATTGTGGTCAAAGAAAACAAAATAAACTATTTACTATCATATATATATATATTCTGTGAGCGCAATTGTTTCAACCGAATATCGGGCATATAGGAGCCATCAAAACACTAACTTTCATGCTCAAATGATTGAAATGACAGTTTTTCGTCTCTTGGAGGAATGTAAGAGTTCTTCACCATGTTGTCATGCCGAGGTAGGAAGGGTAAGAATGGGAGGAACACGAAAAACCACAGTCAGGATGAACGACTGTCAGGAATTGAATCCAGGTCTCCAATGAATGATGGTACATTGAGTTAGAATTTCAATTCTATTTCATACTTATATCATTTCAATATTCAGTTATATTTAATTATATTTTATTATATTTTTCCATGTATTTATGTTGATTTTTATTCTGTGCACTTTGTTTGGAGTCAGAGATCAATAAAGGTCTTCATAAATCACGAAAGATGGAGAGATATGTGCTAGTGGTGTGGGGTAAGGGAACAATCGATCGGAACCATCTTTCACTATCTGTTCCATCCATTTATCTCAATATGATTTGTAATTGTATAAGAAACAGAAGAGGAAGCGATGGTATGAAATAGATTTTTCTTTTCCTTCCGATTGTTCCTATGGTCAAACAAATCAAAAAGGTGAAATACATAAACCCCCATCATCATAAAATATTTTGAATTTTATTGGAGTTGGGAGGTTGAATAATTGTCTCAGTTTTTTAAATTGAATCATTTTCAATCTATCACAATTTTATTTCTTCTACGTTTCCGAGTTGATTGGTTTCAACCTATGATCTGTCGATCGAATGCACGAAAAAAGACATGAGCATATAAAAAAAAAACTAAAGTCAAATTTGTCAGCTTAATGAAGTAGAATAATATAATATGAATTCAAAAGCTTTTCAAATAGTTATATTAAACTTATACAATATGTTGAAAATGATTCGAAATCAATAAAAAAATGAATGCATTTCTTGATTACCTTGACCAGGCTTTCATATCGTAGTCATTACGTACTCATTTGTTCCAACTGCATAACGAATTCACATCCACCGTTGGGAAGGGGGTATTTAAAAGAAACGTGAATTAATATGATGAAATAGTTCCGGAACCGAGTTGATATTTAAGTATGTCATTGCTATATATACAACATCATAATTTTCATCGACCTTTATGGCCATTAAGCCGAATCTAATATCGTTTTCTTTTTGCCAGATGCGCGCATTAGTTTCACTGTACTGTTTGTTCTGGCAAACAATTACAAATGATTAGTACTAGTATTTTATAATTATTCGGTATACTTATCATATGTGTGGGACATATGCATCGGGTCAGATCTGAGGTAAATATTGACCATGCATATTATTTTATGGGCGAACGACCATGAAAAGAAAGTGGTTGAATTCAATATAATGAAAGAAAATCAGAAAATGAAATATACATTTAATGGTCAACTTTTGTTTTCACTTTGATACTTCAACGCCAACAGTTCAGCGTCCAAACGACTGATTTTATTTTTATTACAAAGAAAGTTTCAACCCATCAGAAGTAGAAAAATGCAGACTATGTCATCAAGTAAATGTATCACATCACCCACATAATTTTATCATTCATATATCTATATCTATAATTAGATGAGCGTAGCGAAGATTTCATTTCACATACCGAAAAAAATGGGCTTGTTTTTTTTTCTTTTTTTGTAATTTTGTACGCGGCATACAGGTCAGGAAAAAATACCTATCAACTTGAAACTTGTTCTACATATTTCTGTCATACCAAAATAGACTGGGATTGTTATTCAGACAAATTGGTCAGAAGGTTTTTCTGGAAAATAATCGGAAAGTTTGAAAAATCCTCATGAGAATAACCCGGCGAAAAAATACTTGAAAAACAAGAATTTTTAAAAAGCTCTCAAATATTCACCGAATATGGACAATACTATTATACACCTTCTCAGAGATTTTTGCAACAATCGGATGGGAAATAACAAAGAAAACGCAATAAAAGTGTACATTTTATTAAATATTTGCTGGATCAATTGGATTTGCAAAGTGTATGTGCGGCAGGTTGCAGCACTATAAATATCAACAAGTTGCAGGTGAGGTTTTTGAACGTTTGAAGTAATCCAAGGTCCGTAGATGTAAATTGAGCTGACAAGTTATTTTTCATTCTATAGATTTCCATTCTTCTAAGCTCATCTCACAACGTGCATCCCGCGTTTTCCTAGTTTATAACACCAACATAGGCCTCCAATCTTTTCTTGGTAGATCCATTCGTCTATGGAACGATCTCCCCCAAGACAAAATGGAAACGTTACCATAATCCTCTGCATTCAACACTATGTTATCAAATCTATATAGAGCTACATTCAAAAATGTCACTTTGCTACTTTTTTTGTTTCACACATTTTGTTCTGCTCTAAACTTAAAATCGACATTGTTAAAATAAGGACTAGTATTTAGAATCAACAGCCACCGGGCCAATGGTTCAAAGCTGTAATATGAATGAATAAATAATAAATCATATCAATATTCATATCTATATATATATATATATATATATATATATATATATATATATATATATATATATATATATATATATATATATATATCAAATATATATTATATATATATAAAATTATATATATATATATATATATATATATATATATATATATATATATATATATATATATATATATATATATATATACATATATAATTATATTTAATAATGTTCGGGTTAATAATCAATATTGATGGACCTATATTGGTGCTGAAATGTGAAGTAATATTGCACATCTATCGAAAATTCAAAATTTCATTAAAGCTACAGTCAATTCGAAAATCCATACATTATTTACATTTTATGATCACGCTTTTGTGAAGCTTGAACACACGATCATTTGATGTCAACTTCAGTTATCGAAGTTTTATGTACTTGCTTGCGAATGCATTTACAGCGTATACATGCCTGCGAATTGTGTAATGCGGCGCTGCCTAGGCAAGATATTGCAGGCGCGCTCACTGTAATGTTATAGTCGCATGCACGACGCTTACATATAGGGAGCATGCGAAATCTCAATATATGGAAATTGACTACAAGTATTCGATTTAGTCACTCTTCTCTTTATTGAAGACACACAAGAACACACAAATAAATAAAGTCTCTTTCATGCAGGATTATTCGTGGGAAGTTCGGGAAATTTCCCAAAATATAATATAGGCCTAAGGTCCAACGAATAGGTAACATGATTACATAATGGAATTTAAATTTAGTTTGAATTTAAAACGATTGATATATTGAAGAGAGTCAATGGCAGTAAAAAATGTAAACCTGTTGATTTCATTGAAACACATGCTTTTGAGAGCCTATATCGTTATCGATAACGAATTCCACGGCTCAGAAGATTAAGCACGAAGACACATTATTACGTAACTTGACTAAAATATAATATTTCATGCAAAACCGAGCCACGTGGATATAGGGTGTTTCTTTAATGATTTATAAGCTATTAGTTTTAATTACGAATTAAAAAAAAGAAACAAAATCACCGATTTTTAGTTGATGTTAAACAAGAAGTGATGACAATAAATCATGACTATATGTTGACTGTTATGCTCAAAAAACCATAGGCTTCCCGTAGCTTTCAAGTGATTCCACACATAATTGTATTAAGGTCCAGTTAGACGAATAATAAATTGGTGGGTGAACTTGTTATTTCCTTTGCTACCCGTGATATTTTTATACGTTAATTAATGACTATCTTAATTAACATATTGAGATTTTTCGTAGCACGCGTTTAAAGTGGAACGTATAGTGATCTCCGTTCACAGCGTCAATAACATTTGTTTGACTCAACTTTTCTTGTTCTTACGTTAAACTTACGAAAAATGGGCAGCAACTACCAACCTACAGATTCAAGTTGATATTATCAAAATAATGCATGTAATCAATTTATCGCTTGACCTACGGAAAATAGAAAAAAAAGTTTCCGTTTCGGTCGAGTTGAAAAATTTCACTTGGAATTCAATTAAGATATAGTGAGACATGGTAAAATGTTGAATTGAATTATTTTTTAAAAGGCATGCAATGTTTGCAATCCTACATAGCACACGAATATTGGCCGTCGGGTAAATAAATTACAATAAATAATAACACCAATAAACTGTTGTCTTACCTCGATTCTCAATAAAACTATATGAATAGTTGAGATTTTATTGCTTATGGTATTTAATTGAGAGCCAGAGTATGAATAAGCTATATCCTGAATTAAGTGATGTACAAATAAATTAAGAGCGAACGGTATCAATTTACAGAAATATTGTATTTTTGTGAAACAGATCTCACACAACGGGCACAGTTCACCTTTTTCCTTTTTTTTTAGCTGTAGGCCTATACCTGTGAAAATTATGCAATAAGTTAAATAGTTTTTACTCACACCTTCTTGAATGTACTGAAAATATATGTATTTTTTCCGTATTACAATGTTGATATCTTAGGAGACCGTTCAAAAGTTATCACAAAAAAAACTGACATTTCACTAAATAGACTCCCATGCACTCATTGACATATACAAATAGAGGATTTTATTATCACATTAAACTGAGACGAGTGGCCTAGTGGCTAGTCCACTGAACCGTCATTCAGGAGACCGGGGTTTGATGCCCGACATGGTTGACCATCCTGACAGGGTTTCTTCGTGGTTTCCCTCTGTCAGTCAGGTCAATACTGGGATGGTTTTTTAAAAACAGGCCAAGACCGACTTCTTACAACAATCCAAAAACACCTAATTAAAATGAACTTACAACTCATCATCCAGTCATTTCATATATCATTCCCCAACGCCAATAGATCGTAGTTGTTTAACAGTGTTGAACCGAATATGGATGAATAAATGTAATTGCATAAAGAATGTGACGCACCATTCATTCTTTATCATGACATACACAATATTTCTGTGTAGACCAACTTTTAAAAAAAGATCTATAACATATTGTCAACATTTTTATTACGAACATTAGCCAGTTATATATTGGAGGTTTAGATTCATGAACAGCGTGATAAGGACAATTTTACAGGAATTGAAGTACTCGATGAGACGTATCTTTACTCAGGTATACGTACAGACTAGTTTCCTCTTAATTTCACTGATTTCCGGCTCGACAGTAAGTACAGGGCTACGTGTAGGCCTACACACAATTGATTACGAAAAGAAGCGTTAGAAACTAGAGTCAAAACAGGCGTGGTTTCGAGTCCCGCCCTATTAGGCATGGGTTTTAGTGAACGTAATGCATGTATCACCCTCTGATCTAATTATACCTGCAAATAACTTGGTCGTGAGAAGGTAAATAATGTTCGCCATATGATTCGGGAGATGAGGGGCACATCAAACCTCGGTTCGACGCCCGCCATCCGTCTATCTTTTCGAATTTGATGGTTTCCCTCTGTAGTCTAGGCTAATTGCAGGGATGATTCCTATAATATAGATCACGACTGCTTCCTTTACACTACTCTTTCCAATACCTAAGAAAACTTCATCTCATCATTCCATCAATCATCCTTCCGACGCCAATAAATTTTAGTTATCATTACGGTGCATTCGTTAAACCCTATACAGAGAATGAATAAATCTTAGTCGTGGAAAGAAGAAACATGTGTGATCGAATTGAAGTAGTTTTATGTTTCTTTGTCTTTCGACTTCTTTTGACCATTTCCATACAAAGCTACGTTGCATTTTGTTCTACAAAACTATAATGCATTTTAACTATCATTTTAACCATCATTTTAAAGCTATCAAGTGTTAGTTAATTAATCAACACTTCTCAGTCTCAGTACATATAGTTAATTTTGAACTTATGTTCATGAAACGATATAGGGACCAATTAGAAATCACTTCTGTTTCATTACGGTTGAATTTTTAATTGAAAGATGACGAGCAATTGTTATGAATTTAGCCCACTTTAGAATTAAGTTCGTGTTTGTTAATGACACTTTCTAGCTTATAAACATATGGCACAATAACTTTCCTACAAAAAAAACACACGTCAAGAAAAGATCTCAAACATTCGACTCATCATACTGGCATAGGCTTCATATATGTATAACCATTCACGAAAGGGTGGGTAGGTTCCGATAAACAAGACCTATCCCACACCACTAGCGTAAGGGTAGTTTGCGTCTCCATTTTTTGTAGCTACATATAAATCTAGTTCTAATTGTTCTGTACTCGATTAAAATTACGCATGAATTATAAACGCATACCACCGTGAACCGTGTCACCGCAGGAAGATGGTTTCTTAACAGTATAGCAGACCGATGTAGGCTAGAACCGCGACGGAGAACAAAAACTCGCGCTTTGTACGTCCAGTCATTGAAAGTGATGAATATGATTTCAGTTCCACAACTAGAAAGGGACACCATGCGTTCTACACACGAACCGGACGCACGGCCAGAAACTGTGACGATGTGAGATACAACCAGGAGATAACGGCCAATGCCTTCCAGTTCCCCATTTCCTTCCACAAAAAGAGAGAGAAAGATTCGAATAGTTTTACACCGAAACTAACTAGAACTATATTTTTGGAGTCGAGATAGGACTACGGAACCAATTAAATTTCAATAACACTTTGGTGTGTAATTTGGTTATGCTTCCTGGAAATGAATAGTAATTTTTAATTATGTTCCTGACCCAATTAAATGGGATTCATATAGATTTAACACAATGCAATATTGTGTAATGTTCATTCCATATTACATTTTACTCACTGGTAGGCCTAAATATGACGAAAGAGATCTTAAAATACCGACATTAAAGTGAAATGTTTCATTTTCATATAAGCCAATGGTAACAATAAAGATGCATATCATTAAAATTATATAAACGCAGATTGCAATTTGTTCCTATTTCATACTCGCTTATGCCAGAATTCTATATAGTTGATGATTAATTACGGTAAATAGGTTATGGGCAATTACATTTCATATTGATCATATTCCATGTGTTATATTATTTTAATCTATCAAAATTGGTTTCTAGAATATCTATTTGAAAGAAGTTATTGCCAAAATCTATTTCTATTTATTTTCTATTGTTGTAGTAACCTGAAGGTAAAAACAAAAATCAATCTTGACCAAGTTTCAGCGAGGATAACTGGTGAAATATCAGCTCTTCGATAAACTTTTCACTCACGCATGTGGTAAAACCATTGTGCACGGAATTGCAAATCGTCTGCTCCGTCGAAAGTAGCCTCAACAAAAAAACTTCAAACACATGGACATGACCGTCATAATTCTACCATTAATTGTCGGCAACTAGATAATAAATAGATAAGTGAGCAATTCTCCATCTTGGTAGTTTCATTTTCCATCACTGGTTCGGCATAATCTGCAGATATTTTATTAGCTGCATTTCTACGAACCGATATCAGATCATAATAAAAATAAAAAAAACGTTTTATCGACTTGCTACAACAAATGTCCTTTTAAAGCTTATATTAACAAGTTACTAGTCATCTTGCAGAGTTTCTAGGCTGTGGCAACCTGGTCTTCGTGCACAGAGATACAAACACACGACAATTGACAGCCATCCACAGCGGGGTAGCAGAGATGCTATAAAGCAACAAGTATCTTAACAATAATATCACGGCCTGACCTTGTTCAGGAGAGCTGTTTATTGGATCCCGAAACTCGTCTGGGGCATTGTCCTGTACCCGACTCGACCTCGGATGAGGTGCTAATAGTAAATTATCCGCGCCACCCGTGCTCTGGAAAAGTGCCACGGGCAGTGGATATCCGACTCAACCAATTACACCATTAAGGATACCGACAAGGGGACTATCAAATCGATATTGATAACATACAAGCTGTAGAGTGTGTAACCATGGGAAAGATCGAAATCACTTGACTTGAGTATTATCATTCAAAAGTTAATCGAGACTCGTGTATTCCATCAAATCAACATCTCCATGCAGACTTTGTGAATTTGAATCCTGTGCTATTTTCGTGTTCTCTCAAGTATATTTGTTGAATATCGACAGGAGTGTATTTGACTGGAAAATTAATTGCTTTGGATTTGATCTCAGCTATAGAGGTGCCAACTTCCAGAACCTGGGCGTATAGTTACATCACACACAAGACATATTGATAAGATTGCCATCCATAGTGATATTGCAGTTAGGTGTATCGATTATCGAAAGCTTATCGAGGGCAACACAGTAACTAGGGAGGCGAAGTGACCTAATTCGATTGTCTCGACCCACTGGTTAATTGTTTTTATTTTAAGATCGTGCATTATGTTATAGGCCTAATGTATGAAAGTTAAAGGTGGTGCAAGTTGTAGTGAACACAGCGTTATGTATACGTATTAGGCTTAACTCTCGGTGAAATCTACAAGTACAACGTAAATTACATGTGCTCTGTGTGAAGGTAGGCCTATGATATATAGTTAAGTATCAGGTAGTTTGGGGCGTAGCATTATTATAATAGCTGAAGGCTAAATAATAAGAACTATCTGTTTGATATGATGACTTTGTGGGCTATAACTAACCGGTTGTGACGCCCAGAAGCAAACACGCTCCAATTGCTTGATATCAATAATCATAACCGATACACAAAAGTGAGCTACTGGTTCGGTGGAGAGACTTATTTCAACCCCTAATTGTGTTCGCGTGAATGATTGATTTAATCGTGAATTCGTCATGTTTCTAATACACAAATGCAACGTCAACTATGGATATGTATAAAAGATGGGCCATAATTGGATAGTCCTACTATATGACATTATAGCAATTGATCATTATTTAACTAAGTGTCACATACAAACATTATATCATGCACGCAACCATAAACACAAATATTGGGTCGTAATTTGAACTTTCAAGTGAAAACTAACAATTTTAGTGCATAACTGTGCTAACTATATATAGGCTCATAATTTTGCTGAGTTTATTCTTTCCTTATATTTCTAGTTCAATCGCACAGTTGCGTTGTATACACAATATAATCCGTTTGATCATCAATTGTCCAATTGATTTCACGCTTTTATATACAAAATACATATATAAAATCAATACTTTTGATGTGATTGAAATGGTGGTATCAACAATAAATACAGATCAATCATCGGTTGTTGTACGTCAGTTGGTTAAAATAAAGACCTAGTTGAACTTATGCTAATTCAACTGACAGTGAGCATAGTTCATATTAGGGATATTATCTATAATCTGGGGTTGTGTATAGGCACAGGTTGGTAATACTCCGAATAATATAAGAAGCCAAATAATATTTGCTACGGACGACTTTAATATATTGTAAGCTGGTTAATAAGCTTCCCAATATATATATATATATATATATATATATATATATATATATATATATATATATATATATATATATATATATATAACACACGGAAGTACCAAGAGATAAAAATAGAACCTTAATTTGCATTCGAGAAAATGGAGACCTATTACAATGCTGCACGTTCCTATGGGTTCTCTAATCTCTATAGACTGAAGTCTAGTTGACGTATACAAATAATTTGATTAGGAATAAGTATTGTTAATTTTCTATTTTTTTCCAGGATCAAGACCCAATACATATGATTGTTGAAGAGGTTCTACGTCAGTGTGCATTGTCACTTCGTCGTCAGGAAATAATTATCTGTACTGGACAATAAGAACTAATCATTTCCTTTCAAGTATCCACCTTGACAAAGTACATCCAATTATAATGAAACCCGATAACAAAAAATGAAGCTTTAAAATCACCGCCTACTAATCACAAAGATGTTTTGATTTATTCTACCTCCGTACGTCTGATTTTCGTCAAAGAGGTGCTTGCTTAGACACGACCATCGATGACTACATGAAGCTGATAGAGATTGTTGGTCTAACGCGACTACGGTATATACTTAGAGCAGCTGTAATGCCCCAATCTAATCTCACAAAGAGAATAAGCCCGATGCAGATTCTCTCCTCGGGCATGATCTTACGTCACACTCAGAGCTCTCACTCATCTCACGTACGATGGAGATCAGAGACACTCGAGCGTCAATGGTGTAGTTGAAGAAAATACGGTTGTTCAAAGTCCACCTTACGTGGTTGGGGGTATATATTCCCCGCCATTATAACGTTAACGTGATCTGCTCTGTAGACGGTATCCGGACTATTGTTATGTGGGATGATCAAGAATAAAACAAGGCGATTGACCCTGAATATTTATTACTTACATATAAGATAATAAGCAGAACAGTTGAACTTTTCGCCATTTCAATAGTTGAGACCACATGTGCAATATTTTGACCCTCGTAGTTTACGTTAATGAAACAAAAGAATATATTTTATCATTGTGATAAGTTATTACGGATGTCAAACGGAGGGGGGCATGTAATAGTAGGAACTATATTCTAAAACTAACGAAGCACACACTATACCCAGCTGCGTGAGAGTGGTTTTCATGGTTGTGGGTTTGGACGCGTTGTTTCAATCATGTGACTCATTCTTGATCTGCATAATATTATACGGGTGCTATGGTAGTTTGTACAGAACGACTGATCGAAACTACTATTGTGTAGCTTGTGCAAGTCAAATATTAGGTCATGCCCTTTTTATAACCGTGCAATCAAACTTCATTTTGCCTATATTTCACCCTTCCTTAATACAAATAACGTGCCCATTATACCCTTTTAAAACTCTGCTGCATGGGGTCACATTTAATCGATAGTCCCAAATCCCGTCCTATACTGTTGTACTCTGATCATGCACAGGCTGAAACTGATTAGTCTTGATACGGGTGCAAGAAATGGTTGATCTAAAATGGTAATTTGATTATAAAAGAGGGACAGAAATCATCATGTGGGTCATTTGTTGGCTAGAATTACGGAGATTCGTGATTGAAACTGTACATGGAGAGCGGTTGTGGCCTCAAATGTATGATTATTTAAAACGTTGAAACGAGCAAAGGAGGCATGCAGGAGGCAAATGTAACAACAGCTGGCAGCCATGCTGGTCGTTCAGACGCTCATGAAGCGAGAAATGAGGCATACGGCACGATCGGCGTATTATATAAAAGAATAGATAATGAACAAGCAGACATTATTTCATGTTTAGAAAGGCCCACCGGATAAAGAGGTTGTCTGTAAGAAAGAATATCAAACCTAAGACGTTTCCACCATGTCTTCAGCACGTCTGATCATGTTACTGCCAGGTTGTGGGAGAAGAACTACAAAAGCCATAACCTCAACGTAATAAGGTTACGCTACGCAAAAAAAACAAGTTTCGCAGTATTTTTTCTTTTTTCCTTGAAAGTTGAATAATATGAAAGTAAATATCTGTGAGAGCACCGTTTTAGTGACGTCAGAGTGCACTCAGATGCATAATAGGTGTATAAAAATATAAATACCATGACATTTGATACAAGGAGACGGGGAAACAAGTCTGACGACTAGGAAAATGGATACCCTTTTTTTGAGTGGATGTTGACCTGAGATCAAATAGTATTTTTATTATTTCCTACATTAATTCGTACGAATTCATAGCCTATAGTCAGGTCCAAAATATATAAGAACACGAGTTGGCCATACCAACACTAACCATAAAATCAAGCTTAACCAGGTGAGACAATTAATAATTATGAACGATCTATAATAAAACAAAATGTGTGTTATTAAAATCTATCACTATAGGAGAAAGGTGTACTAGGCATGATTTTTTTTCAACTCATAATTGCAAAAATTGGTGATCGATATGATCAACAGAATCCAACTAATGATGCAAGTTTCAACAGGCAAGAACAGGTAAGATACATAGTGAAAGTATGAACCAGAACTGTTGTGACTTGCAGAATCCCTTTGTCTCGTTCGTTCAAGTTGCAGTCCGTCCATCTACAAACCCCCACTCAGTAACGAAATCAAGGCACTCCCACTCCCATATGGCAGAAGAAGAATAGGCTCAGTCGTGTTCATCTCGTGCGATTTGAACCCCATATTGCCTTCGCAACCACGGGTCGCCACTCGCACGTTCCTCCGGCACCTTCCTCTTATGCCACATAACGTACGTAATACGTGATGTATAATACATGGGTGAAAGTCAGTTCGAAACCGGATAATTGTGTTCTCTTTTTCAATTGATAAGTTACCACTATTAATGAAATGATAATTGATTCATACAATTATTTATATATATATATACACATAAATATATTGATATATATATATATATATATATATATATATATATATATATATATATATATATATATATATATATATATATGTGTATATATATATATATATATATATATATATATATATATATCTATATGTTTATATATATATATATATATATATATATATATATATATATATATATATATGCATAAATCGTGAGATGTGCCAAAAGCAGTTGATTATGCAGATATATTCCGTATTGTTTTGTATAACTGCGTACCGTTCAGTTATATCTTGTATAGCTTGTATCGTGAAGCTGTAGCTATATAATAATATCGAAAGCAATAAAACCCAAGTGCCCTCAGTCCTCACCACCACCCACCCCAATGACGAGCATGTAATAATCACAATTAGTGTTTTTATTGACTATAGAATATTAATGGGCCACAATATTTATAGTTGAATTATAAAATCAGCGCGTACTTACATTTCTAACTAGAATCTAATTATAAAGTACGTCCATGACTTCAATTAAAATTAATATAATTTTCTTCTCGTAAGGTATAGGCTAAAAGTGTCAAAATCTGAATCAATAATTACAGATAGCAAAATGTATATACCCAGTCAACGAGATAAAACGATATCAAAGACAAGATCTATACAATTATAATATAGAACGACAAAAGTGCAACAAACATATACTGATTTTGTTTATATTATGATAAATCACAATAATAGGGATGTTAAATTGCTATTACTCTTTATATAAAAACAGGTCATGGCAGCTACCACTTCGCTTCATTAGCTCATAAGAACCCTAGGGCAATTAAGCTATACTATTTTTCACCGTCAGAGTAGACCGTGTCTTTAATTGACATAAAAACAACAATTTAAGGTGCACTGAATTATTCGTAACTTCTTAATTGGTGAAGAATTACCAGAAGTCTAGAAGATACCTGCTGGCTTGAAAAAATGCACTTAATTACTCTTAACTTCATTGCAGCTTGTACGAATAACTAGATTGACGTTATTTAATTTATGGAAATCGATTAATAATGCGGCAATAGCGTGTTGTTTGTCTTCGGGCTTTACAGGCTTGGGGCGCAAGATGTTTCTGTACTAATTCTGTGTGCAATATTAGGTAGAACAACAAACACTAACACACCACCAGCACTTAGAATCAGAAGCAATTGGTAGGTTGTAGTAAATAAATAGTAATAAGGTTGAAAATAGAGATCTGGGGAGGTTCTCACCATGTGATGAAAATTCGTCGTCAACAAAGCGATCAACAACTCATTTAAAACACAATTCACAACACAATCACTATAACAACAATCACTAAGAACAATCAACACGGCCACTCGGAAGCTACACACTACCTCTGCAACACGTGTGCGGATACTCACTGACCACTCTCCATTGCCAGACCGCTCTCTTAGGGAGTTGCAGTAGAAATCAGCCGCTTGAGCTTCGACGGCCTCCCACACAACAAACCAGAGAACACAACAAAGAAAACGGTGATGCGCGCGCACAGCTTATGCTAGGGTTGTTGCAATGAATGTCCCTCAAGATAAACAACACTGCACCATCGTCGCCGAACAACCAAACCGACAACTTGGCTTGATTTTGTATTACCTGTGCCGTGACTGCAGGCAGGAAAGGGCCATTCCGAATAACGCCGAGCTCGACCGAATGTCTGCAAGAGGTTTAGAGATCGAATCGAAGAGTGAGATTGCCCGAGGAGGGAACAACACTTAAAAAGCTGCACGGCTTGTTTTGTGGTGCAGCGGTCCTTTGTCATGGAAGACAGTTTCGAGACCTGGTCAGGTATATAGTTATTAGAAGCTTTCTTAACAACTCCGACGAAATTGTCCACCCCGTCAGAGAATGAATCTATAATTTATGAGACTTTATTGGACCACCCAATAGCAATGGTTCCTCCAGTTATTTTTGTTCTCTCTCTGTCTCTCTCTTTCACTCTAAGGTGTCAGAGTTTATTGACGATAGAGACTAATTACTCCAAGCTGCCTTAAAATCTATAAATAGAACTCATCACTTATACACTTAGTCACATGTCAGCAGTGAATGAACCAATCAGCTTGATGGGAAGATAAAAGATAAGCGACTGCTTAGGCCATGCACTTCAGGGACTTTGAGACACAGGTAAGAGACAAAGAGGAATGAAATGGAAGAGACAAGAAGAATGGAATGCCTTGGCACTTTGAACTGCGGAATAAGAAGTCATCGCAGCTGAAGACAAGAGTGATATATGCAGATGACCTCTTCTAGAAGTGAAGGGCATATTGACCACAGGGGCAATGTCCGTAGGACATTCAAAGGTGACAATATAGATGGATACGGTTGATGATTGAACTGTATTGGAAAATCAAGATTTAACTAATGTTCTTATAATAAAGTCCTCCGAGTATTTACACACCAGCTCGTATCATTTTTACAGAAGCTGGTTGGCAATATATGACATTATTTCATGTAATTTCTTCACTTTCGATTTTTTTGAATAGTAGTGCATATATAACAGTACAGATAATTGACTTTTTGTATTTTTTTTTCTTTCAGATTGATGAGTGTAATCACAAATTTGTCTACATTTACATAACTTTCGTTCTGTCCATGTAGATGAATTAAAGATGAAAAAGTATCTTTCATTTTTATAGAATGTTAAAAAAAATGGTAAAATGAAGTCTCTGAATTATATTTGTCAATGCATTTTTCTAAACCGCACCCCCGCTAGGTTATTGGTATGTGCACTCGATTCACCTGGTAAATACATTTTCTTCTTGTATTTTTGCTATTATAAGCTACGTTTTACAAAACTCAATTCATACGAAAAGAAAATGTATGCACTAGACAAAGCTTCGAAATACAATTCTGAATTGTGCCGTAAAGGCAAAACCCGTTTGACCAAAGCCAACTATTCTTTTTATTATAAAGATACACTATTCAGCGAATTGGTAATTTATATCATTATTGCAATGAATGTGAAATGTCACATATGTAAGATATAAAAACATCCAAGACGGGGTGTGCCCAAATTTTAAGTGAACCGGGGGTGAGTGGGCACACTACCCACTGGCATACTGCCCACCTGCCAAAATTGTCCAAAGATGTCCAATAATAAAGGTTAGGTCAAGTTTTGATATTTTTGGACAAATTTAACAAATGGTCCATATGACAGTGGGCTCGCCCAGTTTCATTTGCCCTTTCAGACCAATTACTTTTATTATCCTGTTCTCCAGGCTTGACCGTCTCGATTAACTATCCCACGTATACAGTAACACAGACGGTCAAGTGTGTCGACCTGTCATTACTTGTGAACTGAAGTAGGCGTATCATTTTACTACTTGAATTATTGATGTGTATGAACAATTATAAGGGCACATACATGTAAAGATACATTTTAAATCTTGAATGTTTTATTAATTCGTAACATTATTATTATTGTGATAATTAATGTATTTCCACTATTTGATTCACTATACAAATGATTTACCTCATTATGTGTATAATTTAATAGTTATCATAAAAACTTATATTACACAAAGGGGAAACGGTGCATAATATTATGAAGTCAGTTCTCAGTTGATCTCTGCCCATTTGAGGATTCAACATTATTATTTGCTAAATCCATTGGGTCTTCCCCCTCTCTCCTTTGCTTTGATTCACTGATCCATCACATCATCACATTCACACTATCCAACATGTCACTATCGATATCTTGTCGATTATCTTAGGTACAATTTAACAAAATTAAGTTCACAAAACATATACACAAAACATTACACAAAACATTATATTACACAAAACATGGAATACAAAGAGATTTCTGCCATTTCGTGCATGACACTGTCATATAAAAACAATTACAAATTGATTTATTGTCTTGGTTTGGCTGGTACATTCTAAGAGAATCCACATTGTCACATATAAGAGTACAAGCATCTTATCTCATGTGATCTTCTCAAGACAACACGCAAGAATATGACAAAGACGCGTACAGAGAGGATTTTAAAGTTTCAACCATCTGTTACTTGGAACAACATGTGCTGCCTGCCGCACTACCAACATGTCTAGCGTGTGATACATGTGTGCGGGATTAAATCCCATGGGTAAACAGGATATACCGTTATAGGTTTGGAGGAGAGAACGTTAGTTATAAATTAAGAGGGTGGTTATCTGACATAAGGGTTATTTATTTTAAAAACCAAGATCAGGGGGATGATCTCTCGTGCATGCATGTAGGTGTATCCACGTCGTATCGATATAGTTTGTAGTACTAAGAAAACAGTAGGAACAGCTGTTTTTGATGAGCTGCGACTGGGTGAAAGAGAGAACAGATTTTTATTCTCGAACATAATGAAAATAATGGGATAATAGTATACAATAATACATTATTTCATTATATACGTCATTATTTTAATGGGTTCATCGATGATAAAAATAAATTGACCTCTTCCCTCGCCTAGATTGTAGAAATACCAAGTGTAGGATGAGAAGGCAAGGAAAAGAAGAAAGATATAATGAATTTCACGTATGAAAAATGTATTCATATAATAATAAACATGCAGACACCTTCAGTATTTTTGCCCTCCCTAATCTACTTTACCTGCGCCTTGTAGCTCGCCCTCACCTTTTTTTCTTGACATTTTCCCAATTACCGATTTCATTTCTCATTTATTGGCCGTTTAATAATATTTATTTCAATATGAATTATTGGTGTGATCCTCAATCCAATATTTCAATGACATTTTAATCAAACTACTTGGAAACATTTGATAAATTGCAGTAGTGAAGTTGTGTCTTGTGAGATTGATTGATCACACAAATATATTTATTGTGTCATTCTCTCAGCCCCTTTCCCCAACCCACAGAGTAAGCCTATAGTTTAATCATATTTCAACAAAGAAAGCAATTAGGTTGGAGTAAATCAGGCGTATCATTGCTAAAAAACGATCTAACCAAAACTGTAACCCAGTACATTTCCTTATCTGAGCGCTCTGCATGTCTGCGATCACTTCCCCTCTACTACTAGAATAACGGCAATAACGATTTATAATTTCAATTATAATTACTCATCCAAATTATTCGTGGTTTAGAAGGTTGTACGCAATGTCACGCACCTGATGACAAACTGACTTTCCCCGCCACGGATCACGTGGATACGACCTACTATTTGTTAGCGTTGAAAGGGCTGGTTGCAGTTGCATGTTCTATTTATTTATAGGAAGACTTATTACTGAAAACGTAATTTCTCTTGACAATAATTTAGTAAAGTAGAAACGACATGTTATGTCGTTCTCAAACCGAATGTATAGCTCAAGAGGTCGAGGGAATCGATTTAGCGAAATGTCATTTGTTTAGTGATAACTTTGGAACGTTAGAAAATATCAAAACGGACGGTATAAAATATCAAAATTGAAATGCTATAGGTACAAAATATATTTTCAATATCTTCCGGATGATTTGTAGGATTCTAACATTTTCTCATGTATACAGGTAAAAATTGTTATTTTCTATCTCTATAATAATTATAATATGAATACTTCGTGCGTATATCACCCGTTGTCCTCTTGTTTCAATCTCATCCGGTCATCCCGTTCCAAAGTTATCAGCAAAAAATGATATTTCGTTGAATCACTCCCATGTACTCTTATTTTTAGTCGTAATTACATGTAATCGGAACCACATTGATGAAAATGTACAGCTTGAGAACAGGAGGATGGGAATATAACTTGTTCACCAAATTATAATCCGCAACAGAAAAGAAGAAATAAATACCGCTTTAATGAAAGGATGTTAACTTTACTAATAGTCATTATTTGTATCACGCACAAGACAAGACACAATGAGGGGTTGAAAAACTTTCAGCCCCACCAGATTTATCCAATATATATATATATATATATATATATATATATATATATATATATATATATATATATATATATATATATATAATAAATAAATACACGCACGACAGTGATATTAATAATATAAAATGTCTTATTGTAAATTAAAAGTGATTAATTCAATGAGAAAATTAATAATTACTTATGATGGTATTTTGTGTCCGTATGTTGTACTCAGAGATATTCGTGATGCAAACAATTCCCACCACAATAGAATGTGTGTGATACGTGGTAAAAGATAATGCAAAATATCATGTTTTTAATTTATACTTTAATGGGCCATACCGTGCATATTATACGTGTTATTACTTGGAATTAAATAAAAACTGCAGAGTGCATACCTCTTTCAAACGCATTCGAACGCAAATTAAATCGTGTACATTTTGTTAGCGGGCAACGACCTATTGTATTTGTGATGAAAATCACATTACTGGGAAAAATGAAATCAATGAACATAAAATTATACAACGAAAACCATACATTTTTGAATAAAATTGCTCATGCAATTTCCTGCATAATTGAAAGATTGAGACTATAATGGAGTGTGGATTATTTTTAGATTACAGACATTCGAATATATTCAATACATCTCTGAGGCTTGGAATAATAATTGTGTATAAAAAAGATATATGTTATCTTATATGTTATTGTTATTTGGTAGGTTTTGTTTGGAATATATATATATATATATATATATATATATATATATATATATATATATATATATATATATATATATATATATATATATGATGTTTCAAACTTTCATGGTCCTTATTATGTGAAATATTGTTTTATTATTGTTTTAATATTGCTAATATTTACTTGTTTTTCTAATTTCAATACACATGGTATTCCCGAAAACAATATTTCACATATATATATATATATATATATATATATATATATATATATATATATATATATATATATATATATATATATATATATATATATGTGTAAAATTCGACCAATTTCCATAATCATTTCAATATTTATCGTTATATATATATATATATATATATTATCTCCTATTATATCCATTATCTCCTACTCAGAAAAAGTTTGTATTCTTATTTCATGATAATTTTATGAAAACTTCTGCGAATACGATATATATATATATATATATATATATATATATATATATATATATATATATATATATATATATATATATATATATATATATATATAAATATATATATATATATCGTATTCGCAGAAGTTTTCATAAAATTATCATGAAATAAGATACAAACTTTTTCTGAATAGGAGATAATGGATATTTATATATTTACACGAACTGTCAGCAACATTAAAATACTAAAAATACTATTCTATACATAATATGTAAACATAATGGGTCTAGTGGTATCGCTTATAGGCTATGATCTTAGGTCATGCAAGTAAGTGTCAACCGAGTAGGTATAACTATATGTGAAATCAAGCATATAAATAAACTAGATATTTGAATACAAGGAATAACGCTCGCTCGTATTCCACTAAGACACAAAAACTAAAAAAAAAACACAATGCAAATAAAATACCGGCATTGTACTTCCATGTCTGGATAAATTATAATATATAATTAACGCTGGAACTTATATGATTAAGGTCCGGTATTACCAAGTCCAGTTAGCAGTTATCTGAGGGTTGGTCAAAACAAATAACACAGGTAACCATGGTGATAACAATTTTTATCTGCCAGTTGGAGCTACTCCCACATTGGTGATACCAGGCCCAAGTTGAATATATTCCTATCTTGCCATAGTCCTAATTTGGGGGACAATGAATTTGTGTCAAATTTTCGATGTTGATGGAAAATAATTGTTTCATATAGTATAATAAACCACTTACCTCAAGGATTAAGGTTTCTCTAATAAAATATAAACATATCGTTAACGTCATTTTTAATCTTGTCTCTAATCTCAAATCTATATCTACCTTAACTTTGTGAAGACATCGCGGATGCCTTCTCTGATATGCATGCATTCAGCATTCTAGTAAAGTGCGTGCGATGCGTGCAATGTGCGTGAGCGATGCACATTGGTGCGGCTACGCAATGCGGTACGGTACGGACTAAATAGCGCAAGGACGTACATAGTACACAATAATAAGTAATAAAGAGTAACGACTACATTATACGCTCTGGGGAAAGTTAAAAAAAGTATATTAATTAAACTATACACAATTATGTTATAACTTTCTAGAAGTTAATTAGACGAATATTAAATTAACCATTTTAACTTTTTAATTACAGCTTATTGTAACAAAAATCACCACCACACAAGTCAATCACGTAATAATTTCAATTTTCAACATTCACACTCTATATTTCTTTATTTTGACTTTTGCCTCTAAGTACAGCAGATTTCTTTTGTCAATAGAAGATTATAAGAGGCCTATACTCCTTGATTCGTCTGATAGTTGCTATTATTAAGTTATTCATTATTTAAAATGCCATGCGTGATGATAATAATTTTCAGCAATCAGCATACAAAACATAATTTATGATTTACGCTTATAATGAATAATATAAGCATCTCTGAAATGATCTGCAAAAATAGATCTAACCATCTTATTTCAATAATTCAAATGTGATTATAACATGGTGTCGGCAGCCAAAATCCCAAAGGCAAATCATCATAACCCTTTCAACCATACTCCATATTACTAACATTGAAAGAAGCATAACATCATTACACCTAGAATAATACCCTCAAGCGTCCATAATAATGAGCTACC
>OZ023328.1:23147717-23252717 GCA_964007535.1 Brachyptera risi
AGTCTCAAATTAGTTTGTTAAATTAGTTTAGTTGGTAATTAGTTTGTGTTTCGGTGATTTTGGTGACATGATAACCCACATGGTACACGTTATATACTGTAGGCGCAGTTTTTCATAAATGCTATGGAGACGCAACGTAGTGCTTAGAAATACAGCTTCTACAATATGAAAAGCTGATGATCTGAAAATCGTGAAAATTCCCTCGTGAAAATCTGTGGAAAGCAAAAACAGTTATCCCGAGATTCCACACAGGCTCAAGGACAAATAAAACCCGTTGGACATGAACAATTTTGTGACTCCGGAGGCACAGTGGGCATATCGGACCCGGTTCGATCCCCGTTATACCGTCCATCTTTACAGGGTTTTTTCGTGGTTTCCCTCTGTAGTCTAGGCTAATGCCGGGATGGTTCCCACAATATAGGCCACGACCGCTTCCTTCCAACTATCCTTCCCATTACCCATAAAACCTCCATCTCATCATCCCATCATCTCATTAATCATTCATCCGACGCCAATAGATCTTGGTCATCATTACAGTTCGTCGTTAAAAACATAATATAAAGAAAAAAAGAATAATTTTGATGTTGCTATACATTTTATAAACGCTATCTAAATAGTAGAACTTGCAAATCAAATTGGGGTTTATTCGATAGGAATAATTTTGAGATGTACATACCCATATTCAGGTTATTTCCTTAGTTAATAAATTGTACATTTTATTTTTCAATAACATCGAAACTTGATACAAAATCATTGTCTATGGATGAAAGATAGGATCATTTGGAAGGGGTACCACAAGGGCGATCTTACCACCCCATTTTAATTATTTAAAACCAATTATTAACTTCAACACCAGGACTGCGCTGTCTGTTACCATAATTTTCCGCCGCGTATAGATAAAAGTCTTTAATATATAAATTGCACATATTGAAACTATTTTCTCTTCTAAAAAGCCAACAAGATTTCTATTTTTTTTTTCAATATGTACCTCGAGCCTAATAATTGTCCACTATAGTCACACCAATCAAAACAAACATATATTTTATATAAAAATATAATATTTCAACTTTATATGCAAGAGAATTCCGTTATATGAATGTGAGATAAAAAACTGAAAAAACAATGGAAAAACACATTCAATAACGTTGTAAAGTTATATGATTTTGTTTCTACGTGTTAGTGTACCTTGTTCAACCTTTTATATATTTCATATTTTTATTTGTCCGATAATTTTCGGGCTGGCGGCTCGGGACTAGTCTGGCGACCCCGTAAAACTACACAGTTTATAACTTACATGTCTGGACCGGGGGTCAGGATTAATACTGGATTACGGGTGAATCAGTTGCTATAACGCGTCCTGAATCATTAATCAGGAGTATACGTGGTTTAATTCCAGACATGAAGTCATTGTCGACCCTGGAGTTTCCTTCATCAGTCCACCGCAGAGTCGTGGAACAGAATAAGATTAGCAAGGAGATCGTTCAATTTTCCTCATCGATTTCACGTAATCGCCTTGACGAGTATAATCATTCGACAAGCCTTCATTGTATCCCACAGGAACAAAATATATGCTCGTGATTGGTTCGCAAATAGAAAAAAAACATATTTTGATGACTCGGTGTTTATTTTTATTGTAAATAAGATGAATGAATACAAAAAAACATAGAAAGCCGCGTCTAGTTTGCATATAAACATGTAGATAAAATAAAACTATGAGGGAATGAAACGAATTTATTGGTATTAAAAATTTGAAATGACTTTAATTTCATTCATATAATGTCGAGTGCGTGACATTTATGTTTCCTGATGTATAGGCCTACGTGGAACAAAAATGTTTTTGTCTGGGATGCATGTATCATTGCTGTTTAGACTTACATTACTATAGCTCGGGCCTTATCTTCTGCCATTTTTTAAATGTTCAGTTCAATGTTCAAAAATAAAATATATCAAGTGACTGAAAACTCAAATTATAACTGGAAAATGTCAGCATAAATGTGGAGTTTTTACTTTGATTTGCTTTAACCTTGGCATTAAAAGAATGCAATGTTTATTGATTTTTATTACTCATTCTGATTGATTTAGCATCGAGCCAAACTGCAATGAATGTTTAAAAAACCGCACAGATAGTTTGAATCATTGCAAGTTTTCCCTTTGTTGTGTCTCAGCCTGGTCAAACTTCGTATACGCTACCCTATAATATTCATATCCTTCAGCGGCTGAGTGTAACAAAACTTTACCCAACTTCAGTTTCAATCCTGAATCCAATTATTAAACTAATCGAATTTAAATCATCAAAGGCGTGGACCCTGGAATATGCAGGTGCTGCATACACAATATACATTCAATATGCATGATAGATAAATCCTGTATACGCTATAGTACGTTTTTATTTTACCCTGTATGATTATTCGATATATAGAATATCTTCGCATTTGAATAATTATTTATATATTTATTTTATTTATTTTTGATATTTATATAGATGAGACATATGGATCAGAATGAACTCATGTAGGATACTTGAAATTTCCTTATAATATTTAAAATTTGATATTTATATTTTTTAATATTTTACATAATTTATTTAGCGATATTTTGTAATAAGAGGTGATATTTTTGGTAATATTTTGATCATACTTGTCTTTCTACTTTTCCTGTTCAGAAAGTTGTAATTGTATGTTCAGAAGGACAGTATTTAGGGACGGACAGAAAATTCTTCTAGAACCTCGAATATTTGTTAAAACGTGAAGTATTTCTCTGAAAATGATAAAATGCATAAGTTAAATGAATATTTCGATTTTGTGACATAGAACCATATTTCTGCAGCCTTCACTTCCATTCATAATTATCGTTTTTGATCTATGTACGTAAAGTGATTATTAGTCAAATTTCAACAATTTTATATTTGGGTTTGTCTTTCTTTTTATTATACGCGTTATAACCCCAGAACAATGTGTTTATATATATATATATATATATATATATATATATATATATATATATATATATATATAGATGGATGTGTATATATATATATATATATATATATATATATATATATATATATATATATATATATATATATATATATATATATATATATATATATTTGCATATAACAACATTTTATATATAACACTATATATATTTGTATATACATATATTTATATATAATTATATCTTAGTGTGTGTGTGTGGAGAGAGAGGTGCAAGCGTTGAAAATCGAGTTTTTGGTGCGCTATGACTCGATTAGAATTATGTACTCTATTATATCGAATATGTAAAGTACACCTTGAATTAACTTCAAGTTCAATACATACATTAATTCACTTAATTTGGCCAATTTGATTCAATCCACTTTCATGTCATAATTGACACAGATAATTCAGTGATAGAAGTTCTGTTTATCAATAACTGGCATAAGCTTCAGGCCTACAATCTAAAGTTAAATTACCTTCTCAAATCAAATTGAATTACTAATCCACCCGCATCGTGTTGAACTATACACGTTTACTCTATTTTCATTTAACCCCTTATAGATCCTACAATTCAACACTTAGTGAACCCAATTAAAATAATTACTCATGACGTGATGTTAAACAATTATAATACACCCCACATCCAGATACTTTCTTGTCTTAATTAGTTGTAAGTTGTAACATTATTTAATTGATTTTAGCCCTCATCTTTTATAGTACGTCTAGCGTGTATGAATGCATTATTACGTAATTATAAATTGATTTCTCGTCATTATTATTATGATGAATGTAACATGCAAATGCGTGTGCGCTCACGTGTACCACTGAGCTACAGCCACATTTCCAGTAGAATGCTCTTGGCTCCACGTTGGCTTGCAGAACGACTGACGAACGAGAAGACTTGGACGTTGTCTGGACAACAAATAATGACATCGATTTGACTCTTCAAATAAAGTCTGATTACCCGTTGGATGGGTCACAATAATGATTGCCATGTGCTTTTTCCTTTTATTGCGTTCGTCTCATTCGTTGTTACCATGGAAACGTTAAGACGTAATACGTCGTCTTTGGTAGATTCGACGCAAACATGACAATGTCAATCAGAGAATGTTTACTAGCTGATTGAATATGAATTAAAAAGCTACAATTGTCTTTGATTCTAAACTTCAATCGAGTTTTACTTTTTTCTGATCGCTTTATATCACAAAATAGAATAAATTTAGTGGATGTAAATATTGTCAACTGTTACACAGAGGTTGTGAAAGACGTAATGCAAACTGCAATTGAGCTTGCCTTCGTGCGTTTATCTCAAATACGCGTGCGCCATCACCCCTAGCTGTGTACATATCACTGCGACTAACGCGTACTTGTGGCTATATAGTACAGGTATAGACTATTGCCATTGGCCATGGAGTTAGTCAATGGACTGGTTTGGTACAGTTTCAATCGATTTTATTCTCTTTTGTTCGGTTGTTATATATGTGTAAAGTAACGGATATCTATTAATTATTTAAACAATATCTTATCTTCCCCTTACGTTGATGTCTCAATTTTATCAATTGGGTGATTTTCCTAATACGTCTCATTTGTAATATAAATTTGAGACTGGTAGCCTTACCTAGCTAACTGATGCCTATAGGAAACAATCACAATTATCATACTCTAAGCTGCTCAACGCGCTTGGCTGAGGGTGGTACAAAAGTATAGAGAAAAGAAAAGTTTTAATATATAACTCACACTGAACCGTCATTTGGGAGACAGGGGTTCGATTCCCGCCATGGTCGACCATCCTGACAGGGTTTTTCGTGGTTTCCCTCTGTCGTCTAGGTTGATACTGGGATGGTTCCTCAACAACAGGCCACGACCGACTCCTTTCCACCATTCAAAACACCTAACAAAATAACATTTCATCTCATCTCATCATCCCATTTATCATCCACCGACGCCAATAGATCGCAGCCATCAGTATAGAGTGTCGTTAAAACGCAATGAAAAAAAAATATGTATATATAACTCTAATGGAGTGAATAGAAATATATATAAATATATATATATATATATATATATATATATATATATATAATGATGATTATTGTTTGCTTCACGACCCCACCAACAGCTAGGTTATACGGGGGTACGAATTAGCTGGTAATTATGAATGTATGAAGTGATGATAAGTGAGAGGACATTTACAAAAACCCATGCCTTATGCGGGATTCGAACCCACGCCCAACGCTGACTTCAGTTTCTGAAGCGGTGCCTCAGCTGACCGAGCAACCGAGAATATATTTATATATAAATATATATATAGGCCTATATATATATATATATATATATATATATATATATATATATATATATATATATATATATATATATATATATATATATATATATATATATATATATATATACATACACAGTGATAAGTGTCATCATTTTGTTAATAAAAATGAATAAGCAGAACAATGAAACTACGAACATATAACAAGGATTTATAATGGACGGTCAACTGTCATGGATCGTCA
The DNA here is from genome assembly GCA_964007535.1 of Brachyptera risi. NCBI lineage: Eukaryota > Metazoa > Arthropoda > Insecta > Plecoptera > Taeniopterygidae > Brachyptera > Brachyptera risi. The sequence goes on from OZ023328.1 coordinate 23,153,224, forward strand.
CATATAACACCATTTAGTATGCAAACTATAAAAAATGCATAACAGGCGGTGAGAAATTTGTCGAAACCACGTAAAGTTTTTCATAAATGTATACGTGGACGAATACAGGGGAATGTATGCTTTTATTTTGTATTCATCTCGATCTCCGGTTTTCATGCAAATGTATATTTCTGACGATGCGACTCATCTCTTGGGATTTGTATATTATCACCTCTAGCACACATGCAAAAACATACAAAATAGAAGAGTTGACTATAGCGCGTTCGCCGCGTTGTTTTAAAAAAACGGTGCATTTTTCAACTGGAAATTCTATTGAAAGTTTGAGTACTAAAAAGTTAGCGATATTTTAAAATACTTTCCATCGAGAATTGAAATAGAATTGAAAATTAAAACAGAAAATACAAATGTATAATAACAATGAAAATTGAATTTTGAGCTTGAAATTTGAAAACGAATATTCAACATTTTCGTTCATCACATATTTTGTATCCACCAAAACTTGACAACCATTCAATACATCCATTTGCAGTTATCGACATATATCTCACACTGCATCTATACGTACGTCTAAAATGCCGGTAGCACGTTATCAAAACTTTTTATTATAACTTCTGTAAATAATATCAAGCGCAACCTTGAATAGTTTGAGAGACCACGAAACCCACTGACCTATATAATAATATAAACTAGGGTAAGTTTTCTTTTTGGGTAACTCTATACGTTCCAGATATACTCGAAGGGAAATGGAAAATTGGGTCGATCAATGCATCAACTTAACGAATCATGACAAATAACTTCTTGCAACTATAATTGCATATAGAAATGTTTGCCAATGTGGCATATGTCTTGATTATACGAACGTAAGTGCAGACTCAATGCGACTCTTGGGGAATTTTTTTCTCTGTGTGTTTGAATGTATGTTGTGATCATTCCTCAGGTTTGCTGCATGAAAGTTTGCACCGATATTCAGATGGACCCAGATAAGAACTAGACACTTTTTGTACACATTCTGTCCGCGACATTCTTTATTCATCAAGCCATAAAATTAACATCAGATCCCATTAGAAAAATATGGCAGAAAAAAATCAAATCTTGACTGCAGGTAGCGATTGAAGATACGCGTAAAGATGGGCGTAATGAGTTTTGGCGGATAATAGTAAGGCTATTGACGAAGTATTCATCTTCCGGAAGTAATCTAACTTATTACATAACAATTAATCTATCAAAATTATCATCACCAAAATTGTATTGAAATTATGTCGAAAGAATTTATATAATTGACATGAAAATGAAATGACCACGCAGTCGGTGTCCTCCCACCCCAAAGACCCACGTAGGCATATTATTTGATACAATTTAAGATTTGTATTCTAGTTTACCTTAGTTTTTTTAGATTAACTTTGGTTCACGAATTCGGTGCAGAGGCCTTCAGGTAAACCAATTGTTTTTGTGAAAAAAGTTTATATAAAAATGGGTAATTCTCAATGTTGTTGCTTGAGCTGTCCCACCAACAGCTAAGTCATATGGAAAGTAATTCAATGAATTGATGCTACTGCTATGGATATCCATCACAATTACGTAAGGTCTACGACTCTACGTCCATCGCTGAACATGAGTCACAATTACCGAATTCATCTAAATAATAGCTGTATGCCCTGAAATTAATTGTGTCTTCAAGAATGATGTATAAAGGTGAGCGATGTGTCGACTTTTTACTACTTATTGTTATTTTGTTTGTGTGTATTATTTTATATATATATATATATATATATATATATATATATATATATATATTTATATATATATATATGGTAGGACGATTTCTCCGGTTACACCACGTGTTGTAGATGATGGAGATCGATGTTTCGAAGGAATTTCATCCCTCATCTTCAGGAGTCTTGCTTTGACGAACATCAGCAATCGAAAGCATTCGATTGCTGATGTTCGTCATGGCAAGACTCCTGAAGATGAGGGATGAAATTTCTTCGAAACGTCGATCTCCATCATCTACATCACGTGGCGCAACCGAAGAAATCGTCCTACCATGTACCGTCGGCCACGAGAATCTCCGTCAATACACATAAATATATATATATATATATATATATATATATATATATATATATATATATATATATATATATACATATATATATATATATATATATATATATATATATATATATATATATATATATATATATATATATATATATATATATATATATATATATATATATATATATAGTTGTGAGGTTTAGTACGAAATATAACGTAGTAACGTAGAATTTGAAAGTATTATGTGAATAACTCAATTTATAGAGTGTGTGGAAATTTGAAAAACAAAATTCATTTTCACAAAATTAAAAGTCATTTTCTCTTCTTTTTTTGTGAATGGAGCTTTTCTCAAAATACATTGTTCCAATCATAGCAAAGGCCTTCTGCAATAGACTTTTCTTTCTCAGTCGCTTTTTTAAAATTCGTACCAATATGGAGTGTAAGTATAAATGATAATACAAATATCCTTCTATATCCACGAAAGAAAAAGGTTCCGATCGCCCGTCCCCCTACCCTTACACAGTTACACTATACTGACACACTGGAGGTTCGTTTCATCCTACTCTGTTTGATACTTTTAATTACCAGTACATCCAAGTGATGAGTACATATAAAATACCATTTTATTTCTCCACTTGACCACAAACTAGAAGCCAGTTCCAGAGAATCGTCCTCTTCTCCAACAGAGCGAAAAGCAATCAACACTTCCGGCCATTTCAAGTAAATATAAAAAAAGAAAGAAACCTATTATATTCAGAAATAGAAGGAATTAGCAACATGTTTTGGCCATCACCATTCACCAAGAACGGCAATGTGTGTGCTTACAGCGTGCAAATTATACACAGCGACGCAATAGTATACCATCATTTAATTGTACTCACAAGATATACCAGCAACTGTATTATTAAAAAATAATGCGATAATGTCTCTTATCCATAAAAATACATGTATATTTTAAAATGTACACATGTACAGTATTTGTAATTACTCACTAGGCACGAAGTTATGCAGTATAGTTTATATACAATAACTCATAAGTAACTTACACCTGCAACATCTGGATAAATTAGTAAGCATTTGTAAAATTCAAAAATGTATTTGAACTTGTAAAACCTTGGTAATATATTATGAATGATTCATATGGAAATGGAAACTGCTGTTTTACCTTTCAGTGTCAGTGTCACATTTTGTTGGATCACCCATGAATAAAATATAATGTTATAGTCTACCTGTTTGAAAACGGATTTTTATACAATTGACGAGTGAGATTGATATTTCAAAGTTGGAAAACTCGGGAAAACAATCTATAGGCCTATATTATATAGGTATAGTTGTCATGATCGCTGAGCCAAATCAATACACACAATATCGCGCAAAATACAACATCAATAAATTCATTCAACTGAACAACTCAAACTGTGTGTCTACCTGATAGTTCTGTTTTGATATAAGGTAACGAGTGAACGATAATTGAACCAATCGCTGTCCATTCAGGTTACACCAAATAAAATACAACAAAAGATTTCACTAGTACCTCAATAAGCATCATGTGGACCGGAAGAGCAGAAGATTCCTTTGGCAAACAACAAAGGACACGATTACAATCACACTTTTTATAATACAAAAACACAATTATATTTCAGATTGATATTATCAGGATGAGTGATCAGAAATACACACTGGTTCACACGCAGGTATATTACACAGAGGATAGTGGAGGTATACAAAATAAATCAGTACCTAGAAGGTGCTGATAAATAATGTTACCTCACCAGTAGACCAACTAAAAATAACACTTTTTTTGCTTTGGTCTCAGACTATATCAGTAATATAAACGTGCAGTTAGTAGCAAACATTGAGCCACGCCCCCAAAGTGAACATTATTTTATTATTATCCACCCAATACTAATTTATGGCATGTGACAAACTTACCCCATCCTCGATGTATATGGCTTTACATTGAAAGCAAGGCCTATATGAAGAAGCCATGCATAATTTGCGGCGGACTCCGTAACAATCCGATCAATTCTTGTAGTCACATGTTATGGTTAGGCACGCAGTGTTGGTGGATTCACGTTACCTGACACATGACATTTGTCAACTAATTCAAGGGATGATGTTAGGATTGGGTATGAGCGCGCGCATTGGAAGGACGAGGCAGAACAGAAAGAAAATTCAGATTGAAAGATTCTCTTCTGATAAAATTATTTTTTTAGAATGAAGAAAGGAGCAAAAAATAATTACAAAAAACGAATAAAATGTGACCATTTTTGTATCAATCTTATATGAAATACCTGAAGAATACATTAGAAGCAAGAGTAATTTGAAATATAAAATCAGCCTGAAATACGTATTCAAAATTAATAATAAACAAAATAAGATACAAAATTAATTTGAATAAGTTTTTAGTTCAGAATAGAAATTGCAGAGAATTTTTCTTCATATCTTTTAAAAACCTTCTCGATGATTTTATTTTCCATTTGTTTTTGTATCAGTATAATAATCTACTGTAATGCCTTGAACATTTAAAAAAAAAAATGAAGATACAATATATGTTCTAAATTGAATTTCAACTCTTAAAAAGAGCTTAAAGGCCTGTATAATTCACTAAGTGGCATATAGCGCATGAGAGATTTGTATACAAACATTATCGAACTTTCAACTGGCATATATCGTACCTTATGTTGCTGTCCAGGCTGTCCTAATGTTTAACATAAATATATATATTCTAAACATTGGTGTTGTATTATTTACTTTCACAAAGAATTTGGAAAAAAGTAGATAAATTGAAGACAATCGGGGTTGTTTCATAGATGTATCTTCAGAGAGGTTAGTGGAATGACTGTGATGAGCAACGAAACAAAATGTGCACATTTTAGGTTTATGGTCAACAGTAGGATGTATGAAAACTGTTTTCTAACCGAGTGTTTTTTTATGCCTTATAGTCTACATTTTTATGATCACGAATAAGTATTTTTCCACTACCTACGCTAGTTTAAGAGAAATCATATGCAGAGTGATTAATGAATCAACTTGCCAAAGTCACTGTCATACTTTTTAGACTTGAAGACAAAAAAAAAGAATACAATCACATATGTGGGACTGCACTTTTAGAAAAGATATACTGTTTCGTATGCCGTTATATGAATTATAAAAATTGCAAGTTGAAAGTGAAATCAAATATTTTTATCTTTTATCTTGAATGAATCTAACCTACAAAACTAAAACAGTGAACTCTCGATTCAGTGCCCACTATATACACACTAATTAATGACATGATATTCTTTATCACTTCGTGTTACCGAAAATATGATTTCTATTTGACATATAGAGCATATTATTCGATGCGCATATACAATGTAATTTATCCTGATATAATAAAACTTTCTATCATGTAGTATTTAGTATTTACCAAAAGAATAAACATGAAACCACTTACCGATGAAACGATATTACATTAAACATATAGGCCTATAATACTGAAACAATTATATTATATGGTCGCAGCTTCCTTTGTTTAGTATCATAAAGCGAGAAGCAATTATTGTATATATATATATATATATATATATATATATATATATATATATATATATATATATATATATATATATATATATATATATATATTGTAATAAAAATAAAATCGTAATTACAGGAGTATACCAATATTTGTTATTTAATTTCAATTATCATTTTCAGCTCACTGCCTTTCCCTCTAATTCAACCCGATACAAAGAAAAAAGATTAAAAATGATTAAAATCGTTAGAGAAATACTGTAATTTTAATGGTGACGAGACGACAAAATAGGGAAGCCAATTAGAAGACGAATCACCGTCAATAAATTTCTTGAATCGGGAAATTCCATTACCAGTATATCTTTAAGGATACTGATTTTTTAATTTTTTCATTTCAAGTTAATTGCGTGAATCTACCTTGTCTCTGAGATTTTAGGCGTGCGAAAAGTGTGCGATGGGAGCTGCGGCGCGGTGGAGGTGTTTAGTAGGTGAGGAATTAGGTTTGATCGGAGACAATCTGTGAAGTACAAATATCATGTTCTTAAAACCTTTGGGCATTCAAGACTTGTTTTATGTATAAGTGGAAAAGCGATAATTTAGGCCTACAGATGAAATTCGTTTATGTGAATAAGATGAATAAATAATGGACTCTAGATGAAAGGACTACTATGTACATGGGAGTTGGTACTCATATTATATTATGCACATATTATATATGCCGTTGTCAAACATACCTAAACCATTCATACGGATTCTTCAAATGTCAAGTGTGAAGGTCTAGCCGAAAGGGGTAGGGTATGAAGTGGGGGGGGGGAGGTGAATGGATGTTATAAGCTGTTTCTATCGATCCATCAACTGATCGATCCACACAATCTCGTCGCAGCCTAAAAGTACACTTGGCACATATTGACCAGTTTTATTGTGACCAATGGTATGATAATAAAGATCGATTGCTTTCCTCGTGTGAACCAACCCATGTATCACCATTACAATGTCACTGTTGTGCAATAGGAACAGACAAATCAATCAATGTTTCGTATACAATATAATGCTCGGAAGATATTAGGATTGTTAAGCAATGTCATATAGGTTTTAAATGTTTGGAGTGAATGTGTTCTTTCGTTTTATATTTCTTATGACTTTGAATTAAACATTTTGATAGTAGCAAATTGAATTGAAATTGAAAATGAAACGTTTGGTTGAATTAGTTCTGAAAAATATGGATTGTATTTTTCATATATGCGAGAAGAGTGTACCTGGCGTAAACAACAAAAGTGACAGTAATAAATTTTATTTCAACTTTGGCACAATTTATGTGTAAATTAAAATAGAACGTACCTGAAAATGGTTTCTCAAACTCGAATTTTGAAAATAATTCAATTTTAGTTATGTAAATGTTATCGTATATTCACTATTTAGTAAATATCAATGCAAACCTTAGTTATTTATTTTATAATTTCCAGTGTTTGATATGGAAGAACACTTCAGTGAATAACAAATCATGGAATGCTTTTGTTGTAAGATTTCTTTGAAATCATTTGACTTTCCTTTTCTCTAAAGTGTTGTCTGAAATGGCTTTAGGATAATTAGAACCCAATTGAGTTGTCAGGTTTTGGAAAGAGTGAAAAAAGAACTCTGAAAATCTAAATGGTGAATTATTTAAAACACTTAGAACGCGTCCATCCTGTCACACTCCGGACATAGGCTCTAAATTAAATTAATCTTACTCATTAAAATACAAAAAAATAAATGTCTATACGCTATACCAAATTTGAACGTTTTCAACAACCTTGCATCAACAATTCAACTGCCTCTTTATAGTTATCAATAATATCACTTTAAAAAATGGTTGATTACTTCTGATGCCTATAGCAATTTTAAATTTGAAATATGTGTTATTTTATGTTTAACTGTGGCTAACCATTTTTGTACCAGCGTTTAGGTCACAAAACGTTGCATTTGATGTGTGGTTTGAAGTTTGAACTATGAACCTTTCAACCTATGTAGATTAGTATTTAGTGTGCACATATAGCCTATTACGTGAAGTTTCGTATATGAAATTAATGAATTAGAGTGTCAATCTTATTTACCTTAATTATGATGATTGGCCTGTCGAGTTTCCACAATGGCAACTTATCCTTTCTTCTAATCTCCCTCGCGATCCTCGGAAGCGTGACGTCAGCTATCGAACACACCGAGATGACATCTTCATCAATGTCCCGACTTCGGTCCATCGGAAGAGTGCTGCTCATTAGACTAAGATGATGTTGATGCTGTGAACCACTGCGATTAAACAATAGCGGAGTATAACTAGCCATTGAAAACACGCTATGGCTTTGGACGAATTTAAACGCGCGACATTATTATTGACCCTGGTGTGACACGGTACTGTCCACTTTACACGTAATAGTGTAATATAAAGTTTGTTGTGCCTATAAACCGCTCTGTTTCCATAGTAATCGAACACCAATGACTGGCTATCTATTTGACCCATACTTACACATTCTATTCAACCAATAACCAATAATGTAGCCACCCACGTGTTACTATGTGAAAGTAAAGATCTGAACAAATGTACCGAACTTTAATTAATGATTTTATGAAATAAGATGAAATAAACTGATTGAAATAAACTAAAGTGTGTCTACAGTCTTTACAGCCACACACCCCGGATGTGATTGAGTCAGTAGTGAAGAGAACTGTTTAGATTCTGGATGCTGTGGCTGCTAACCTAGATCATGGAGCTTCCAGTAGAGAAGTGTGTCAAGTTCATTTGACAGCCACCTAGAGCCATGCGCCGGTATCGCTGCACCCCATTCAGCGCATACAGCATCCCTTAGACAAGAGGAATTGATAAATCATGCATGATACCATTATAACTATACACTGAGGCTTCTAGATGAGGCAGAATACTAATTAACGTCTTTCACAATTCAAGAGCTTTTCAATATTTTGCATGTGATGTCGACGAGTAGCTCACTTCGATTTAAATATGGAAAGTGTCTATCGCGCCCTTGCGCAGTTTCCCTGCTGATAAACTTCTTCCATTATTCATGCTCTGTCTACAACAAGTTTCAAAAGTTTCATACATTGACTGTCGTTACTGTACGTCACATATTTAAACATATCGAAATAGCTTTTCCTTTTTTGTCATTTATTGAAGATTTTATTGACTGAAGAGTGCAAATTAAATTATTTTTCAAGTTATATTATACGAAGTATATATTGTAAATTTGTTGGGGTGGAAACTATGTCAGGTTAAATAATGGGTTCAGACATGCGCTCTATGCACAATTTATCGAATACAATGTGTCACGTACAGGTTTATCAGACAACGATGAAATAAAATAAACCCTAAAATCATATACCAATATGATATACGAGGAAAAATTATACATTTTGATCAGATACAGATATAGATAAACTCATCCAATAAAATAATGGAAAGATTTGCTTCTAATTTAGCATTTCCCTTTGTATACCATAGCATACGTATTTTGTTTGACCCAATTTTAAAATTAGGTCATTGGGTTAGAATGACGTCACCATGAGCAGTTTTTGTCCATCTGCTCTGAGAGACTATGTGCACACAATATACGTGAGATATCAGGTGCGATAGACTCGATTATTTACATTGAAATCGTTATAGTTCCCTGTCACTGCATCGATTACGCAGTGAATAATTATGACTTACTTAACATGTTAAGAAAACTCTCGTCATTACTATTATAAAGATGGAGCAATAAAACTTCGGAATATTTAATAGATTATTAATAATTGGAGCGTATAGACATCAGCCTATTATTTCATAAGAAAAATGGCGTGTACACGATTTATAAGTAGGCCTAATCGTGGTAAAATCAGTGACACTGGTTTTGTTGAAGTGGCCGACAATAATGTCTTATAATAGAAGACTTAGAGATTAAGAGCGGAAAATATTTTCATGGAAGTTGATGAAATAGTCTAGCATGCAAAGTTATTTTTTCGACCAGCGTAACAACTTATAATTTCCTACAGTTTAAGTTTTTTACTCAAAAGTCAGGTGTTACATATAAAAACGTCTGGCCCAAGGAATCATGGCTCTTGATAAAAATCCGACCTATATCTAAAAATGAATTGAATATTTTTTGAATAGTATGTCCACCACTTAGATCGACCTTGTCGCTAGGGCACTTGAGCCAGCCAGTAACACTTGCTATGTTGAAAACAACAGTGTTTGGTTGCAATCATCATTGCAACAATGAAAGTTACACGACTACCATTCAGATACCAGTTGGCACAGCATAATAGGATCGGTATAGTATATAATATGTTGCCGATTTAGTCGTACACTATAAGTTCGTATGCAACATACACATACGCCGTAAAACGACGAATCCGTTCTTGATAAGGAGGCTAAGCACTAAGCAGTAGTATAGGTTCTTTCTGCTAACTTTTTCTATTGAATATAAAATATACTGAAAAATATTGGTGTCATATATTATTATGAGCCAAGTTCGCTGTAAATGAAACTACACAATACATGTGACAACCCCCTTCCCCCAAAACACAAACACAATATTGATGGTTGTTGGCTATAGCTTGTATTCTTATAACCACCCCACCAACAGCTGGGTTATTTGGGTATACGAATGAGCGGGCTGTAAGATTAATTATGATTACAAAGACCCATTTCTTATGCAACACATGAACCTAATTTTATTTATCTATTTATTTTTAATTTTTTTTCATTCGATTCGATTTATTATTATTATTATTACAATAATTATTATTATTATAGTGAATTACCATCTTAAAATTTAAAAAATCAAATGCTAATATTATAGCAATATCTTTTATGACAATTAATATGATATGAATATATTGATATGATTAATAATGAATAGATATATATATATATTTAATATGATTTATATAATTAATATGATCATATATTAATAGATTAATATGTTTTATTTATTATTAAAAGAGAAGTGAAGAAGTATTTTATTTGTTTTTGTAATATTAAGTTAACTAGCTGCTATCCAGACATTTCTGGTGTTTGTGGTGACAACATAATTAGTAGACCCACAGACAAGTCTGTTATGACTTTGTTGGTCTACAATATTTGTATATAACTCATATTTTGTGAAATAAAAAATCTTCTCAAAAAAAATAAATTATCATCATTTTTTCTTTTTTTTCTTCTCTCTCTCTCTCTCTCTCTCTCTCTCTCTCTCTCTCTCTCTCTCTATATATATATATATATATATATATATATATATATATATATATATATATATATATATATATATATATATATATATATATATATATATATATATATATATATATATAGCAGAGCGTTTCAGCTTAGACAGCTTAGTCGACTTACATATTATCATCATCTATCAGTAATTTTTTTTCGTCTTCTGACGATGTCTCTGTTTTTGTAAATACTAAAGTTTGGGTAATCGAGAGCATAAATTAAACCCTCTTGGTAGGAATCTCGAGAGAGGCATCTAGCTGTTTTTCTACCGAATTATCACAGAAGAAGTTTAAGTTGAGCCTTTGAGGTACGTTCTATGAAAACATACTGACAATTCGCATTGTAATTTCACGTTATTGTATCACCAATAATATTTCAGTATTACTACAGTAAATATAACTATTGCAAAAACCAATCATATGAATAATTTTATCACTGGTGTATCCTCAAAACTTGATTTATATAGGCCTACGTAGATTTACTCAAATTGCTGCTACGTTGCACATAAAATCTGCAAGAATTTACAACCTAAGTCCTACTGTAAATTGTGATAGATTCTAATGTTTAGCGACGAGTAGAAACTCAAATTGTACATTGATATTGTTAGTGATTGACGTTTGCACAGTGAGAAAATAAACAGAAAAATAAAATAAAAATAACGTCCCGCAGTAAAATGATGAAAAAATAAAAAAACATTACGATACTATGCGTTTTGAAAAATACTGAATGCTAAATTAAATGCAATTAATGCTAAGCAGTGAGGATGTATCATTCAAAAGATCGTTTAATAAGATCATTTGAAAGATCGTTTGTAAGAGACACCTCTTGGAATTGTTTCAAGACTTCGAGACGTTCTTGTCATCAATATAGTACTAGTAAAAATGATTGATTTAAGTGCAAAGCTGACGTGAAGGGATGGCAAGAGAAGTCTGTGTGTAACCAAGTTACGTCTATCAGAGAAAATTCTGATTTTTAAAAACAATTCAATGTGATTCTATGTGGGTTGCCTACTATATGAAATTTCAAAATATGAATATATTTTCCAGGATACAGATTCTTTAGTTAGATAAGGAGAAAATTTATGATAAATGGCTGTTCCAGGAGAACAAATACCAACATTCAATTCGTATTTCATGTAGCAAAACAATTGCTTCATCACAATACGAATACAAGTAATACCTATATATTCTTTTGTCTATGGTAATACAAAAGTAATCAACGAGAACGAGACATCGTTGACTAGAAATTGCAATTGGTATTTGTCATCCAATATGAATAAATATTTTAATAAGAGCATTTACTCCATCCAGTAACGTTTATAATACGAGATTTATTTCAACTTTTCAACTTTGTGTTTTATCACGGTTTGTTCACATAATGATACGTATGAAGAAAAAATCACTTTATGACGTCAACGTTTGTTTAAAAAAAAAATACAATGACTTTGTTATCCAGTAAAATCTAGAATATATTACAAAACGACGCCAAAAGCTTTTCTAAAATACAGCACCCCATGCACACTGCCTGCAGAAATGACCCATATTTTATTTTTTTTAATTTCAAGCCACAATCTATTCATTTGATAGCGATGGTGCAACAAGTATATCCAAATTACTGAAAATATTAGGAGCATTATTCGTTTACTCTTACCACTTCAGACACCAGGTTGCGTTCAGAATTGTGAATTACAAGATGAAAATCGAAAATTATTTTGTTTGATCTAGCTACTGATAAGTTAATTCTGAGAAGTATTATTGGAAATGAAAAATATTACCAACAAATTCAATTATACTTAGCTGCTTATTTTACGCTGCAGGGGTAAAACGATGAACGAACGGGTAAATCAACGATCTGCGGAAGCCTCTCCTGCCACAACTTTGACTGGATTCAAAACTAGGTGCCCTTGTGTAATATTCTAGATTTTACCCAATAACAAAATTATACCCCCCAAATCCCATTCACCCTTGGTCTTACAAATACAGTGAAACCTCTATCCATAGTTTTTCAAGGGACCAGGAAAATAAAACCATCCATCCAGGAAAATTCAACATTGATTGAATGGGAGTGGGGCAAGAAAAAATGAATGATACATCAGGAAAACGCTAGATCTGGGAATGATACATAGAGGTTTCACTGTACATTCAAAATTGAATCCTTGCCCAGGCCACTCACTCAAGTGAAAAGAAACGGCCCTGTGGTCATTCACCAATTTACTGGATGCAGTGGAACACTCAACCTACATTGTAATTAATAATATACAGTATTATCATGATTTAGTAGCTTACTTTTGTCTTGCAGTTATCTAAAACTGTGTTTTTGTATGAACTATGATTTTTTTTAATTCACCCCTGGCCACCACAAGAAAAGCCTCCTTAGCAATAAAATATTTAAATTCAACTCTACTCGTTCTAACTTCACCTTCCGGTCACATGGAGCAAGCATATTATATAGCCACTGAGAGTTTGTCAATCTCTTGGTATTGTACAAATTATTTAATTTAATTTTCATCAACATCAAAACTTGATGCAAAATCATTGTTTTCCAATTGAAAGTAGGATGAAAGTACGAAATTATTCGAATGGCTAAAATAATATTTTCAAAAAGGTTATTGGTAGATGGTAGTGATAGTAAACTGGTACCAGTAATATAAGATACATTATTGGAAAGTAGGGCTTGATTTGAAGAATATATTTTTGTAATGGATGATAGATGATGATACATAGTAAGAGAAGCAAGTGATATGATAAATGATGAGGTGGGTACAGGTTGGAGGCCCGTTTGTTTGTGTTACACAAACCTGCACCAACGTATTGCTGGTGCAGAAAGGAAGTGCATCATATTACAGGTTTGGTGCAGGAAATGATCCCCAAATGTTGAGGTACAAACAAACACGATAGTGCCGATTTCAATAGTTCCTAGATGCGAATTTTGAAAATGAAAGCTGATCCGTTGATGAAGAAAGAGATGATATATAGTAATTAATGAACATTCAATTTTTGCATGTCAGCAAGTCTTATAAGATGTTCTAGGCCTAGTTTAGAGCTTAGCTAGGATGAGGCTTTGGCCAGGATAAACCTTCTTGAACATCGACATCATGGCCAGAGTTATTTGGGTAAAATCACGGATACGTAATTCTGCACGTCAACTTGCTTGAAAATAATCACAACCTTAATTCAAATGAAAAATTTTTCATTCTCGTTGTCACGAATTCAAGCGTCAACAACTTGTAAGCCTATACAGAAAGTCTGCTTTTAATTTGATCCTGGCACCTGCTATCTAGAACTGAACTAGGCACACCAGCTCCATAGCTGGTGTTGCACTACCTGAACAAGTGCAAGTGAACTGGGAATCGAGAAAAGTGAATAATAATTTGTGTTAAGGATAAAAATAATCGTACATAATGGTTGGCTCAAAGGATGCTACAAACAAGAGAACAGACATAACCTGCATCAGATCTACGCAGTTTTAAAAAGTGGAGGTGATACAATGGCAATGCCTAATTTGTATTTCTTGGTGCTGAAATAATAGAAATTAGGAAGTCATATGAATAAACTCATATAAATTTCATTTTTATTGGGCAAACAACATTCAACTTCATTGGTATATTCCACAATGTATAGGTATGAGTAAATAGAAAGACAGGCCTATTATTACTAGATGAGTAAATTTGATTTAAAATCATTTGTCATAATTTCACATTCAAAGGGATACTGGTACTAAAGTGATGGATGATACACTGAACACCTAGATTGATCAACATTGACAAATTTGCTATAATTTCAGTTGTTGGTACCATATTTTTCTCATAAATTACAGTAAGAAATGATGTTTCTAAGATTACTGACCAGTTAACATTTGATGACTTACAATTCAATACCAATGCCTGACTCAATATTCTTGTCAATGAGTTCAGATCTGAATACAGACTCCAACAGTAATAAATTATCACAACACAAAACATACACGCACGAGTTAGTGATAGGTCATCTTGCTATCTCCGCCGTTCTCCTTTCTGTGTTTTACGTTTCTCCTTTTTATCAGTCGCTTGCTGCCGCTGTTTCTCTCTGAAACGTCACAAACACATTTATATTAAGTAGGGATGAATCAAATCATCGCCGCCTATCCAATAACTATATATATATTGAATAAACTGGAGGCAGAAAATGACGACAGAACTTGGAGTCAAAATGATGTAGGCCTACACCAAGCTTTGGGTGTCAAATTTGAAACAAAGTATCTGCTGAATGATGCGGGTTCCATAATAGCCGAAGAAAAGTAAAAAAAATATACTACACATAGGTCCAGACATATTTTCAGTTTAATTTTCAATAATTTGGCAGTGAAAATGTGCATAAAATACTAGTAGAGTTCCAAATTTAGTTCAACACCCTAAATTATTTTGTATGCAGAAGAGATCACTATATTCCCAGGGCTTGCTTGTACAAAGGTGAAAAATACAATATATTTTACTATTACAGGTAGGGCCTAGTGCTCGCAGCTGAACGGTAAATTGTTAATGTTCTCAGACATCTTCCGCGACGCCGTAGGCTAGTCGCTAGTGTTGTACAAAAATAACCGAGCAGTAACACTGAAAATTTCGAACTGTTGGATGACAGTAATTCTGACACCAAGCAAATAACTAAAATAGGCCTATGTCATTTCAATGACAATGAATGGATGACATAAATGTCTCATACAATGATCAATATCTTTGGATCTAGACCTACCTGTCTTCTCTATCCTTCTCTTTCTTTTGTTTACTGTCCTTCTTTGCTTGCTCTCGTTTCTCTTTCTCTGCTTGTTGAACTACGGCAACGTTGGTATTTTTCTCTAGGCCATTCTCTTTGGCCTCAGTTGGCACCTTTGTTGCTTGGCGCTCTTTCTGCATGCTTCCATCCCCATCTTCATCATCATCAGACATCTGAAACAAAGTTATTCAAAGTTCATTCAAAATGTTAATGTATATGGTATTCAAGGTCAGTGATACCCACTAATCCACACAAAAAATCAAATGTTTTCAGAAATATTTTATTTTTAGCGCAACGTGTAAAATAGAATGACTAAATAAGTTGAATAGTTATTCGGGATGAGGATTAGTTCTGACAGTAGACCTACTTATCGGATAGCTACCGTATCAGTGGCAAACTTGAATACTTTGCATATATCCAGCCACAAGTGATTCCTTCCCACCTCTGCACGATAACTATATAAATACACTAAACAACAGATGACTACGTAGTGCCATTATGGATTAGGCCTACAGAATCCCATCATAGATTAGATTTTAGTAGATTAATTACTAATAGTACACTCCATGATGAATTTCATTTTACCAATTCAACAATTGAGAGCACTTTGAAGCAATAAGCAGAAATGAGTAGAAATAAATAATCCCGGTACTAGTACCTGACTGTACTGGGCTAATATGGCTTCACGTATCTTCCGCTCCTCATCAGTGTAAGCTGTTCGCTGTACTGTAGTTGGTCTTGCTTGCGATTCAAGGAGTCGGGCCAGCTTGACACCCATTTCTTCACCGCCACCCGATGCATTCTCAGAGGAAGCGGTTGCTTCAACACTGACTGCTTGCCATTTCTCTAATATCTCTCGACAATGGCTTCGAATATCATTGCTCTGTGAAAAGAAATAGGCCTATTGTAAGTCTTCAAGTTGAGGTCCCATCATTATCATAAGATGGCAATTTATCGGTAAAATTGTCATATAACGCATCACGGCCAATTTTCATTTTTTCATCCTTAAATTGGTGTTTTCTGGAAGATCTTGATTAGATATATTCAGAAAAACCACTGCACACTAGGAATTAATAAGGTATAATTGTTAAAAGCCTACTCAAATGTGACGATTTTCCTATAACCACAAACTCCGCCATTGTTTGTTTGTTGTTCAAGTATATAAGCTCTGTTCCACCTGCCGACGGTTTAAGCGAGATTTGGACACCAACCCAATCCAATAACCTAATCTACTGTCCACCTTCACAAGGAGATCACAAAAGTGAGAAAAGTGGACAGTAGGTTAGGTTATTGGGTTGGGTTGGTTTGAACACCGGTCCCAACCCAATAACCTAACCTACTGTCCACCTTCAAGGGGAGATCACAAACGTGCAAAGGGTGGACAGTAGGTTAGGTTATTGGGTTGGGTTGGTGTCCAAACCTCGCTTATATCGCCGGCAGGAACGGAGCTTATATACTTCAACAACAAACAATGGCGGAGCTTGTGGTTAAAGGAACTTCGTCACATTTGAGAAAGTTTTTAACAATTATATCTTATCAATTCTTAGTGTGCGGTGGTTTTTATGAATAGATCTAATCACTTGAGATCTTTCAAAAAACACAACATTTCGGAAAAAAAGTGGAAATTGGCCGTGATGCGATATATGACAATTTTACCGCAATATCTATACGGTGTCATAATATCGTTGTTTGTTGTGCGGTTCTACTTTATTCAATTGCTATGCTATCCAGTTTGGCAATGTAATATACTGCAGCCTATAACCCCGGTCACATGGAGCAAGTGCGTTAACCACTCAGCTACCTGTGCCGGTTATGTGTATCTTTTTTTAATGTACGCCCATACCCTAGGCCTACCGGTACATGGCACAATTGAATTACATTCACCCAGCACACCACTAACGAGTAGGGCCTAATTATGATTATTTAATGTTTTTTCATTTGCGGTTAGACCATAGTGACATTAGCCAAGGGTTCCTTTCAATTGCATTGTCTCGGACAGGTAGCATGTTCGACCAGAGAAATTAAAATCACTCCCACAAACATATCGACATATCTTGGCCGCAGATGAGTTATTCAAGTTATTTTTTTCCAATAAAAAAGTGAATGGTAAATTTGTGTTACTCGGTACCATCCCCAATTTTGTAAAAAAATTCCTGAAGATTGTGTTTTTGAATAAATAAACATCAAACTTTGTCAAAAACCACACCTGGCAACACAAATTACCACCAAAACATTAAAAACCGAGTATATAAGCTCCGTTCCGCCTGCCGGCGGTATACGCGGAGTAAGTACACCAACCTGACCTAAACCACTTGATACGTCATCCCAGCTGTGACAGCATAGCAAAAAACATGACGGAGTATATATGTGATATCAGAAAATCGCCACATTAAACAAAGTCGCAAACACACAAAACATAACAATTATAAACTTAAGGTTACCGGTAGGCCTACTCCAAAACACACTTCAAACCTCAAACTACAAGAAAACACCAACATTACCCACAAATCATAGAATCTGAATTTGGTACCGAGTAACACAAAATTACCAAGTAAATTGCTCAAATTTTTATTCCCAGTAGGCCTACATATCTTTGGTATACGGTACCATACAATAATCTTAATTCTTCGACAATTTGATTTTAATTCATTTCTATAATGGTCATTAAACTTCTATTACACCTTCCGGCGCAGGTAATAGACCCTTTCGGCTACGATCCCGTCGACAGCTACGGAACTCTCAACCCAACGAAGTGAGTAGGGCCATTGAGCCAGTCAGGGTAACGTCGTCGCGGGGAAAAAAGTTCTGATGTCAGACTCGACTCTTCCTGACATGGACTCGAGTACTAAGCTAGGTCTAGGCCTATGCCATACCATAAATAAAACATCTGGGCCTCCACTAGGCACGTGGCTTAGGGCCCTTAATAAGTTAAGGAGGTAGGCCTATTAGGAGAATGAGTTCGGCCCATTGGCCCTACATGCCTTGCTTAGTCCTAGGCCTATGCCTAGACCTCATCAAACTTACAGTAATAATTTCTGATAGTATTCCTTCAAGAGCTTCAGTTTTATCTTCCAGTGTATCCTCTTCCTCTAGTATTCCTTTTATGTATGAACCAAATACTCCTTCATCTGTATTTAAACCCCGTAATTTAAAATTTAACCATGAATCAAACTCCTCCAGGCCTATTCTGGCCGCCATGTTGAAGCATCTGTGCTTAGAGTTTAGAGTTGAGATCTTTGGCTCGGACTCGGAGTCTGAGATGGAGAGCAGCTCAGTATCGACAAACTCGTGCTAAATCATGGATGTCATTCCAGCTCTTTGAGTCTAATATTTTTGTTCTAGCTTTTTGAGTCTAATATTTTTGGTCTAGTCTATAGAGAAGTAATAGGCTATAGAGAAGTCGAGGTTCAGTGGTTCGGTCTCACCATAGAGAAGTTGTTTACTTCTCTATGGTCTCACGACCAGAAAAAAAATATCTGTACATCCTAACAAAATATTGTAATATTATGTCAAATGGATCTGAATGACAAATAAACCAATTATTATTATTTATTATTATTCATATAATTATTATAATTATTTAAATAATAATATTAATTATTATTATTATTATTATATCTACCTAACCTTGTCCTGAGAGATGCCAGTGTCATGAAAACCTGAATGAAAATTGATTTTTTTTTTAAAATAACATCGAAACTTGATACAAAATCATTGTCTTACAATCAAGGCTATGGATGGGATGAAAGATAGGATCGTATACACGAGCACCACAAGGGCGATCTCAACACCCCATTTGAATTATTTCAAATTTTCAATTGAATATAATAACACTTCCAATATCAGTCACTGCAAAAGAAAGTGTAGAAGGCATGTACCATGACCAAAAGTCCTGAGAGATTTATGAATACAAAATTAGCGTCGAGCCTCGGGTCAGAATCGAACCCGGGCTCCACAAATGTCTGCATCAAAGCGTCTACTGACGTCACGATTTAGCACAATGATGTCAGCACTGAGCTACTTGACATCTGATATCCGACGTTACTGGCCGATTTGAAGCTTTGGTCGAGCTCAATCAAGGACTTCTATATTTATTCCACAGCCTTCTTCATACAAATGATTGATTTGAATAAAGAAGGCTGTGATTTAATGGTCTGTTCGATTTACAAAGCCTATATATACATATATACAGGCCTATATATTATACAAGGCCTTGGCTCATGTGGTCTTCTATTGCTTATTTCGATCTGTCTAGTTTTTAGGTTATGTGTGCTTCCAAATAATCTGAATAATCAATCGTCTTATATAAGAGTTTTTGAATATAATATTGGCTGCGTATTAACATGCCTGCCCTGAAAATGAACTATTAATATTTTCAAATGAAAAATATATATAATTAGGTAGTAAGTCTTTGCCTAGTAACCCTTGGATGCCCTAGGCTTGGTCGTAGACCAAATAAAAATGAAGACTACAAGAACAATGTTTAATATTTTTAGAAGAGTGAGGGACATGAGTGACATTTTTTACTCACGATCTGTGTATCTTCATAATGAGTTGCATAATAGCTATCAATTACTTCCCTATTTTATGTATAAACAACAAGTGAAAAGCTACTCGACTATAATATCTACAAGCCATCAGAAACTTGATGAAGGGCTAGTTGACCATGAAGACGAGTCGATCTTGCAGGGTATACAACCGATAGTTTATCCCATTCAAGACAAAGTATTGGAGGATTGCAATAATGATGTCTCAATTGTTTCCCCATACCTCACGCCAACCTTCAACTTCGCTGCTTATGTAAATAAGTCGCATACATTACAAGAACTAGTAAAGCTGGGAGTTGATCTACATAGATTGGAGAAGAAAAAAGGCATACCACAATACATCCTTCAACTTGATTTTGATAGAGACATGAAAGCTCATTTGATGTAAGAAACTGCCTTTGTCTGTGGTATATATCAACTACCACTTACTCATTGCATGGGAAAAATGTAGAGTTACTGCCTACGCCATTGAGTATATAGGGTAACACTATTTACTCAATACCTATGCTCTAATTGACCACTAGTGATAGGCGTGGCTAATCGCCAGGGCCACCTTGACCTATACTTCATGTGGAAATTTAGAGATACTCTGATAGGTAAATGTGAAATTTCCCACATAACAAAGCCCATTTGATTGGATGTTCTGTTTTGTGACGTTCATGGGCGGGTCAATCACTAGTCGTCATTGGAATGAAAATATTGAAACAAGGCTGGATTAAGATATTTAAATCTATTTCATTATGATGAACTTCTTTACCAACCTCACTACCGTACATCAGAATCTTGAAGGACATCACAAGTCTGATGGAGAAATGGAAAGCTAAATTTGAATGATAATGCTGCTATTTTTCTCCTAATTTCAGAGGATATTAGAAATCATTTCAATTTCAGAATTTACAATTAATTTGTCTTACAGAGACAATTCTTCTTTCTGAGTTATGTGACGAAGGCATACAAGTACCCGATTCTATATTGACATTTGAATTTGAAACATAATCGAGTAATGCCTACGTTGTCTCAGAAAAGGGGGCAGGTCCTGGAGAACAAACGAATGTATTAAAATTTCCAAAAAAGATGATTACCGGTATTCGTTTTCTAAAAAATTAGTGGATACAAATTTAGCATCACTAGGGCCTATACATTCAAATCCAGACCCAGTGTTGTGGTGTCCTTTGAGCTCATAGACCTGGACTTACTTACGTTGATCTTTAATAAAAATAAATTCATAAATATGTGAAAAGAGAAAAATAATCAAGGTGTGAATATGAAATTGGTTACACATTCAATAACTATAGAGGTGTTTGTTTTTCACGAGCCGCGAAATGTTGTCTATGATGAAACAACAATATAAGCACGTTTCAATAGGCTTACATTCTCAATTGATTAATATAATTTCCAAGTCGCGGAAATATACGGTACCTAAATTTGATCATAACACCAAAATCAACACGAAACCGCGAAATATTTCACGAAAAACACATTTATTGGATGTTTTATCTTGAAAAAGCATGATTTTATTAATTTCCATCTACATTCAGCAACTGTTCGCTGCTTTGCGCGTGCTATAAGCAGTCTGACCTTGACAACCAGGAGAATATGATGAGCTCGAAACAATCGTTCGTCAATAAGACTCGGGACGGCCGAGCGCCAATGGAAGCGGGCTATCTTATGATCGCCCGTCATTGGAGCTAGCCGAGTAAACACGAATGGTTTGTTCGGCCGGCCACATAGCTTTCTCTCGCGCGCAATACGAAATTGACCAATTCTAATTGGGAAGAGTGATGATTTAGGTTGAAGAGAAGTTTTTTGGATAGTCAAAATCTTTATAAATAGAATTTGTTTTTGGGGGTACCTTCCACTTTGTATCAACGATGATTTACTTGTGAACTTGCTCACTGTATTTCCTTTTAAAACTTCATGAAATGTCATTTCTAAATGAAATTAGGCCTAAAAAACAACACCGCCAAACACCGAAATTTGCAAAAACAGATACAAAAAACCTGAAATCATATCACCATTTCAAAACCCTCTAACAATAACTCTTACCACTTAGTACGTTGGTTGTTGACATAATCTGATGATCATGATCTGATAGTTTGCTTCAAAAACTAAGCCTAGGTCTAAAGCAAGCTTATTTGGCATGAGGAAATTTGAGAATGTCCTGGCATCTTCTGCCATGGTTTTCAAGTCTACTATTTAATAGCAGAAAATTCCAGTCTAGAAATACCAATTATTTTTATAAAGCAGGACTTTAATTGAAATTAAAAAATGAGACCAATATTTTTCCACGATGTGAAATTGATTCAAAATAGTATTGTTTGGTTTGGACCCAATGATTACTTTGGTATTTTGAAAACCACTGCATAATCTTACAAACTGTCACTCAAGAATTGAAATTGTTCATCGGCTTGGATACCAATGGTATGTTAATACATAATTCTTGTAAATATGCGTGATGCATGGTGGCAAGATGCCAAAATTATCTTCCTCATACCTATTCATACAACACTTTCTTGAATTCTAATTTTCTTCACTTTATTTCCTTTTTCCTCAAGCTCATCCCAGTCCCTTATGGTCCTCTGGATGAATCCATTCTGACTCATATTTGTGAATACCCTCGTACCTCTGTTAATGCCCGTTCTTCTATCATTTTGCTTGGTTTCCTGACTTCCCAGTACCCTTCTTGCAGCAATCATCTGGATGTTCTCCATGGCTTTGACTAATTTCACTGAGAGGAGTGGCTGAGTGGTTAATACACTGAACCGTCATTCAGGAGACTGGGGTTAGATTCCCGCCATGGTTGACCATCCTGACAGGGATTTTTCGTGGTTTCCCTCTGTCGTTCAGGTCAATACTGCGATGGCTCCTCATCAACAGGCCACGACCGACTCTTCACTATCCAAAAACACCTGATAAAATAACCTCTCATCTCACCATCCCATCATCTCATACATTATTCACCAACGCCATTAGATCATAGTCATCAGTAGTGTGCGTCGCTAAACCAATATAAATAAATAAATAGACGCATTGACTAATCCTATGTCGTAGGGGTCCTAGATTGAACTACCATACTCCATTGTCGGTCTAATTAGAGATTTGTATGCCTTATCTTTTAATTCAATTCTGGTCAGGTTGTCCTATGTCCATATTCACATGTCTTGTCTGATACTTTGGCTAGCAAGCCCACATATAAGGGTAAGCCTACAGTTGGCTACTAATCTACTGAGAAATAATTCAGTGAATATTTTTCAGTTTCTTACATGACTTGGGCATATCACCAGACAACCTAGGAACATATTTAACAAAAAATCCGCTGATCTTCAAAGAGGACCTGGAAGATCTAAGCATCCGCATAAATTATTTACAGGCAAAACGCTTCACTTCAGTTATGGTCACACGAATTATTGATCTTAATCCTCACTGGCTTATGTTCAGGTAAGATATACTGTATTCTCCACTTGTCAGTTCTACAACAGAGCATGACGAATTCACAATCATTTTATTGATTGGCTATCCCAGAATCCAAGTGATCCATTACACATTAAATAATGATTTTTATTTGTCAGCACTGAAAGAATCGACCGTCGGCTGGGTCACTTCCAGAAAACGTTTGGTTTGAGCGGCAATGAAGTCCGAGAATTGGTACTCAAACAACCTCGCCTAATAACTTATAATATGTCCCATATTAAGGTATGTACCAGTACTGTAGAATTTCAAACGCTATCCCTTGATATACCTTCATTGTACATGTATATTCATGTATAAGCTATCTATATGACTATATATTGTATATTTAAATGTGAATGTATATTCATCACCTACTATACTTTCGTTCACAGCTCATCACGTTCGTAATCAAGGAGGAAATGGGATTTGTTGACGAAGAAATCAAACGCTTATTGCTGAAACGGCCAAGACTTTGGATGATGGGTGAGAAACAGCAGTTGAACAGAACTTTGGACCTTTAGTATGAAGTTGATGAAACTCATATGATTTTTAATACAAATACATTTGGGATGCTTGTTTTCTTCAAATGATTTTATATTGAATATAGGCCCTACTGTAATATGGATTGCTTTGAGGTTTGAGGCACGCTATTTTAAGAAATGAATACACAAATAACACAGTTTCTAATTTAGTGAACAGATTCAATAAGTCTTCCTGACTATGAAAATGTTTTGTATTCTGATAAAATGTGAATTTGTGAAAATGAACTATGAACTGAACTAATGAACTAGACTAGCTCGAAACGATGTTCCATATTTTAGTGTTTATTGTAATCAAAATCACTACATTCTAGATTTTGGCCTATTCACAATTATTTAGAAACTGTAGGTTCTAGCTACATGTACGGTAGTTATTGGTTTTCATTCTTCAATTTTCCTTTTCCAGCTCAAGCATCTCTGCAGTCACGGTTCAATTTTGTTCACAATGTGATGAAAATTCCGCATGATCAAATCTCCCTCCAGCCTCAAGTACTTGGTAGTAGAGAGTTCCGCACTAAACAGCGCCACCTGTTCTTATCGTACCTCGGACGTTCACAATATGATCCCAAAATGGAGGGATACATATCACTGGAGCAACTTGTTGCTGGTACAGATGCCGAGTTTTGTTCAAATGTTGCCAAATCGTCAGTTCAAGCACTCAACTTGTTTTTAAAAACATTATAAATATTCCATGAATGTGGAATGTTCCTTGCAGCTTATTTGTGCTAGTTGTGAATTTTACAGCATTTAGTTGACTTTACCCAACTCGATTTTCTTCTGTATTGCCTTCACCGAGTGATAGAGTAAAGAGTCGATTATTCCAGCCACAGTAAAGATACCTCCTATGATAGCACACACGTTGGTAGCAAAGTGACCAAAAGATCTGAAAAAACATATATATTATCACGGCTGGACTATAGACCCTATTCTATTAGTCGTTAATTTAATTACTTGATGACAATATAAACTCAATGAAAGTTGTACAAAATTATGAAAGGGCCTGAATACAGATATATAATATGATTTAACGATTTAAATGCTATTTTGTATACATTAGGAGTTATTATACACAGAATTGTGCAGAATAATGGATGATCTTTTCAGAATTTTCATGATGTACATATTATTAGTTACAACTTACAAGACACCAATCAAATAAAAGACCATCACATTATTATATAAAATTGTTTCATTATTATTATGTCCTATATATATTATACTAATAATTACTTAATTTCATACCTTTCTCTTTCTGTATATTTCACCATCATTGGTGCAAGTTCATAACTAAAGAATATCCCTGGCATTCCAGACTCCCCAGTGCTGATTGAAACACTCTGTAAATTACAAATAATCAATGCTAGAGTGGGGGTGAGGATTCAATATAAAATCATACAGTATTTCAATAATAATATGAAAGAAATGCTAATACAATTATTTCAATGAGTGTTCGTATGTCTTTCTCTAGAATCTAGTTGATGCAAAAATAT
Source organism: Brachyptera risi (assembly GCA_964007535.1). NCBI lineage: Eukaryota > Metazoa > Arthropoda > Insecta > Plecoptera > Taeniopterygidae > Brachyptera > Brachyptera risi. Next base: position 23,178,823 of record OZ023328.1, read on the forward strand.
CATGATATATTAATACTGTGCCTAAATTGAACATTCACCATGGAGTGCAAATCAAAGGCTATCAAGTTTATGAGTTGCCATACTTTTTTCATACTAGTACTACATAATCAGTATCATAATCATGAATATGATTATCATAATCATGAATATGATTATCATAATCATTGACAATGATTTGTTTTATTCAAGCCAACGTACTTTTTGGTGTCGAGTAACTGAAAATTGATTTGTTTGTAGCACAGCACCATCCCGGCGTACGTAAGTCGTTGGAACTATTTTGATATAATACTGAAACATTGTAGCACCTGAAATTGGTAAGTAGTTTCATTACAAATACTGAAATAGGGACCACAATAAATTGATATTTATGCAAATAATCAAGGATGTAAATGCAAAATTCATACCCAATTATACAATGCAAGTATGAGAGATAAGACCACCATAGGTATATAGGTATACTAATGTCTTTGGATAAGACTATATTTTATATTCTGTTGAAAGATAATAGGGCCTATAGCCACTTTTTTGAAAGTGCACAATAAATTTAAATATTTGCCATGAACATGTATTATTCTTGAATCACATGAATTTCCCCCGTTGTTTCATCTTCATTAACATTTTTTCTTTCCCAAATACAAATTAACAAAGCATAGTTTCTTTTCAAAATTAGTGAAATGGCCAATAATCCGAGCAATGAATCGTGGTAGATACGCGGCTACGCGCACAGTAGTTTGAATTTTTGTCACTACAAAATTCTGTCGGTATTACAGGTGGCTATTTCGATGAACTAGAAGGCTGTGCACGTGCATGCCGAAAGAGATGTTGGTTCGAGTTTCGAGACATTTTGTTTCCTAGAGCGTGAAAGCCGTGAAGTAATCGATCGAGAATTAACATCATTCTAGGCCTCTAATATTTTACTTTAAACTATAGCCTATATCGTAAGTACTCATTATATTATATCGTTCCTACTTATAACACCATAAAATGCAATGCTGTCGGCTTATAAATAACAGTAGGGTTCATCATGACAGTGTGTCGAAAGCTTTCGCTACGGAATACGCATACATTTCTTAGGCCTTCAAACCCAACATAACCTAGAACAAGGAGCTCATAGGCCTAGATATGATAAAATCGAAGCTTTTGCTATACAAATTGGTCTTGAACCTAGAGTCCTTCATTTCATGTCCATTAGGCTATACCTTGGGCTAGGTTAGCCAATCGCATAGGCCTAGTTGAGAAATGTTCCTGTTCATTGGTCAAGATTCTCTAGGCCTCCTAGGCTAGGCCATCGAGTTTTTAATGTTAACACTATATAGGCCAACTCAATGGCTAGGCCTAGGCATTGACTTCGTAGACTTGGGCACGGAGTAGGACTAGACCTGCATTAATGATCTATGGACGTGTCTGAAATGTCATTTATCATTACTAATTCTTGGCCTAGTTCTTGTTTTGACGTTATGAACGTTTGGTGACGTCATAAGTAATGTCCGCAAAGACTAAACTCTCGATCTTAGAATCAAGATATAGCAAATAGATCTAGGCTAGTAACCGAAAGTGCACACTTGTTTTGGTCTTGGTTTTAAGATTTTGAAACACAAAAAAATGGATGACATTATTATTAGTAGGCCTACTTGAAGAAAAAGAAGACAGACAATATGGATATCAAATACAAGTTAAAATACCATGGAAATAATTAATTTCAATACTGTAGACCACAGCTTTGAAATTATAGCTTTAAAATTATTGCATTTAACCGTAATTAAAATCATTGAAAAAGTGCTGGCACAGAGGCACACTAGTAGTGTTCGTCTGTCTGCACTATCTTGCACCAACTTGCACCAACTTACACCGATCAGTCGGTGGCCGTTCGTCTGACTCGGGGCAGAATAGTGCAGCTTGCACTCGGCTGTTCGTTTGTCGACGCACGGTGAACTAGAGTAAGTTGGTGTAAAAAAGTGTAAGAAAAGTTACCCCTGTACGTACAGGTGGTGTAAAGTAGTGTAAGCAGATTTTACGCGCGTAACATGGAGGTATCTGTGGATGCTATTCACGTTTTACGTACGGACTGATGAAAACGGGATATTGTTTAGCTCTAAATGTTAGTTTTATCAGTTCATCAATCATCCATGAGATATTTGTTAATTATTATATTAGTTTAGTTTATTAGTTTTATGAGGATACTTTTATTTAGTTTATTAACAGTGCTCTCAAAACAAAATTGTTTGAATATTCCGGGTGTCAAGTAGCTTACAGGCGATTCTCTCGTCTTGCTACTTTTCTATCATCTTTTAAATATTGTATAAATGCTTTTGGCCAAGGGTTATTGGTCATGAATATTTTTGTCTCGACCAATATCATTAGTAGTAGTAGTAGTAGTGAACTTTATTAGCATGTTGCCATTTACATATTCAATTTCACTTCACATTCAATAAAACACTAAACTTAACATATTTCTAAATTCTAGAAAATCTAGGCCCATGCCTTTATATCTAGAATGTAATATTGTCATTTTTCTTTATAAGGAAATTTATCATGAGCGTAGAAATTAATTGAAAGTTGAAACATATTTTGAATTCGCGGCAAGTAGTTTGTGGTACGCGGTGGGTGGTGGCTGTTCGTCTGTAATTGTTAGTTCACGTACACCAAGTTGAACTGAACAACGGCGCATCCTGCACGGAGTTGAACTCAAGTTGCTCCACCCCCTTAAAGTGTACTCTAGTTCTTTTCAGTTCATGACAGACGAACACAACTACTATAACGTTAGGGTACTTTGGAGTATGAATTCACGCAGGAAATGGTTACGTTTCGTAGAAGAATTCTGGATTTAAAGGCGGTGTAGGTAATAGTTTACGCACATGACAATAGAGAGCGCTAGCTATAATCTAGTATTGTCTGAAATGGTCACTGAGAAGAAGAATTAGTAATGATCTACAAATCAAGATCTAGACATGGGCCTAGAACTAGAGTAAGAATTAGCAACTAGAATTGACTAAAAAACATTACAGACATGTCCTATGACTTGGGCTAGACCATTGATTTTGTAAGTGGCTAGACCTAGTAGGTCAATGCAGAGCTTGACCTAATAGTAGAAGCCCTTTCGTTATCTGTTGGTCTGATAGGCCCTACCTGTTGAATTCTATGCAATATAAATAGGTCTACCGGGTATCACAAGGTTACCTGGTTTAGTGAGGTAGAAAAAGAAGTTCAACTTTTGGTTCAAGCCTTGAAGGCTAGGCATACTACAAACTTTGTGGTAAAGGCACCTGCAAACTCAATTTTATAGGCATAGACATCACTGTAAGCTAAGTTTCTCCCATTTCGTTTATACCCTGTTCACACTAGGATCACTAACTGCATCATGGGTGACACCATTCTTAACTGAGGTAAAGTGTTCACACTGACAGCAATGACATGGTTGTTAGTGACATCATGCACTGCCATTTTCCTGTCTGATTTACTCTTAATTTTATATTGCATTTATGAATTTACAGATTTTCTGTCGTCATCTCGCCTTGTTTTTGAACAAGGCCATCTATATAATTAACATCATTTAAATGATTTAGATGGCCCTGCTTTGAACCAACAATGAGACGATGCGAATGATGTTGCTCTTTGCGAGGGCGGTGGATTTCGATCGCAGTTAAGCTCTAACTGTGTACACAGAACGAAATTACGAAATTAGGACTTGATGTCAGTTAGTGCGAACTGCGTTTCGTTCACATTACGTTGTTAACTGCAGTTAGAGGCTTAACTGCAGTTAGTGATCATAGTGTGAACGGGGTATTAGGAAGAAAAGTTCGGCTTGTCGTTCTGCCACTTTGGCTGGTGACAAGTATATTATTGAATGCAAGCATATCACTGACTAATAAACTTTTGTTTTGTACTTTCAGATTAGATATATCCATAATTGAAAATGCCAGTTCCTGTAGGAGGAGGGTTCCAACATGGCCCAAGTTGTTTTGATCGGATGAAAATGGGTTTCACCATAGGGTTCTGCGTAGGTCTAGCATCGGGCGCTCTTTTTGGAGGATTCTCAGCTCTACGGTATGAAACATTTATAAAAATACTAATAGCTCATAGGTCCTCTAAAACCATTTAATAATGATTGGTTACTAATTAGATGAGCAGAGCTTACTAATTGACTAAACTAGAAAGGCAATTTTAATGCCCTAAAATTTGATATAGCCTACAGCTAGGCCTGCCAACTTTTTTATGTTTTCGAACTTGTATTTTTTACTGGGCCTACTCAAGTCGAATTATAGGTAAGCGTATGGTATAGGCCTAGACCCACCAAGACAGCTCCTACAATTGCAGTTTGGCCCTGATATCAATCCCGTTAAAATAGTAGATAAATTATGTATACAAGAAAAGTTTGTTCAATTTAACATCACATCTTTGAATTATATGCTTCATAGCTTTTAGCTCCAACTACCCCAACCTGACATCATATTGACATAGCATAAACATAGTTCTTAAATATATCCTTTACAGAGTTGGTAGACCTCGTCAGATATCGACGAAATTAACTATAGGGGCTACTGGGCCACCCAAACACTTATGTGCACCTGTAACCCATCTGTGACTATGTGATGCACTTGTTGGCTCTCCACCACCTGACATGTTGCCATATTTAATGCAACGAGTCAATTTGACAAAATACTGTAGGGCCTACGGGCAATGTGATAATTGTATGACTAAATGGTATTTCAATAGGCCTACACACAACATGGCAACATCAATCCTCACTCTAGATGACACTAAATTATTGTTCTAAATTTGTCTTACAGCAGATTACATAACAGCGCTTAATCATTTGTTATTGTATTTTCAGATATGGACTCCGTGGGAGAGAACTTGTAAATAATGTTGGAAAAACGATGATTCAAGGTGGAGGGACATTTGGAACTTTTATGGCTATTGGTACTGGAATTAGATGTTAACTACATTAAATTTACAATTTATATGTAGTTATCATCGCATTTACATTCTACCATAAGTCTTAAAGTAGCTAGTTCTATAGGTTATTGGTCCATGTATAATTTTCATGCGTTTGTGTAAAACATGTTTTGTCGACAAATCTACCAGTTGAATATATTGATTGTAATTAAATTTTCTGTAAAATAAAAACCATTAATTTTCCTTACCTTCGTGTGCAATAACTTCTGTCCCATCAATTGGGTCAGTTTTTCCTGGTATATTGGTCCCAAACGATAAATGCTTTATCTGGTGAGATGTATTGAAAGATGAAGAGGCAAATGGCTGGACATCATGAACTAGAATGGTAAATTAATAGTTGCCACAATAAGTACCATTTTGACTTGTAATAAGATGAGCAAGAGCTTGAAAAGAGTTATGAAATCCATAAGATGAAAAATATTTCTCTGTGATATATCGGTCGTGCTTTACAGTTCAAACGGAAAAATCTCAATTTTGTTCAGCCTAGTTGCGTTATACATAAAATAGAGAGATTAAAAATTGCATAAATTTCCCACATTCAATATTTTTAATAATATTTTTCACCCTTGCTCAACTATACTAGGCCTAAATTAATAATTGTAATTCACAATGGACACATACCATGAACATGATTTATAGAAAAACTTTGTCCAGGAGCAATGTGGAAACTTCCTCCAACCTGTAAGACACAATTTAATACAATATTTAATAACAGTACTATGATTGGGTTTTTACTTTTCAACACAGAAGAGAAAACACTGTCCAAAGCTACCAATATTATGTAAAAAGCCTACTCTACGGCCTTTTGTAATATTTCATTTTCGAGAAAGTATAAAAATCGAGATTGATGGTACCTGAAGAACTGAGCCACAGATGGATAGTTGATAGGCCTAATTTCACGTTACAAAATTAGTCACTACTACAAGTGCAAACTCAATGCTATAGTAGGGCCTACTAGCTGTGCATTTATTGTCAATCTGCACTGTACATCAAAAATAATAATATAGGTGCCACCCTCAGTAGCTCGGTCAGCTGAGGCACCGCTTCAGAAACTGAAGTTACCGTTAGGCGTGGGTTCGAGTCCCGCATAAGGCATGGGTTTTTGTAAACGTCCTTTCACTTATCATCACTTCATAATTTCATTATCATCCACTCATTCGTACCCCCGTATAACCTAGCTGTTGGTGGGGTCGTTGAGCAGACAATAATCATAATCAATAATATAGGTCTTGACACTTTTTTACCCTGTTGACTTCCATGTAACCATAAATTTGGCAAGCTTCAGTGAATGCTGATTTCAATTTCTCTGAATAATGTTCGGATTTGCATTGAGAAATAGTTTCCAAATCAGGAAACGCCCACTTTTTAGCTCTATATGCTTCCTTTACTTGTTCACATGAACTGCAGCACCTACGAAACAAATGAAACGTGAAGCATGAAGTATAGAAAATAAATTATGCTAAAATAAAAACTGGTAATTGTCAGGATTATCAAAAAAAAAACCTATACTCATTTTATCACATGTAGAAAATATATTTCAGCTCATCTCAATACGCTATAACCAAACGACAGCTTATTTTTTATAAAGGATTAAAGTATGGTACTAGTAAGTTTTTCACAAGTAACTGTTTGAATGACCCTTTCATCAAGATTCATGAGGAAGGTAGGTCTAAAAGGTTACTAGGAGCACAATAGATGGTAATTTGACTTGATAATAAATATTGATTGCCTAGTTCCAACATGTTCCAACACTTGTTGTAAACAGGTTACAAGACTTGTAATTTGTAATTCAACTTGAGAAAGACTACTCATACCTGACAGATTGCTGGTGAGCTATTTTTACTGTTACATTATTATTTATTAGGTCTACTGCTAATCAAGTACACCTTCTCTGAAATATGAATTTGACAAAGTTCTTACTTCAATTCTTCTGTTTCTGCTCCATAACAGCTACCACATTTATTTTCTTCTGTTCTATTTGTTTCTGCCTGTGAAGATCATCATTATACATTATATATCATTCATTATACATATATTCAAAATGAGTTACTTAATTACACTAGAGGTAGAAAACAAGGAATGTGTATCGTAGCTTAAAATGTAGCATCAATGAAATTATAGCGTCGACAAGAGTAGTGGAGCTAGTAATTTTTGAACGATTCAAATTCTTATTAAAACTTGAATAAGCCGAAACGTCAAAACCTCGTGTAACTTTCATCTCTATGTGTTCTATCAACGGGCTCTCCACTATGAGTAGGCCTTTCTCTACTCATAAATCTCGGTAAGCTGCTATTCTTTCTTTCCCTTTCACCCAATTCATTGAATTAAAAATACACATTTCTGGGAAAGGGCAAGATTATAATATGTCAATCAGACGATCAATAACTCGTAGCCAAGAATTTTGAGAGACAAAAGATGAGGTTGCAAAAAAGAGCTGAACGTAATCGGCAGATACGTGCTTACTAGTGCAGACAAACTACGTGTCCACCATTTTGCCTTCATTTTTCACTTTTGATTAATTGTAGATACATGAGGGTGTATCACATCACGCACCTAACTAGAGATCAGACATTTATTTTTTCTGTGCATGTCTCGAGTAAAACTGTTGAACTTACTTTATCAATTAACGTTGAAGATCCAATTTCTGAAACAATATGAGTCAATTTAATGGAGATGGCTTATTAATATGATCTAATGTAAAATCAAACATGCTAGCTAGGATGTAATTGACATGGACGTGAAATTACTCATCTCTGTTTTGACAAGTGATGATAATTACTTTTTCACTGATCAATACCACAGGAATGAATATCTTTCTAGCTCTTGATAATTTGCACATAATAAATATTGTTCAAAGCTTAATAAACTTGATGATTTCTTCTACACACTTGACTAAAATGGTCTTGTGTCAACATATATTATTGATATTGTATTGGTATTATCTTGAATTATAGCTATTGTACCGATAGATGAGCAACAGGGTTCCTGAGCTCCACAACCAGTCATACCGGTATGTTGACAACCTAAAATGTACCGTTACCGCAAAATAATTGACACCACTTTCTTATACATTGCACTAAGCATTCAACGTATAGTTGAAATTATATACTTTGTACACGCCCGGACTTGAGAATCCAGCGCCCCTAGGCTGAACCTAGTTTAGCACCCCTATATAGTTATTTTTGCACATAAACTATATACGGTAGTTATATAGTTATTTTTTTCAAAATGTGTGTAAGATTAGTGTCACGAATGTAAAAAATATTTCGGTCAATGTGAAAAGCACGTGGCACGTCAACGTCTCGACATTACCAATGATGACTTACTAACTGGGCAAACACGTTATGTGTTGTTGCGTTGATGGATGAGCTGGAATATCGTATATCAACTTATCTTTGGATTGGTTATTATATATTATATCCACCTTGAAATTCAAACAATTACGTCACTGCCATCCTATTTCCTAATTAATTTCTATGATAATAAAGAAGGCTTTGTTTTAATAGTTTCCAATTGATTGGTGACACATGTTGCTTGGATTTAATCGGTTTCTTAAGGGGGTAGCCACAGCTTGGAATAGGATAATTAAGACTAAATGTAGGAATTATTTCTCACTCAACCAACCACCATAAATCATTGAAACTTGCACACTATATCCATCATTCTATTGCTCACACACAATCTGAAAAAAAATTGGAAAAAATTCAAAATAATAATTTTAATATAATTTGAGTTGTTATGTTTTTTCAAAAATACAAAACATGCAGCCACAAATCAGAAGGTTTATATTTTGGAAATGCATCTATCTTGTTGAATTTTAGTGGATATTGTTCGTCATACACACTGTTATCGTGTGATCCTCCAGAAAAAGTCTATTGCAATTTTTAGTTATATAATCAATCATTTCATATCTAATACAGATTATATATGATTTTGAGGCCACCCATTCACATCTGGATATTCATATGTACCGGTACTGACTATTTCCATAGTTTTACTTCACACGATAATGACAATAAAAATACACATTTTGAAACAAATTTTTTTCAAATCGGACCAGTAGTTTTTGAGTCATGTTGTTACAGGTCAGAAAAAACGTAGTTCTTGGGAAAACGTATTTGAAGTTTCAACACCTAATTGCATAGACACAGTACGCATTACCGTCTGTGTTGCATTTAAATCTTGAAATATAAAAAAAAACTACGTGAGCTGCGATCACGAATTTTTCGAATAGTAGTTAACAATAGGCCTACTTGAGAAAAAAAATGTTGCCAAAAATAAATTTCATGCTGGGGCTACCCCCTTAATAGCTTTGAGTGATTTAAAAAATTAGATCATCTAGGCCTATATATTTTTACATCAAAACGGCTGATCTGATTTGACTGAAAGTTTGGTATAAGGTGTAGGCCTATAATTATTATATTGAAATTCCCTGAGAATTTCTCAAAAGTGGTTCAACCGATTGCGTCTCAAAACTATACACTATCGAATTAGATAAGGGCACTTACAAGTGTAGGCCTATGCCAAGTTTCAACTGATTTTGAATTTTTGTTTGACCTGTGGAGCGTGAACCAAAAAAAAAAACAGGCACTTTTTTTTCGAGTATGGTGAAATTGACTTTTCTCTTCGCTCATCCAAATAATGGAATATCTACAGTTCTACATGACAGGGTGCGACTTACCGGGGTGAAGTCCCAGAAAGAAATATATACAAAGACACTCAATATTTTGGTAAATCCAATAAGGGGAGGGACAACATAGTCCTGCAGGGAATGTTTTGAAATATCATGTTCTTAGATTATATTCTGTAAGTTGTAGATGTTGTGCCAATGTTGTAGTATTAATGAGAATATGAATGGGAATAAAACGAGAATATATTTGTTACATTTTTGATTACATTTTTTACCTATGATGTAACTTAGTTGTAATTTTGATACAATTTCATTTTATTTAAAACAAAAATTTGGAAGCCCTGAAGAGTGCAAGCACCCCTAGACTTCAGCCTTCCCAGCCTGTGCGTAAATCCAGGCCTGACTTCGAAACCCTTTCATGCATAAATAAATATATGTGAATATAGTAGGCTGCGGTAGCAAAATACTGTAGGGCTTTTAGCAACTACTGTATAGGTGTTCACGTAATTTTTCGTAATTTTTCACATAATTTTTTCTACATTGAAGTCTTCTTTGAAGCACAAATCGGGGAAAATAGTTCACTACCAGATCAAGAAAAGGTCGAGGAACACAATAATACGATTCACAATATAATTCGGACTTTATTCACCATACAAAACTGAAAGATCCAACAGTTCATCCTAATGTTCCCTAGCTTTGGAGAGAGTCTGCACTAGGAATTAGCATGAGTTGCACATTCATTTTGCTATAATCCCAGATATTATCAACACCGTCACCAACATTATTGTTAGGTCTACAAAGTGTTCATGAAAATCATAGAGTAACAGTACCTTCTTTTTGTGGTTCTTCAATTGGTTTTCCTGTAAGATCGAGTCTACGTTTAAATATATTGTGATCTATTTGTAAATGCTGCTCTCCAGTTGTATCCATTGCATCAAGTACTAGGACTGAAAGTGAAACAATTCGTGAACAATTTTTTGTCATGGCATAATATCAATAATTCCTAATAATGGACATACCTCAATAAACTTTTAAGTCAAATTAAATTGATTGTAGCATGAACTTACATTCACAGGAAATAGTAGGAATGATGAAATCTATATTTATTCTTAATTTTGAGCCCCTCGATGTATCCACAAACAGTTCCTCTGATACATCGGGTGAGAGGTAACTATTCAGTTCGGAGCAGAAAAGTAGAATCATGATGAAACCACTCAATACAGTCACTGTAATGAAATTTTCAAGTCAGTCAAGCTACACTTAGACCTACAAATTAAATAGGAATTGCCATTGAATTCAAAATAATAAAAATCTTTAGTAATGGCACAGATGAATGAGGGGTTTTACAGATAATCAATGTAAGGCAATGTAATGCGAGTAACCACAGCGGCTTACGTATGAACGTGAAAAAGACGAAGTTTATGGTTGTTTCAAAGTTAAAGAACATTCACGCTCAGTTAATGCTGGATAATGTTGTTATTGAGCGCATTACATCATTACAGATAACTTGGTTGTTGTGTGAATGACCAATGAGAATATACTCAGGAGGTCAAGATCCGAATCGAGCAGGCACGCTCGGCATTCACTAAAATGAAACATTTACTATGTAATCGTAATCTTGACTTAGATCTGAGGATGCGCATGGTCAGGGGTTACGTCTTTCCTATATTGTTGTATGGAATGGAAGGTTGGACCCTAAGCAAGTTGCTATGCCAAAGACTGGAAGTTTTCGAGATGTGGGTTTATTGTCGAATGCTCCGTATTCCGTGGGTGGACAAAGTCAGAAATGTCCGAGTGATGGAGCGTATGAACAAGAACTTGGAAGTGTTATTTACAATCAAGAGACGAAAGCTGGAGTACTTTGGGCATATAATGAGAAGCAATAAATACAGGCTCTTGCAATTAGTTTTACAAGGGAGGATAGAAGGGAAGCATAGGCCTGGCAGGAGGAGGACTTCATGGCTCAAGAATCTTAGGGACTGGTTCGGGCAGAGCACGGGGTCCTTGTTCAGAGCTGCAGCATCTAGAGATGACATAGCTACTATGATGATCACCAACCTTCGTTAGAAGAAGGCATATGAAGAAGAAAAAAACAGGCTAAAACAGTCTGCACATTGAGCTATAGACTGACTGGGCCACTCAGACCACACTAAAAAAGAGTGCATTATCGACCGCACCAAGCACTGCTTTTCACTATTTTCAAAAACACTCTAGAAAGTAGAAATGGTAGAAAATCATCTGTGGCAAGGCTAGTCTTGCACGCTTGTCAAAGGCAAATATGTGTACCACGTTGGGAGAATCCATCAATATAAATAATGTGACCGCGTGTTCATCTCGTCTACCTCTGTCTTATGCAATTGTTATATCAAAATCTTTTCTCAGTCTGTACCACAACACAATCTTCTGAGTTAGGGTAGCCTATAGCACGAGGAACGGTAGGATCTACTGGCGTACAAGGGTAGGTCTAGTACCGGTAGTGATGATAAGATGATTATTGTCATGTAATAATTCCCACCTTATTTGGAGGTTTAGCCTAAACAAGCAAATGATGAATGGTGTTTACTAAAACCCTTATTAGTGCTATGCAGGACTTAAACCCATGTCCAACTTCACTTCAATAATAATACTGCTCATCTACTTTATTTTGTATTATCTTTTAAAGCAGTTTTGAATCATACATGAATGCCCCCCCCCCCCTGGAGTGGTATTCCGGTACCATTTAAAACATATCGCAGTGGCTTAACTAGGTCTACGGTATATATTATTTACTGAAAAAGAATGAAAGAGATAAAAAGTGGAAGGCGCTAAATGACCTCGCTGTCGATGCGCCTTAAAACCCTAATATTCATTCATTCATAAAAAGTGGGCCTAATAATGGTTGGTTTATTTATTTATTCATATTGGGTTCAACGATGCACTAGTGCATCATTTTAGCTAAAATGATAACGGTAAATTTACCGATTGGCATATCACACCTTTTTTTATTAATTTTATTAAATTTTTTTCAAATATATGAGCTCTGTTCCGCCTGCCGGCGATGTACGCGAGGTTTGTATACAAACTAACCTTAAAAATTTAACCTACTGTCCACCTTTGTCAGGTTACAAAGCATCAACTTCAAGTGAGTTGAATTAACATATTGAAACAAACAAAATGTCCAAATGACATACCATAGATATAAACAAGATCTATCAGAAAACACCAAAGACGCTAACATCGAACAAAAATTGGCCATCGTACGTTCATCAGTAAAATTACAATTAAGATCTATTGGCGTCGAATGAATTACTGATAAGATGACGGGATCGGGATGATGAGGTGAAGGTTGCGTACGTAGGCCCTAATGGAAAGGATAGTCGGAGGGAAGCTGTTGTGGCTTATACAGATGGGAAACTAGGAAAAAAAAACTGTAGTGATGGATGGTGGTGGGGATCAAACCGAGGCCTGATATTCCCCTCACCTCCCTGGTCACACAAAGCAAGCGTTAGCAACTGAGCTAGGCCTAAATGTGTTGGTATGATGTGTGGTAAGTGTAAGATTGTCTTGGAGACAATAATGATCTATGACTTACTGCCGTGGCATACAAGATTGATGATTGTGAGAGAAAATAATTCAACAGCAAATTGACAGTCTCTACAACCCTACCATTGTATTGTGATTGTACCAAAGAAATGTATTAGAAAAGGCTGTACTGGTATAAGCTCCAATACGAACTCATCACATTTCTTTAAAATCATGCAGACACCTTTATGATTTTATACTTATGCTTGATGCTCAGGACTTGAAACATTGAAGTCAGAAAATTAAATCAAATTAAAACCACACGTTGACGTTTCCTGTTGGTCGACAGCAACGTAGGGTACACCCCTTTATCGAGCGATAAAGTTAGGTTAAGATTGTTCGGTTGGACATTGTAATGAACCTCACCTGCTGCTCCTCCAAAGGTCTGTATCCTGAAATCCTCGATGGTTTTTGGATAAGCATCTAACCGGCGCAATCTATCTAAAATTTCGTGAGAACTCATGTCAAACTGACATAATAGCCCTTTTAACGAAGACCAAAACGTCGACGCGAGAAGGTAGCCCTAGCCTTTTGAATCTAACACTGTAGTGTTGTGCGCAGGCGCACATTCAATCACCTATTACTCCCCATGAAAACGCTATAATATTTCTTGTTGGTAGCTGAACGTGTTACAAAATACACACACACACACACACACATATATATATATATATATATATATATATATATATATATATATATATATATATATATAATATATATATATATATATATATATATATATAATATATATATAATATATATATAATATATATATTATCGCAAGTTTGCAGTGTTTGTGGTTCTTGAGATATATGTGGTGGAAGTGCACCCTGTAAATCTGTCTAAGATGCGGGCTCTTAACTGTGGAATAAACTAATATAATAATGATAATGATATAATTTAATTTTTTTTTGTGAATATTAATTAGATTATTAATCTAATTAGAAGATTATTAATTGATAATAATAATGATAGTAATAATCTTTATTCAATTGAGCATAGTGTTGTTACAAGTGAAAGAAAAAAATGTACAAATGTGCTATAGAATGTGTCAAATCAAATACAATATGATCGATATATATTAAATGTTGACTGTCCATATACTGTCCATATTACATTCTATGTACCAGTCCTTTGGACGAAAAATGAAATAAATAAATATATATATATATATATATATATATATATATATATATATATATAAATATATATATATATATATATATATATATATATATATATATATATATGTATATATATATATATGTATATATATATATATATGTATATATATATATATATATATATATATATATATATATATATATATATATATATAAATATATATATATATATATATATATATATATATATATATATATATATATTTATATATATATATATATATATATATATATATATATATATATTTATTTATTTCATTTTTCGTCCAAAGGACTGGTACATAGAATGTAATATGGACAGTATATGGACAGTCAACATTTAATATATATCGATCATATTGTATTTGATTTGACACATTCTATAGCACATTTGTACATTTTTTTCTTTCACTTGTAACAACACTATGCTCAATTGAATAAAGATTATTACTATCATTATTATTATCAATTAATAATCTTCTAATTAGATTAATAATCTAATTAATATTCACAAAAAAAAATTAAATTATATCATTATCATTATTATATTAGTTTATTCCACAGTTAAGAGCCCGCATCTTAGACAGATTTACAGGGTGCACTTCCACCACATATATCTCAAGAACCACAAACACTGCAAACTTGCGATAAAATGCAGTGAATAAGTGATACCCTCAAAATTAGATATGCCTAATCAAAAATTGAAGAAAAATTTTATTATGGAGTGAAAATTGAATCAAAATGTGCCCAATTTGCTGGTTTTCATTGCCTAATTCCCGGTTACCAAGTAATGGTGGAAATAAATCACGAACGCATATCCTTAAGTTCAACCTTGCTCATCGAAATTTGAAATTCGTATTTGCCTTTGATTCTACAGTTTTCCCAATTTCCTTGGGCAAAATGTGTAATGTAACTAGATTTTGTCCAAATTATGAAATGAAAAACTCCCCCACCTAGCGGCGGTTACTGAAACTCTTTCAATATTATCCCTTTTTCACTTTTCAACCCACAACCCAACTTTTTAACGCACATCGAACTTGGGTTGAGCATTTTGAACAGAAACATTCTCAGCAAAGATTTAAACCCTCAATGGGGTTTGTGGACACTTGAGAGTGAAAAATGTCTTGTAATAATGTACATTTATTGGATGAAAATGAAAAAAATTATTATTATCCATCTATGATCTATTATTATTATTATAATTATTATAATAATTCGTTATTTCGTTGTTTCGTTATTATTATAATTCGTATGGGAAACAGGAAAAACAATATCTAATACCGACCCTGTTTAACAAACTTCCACCTGATTTATTAAATTTACAAAAAATATCCGGTGTAAAAATTGAGATAAAAAAATGGATTTGGCAAAGTTGTATCTTATAGTAAGTTGCCATCTTGAAATTTAAAAAATCAAATGTTAATATCATAGCAATATCTTTTATGACAAGATTAATATGTTTTATTTATTATTAAAAGAGAAGTGAAGAAGTTTTTTATTTGTAAAAATTGTAATATTAATAGTCAACTAGCTGATATCCAGACATTTCTTGTGATGTTTATTTTTGTATGACAACTTAATTAGTGGACCCACAGACAAGTCTGTTTTGACTTTGTGGGTCTACGATATTTGCAAACAACTTATATTTTGTGAAATGAAAAATCTTCTCAAAAAAAAAAAATAATAATAATATAGATTTATAGATATATTCTAAAATACTTTTTCAATCAAAATTTTAAAATATTACCACATAATGTAAACACTTGCCTTCAGCTCCTTGATGTAAATGTAGTTCCTCAATTCATTGATGAGCGTAGCGAAGTCTCCATCCATCCTACTCTTATATGGCTTTGTCTGTGTTTTTTTTTTTTTTTTTTTTTTGTGAGCACTCCACAGGTCGCAAGGGTTGACTGATCAACATGAGAATTTTTTTGTACACGCAAACTCATCCAACTTAGAACTGTAAAGTTTTTAGAATGAATCGGTCAGACCGATTTTGAGAAAAATCATCTTAAAGTTTGTAAAAACCTCATAAGATTTGGCTGGGCAGAAAATGTTGAAAAATAAAATCCCTCCAAATGGGATGAAATTTTCTCTAAATGTGTATACATGGATTTTACACATTATTACGATTTTGTATGCAATTCTGATCAGTCGTTTTGAAGAAATAAAATAAAATAACTGATAATATTCATAAAATATATCATACAAATTGTGACAGAATCAAGTTGTTGAGATTTACTGCTTTCTAGATTCAATAGTAACTGTTGACCAACAATGAAGTATTTTTTATATGCGTCAAGGTGTGTAGAATACCAGAGTCAATGAAGTGGCAGGAGTAGAACTACTTTAACGACTTTTATAGCGTATTCAGATATCAAGGTGTGTAGAATACCAGAGTCGATAAAGTAGCAAGGGTAGAACTACTTCAACGACTTTTATACTTATTAGGATATCTCGCTCATCTTACAACGCATATTTCGCGTTTGACTAGTAGATTTCCATACTTCTAAGCTCATCTCACAACGCAGATCTTGCGTTTTTCTAGTTGGATGAGCGTAGCGAAGATTCCATCCCACTCTTATGGAGCTTTGTCTGTGTGTTTTTTTTTTTTTTTTTTTTTTTTTGTAAGCACTGCACAGGTCACATGGGTGGACTGATCAACATGAAACTTTTTTGTACGGGTCAACTTATACAACTTAGAACTGTATAGTTTTTGAAATGAATCGGTCGGATAGATTTTGAGAAATATCATGTCAAATTTTTTAAAACCCTCATAAGATTAGGCTGAGTGAGAAAATTTGAAAAAATGAAACCTCTCCGAAAAATATAAAATTTCCTCTGAGTGTTCGAACATGAATGATACATATAACCACCATTTTGTGAGCAATTCGAACCAGCCGTTTTGAAGAAAAAAATTAAAATAACTGTTTTTATTCATCAAATATATGGAAATGAGCCAAGATTCACTGCTTCCTAGATTCGATATTTGCCCAAGAATTCTTTAAATTCGTCAAGGTGTGTAGAATACCAGAGAAGATAAAGTAGCAATCAAATGAAGGACAAAGTGTGTAGAATACCAGAGTCGATAAAGTAGCATATTATGTAGGACTGTTATTAAACCTTACTCAGATATCTCGCTCATCTTACAACGCATATTTCGCGTTTGCCTAGTTAATAAATATGGCAGTAGGCAGTTAAGTGTCGCAGTTCCCACTATATTCAATTCTATTCCTCCACGTATGAAAACCCTTGACAAATACTCCATTATGAAACCCTTGTTAAAAAATCTGTTACTTGATTCTTGATTTCATTGTTTACATCAATGTATTATTGATGAGCGTAGCAAAGTCTCCATCCCACTCTTATAGGGCTTTGTCTTTTTTTTTTTTTTTGTAAGCACTCCACAGGTCGCAAGGGTTGACTGATGAACATGAAACTTTTTTTTGTACACGCAAACTCATCCAAATTAGAACTGTATAGTTTTTGGAATGAATCGGTCGGACCGATTCTGAGAAAAATCATCTCAAAGTTTCTAAAAACCCCATAAGATTTGGCTGGGCGGAAAATGTTGAAAAATAAAATCTCTCCAAATGGGATGAAATTTTCTCCAAATGTGTATACATAGATTTTACACATTTTCACGATTTCATATGCAATTCCAATCAGCCGTTTTGAAGAAAAAAAAAAAAATGATAATATTCATCAAATATATCATAAGAATTGTGACAGAATTAGATGTCGAGATTCACTGCTTTCTAGATTCAAGAGTTGACCAACAATGAAGTATTTTTTATATACATCAAGGTGTGTAGAATACTAGAGTCAATGAAGTGGCAAGATTAGAACTACTTTAACGACTTTTATAGCTTATTCAGATATCAAGGTGTTTAGAATACCAGAGTCGATAAAGTAGCAAGGGTAGAACTACTTCAAGGACTTTTATACCTTATTCAGATACCTCGCTCATCTTACAACGCATATTTCGCGTTTGACTAGTAACAAGGAATAATTGTTATACCGAATATTTTTTGTTTTATTTCACAATTTTTGTTATTGTAAAATCATTGTTTTCTTTTCTATCTTCTCTAGAATTCACCCTTGAAATGATAAACAGTCAAGTACTACTCTCAAGCTATGCCAAGTTATATTTCTTTGTGTATTTATTAATTTTTGTTTTCAATAACAGTGGGAGAGAAACACGATATGTCCAAAAATATTATCTTAGTTTATCCCTACAGTCAAGCCAGCATTTTTGGCTTTGTAGGATTTTATGATGATTGTTTCTGTAATAATGTATATATTGTGTGACCAATGGAAAAAAAAATTCAAAATAATCAACTCAGAAGCTAAAAAAAAAAAAATCATTATTATCATTAATAATATTATTGTGTTGTATTATTATTGTGTTATTATTAACAATATTATTATGTTTATAATTTTGTTTTTGAAAGAAGTGTTTCTTGTGTCTTTGATAAGTTTATTGATGAGCGTGGCGAAGTCTTTGTCTGTGTGTTTTTTTGTTTTTTTGTTTGTAAGCACTCCACAGGTCGCAAGGGTTGACTGATCAACATGAAGCTTTTTTTGTACACGCAAAATCATCCAACTTAGAACTGTATAGTTTTGAGAATGAATCGGTCGAACCGATTTTGAGAAAAATCATCTCTAAGTTTCTAAAAACCCCATAAGATTTGGCTGGGCGGAAAATGTTGAAAAAAAAATCTCCAAATGAGATGAAATTTTCTCTAAATGTATATACATAGATTTTACACATTTTCACGATTTTGTATGCAATTCCAATCAGCCGTTTTGAAGAGAAAAATAAAATAACTGATAATATTCATCAAATCTATGACTATCAATAACGTAACGGGATAAGCAACATTATTATTATTATTATTATTATTTAACTCTTGCAAATGCACATGAATGCGCGGTGGCAAGTTCCCTAAGTACCCCTATCCCACCATCTCCTTAACCCTCTGACGGAATAACTTTAACCTGATGTCATCCCCTTCAAAAACATTTCTACTAAGCCCATTCCAGTCCCTACCTGTCCTATTTAAGAAAGAGAATTTACCGACATCTAATGTAGCCCCCTTTATGACTACCGCTCTATCATGACCGTGCCTACCTCCATACCCTGACTTATTTCTTTTTATCAACTCATGCAGCTCCCCCCACCCCCCCTCTCCCTCCATTACCCTGAAGAAATTACATAAACGATCCTCCTTCCTCCGTATTTCCAATTTCTGCCACCCCAGGTCTCTCATCATCTCAGTTGGACTCTCCAACATTCTTACCCTCTCCCCCCTTTCATTCTCATCCCATTTCCACCTCCTAACCCTACCTGTAACCCTTCTCACAGCAATCCTTTGAACCCTTTCCACATCCCTTATCTCACCTAATCTATAAGGATCCCAAACTGAACTAGCATATTCTACCATGGGACGCACTAACGAGAAATATGGCGGTTTCCTTTCGCACCATGCGTATATCAAAGGGATGCCGCCTCACAAATGTTATGATGATTTGCTGGTATTATTGTATGTTGATCTATACAAGTAATAGATGTAATGCAATCTGTGAATCCAGCTCTTTCCAACTGCATTAAACAATATTGGGATACATTTCATTTGAATTAGCCTGTGGAGTATGTGATGAGGTGCAAGGTTAGATTGTCACTGACACTAAAAGTAGCACTGTATTAATTTGACTAGATATTTATTTACACTGATGAATAGAATACATGAATGTGAATCGAGACATCTGACTGTCCCAATGAAGTGTGATGTTCACATGATGACTGTCAACTGGCAACTCCTTTGCAGGTTGCCTTCCTGGTCTTTATATACTAGATTCTGGTGTAGAAGATTCTAGACTCATGAGTAGAAGATTCTAGATTCATGATGATTGATGGAGAGTCCCTTGCAGGATTTCCCTGTCTGACTTAAGCTAGGAATTTCCCCTGAGTGATCAACCTCAGGAATTCCCTACAAGCCAATCTAAATTTAAAATACATCTGTAAAAGCATTTAGTCCCCTAGTCAAGAGCCCTACTGCTATATTTACCATTTGATAACTGGATAATTACTCATCATCTACGAGAAAGATTTAAATCAATGCAATTGTACAACTATGTACTATATATTGCAATACGAGCCTAATACGTACGATTTGATTTGAAATTGCGAATCTCACAAATGTACACAAAAGCGCTGATTTCATCATGATGAAAACGGCCTAATGGTAAAAGGATAGGACTTATGCCGTGTTGCTTATCCCGTTACGTTATTGATAGTCATAGATCAAATATATCTTAAAAATTGTGACAGAATTAAGTTGTCGAGATTCACTGCTTTCTAGATTCAAGAGTTGACCAACAATGAAGTATTTTTAAAAACATCAAGGTGTGTAGAATACCAGAGTCAATGAAGTGGCAAGAGTAGAACTACTTTAACGACTTTTATAGCTTATTCAGATATCAAGGTGTGTAGAATACCAGAGTCAATAAAGTAGCAAGGGTAGAACTACTTCAAGGACTTTTATACCTTATTCAGATATCTCGCTCATCTTACAATGCATATTTCGCGTTTGACTAGTTTAAAAAGTTTCTATATAGTACATATTTCTGTTTAAATTCTGTATTTTTAGTTCTGTTATGCTTTGTACGATATTTAGAATCCTTTGAGAGTTCTCTACTCATTCATGGCGTCTCTTTTGCGAATAGCAGTGATAAGGCCTTTTGTTATCCATGGTTTAAGTTTTTTGTTTCTTGCATTTATGATTGTAGTTTTGAATGTAGTAGCATCATTTATGTGTTTTTTAAGTGTTAAAATAAATTTGTTTAAGCTCCTTTATTTGAATTATTTGTGTACATTTGCAACAAAGTTTTATGCTGGCACTCTTTTCAATATTCTTGCCCCCCCCTGACCTGAAATCCTGGCTACGCCACTGTGAATGATATATCAGATGATGGAATGATGAGATGAAAGGTCATTTTATCAGGTGTTTCTGGATAGTGGGGAGTTGGTTGTGGCCTGTTGTTAAGGAACCATCCCAGTATTAACCTGAACGACAGAGGGAAACCATGAAAAACCCCTGTGAGGGAGGTCAACCATGGTGGGAATCAAACCTCGGTCTCCTGAATGACGGTTCAGTGTATTAACCACAGATCTCAGTAAATTCATTTAACCTTGTAAGACACATGAGCTAAAAATTGGAACTAGGCCTATATTAACTTTCATTTTTATCGGCTTAAATCTAAAATTCCACCCAATGCTATTCTTGCGGGGGTTTTAAAAAACTTTCAAAAATTTCACCAAAAAAACGCCGGTCACAATTTTGTTTGAAAACAATAGGGGTCTATTCTGATACGGCACCAATGTCCAGAATAAGTTTCAAGCAGATTGGTTACTTTGTGTGATTGGTTAACTTATATGCCACATAAAAAAAAACATAAAAAATGAACCCCAATTTTTCCATGCACTGTATTTATAAAATAAATGGCAGTCTTTGCAATGCTCATCTAATATATACTGTATATATAATACATATTATACATGTATATAATACATGTATATATATACATATATATGTATATATGTATATATATATATGTATATATATATATATATATATATATATATATATATATATATATATATATATATATATATATATATATACATGTAAATATATATATATATTCTATATTCTTTGACCTATAAGCCCAAATACTTTATTTCAGCATCTTGGGTCATTTTCTGATCAGTGTACTATTCATATGGATAAATTTATGTGTAACATTACAAATTGAGTTGCAATTTATAAATTTATCATGACTTGAGGGAACAATTGAAATAATGAGAGAATAAGGAACAATTGGGACACTTATGTAAGATTCCCATTCCCAGTTTTCAATTGTTCATGCAATGATTGTGAAATATAATTGGAGAAAAGAGTCCGGTACCCTGGGCACAGATTTTTTCATCTACAAATATCAGTATAATGTTATAGTACAGCTATAATGAGCACAGTATAAAAGTAATTAAAATGTACAGAAAATAAAGAAAAAACAGCAGTGTACCTGTAGATCAATAATTTTATTAAATGCATCCAGGTTATGTACAAATACTAACAGGAACTAGAATATAGAAATATTACATTTTAATTTAATCAATTATTTAAAAGTTATTAATATTATAATATTATTCAATAATCAATATATGTATACATAATAACAAAATACATTAGTATGGTATGCGACTAAATGCAGCTCAGAATAATAAAAGATTTGGATATTCCATTTTTAAAAGGAACTCATAAATCATAATCAAACATAGGTATATTTTTATGGATAATTTAAAATTGTTATAGAGTAGGTCTACCCTACTACGTCTAGTACCGTACTATGTACTACGTAGTATTACTACGTAATGTAGTGAAGCTTTCAATCTTTCAAATCTATTTATACTCAATATAGTACTGGGTACTATAGGCATCCTACATAAAAGTAAAAAAACTAAATCTGTTAGGTACAAATTTTACATCTAGGTCTACTGATCCAGTAGTTTTACATTGTGGTTTGTGCTTGATGATAAATGCAATATGCAGTAACATAGCTGAAGTTTAGTAGGCATAGGCAAGTACTTGAATGGATACCTTGGCTGTTTTATTATTAGTCGTAATTTTAACAATAAAAAGTAAGAATTTTAGAAAACTGTCGTAATCTGGGCCCTGCAGGCTACATAACATGATATCATATTCATTATGTTAATAGCATATTACATACAGTATAAAGCAATCAAGACAGAAAATCATGTCTCAACCATTAGAGTGAAATAGACTGAGGAGAGTCAAAGGCGTGCGCACATCATCAAGATGAGTTAGGGAGGGCCTTTAATACACTAACGTAATACACGTAACCATTTTTCCAGTTTTATATACCACACTGCGAGGTTATTGCACTTAATTACTTAAAATTAATTGACCTTGACATATCAAATTAATCAGTCATCTTCAATGAACTACAATCGATTATAGTCCTAATATTCAGTCGATACGTAGTCCATTGTAGGATTTCTACCTATCTGAGCTTCTTATCAAATCTAATGTTGAAGTATACACATCTACCGTAAGTAGTATCCAATCGATACAAATAGAATCTAATTTAAAATCATATTAAATTTCGTATTTCAATTGCAGTATAGCCTGTATCAGTACAGGGTAGGGGTTCGATACAGTTTCAACAACCGAGAATTATGCAAACTAGAAACCAGTGTTCATTTGGTTCGAGATATAGGCCCTAGTTATAGGTATTGGGAATTTCTAATTACGATAATAATCTATCAAAAAGTAAAAGCAAATAATTTAAAATGGGCCTTATTATCAAGATAACTGGAGGCACATGTATTTTTCTATTTAAATTTCTATAGGCCAACTTCTTACAATTTCTTATTTAAAATGATTTACATCTCGATTCTTGACAAACTTTTATGAAGTCTTATAAAGTCTTACAAAATCTTTTATGAAAATCACATTTCTCTTTTATGAATAAAAATCTATAAAATCTGATACATATGCCTATCACAGAATTGTAATAAGATCCTATACATTTTATTTCCCTATATTCTGAAAAATGTTCAGAACATTTTGCTCCAGACATTCAGCTCTCCACTAACCTTGCGCACGCCGATGAGAATGATTTAGATCACCAACAGTTGGATGGGTATATGTATTATTTTGTATGCAGACTGCTACAAAAAAAATGTTCCCCTCAACTCCATTTTCAATTCCCATCAGGGGCGGACTGGCCCGATAGTAAGTCCTTGGTGTGATACACAATAATACTAATTGCGATTCAAGTTCAGTGAAATTTTGTGTAACTCATCTTTTGTAACAACGAAGGATGAGTCCAACGAAGAATGATGATCTGGTCCATTAGAGTTTGAATGCTTCAAACTTTGTCCAGTGAATAAATATAGATAGGTATCCAATTTTCCTGACACGTATTGGAGTAGGTAGTAGGTACGTTACGTACATGGAAGGCTGACACAATTAAGCTGTGCTAGAGTTTGCAGAAGAACCACTTATTACACTAAATAATGCCTGACTGTTTCGTTTGAAGTGGGCCATATTTTCATCGTCCGGCCAAGTCTCGCCCAACAATGTTGACAAGTTGGTACACAGTTTCAGATAATTTTCTCTTAGAACATCTTGATACTCCTGTTGATCCATAGTTACCAATTTACCATTGATTTGAAGTGCCGTGTAGCATATCTTGACAAAATCTCTGAAAAAGTGATGAAAGTGGGCACACGGTAAGTATAATGTTGAGCTGTATAATGTATATATGTAAGTTAGTAAGTATAATTATGTTGGTATATAGGCCAATGTTTGGAGCTGTCAGAACATTCAAGTGTTTCCGAGGCTGCGTGACGACAGCTAGCTGGTTGTGGTGGGGCTATCAAAATGCTGGTTAGTGATTTGTTGATGATTTAATTTGTTAGATCCAGTAAGTTTAAATTTGCGCTATTTATGGCCACCATTTTAAGTTACGAGACTCACTCAGAAAGTGAACGCTACTTACTCTCATCATTTATCAATACAACCTAGTGTCATAATTCATAAAAAGCTCCAATTATTCAATTTTTACTTTTGTTATTGATATTTTACTGAATTAACTTCATACATTGTTACTGTACATCGACGCCGTCTCATGAATTATTTTCATCTATTAGTTGTTACCAATTTGTTTGCAATTAGCATACCATTACTAACCAATATGTGAATACCGGTATATGAATCATATGTTACTACAAAATGTGTACATTTTCTTTGTCCTGTAGGCCTATAAACATCAGTCATCGATTTTGACTAGGAACACACGATTTATGAAATACAGTATTCCACTATAAAATGGTACTTTTAATACTACAGTGAAACCTCTATCCATCGTTTTTCAAGGGACCAGGTAAATAAAACCATACATGCAGGAAAACAATCCGTCCAGGAAAATTTAACATTGATTATATGGGAATGGGGTGAGAAAAAATAAATGATACTTGATGAATGATTTATGCAGGAAAACGATGGATTCGGGAATGATGCATAGAGGTTTCACTGTATTGTACAATCACTATGATAATTGCTCCTTTATACGTATATGATGAGACTTGAGAGAATGGTCTCAGTTTATATAAAACTGGCACGAACATTATTGTTGTGATTTTGCTGCCACGTGAGGAAGCAAATTAGGAGTTTTACAGACTTTTTGAATGATCAGCAACGACCGTAGAGTGGTGCGATATTATTTTGCAAAAGTTCAACTTTAGTCTACTTCATCCCCACACTGCAGCATTTTGTATGCAAAACAACCGGATGCAGTTTAGATTCCTCATAAAATCTGGTATATGATTACTGTACTCTTCCACAAAACAGCTACACTATAATATGGTGAATTGTATGACAGTTGAATTATCATCGTGGGATTTATCTTTCACAATTTTAATCATCACGCAAATAGTCAGCGATTTGAGTATTTTTTTGATTTTATCAATTTCATTTGTGCGCTCCATCACACTAGTAACCATTCAAATGAAAATGAGTGGGCATGTAAATATTTTGGAATAATAGCATAGTTACTGCATAGCATAGCTAGCATATTTACAAATGTAACTCGTTCGGTGCTCTCCATATGTTCTGGTTTTCATCGCACCAGGAACAAATACTTCAACTTGATTGTGGAATCGACTGCCACCATTCAATCTTCAACAGACGAAGTTGATATAACTCACCTAAACACATCCTTCAGCTCTTCAACTTTATCCTCAGGGTACACCGAGTCACTTCTCGGATCAAGGAAAGTGGACGCATAGGCAAGAGGACCGGCATTCACTTGGACACATACGCTTCCCTGTAATCAAGAAAAAATAGTAGGGCTGTGCGAGACTTGAAATTTTCGAGCAAGTTCGAGTCGAGATCGAGACTCGAACTTGCTCGAAAAGATTTTTTCCTAGATCGAAATTTCGAGTCTTGAAATACTTTCGGGTCTCGAACGTTTTCAAGCGAGCAAGCGAGAATAAACTTGTCATCTTTTCATCATTCAACATATTGGTATTAATAATAAATATATAGTGTCTGAAACTTATGAAAAAGTTTTGTTTCTGCATTTCTCCCTTCGATTTTGCATATAGAACTTCCTGAATAATTACAACGCGCATCATTTCACGATGTCAGTTGCACCGGACTGAATGACTCCGAGTGACTGAGTAAGAGTTCTGTTGAGTCGTAGTAACCAGCAGACACGCACACGCGTCTCTCTCCCTTCCTCAGTTCCTCCCCCTCCCCAAACTCTTCAAGGACAGATTAAAACGTCATCACACGTGTTGCCAAGACACTCGGGACGGCCGAGCGCCAATGGCAAAAAAGTTCGAGTGTCGTCATTGGCAAAGTTAGCCGATCAAGTAGCTCATCAGTAGCGAACTTATCAAGTAGTTTTGCCCGGTTTCTCTCGTACGCAATACAAAATTGTCGTAATTCTAACCGGGAAGTGATGATTTTCGTGGCCATCTTTTTTAATATTGATTGTATCCACTTCAAATTTTGCACTTAGATAACTATCATGCTAAAACTGCAGAAAAAATAAAAATAAAATGAAAATCAACAATGTAGGCCTACATGATTATTTGGTTTTTACGAAATTTTCAACAATGAAATTTATTTTTCGTTTTTCCAAAACAATGATTTTTTTCAATTCAGTTTTTTCACGAAAATGTTGCTGAAGTATTGTTCAAGGGTTGGTCATATCGTTTTTTTGATATTCCAGCTATATTTCAAGATATGACTTTATTTACAATGTTTTTTTTTTAAATTAAATTTTCTATAAAATTTGTGCTCGAAGTCGCTCGAACTAAAATAGTGCTCGAAACTCGCTCGAAAAAAGGCAATCTCGCCTGAAACTTGCTCGAACTCAAAAAGCTCTGCTTGCGCAGCCCTAAAAAATAGTACAGTATTGGCTCTCCTCTGATATTCAAGTGAAAATATAGTGTTACATAGAAAATTATTCCTATATAGGGCTGTTGTATTTGTTTGGCAGAGTATTCTGAAGAATATTCTTTTTTGAAATAAAATGGGGAGGGTAGAATATTGATTTAATTGAACATAGAGCTTTGGGAAATTAATTATCATCGCCTCAAAATTGAACAGAAGTGTATCTCACAAATTGGTACCGCTCTCATTATTTGCAATAAACGTAAAGGAGAGTGGAAAGTGCAGCGTGAAGTAATTTTTTAGTTTTTGATTCTTTTTCTTTCTTTTTTTTCAGTTTCTTGAAAGTCAATTATTGGGGAATGCTGTTGAGTGATCAACAAGCTTGGTGACCATGGTGACTGTAGGGCAACAAACCAATAGCCAACTTTCATTAAATAACTTGAACTAAACTTCTGAATTACCTAAGCTTGTAGCTTGTAGAACGGGTATTTGAGCACTTTGGCCCCTAATAGCAAAATGTGGTGTGATATTATTGTTTGTTTAACAACCTCACCAACAGATACGTGGGGATCGATAAGGGGCTACAGGGGTACGTATGAGCGGATGATACATAAATTGGGTTTACAAAATCACATACAGTACCTTATGCACGACCCACATTTATGCTTGAACCCACACCCATCTTGACTTCAGTTTCTAACGTAGAATTTAAGCTGACCAAGCCAGAAGGGTGGCTTAGTCGATGGTTCAGGTTGGTGTACAGAGATTATTTGTAGTACCTGTAATCTAAGCTGTAGTTTCTTAGCGTCTGTCGGAACCGAGACAACCACCTCGTCCAGCTCGGCTACTCGCAGTCGCATCTCGTCCAAAGCAACCTCGATGGGATTGAGTTCTAACACTCGACGCTGCTTCACCTCAACACGTTTCTTAACATACGGGAACGTGTATTCAGCTAAAAACAAAATAAGAAGGAATTGTTACCGTATGTCAGTTCCGCATTTCAATTGAAAAACAATGACATTGTTCATGTACAATCAGTCAATCAATCATGAATAGAAGGAGACAGGAAGGACCAAAGAATAAAAGAAGATGAAGATCAACAAGAACCTTTTACACAGAAAATTAATAATTGAATAATATACCACAAGAGATTGGGAGGGGAAGAAGAAACAAAATCAAATAGAAATAAAAATAAAATATAGCCTACGTAGTTTAGTTTAAAACGAAGTTAGGAGATTTTTTTCTCCCAATATAAAAGTTCAAATTATTCATTAACCATCAACTTGAGACTAGTAATAAATAGCCTATCAAGTCCAATCAAATAGTTATTCATCAGATACTTTATTGTAACAAGATCATGGCTATTTCTCTATTTTCCTCAACTATACTTTGGATTATAGTAATCCTACCCACACAGTCGATAATCCAAGACTACAGTGGAACCTCTATAGTACGTTTTTCAGGGGACCATACTGAAAAGACTTACTAAAGTGAACTTACTAAAGAGACTATTTAACATGTAGGAGCTTATAGATGGGATCAAAAAATAAAACTTACTAAGGAGAAAAATGCACTAACGAGGGACTTACTAAAGAGGTTCTACTGTATAAGTCTACACACAACTTTCTCATCTCGACTTCATAACTCTTATTGATATATTTTCCGTTTGTTGAATGAGGTTAATGATCAATTTATATGCTTAGATTTGAGAATTAATTGGCAAGATCATCCTTGAGGTGCCCCGTCCAAACAATCCTACCTTGTCAATTTGTCTCAGTTAGCCTTAATTGGGGAACAATGATTTGTTCAAGTTTCACACGTTGAGAAAATAAAATAAAATTAAAATTGTAATAAAATTGTAGGCCTATATAACACAACTACCGGTACTTACTTGTAAGAATAGTTTTTCGTTTCCACTGGTCCTCAAGATTACCCCGCGCTTTACCGTTCTGTGTAAACGGAGTTTCAAACATGAAACAACTTATGTCATGGTTCTGTTCGAACTCAGTTGGTCGTTCTTCTAGTTCAATCTTCTCTAAGTAGGGTGTAGCATGAGTAACTTGAATGTACGCTAATTTAGGATCCAACTCATTGGCATTGATCTAGACAAACAAACATTGAAAAAATGAAGAGAAAAATCCAGATTTTGTCAACGGGAATTGTTATTAGTGCAATCACATGAAATTAGTAATAGTTAGAGATGAAATATCTTTGTACATAAAGTTGAGAAGTTTGAAAACAATACATCAATGTACTGCATACTTACTGCAATTGAGTCCATTATAATTTTGACTGATTCTGGACCAAACTTGTTACAAAAGAGTTGATATAGTCGTTCAGATATTTCCGATAAAGTCGTCACTTTCGGTTCCTTGTAAATATATTCTATGCCACTTTCTTCTTCAAAATACGCCTTGAAAAGAAGAACATGGCAAAGGTACTGGTAAGTGTCAATTTTCAACAAATATAATGTAAAATGAACGTAGGTGCTATATAACTAAATATTATGCATTAAAAGGGGAGTTGTCTAGACTCTGGATTGGCTGCATTTCTTTGCAAGGTGATTGATTGTAAATTGAAACGTATATGTGACTAAGAGAATGTCTAAGCGATGACCGACAGTGACATGTAAATCCAAGACGTTCACCGAGCAGCCTGAATTGCTAGATTTACCGCAAACGGGAAGGATTTTAAATTATTATCCAGAGATGCTTTGACTGATTGACTCAGTCACCAAAGTGAGATAAGAAAAGGTATAATATCAGAAAATTAAATACATTTTCTTCATTATTGGTAGTCCAACTTGTTATTTTCAAATACAGTTACAGTGAAACCTCTATGCATCGTTCCCGGATCTATCGTTTTCCTGGATGTATCATTCATTTTTTCTAGACCCCACTCCCAAATAATCAATGTTAAATTTTACTGGATGAATAGTTTTTCTGGATTGATGGTTTTATTTGCCTGGTCCCTTGAAAAACGATGCATAGAGGTTTCACTGTACTACCTAGTACCTACTAAAACTTCATTGAATTGAGCTTCAAGACCCTTAACGATGAAACAACAATTCATACATAATCTACGATTACTCAAAGCACTGACTAGGCCTGGAATTATCAACATGGATATGGCTTTGACTAGTAGTTAGTATTGTCATTACTTAATTGCCAAAGTTACCTGTACCTTACTAGGCCTATTTGTTTTCATTAACTCGACTTTACATTATCTGGCCATAGACAAATATTAAGTGCTTGTTACCTGTCCAAAGAAAGCCACCCTATAATATCGGCCAAGCAAACGCTTTCCAGTTCTCGTCACTTCGATGACCTTGGAATAAGCTTGCTCTAGATTACGATAGCTGTGGGCAAGCGCTACGTAGTCTCTCTTTCGCTCGTGAATGGGAATAATGAGACGATAGAGCTCGCCGAGAGGCTCGTAACGCTCGGCTTTCACCATGTACTCGGCGCATAGCTCGAGCTGTTCCAGCAAGATCTGCTCCGTGTATTGGATATCTTGTACTCCTAAATAAAAAAAGTACAGCATTCAATACTTGAATACACATCCGTTTCTCGCGTAAATATAAAACAACATTGATCAAAATAGACATGTTAAAATAATTCATTTTCACTAATTATGAACAATAGTATAGAATTGGGAGGCGTGGCAAACGGTGAGGTGTATTATTTCATCATTTCATTATCTAATTATTTTTAATTATGCCAATGCAATAATAGATTGTGTTACCTATTATTACTAGATATACTTCGAGACATATTTGTGTGTTCGTACTATTGTTATTTCAGAATTATTGAAATTGCATTGTGATTCTAATTTTTTTTTGCATCTGAACTTCCTTCATTTACAGAATCTAGTGATTTTCCTGGAGGTAAATTTTGGATTATATTAAGCCTACATAAAAATATGTCATAGATAGATGGGACTGTTATTCACAATTCACCGATGGAAATCATTAAACTATAAAATTAATTTCAAATTTGCTGTAAAACTGCATGAAGGGGAGGTATGGAAGCATGGCATGGAAGAATGGTTTAGTATGTGCTATGTAGTACATACACTTATTACTAGGGTTGCCAACAATAATCGATATATCGATTTAGATCGATATTTTCTCAAACGATACGATAATCGATTAAATCTCGGCGATACGATATCAATATGATTATTTTCAATTATCGAAATGAATATTATTTCCTTTTCAAACTTACTATTTTACCATTTATGTAATTGCTTCAATCAGTGTATGTGGCGCGAAAGTTTTTGTTTTCTATTGGGCACTCGAAAGCCAATGAGAAACGCTGTTTAGTGTTAGCTATGACGTCTGAGTTGATATGCGCTAGAGACAAAAATATAGACTTGGGCCTATCGCGCGGTTGAGTTTCAGACCGCTTTAGGGTACTGCGTAGTAGGAACTAGGAAGACGCACACCATGCAGCAAACAGCTCGGCGTGCCATGTTTATTATTGCGCGTCAAATAAAAATGGTGGAAATTGAGAAAATGATGCTTCTTCATGATAAAACATTTATTAAATACTAAACGTGTTTTTAGTGGAATGTCTCTCAGTTTCTAGTCGATTCCGTTATCATGAGTGTGCGGATGTAGTAAGCTTACGCCCAATTAAAACGAGCAAAAAACATATTTTTGACCGATTACAGGCCGATAGCCCGAGATTCGCATATAGGCAGAGGGAGACTTTTGGGCTTGAAATTTCGAGAAAAACCCTCGGATTAAATTCGGGACTATACGGTATTATATTAATAGATGAATAATGAATTCCAGATGTATGTTGTTACCGTACTTGTACTTTTTTTACAGCTCAGAAATCTGCCTCTTCCTCTACGGTACCGGTATCCCGTTATCTTTCTACCCCTCCCTGCTAGGACCAAACTCCCGCACGTAGTCCAAGGTCAACCACTTGTCAATCAATCAATCAACACAGCTACTTAGACCGCAATTTGTAATACAATAATTCCGATGCGATACGATATTTTGACATTCGAAACGATTATCGATTAGGAGAAAAAATATCGATATAATACGATTAATAACCGATGTTAAGTAGACGATAATCGATGAGTTTTCATATCGAACGGCAACTCTACTTATTACACTTATTTGAGGTTATGTCTGCATTTACCCTGGGTTCTACAATGCTGCAAGTTTATTCTATGCTAAGTTTTGACCCATGAGTTCAATATTGAATATTTTGATAATTCAAACTTTTATAATAAAAAATGAGTATTTTTGGGACTACTGAATTTCCGAATGAGAGGCCACAGGCGCTCGTATTTCACGCCCCAAACTCTCATGGCCGTAATTTTTGAGATATCGATATGATTGTTTTTGCATTCTGTTAATAATTGAAATACGGAGGTTACCGCAGATTACAGAATTTTGAAAAAAATTGTAATTTTTCAAATTCTTCGAATGGAAAATGAAAACATTTCAAGAATGCAAAAACCTAGTTACATATTTTTGAATACCGAAAAAAAAAATTAAAATGTGAAATATATCAAAAGTGTGAGCTAGGGAATCAACGGCATTTATGTAAATATGAGTTTGGCGGGCTAGTCTACGGGTTGCGCCTAGCACACGATACGTTTAACTCGAGTCTGAAGCGAGCGAACGAGTCAGTGTAGAGTGCCTGCGGCCTCTCAAAGAGGATTAAGAGTCCGTGGAAGTCGATTTAGCGAGATATCAGTTTTTTGGTGATAACTTTTGAACGGTATGAGATATCAAAATTCTAATACGTAAGAAATACAAATAATTATAATAACTTCAAGATGATATAAGGTAGAATTATTCAAGTCATGTCGCATAAGTATCAAGCGTATACAGTTATGAAAATACATTTTTTTAGCTGTATACGCTTGACAGTTATGCGATATGACTTGAATAGTTATAACTTATATCACCTTGAAGTTACAATAATTATCTGTGTTTCTCGCGTAGGCCTATAAGAATTTTGATACTTCATACCGTTCAAAAGTTATCAGCCACCAAGAAACTGATATTACACCAGATCGACTCCGATGGACTCTTAATTTAATTTTCACCATACTACACCAAGCATCAAAGTTTTCATCAGACCTACCTGCATCTAATTTGAGATTCTTTTCATCCTGAGCAATGTTTGATGATATATTGCAGAAAGCTTCTGCTCCCCACGTCTGTATTTTTTTAAGCTTTAGATACTCTGCCATGAGAGCAGCAATATGGAGCTGACAGCACGCCGCTTCTGAGAAGTTACCATCCCTTATGTGATTCCGCGTCATGGTTTCCAACCACGTGTGGCGCAGCTCCGGCGTCGACGCGTAGCTGTTCGACAAACTGTGCTGCAAGTCCACCAACATTTCAGGATCGTGGTGATGTTCTCGCATCTGAGCCGTTGCCATTAGTACGGTGCGGATACGTTTAGTAAGATCTTTGACTTCGACTGGAAATCCCGTGCCCTTCATCACCTTGTCGCTGGTTGCATAACTGTTGATTAGCGACAGGCTTTCTTGGAAACGAGAGTTATTCAGACCGACAACATTGCCTAGCATCTGAGATACTGAGATTATAACCTAGAGGAAGCACAAAATAAAAATACATACTTCAATGAAGTTGCCCATTTTCATTTATAACATCAATGTAGGCTTCTTGGACCTTTGAAATATCATTTTTTCCCATTTGTTTCTAAAGAACTAAATCTCAGATAAAATACACATACGACACCAAATTTGACTCGTGATTGATTACACCAACGCTCACTCCTAATGAAAGTCTAAAATTACAAATTACATATTTCCTTCAATGATTAAATCCTTTTAATGATTATGTATCACATGACGTGCTTAACAAATGAAGTTACCTGGAGATGAACTCGGATTAGCCCTTTTTTGTTTGTGAACTCAAAGTTGCTCCTCATGAGGAGATAGAGAATTGCGCATGATTCTTGACGGATAGTGGACAAACGGCTGTTGCAACATCTGAGCAGTTCGTAGCACAATCGACCGCAGAACACGGCATTTCCTGATTTGAAAAAAAAGTCCAATAACTACAAGTCTTCACTGAAAAGTCCTGATTATTACCCAGGCTGCACAGTACGATTGAGATATTTTAGGACTTCTGTTCAATATCGAATTGAAATCTTCAATATTAGAAATTCAGCATAGAAACAACGATTGTCATAGTTTTTAAATTGGTAATAATTGAAATAATACACTGCTGCGAGACATTTTGTATGAGTCCGAGATATTCAAACCTTATACTAGCAGCCCAGTCAGATGAATGACACAGAGCAGTGAACGTCTTCTATTCACATAAATAAAACTGTCTGTCAATGCATCAAGAAGTCATTTCCACTGTGGTATTCCCAAGTAATACTCAGCACAAAAATGTAATTCCTGCATTCAATATGAATTCATCGTTATTTGTTTGAGCTTGTTATTGAATTGAGTCCAAGATATTCAAACCTTATACTAGCAGCCCAGTCAGATGAATGACACAGAGCAGTGAACGTCTTCTATTCACATAAATAAAACTGTCTGTCAATGCATTAAGAAGTCATTTCCATTGTGGTATTCCCAAGTAATACTCAGCACAAAAATGTAATTCCTGCTTTCAATATGAATTCATCGTTATTTGTTTGAGCTTGTTATTAGGTTGGTGCAAGTGCGTGAAGAGTTTTCAACTATTTATGGTCAAGGTACCTAATATCTGTTCGAAACATAAATATTGAAGCTATAACTAAAAAACTAGATTGTGGAAATACAAAATTACTTAGGGAGTTATGGTTGATTTACATGCACAAGCAAAAATTGGTGTTTTATTAACCTTGAAAAAGAGCGATGGAGAAATTGTTGATGTACGCTCTTAGAGCTGCGAAGACATGTCGGAACAAGGTCTCCGATTGGCCAACTTGTAGAAAAGAGAGGTAGATGTCAAAGACCTTCTTCATGATGGGATTGTCGCCATCGTTGACTAAGAGGATGTCTTTGAAATGTATACAGTACAAGCCGAGTGCATCGAGAGCAATCAGTCCCACCTCAGTGGCCATGTTTGCCTCGAGTAACGCTTGATATAGCTTGCTGGCATCGGTTTCATCCCCACCAGCTGCAAAAATGGACATTATTATGTAATGAGTATGTTAATTTTTAGTTTCCACCATTTGCCAAATGAATGTAATTTTAAATTGATGTTGATACAAAAATATTGTCAAGTGAATGTAATGTAGGCCTAATATTTATTGATATTTAATAATTATTGCATGTGTAAACTGAATCAAGCAGGCCTGACTGACCTAAAATATAACTTTGATAGTTACTAGTTTGATAATTATTGGATAGAATCAAAATGTACGTATTAAAGGGATAATACGTATTCAAGCTTTGCGGGCTGCAGCTCTCTATAGTCGGGGCCACTGATTTGACACGTCTATGCCCACCTATTCTCTGCATGTTGTCCCTGCCTACGCTGCCGTGGCCCGTGCCGAGAGCAGCCGTCTCGCTCGAGAAGTCTGGCGGCTGCATGCGCGCCGGTAACGTCATCGCCTTGGCAGCAGACTTGGGCTTAGAACCAGGGCCAGCCGGTTTCACGCCGGTGATCTGGCGTCGACCGGTGTACTTGAACTGGTGGAGGCACATCCTGGAGTCAAACAAGTTGGTGTTTATGTAGATATGAGCAAAACATGAGACGATGGAGAGAGAGAGAGAGAAATGACGTGATAATTAAATAAACAGAATTTCAAAATATGTTGAAACCAAAAACAATTGAATACCGGTACAGTGTTTTCCTAATCACCGTTACTTGCACTGAAGTCACAAAACATGTTCCGAAACACTTGCTTACTCGATGGCCCTGAAGAAGGAGAGCACGTCATCTTCAGCACACTGTTGCCACCACGTGATGAGGTACGCATCGCCCAGATGTTTCACAACGAACAGGAAGCAGATGAGGATGTCTTTTACTTCAGTCGCTTGCAACTTATCACAGCGGATAGGCCCAGTAGTCACACTAAGCGATCTGAAAGCAACATTGAAATTAGTTGCCATAAAGTACGGCAGTATACCAAGTGATAGGAATTCATAGATTCATATGAAATAAGAATATAAGAATTCATATAAGATTGTGTATTTTGTAGGTATTTTATGTGTCCATTAATTTCATTTTTGTACCATCGTTCTATGACAATTGTTGTACCGACTGACTGTCTTATATCATGTATTTGATCAGAAAAAAGACAATAAATTATTCTATTCTACGGTATTCTATTCAAAGTGAAACACAAAGACACGCAAGTGAATACGTTTTTTACTTTCGCGATGGAATATTTTGTTTTCGATTTTTATAAATAGACTAATTCTACGGCTAATGAAAGTTTTCAATATCAGTTTTGCACAGTCTGCTGATGCATTTTCTGTGATATTTACATTTTCAGCTCAATACAATTTTGTTTATACGTAAAGGTGTGGTTATTTCTGTTTTGGAGAAAATGTAGCCTATCAAAAAACTTCAATAATATTCTCTTCCAATGATTGTGTTTTTTCAATTTATTTTCATTCTTATTAATCTGTTTATGTGCATATTCAATATTATTATAAGGTTGCTGTCGCCTTGTGTCGGTCAGAATTTACCTCCATCTTGTATGATTATTTCAAACTTATTGAAACTCTCAACTCCCAAAATACTAGGTTTAATATATAAGTTTAATACTATGAGCTTTCAAGCTGAATTTTATTTCAAGTTTGGGTCAAATCTAATTCCAGTTTAGGCTTCATGAAACACCTTCTGAAATATAAACCTGGATTAAATGTTTAAACCTGGTTTAAACTCTATAGTTTTTAGTTGGTGAAACTCGGACTAAATAACAGTCGGTTCACTCACCTGGAATGTCTTTTCGTCTGATTGGTTGACTCTTCTTTAACCTCTCTTATTATCGCGGTATCTTGAGAGACTGTTGACGCGGCATCACCAGATACAGTCGAACTATCCGACTCGACGCTTACAGTCGAACTACCATTCACAAGCGCTGAAAAATAAAAATAGTATCACAATCAATATACTCCAAGGCCAGTGTATATTGTCTGCTGTCAACATAAATGATAAACGCACAGTCACAGTAGAAGAACTGAATGCTTAGGGCCTACATACAGGTAATAAGACAAAATTTAAAAACATCAATACAGTTAATAATAACTAGGGAGTCAGATAGGATAGGGTATTTATGCCCTCAAAAACACTTGGCAGCCGCCATCGATGACAAACTGAAAATTGTCACCAATCAATCAACAATAAACATGCAAATGCTAAATCGAAATCAAATGAATCAAGCCGGTTTTGTGATGAGAAGCTTCAACTGATGATCAGCTCCACTGATGCCAAATTATCATGCTGGAGATAATTCCAATACCTTCCAAATGAAACAATTAAAACTACTAAAAACTAATATTATGGTACGGTACCGGGTAAGGATATGATAAAATGTGTTACAGTAGAACCTCTTTAGTAAGTTTCTCTTTAATACATTTTTCACCTTGGTAAGTTTTATTTTTCGATTCCATCCATATGCTGCCACATGTGAATAGTTTCTTTAGTAAGTTCTTAACTTAAGTAAGTTTTATTTGTCTAGTCCCCTGAAAAACGTACTAAAGAGGTTCAACTGCAGTATTATATCAGTGGCATATCATCTTCAGTGTTACGAGGTCAGGTAGTCACTCAGAGAAAAGCTAGGCAACGTAATATATACTACGTACAATGTTGCAGGTCTTTGCTACCGACTGTTAGGGTTTCCTCACCCTGTCCAGCAATAGCCGCAAAGTACGACGAGTCTCTCACGTGCATCGATGCCCGCGTGTTGTTGTCCAGGTGCATGGTGAACCTGTGCAGGGACTTGGGCGTTCCCGAAGATACGGTCGTCGACGACTCCTTCAGGTTGAAGAAGGAACTACTGATCGACATGCGAGAGTTGTACGTGTTGTGTTTGCCGTTTAGACCCGACGGATTCACGGCACTCAACCGGTTCAAATTTTCTAACACTACGCCGAGCCATGGCAGGTAGATTGCTGCAATGCGTGCTAACTGGCCCTGGGAGAACAAAATAAATTCATGCAATTAAAATTTGTCCCTTACTAAGAGCGAGGAAAAAGCTTCAGTCGAGATTTTTCAAGACATTATCATTTTGATCATATACATAATTTAATTAAACCTGCTTATTTTAATCTTAATCAATAACTCAATTGAATAAACAAGTTTTAATTGAATAATTTGCATACTACTAGGTACATTTGAGTGCTGCAATTTCCTTTGTACAGTGACTCCGGTCTAATAACCAGAGTGGTCAGATGCCGGCCAATGCATGTCCGTCAAGAAATTTTGAATGTCATGGTGAGGAGGGAAGGGGGTTCATTTCCTACAACACACAGATAAAGATTATCTAGTAAAAATAGGCGCGATTGTTTCAAGACTTACTCCGTGTACCGGTAGCTTTAATCTGTTGTATATACATGGTAGGTTATTATTTTATCAGGTGTTTTGGATAGAGGCAAGGTGTTGGTCATGGCCTGTTGTTGAGACTCCATCCCAGTATAAACCTGGACGACAAAGGGAAGCCATGAAAAACCTATGTCAGGGTGGTCGACCAAGGCGGGAATTGAATTTCCTAGATAATGATTAGGTTAGTCGATAAGTAGGCCTATCAGATTAAAAAATCTAAAAACATAAAAAAAATGTAATAATACTTGATAAGTACTAAGTGGTCAACTGAGTTAGTTAACTTGACAAGTAGTCAACTGAGGCTGAATATATGAATTGGGTGAAAGGAAAAAAAAGAACAGCAGCTTATCGAGATTTATGAGTAGAGGAAGGCCTACTCATAGTGGAGAGCCCGTTGATAGAACACATAGAGATGAAAGTTACTCGAGGTTTCGACGTTTCGGCTATTGCCTTGGTCACAGTAGAGTAGAGAGTGACGAACTGATGAAGGCTGCTTGTTCAGGTGGGTGGGTGTACATGGGGGGAGGGGGAAAAACAGTAAATATAAAATGAAGTGAGGGGGGGATTCATTTTGCACTATGAGTAGGCCTTTCTCTACTCATAAATCTCGGTAAGCTGCTGTTCTTTCTTTTCCTTTCACCCAATTCATATATTCAGCCTCAGGCTTTTTTACTATACATACCAAGTAGTCAACTGAGTTTGTTCCAAAAAAACTTATTAATTGAATAATAACTTGCAACTTCAATTAGATAAATTACTTTCTACTTTATTACTTTTCACTTTCACTTTCTATTTGGAAATCTCATTTCTTTCACAAATTAAATCATATGATGTAAGTTTTTTTTCATTATTTTAAATTTTATTACATATTTATAATATCTTGCAAGCCTACCTATTGTACGATTTGTGTGTGACTGATTTGTATTTGTACAAGTTGGGTGATATGAAAATGAAATGGAAAAACAACCGGAATGGTGGAACCTACCTTATTTTGATACCTGTCATCTAACTCGTGTTTGGCAAGAAGATCTCGTAGCGTGAAAATAGCCACCTTTCGAATTTGGAACACTTCCTTGAGTGATGTTCTCACTTCCTGTAGTAGAAGACCCACCAAGAAGTGGTGCTTGCAGAACTCTTCTGACAGGCAGTATTCACTTGTGTAGTCTACAAAAACATGATATCAAAAAGCAAAATATAAGATTCTGGTATTTTTTCACTTTTCACCTCTTTTAAAATACGTATCTAGCTCAATGAACTAGAATACAGCAAAACCTAAATCTATCATTTTTCAAGAGACCAGGAAAAAACATATTTGCAGGTTAACAATCCGTACAGAAAAAATTAATGTTGATTATGTGTATATATATATATATATATGTGGGAGAAGGTTGGGAAAAACGAATGATACAAGCAGGAAAGCAATGGATAGAAAGTTAGAAACTAAGGGAACAGATCTGCGCAAATGTCAAATATGAAATCGGTTTCATTACCTAGTGTGAATCCGGCTAACTATTTGAAAGTATTAGTTTTCAATAAATTGCTAAAGATGAATCTACTTGCAGCAGAAATGTATGTCCATAATATGGTAGAGGAAAACAAATCGGCAAAAGAGTGCAGATAAGAGTGAAGGGATTAATGTAGTATGCAGGCTATACAAAATTGATTTAGAATGATTTGTGCCTATGAGGACCATTTGGAAAATAAGTAAATATGAAGTACCGGTAAGTTATTCATAAGGAAGCTAAATGAGCTAACATCATCTGGATATCACGCAATAACATACCTCCAATACCTTTAGCACCTATCCTCGTGTGTTGCAGTGGCAAGTTGAACACAATGTAATGCTCGTGAGAGCAAATTATCTGCAGAAATGTGAACTTGAAGTCGTAAAGTGTTTTCGGATCACCGGGATTGAACTTCTCCATGTACGAGTTGATGAGTTTGAACACGTAACCACGATCCATGTACGTTAAGCATTTCTGTGACAAAGATAATAGTTATCAGTGGAGTTAGGAATGTTTTTGCATTGACGAAAAATACGAAAAAAATAGCCTACTGTTTTTAGACATATTATTTCATAATTTCTTCATGCTTCACAGTGTTTAGATGCATTAAAAGAAGTTTTCTATTTTACGAATTATCACAAAAAAGAACATTATGGACAATTTTGGTGAAAATTTCTATTCAATGAAATATCACAGTAATACACCAGACACAACTCAATATTATTTGTCTGGATTAGGTGAAACTGCAGTGCAGTGCATCAAACATAAAATTTGTTCTTTGCTGGAAATTGTTTTCATCACAATCTTGTTTTACTCCATTAATAAAGTCAGCGCACATGAATATTTGTTGTGTTTTATTAGCTAGAATCCCCTTAATTTCTTCATTTTGATAAATGAGTGAAGATTTTGTGCACCATTATGACGTTTAGCTAACCCTACACAGCTCAATAAGTCAAATTCACCAAGAATCTGCATGTTCAAGTGAGTTGGAAACTGACAACCTAACAAGTACTTATCTGCGCCGACTTCATACGTTAAGAGTGAACCAAGATCTACACGAAACATCAATTTCTGAGAAAAATGAGTTTGAGGCATGTTACACAATATATCGTAATATTCCCATACATTATGCCTATACAAAAAGACCCAAGTTACCTTCAGAAAGTGAGCTAAGCTGCGGTTCAATTCTTGCGTCTCAATCGGCATCTCGTGGTATTTCTGTATCAAGTACGGACAGAGCACTTGGAGAAGATTCTGTACTCGAAACAAGAAATCTGCAGAAAATCTCTCGTTCCGATGCATCTGGAAAAGGTGAATTGAAAATAAATCGATTTAGGATCCTATATTTATTTTATTTACATTAAAGCTGTAGGCCTAAATAGGCCAACAGAATAAGGGCTTATTGCTCGTGTTGATGTTAATGTCAATATGAAAATAACAAATTTTACTATTTTTCAGGGGAATTCAGTGTTATCAATTCAAAAAACAAATGAAACACCATTAATGCAACTTGACTATTGCACTTGCACCTTGAACTCACACTTTATATTATTTATTGAGCTATGAATAGAAAAATAAATAAATAAAAATAAATATAAATATATTATTTATAATATCAACAATAATTATATATATATATATATACAGTATATATATATATATATATATATATATATATATATATATATATATATATATATATATATATATATATATATATATATATATATATATATATATATATATATATGTATGTATATATATATATATATATATATATATATATATATATATATATATATATTATATATATATATATATATATATATATATTATATATATATATATATATATATATATATATATATATATATATATATATATATATATATATATATATATATATATATATATAGATATATATATTATATATAGGGCCTATATATATAATATATATATCTATATATATATATATATATATATATATATATTATAGGCCTATTATCAATATATTAAAGAATATAAA
Source organism: Brachyptera risi (assembly GCA_964007535.1). Taxonomy (NCBI): domain Eukaryota; kingdom Metazoa; phylum Arthropoda; class Insecta; order Plecoptera; family Taeniopterygidae; genus Brachyptera; species Brachyptera risi. The sequence goes on from OZ023328.1 coordinate 23,221,153, forward strand.
TAGTTGTGAATAGTCTTTACAGCTAAGTGAGGTGACCATATAAAACAGGATTGTATAACCAAATTGAATATTAACTGTAGGCTGTGCGAGCCTCAAAATTTTCGATCGAGATTGAGTCGAGATCAAGACTCGAATTCGATCGAAAACATTTTTGGACAGATTGAAATTTCAAGTCTCGAAATACTTTTGAACTCAAATATTTGGAGCAAGCAAGAGTGGACCTGGATGAACTTGTCATCTTTTTATCATTCAACAGATTGATTTTGAAAATACAGTGTCTGAAACTAGTGAAAAAGTTTTGTTTCTCTACTTTTCTATATAATTTGGAATTTAATTGAATTCGCTCGCTTGAATTAAGACTAATCGCTCAAACTCGCTCGAATTAAAAAAGCTCTGCTCGCACAGCCCTAAATTTAACTGTAGTGAGCCTATTTGAGCCTAAGAGGCTTGGTTTGAATGAATATCTTCATAACTAGGCAAACGCTTTATGTGTTTCCGCGTTGATGGATGAGCTACTTATATCAACTTATATCTTTGGATTGGTTATTCATATCTAGGACAATAGCTATCTACGATGGATACGCAACTGAGCTCAACGTGGTTCTGGATCTACGAAACCGATTTCATAAGCCTCAAAGATCAACTACTCAGGCCATCAGCTGATTTGTAGGTGATCTAGGCGGCATCAGCGTACTATTTACTCATTCTTTGTAGATTATCACTCACACAAATGAAAAAACAAGAAACATATGGTGATCAAATGAAATAAGTAGACAACAGAAATCCAAATAACAAAATGATTTGAACTTTATCTATCGTGCACAACCGAAACTATTTATGCCCTGCAAATTATTGCCTAATTTGACGTCCATCTTGATTTTACATCTACTACTGCCATCACAGCCTTGTTAAGAGACTGTAGCTATCTTATATAGGAGATCTAGGTGGCGTCGAAAAGTTTCGTATCACCTGAGATGATCGTCAACTGGGAGTCTATGGGAGAAGTCCAAGTTGTGTATCCATTGTGGATAGCTAAAGTCCTAGTTTATATATATAGGGTGTATATATACACCTTGAGATCCAAACAATTACGTCACTGCCATCCTATTTCCTCATCAATTTCTATGATAATAAAGAAGGCTTTGTTTCAATTGTTTCCAATTGATTGGTGACACCTGTTGCTTGGATTTAATTGGTTTCTTAATAGCTTTGAGTGAATTAAAAAAATTGAATTCAATATTTTTCTACATCAAATCGGCTGATCTGATTGAACTGAAAGTTCGGAATAAGGTGTATAATCATTATATTGAAATTCACTGAGAATTTGAATTCTCTCAAAGGAAATATTTTTGAAATTTTTTTCCTGAATGAATATTAGGGTTTAAAGACGCATCGACAGCGAGGTCATTTAGCACCTTCCTCTGGATTACCGGTTTTCCAACGGGATTTTTGAAAATTTTGAAATGATGTTTCTCAGAAGTGGTTCAACCGATTGCGCCTCAAAACTATACAGCATTGAGTACAGCATTGAATTGGATTTAATATTTTTCTACATCAAATCGGCTGATCTGATTGAACTGAAAGTTCGGAATAAGGTGTATAATCATTATATTGAAATTCACTGAGAATTTGAATTCTCTCAAAGGAAATATTTGGGTTATGAATATTAGGATTTAAAGACGCATCGACAGCGAGGTCATTTAGCGCCTTCCTCTGGATTACCGGTTTTCCAACGGGATTTTTGAAAATTTTGAAATGATGTTTCTCAGAAGTGGTTCAACCGATTGCGCCTCAAAACTATACAGCATTGAGTTGGATAAAAACACTTGTTCAACTGATTTTGAATGTTTGTTTGACCTGTGGAGCGCAAAAAAAAAACTTTTTATGGGTATGGTGAAATTGAGTCTTTGCTTTGCTCATCCAATAATCAATAATAATTTTTTTTTCATGCGTAAGAATTGTGCTCTCTTTACTTTTATGCGTCCCGTTGTGAGTAGATGCTGGGCCATGCTCTTGATGATTATCTCGAAAAAGAAGTCTGAGTGATGCATGAACTTATTGACTACCAGAAAATCAGTATTGGCAGGACGGAGTAGCGTTGGCAAGTGGCGGCTCATTTCCTCATGGACAGTGGTGGCACTTTTAACGCTCGGCAGAACAAACACATACTACAAACACAACAAAGCATGTTCAAGGTCACACATATCATTCAACAAGATATGACTACATTTTAGCTTTAATATTTATTTGTAATATGTGGGGGCTTGTAGGTTGCTTATTAAATGCCTCAGATAATTCTCGACAGGTCCTTAGGATAAAGGTAAGTTTATAGTTGTATATTTTAGTAACACAAATTTAGAAATTTACATGTCGTACCGGTAACAGACAAAATTAATTTCATGTTAACTGTTTGCAAAATAACATTTTCTTGGATGCAGACCACACATTTGATTTGAAAAGGTTTTTGGCTTATAAATTCTTTAATATTCTCAAGTCTGAAATATTTTGTATTCACTACAATTTTAGAAGATGAAGAAGAAGAACAAAACCATGGTCATAGCCCATATTAGATATGGGATTTTAAACATACATCTCTGAATATGTGAACCACATATAAACATTTTTCGTTTACCTTGACGTAAGTCTGAAGTATGTCCTTACGTCCCGCTTCGTGTATCATGTGTATGATATGTATGAGAACCCTGATTACGTTCAGCCCCACTTCTTCACTGGTAGTGACAACTAGTATCGTGAGCAACTGAGTGAGCAAAGTCGGCAGGAAAGCGATCGAAGTGGTCAACTGAATTGCGTGGGCAGCCTTCAACGTCTTGCATGTCTCAGAGTCAGAAGGGGTGGCGGACATCGGTCTGGAGGGAACGAGTTTCTCCCCGTGAGCGAACAAATTGTGCAGGTGCTGGTCTCTGGTGATCACCGTTGACACTAGTTGGAAGCCGACGTTGAATATTTCCCGTTGACCGTCGATCCAGGCTATATCTGGTCCGGAGTACTAAAACAAATTAGATGAGACTTGTCGTTAACCAAACTCTACATTCAAACAAGTAGGTGAATACTAAATAGTAAAAAAGTATGTAAATAAGGTGTAAATAGTAAATACCAAGGTGAAAGCTATGAAATGAAGCTAGGCATATGTATTGAAATAAAAATACTTGTTGATCAACAAGGTTGTTATAAATGTTGTTATCCAAGTATCAAGTTGCATTACTATACCTAATTAGATACAGTAAAACCTCTATCCATCGTTTTTCAAGGGGCCAGGAAAATAAAACCATCCATGCAGGAAAATTTACCATGGATTATATGGGAGTGGGGTGAGAAAAAATGAATGATACAAGCAGGAAAACGGTGGATCCAGGAACGATACATTGAAGTTCACAGTATATAATAAAATGGTGATTACCGGTACATAAGTACAGCTAAACTGTCGAGACTACATGGAAATATAGTAAACCCTTGTTACTTCGAAACTTAGGGGGGGAGGGGGGGGGGGGGAATAGAAGAGGCATTTCAAATTTAAAAAATTCAAATGAACGAAACAATATATCAAAAAAAAAATTAGGCAAATTTAAAAAGGAACATGCTCAATGGTAAAAAAATGCTGTTCATAGCTTCCCACAAATTGTCCATGTCTTTCCGAGTGATCGCTAGTACCGACCATAACCGAAGTGACCCAAACATGCCAGATACTACATTAATTTACTGTACCGCACAATACACGGACATGTACCAACAATTCTATTACATACTTTCGACATTGGATAATTGCCGATAGAACATGTGGACTGTGGATGACATGTTGGGATGAGGAGAAAACTGAAATTGAAGTTTGAAACAAACACAGTTTACAGTTTACTGATGGTCTACTGTCTTGTGGCCATCTATGACATGCTCGCAGTGCAGTGAAATGCATATACGTATAGTACAGTAAACCCTCGATGCAGTCGATGAATTTTACTGACAAAATATATTCTTATTTGGCACTTTATTCTGCAACTTTTATTTTTGACTTTATAATGGTATCTACAGCTTGCACAGCTTACAAGCGACAATAATAGTTCTGTGTTTGAGACAGTCGCAGTATAGATGTCACCACAAAAATAATAAAAAATTAAATTAGTAGACTTAAGCACTGCATTTATTTTGTATACCGGTATGTCGGAAGAAACATTTCAAATTGAACAATGATTTTACAGTGATAAAATAGCAATTCCGGGATTGTATTGTACAGTAGAACGTCCGTTATACGACTTTGAGAGACTGAGAAAAATAATCATATAAACTATAAACGGATTGTATAAATGATCATATAATGAATCCTGTGAATATAACAAAGATACAAATTTCCTGTTTCAACAATGTGTTATGTTTTATTAACAATTATGCATATGTCATGCTTCAACACTGTTTTTGGATTGAGTAATTCGAAATAGTTCGAGTGAATTCCTTAAAATTAATCATTATTTTCCCAAATTTCCATTCTTTTTATTTGACGTGTGAGAATAGGCCAATGCACGTTGAGCTTTGTGTGTGTCATCCGACCGAGCGGGTCCAAGTTTGCCGTTGACAAACACGACAACACTATGCTGTGCTCGGAACGTTTGTTCGTCACACCATCGACTCGGGACGGCCGAGCGCGAATAGAAGCGGGTCTAGCGGAAGTAAACACGGGCGACCTTGTAGATGCCCTAGCAACGATCCCCATGTATCTGCCATGTATGACTACTGTCTTTTTCATTGTTTTGAGCCAAAATGTAATCAATTGATGCTAATTCACTTGTAATACCGTAATATCACTGCTAATGGTCACAAAATCCTTCTACCACTCGCCATTATCGAAAATACAATCACTTCGCGTCGTCACCTCAAAAGTCAAAACTGAACATAATAATCAACTGTTGCATAGAGACAAGTGCTACGATGCGTCTGATTGGTCAACTGAGATGACGCGGCTGATTGGCTAACTAGAGATGATGCGAGATGCCAGGGGAATGGGGTGGCATTGTTACTAAGAAAAAGCAGGCAAAACTGTTGTTTACGTTATTGGGTTTTACCCAAGCTTGGGTGAATATGACTTTATGATCTATACCTGATTAGGATTATTGAAAATGTAGGAAGGGGACAAGAAATTGAGGTGTATATACGAAAAGTCGTAAATAAATGAGTTGTGTAACAGAATAAAATTAACATATAGTCTTATGGAGTAGGTATGGTTGGGACCACCTAGAAAAGTTGTATAAATGTGAAAATCATATAATAATTGTATGTAAGACATTATTAACATTACAGTATTAACATTGTATTGCCTTTATCTGGGGTTGTGAACTGAGTTTGCTTCGAATTATGACGAATCTGCATTACCCAAGTTCGAATTAAAGAGGGTTTACTGTAGTATAAATAATTTTGTTAAATAAATTGCTCCATGTTATTTCTACTTATTTCAATTGAATTGGTGCGAATTTTAGTTGCAAGTTGAAATTAAGTATTCAAAATTACACCATTTGCAAGTATCCTGACCAAAAAGTTCCACCTGATCATTCAATTGAGACTGTTGGAAATCTGTATGGCAACCGGTTTAAAATTAACAACAAGTAGGCCTAATTGATTATTTTAAAATTTTAGTAGAAATATAATATAATTTATGAATCATCATCATAAGAAAATTGAAACGTTCACATTCAAGGCATACAACTTTAGAGCAAGGTTTGCCGAATTATATCAATGTTCTCAATCACAATAAAGTGCAGCAGCAGTGAGAAATTAGCTGCAAGAGCAATATTTGCAAACTCCAAACATTGCTACCAATTTTAAGCTGTAAGCAATGGCCAATTACTCAATTAGATCATCAATTGACAACAATGTGAAAAGTTACAGGTTACTTGGATTAGTTGCTGCTGTAAGTAGACTATCTCATTGACTGTTTCTTACTGCTACTGATAAATATATGAATAGCAATAAAAGTTCTGGTTGCTCTCAAAGTTGACTTCAAAATAGACCTTAGCAGTAGAATGAGTAGTAGATATTGTAGGCCTACACTCACGGTAACATAAAATGATTGATTATAATTTATAAAATATAAATAAAATCTACACTTATTTTCCCATCTACACTGATGTTTTCTCAGTCGGTACGTGAAGTGTGTATTCACTGCCTGCTAGCTTTGGTGGTTTCACTATCAACTAATATCTTTCAGGATGCATTTTGATGTGGCTTGATCGACAACTTTATGTGATCGCAAGTGTACAATTAAAAAGTGAAAAGTGTGTGACTGAAATAACCCATGGATGTGCCCTGTGCATCTGTGCAGCAGACTTAAAGAGTATTTGAAATTATTATTACGTTATCTTTGGTAGTTACCCCTTTGCCGAGGCCGAGAGGTTGAACTGACAAATAGCCAGGCAGCAATTGGGCAGCCACTGCCAACGACTGTTGCTCTACATTGAGTCTGTAAATGAAAAAAACAGTTCAGTTGAAAATGAAAGAGTAGGCCTACATAATGCATTTGCTGCTAGAGATGCTAGAGATGTGTGTATCACATTTTGAAATCAGATAGACCAGGACCCTTATTCTCGAGATTATGAGATTATGAGATGAGATTATTATGCTATGGTATTTGCATAGCATTTTCAGTGAGATTACCAGAATTCCACCTAAATAATCTCATAATCTCAAGAATAAGGGTCCTGCTCGTCAAAATAGAGTGGGATTTGTTGTTTCACGTCGTTTAGCCTTCTAATGAAGTCGAGTCGAGAATATTGGCAAATTAATTTGTTTGCCGCTGATTGAAATTGTTAACATTCAAATTTAAAAAATAGACACTAAAAATCTTCTCCCATATGTAAATTCCAACTAATATCAATTGCTCACGCAACAAACAATAAATTCAAGCATGCCTACCAATTGATTGATGGTTATGACTGCGTGAATTTAAAACAAATATCTTTCGGAGATAACAAATTATAGGTACATACTTGGCCAGAGGGTGCATTTTTTCATTTACAATACCGTACTCAAAGTTTCGTGGTTTTACTGACTTCATCCACTTCATAGTGGTTACTGGTTACTTTCCACTTCTACCTCATATATTCTCTTCCCACAAATTATCTCAATTGCTCTTCATCTTTTCACCACCAAGTTTCGTCCACTTTTCCCCACTATTGACCTCGATGAATCACTACTCTACTTGTTTTACTATGGTCTTGAATGAGTAGATCAATGCCCTTACCTGCCCTTGAGAATCAATGGACACCAAGAGTAGCCCACGCAAGTCTCCACGCCACACTCCTTCTTCTTGGATAGTTCGCACGATATGTGGTAGAATGTGAACAGCAGGTGGTGCTTGGCGTGCAGGTGGATCGGCAGTTTCACCTTCACCTCATCGTACCACGACGGTGATGTGCTGTGATGCAGCACCGAACATGTCTGATGGTTGACAAACACTTGGTCCGCGGGACGACCGTAGATACACTGCATGAGAATCAAGGTAGGTATTAAAAAATGGTTTTGATGCATGGCCAAGAAAGTTGGAATCATCATTTGAACCTATGCAGATTGTTCTAAAGTTCTTTTCGAACAATTGGGTTGACCATTTTGAATTTAGCCCCAAAGAATAATTCAATTTTCGAAGATTGTACCATACTGAAGATCATATTTACACACTATATACCGGTTAATAGAGGAAATGATATGTGCAAAAAACAATTGTTTACTTATTGATTCTATTGTACAAGCACAAGCTACGAGCTTATTACAACATTAGAGTTAACTACCGGTATTAAGTATCAATTATTTAAAGTATCAAATACTACTTGTTTAGGGTTGTCGGTCAATCAAGATGAGATAAATGTAAACAATACCAAATCGGCCATATCAAAAATCAATACAAAATATTGAAATATTAGAAGTTCCGTTTGATACCAAATCAAAATGATGATAACGAATATTGATTCACAATTATCACATTTTTTTCAGTTGTAAATTATGCTATAAACTATGAAGTATAAATAGTTATAGGCCTATAGGCCTGGGCCCTACCTATAAAAAATTAAAATTCTCTCTCTCAAAAAAAAAATCAGTCAATGCTGTATATTTATTGGGTGTGTGCCCTGATGCCTTTTCGAGTTTCAAATTTAGCTCAATCCGGAAATTTCGACTTCGATTTTTTAACACTTTTTCTGAATGGTAAGCCTACTTGTATTGTTTCGAACATAAAATGAGACTATTTTTGTTTAATTTCGGAGTCCAGAGGATGCTACTGATATGCAAAACTCGGCCTAATTTTTTCTTTTTTGAACTTAAACTTGAAACTCGCGATTTTCTCTCAATCTCAAACTCAACTCAAACTTGAATTCTCAAACTCGCACTTCCCTAATATGTATCACTTCGGGCACACAATAACGCGACATCTATTATAGCCAGGTCTACTATACAATGTTTTTCCATCCTCGATCAATAATTATAAATAAGATTCGACTCGGATATACAGCGTTATTAAGCTACACCATTTGTTGAGATTAAAAATAATCTGATTGAGGAATTAGGTCATAATAGGGTTGAATTGTAAGATTATGAAACATCAAGTTTGATGAGTTGTTGATGACGTGCATCAACAAGATAGTTTGTTTGAAAGACTGTTACCCTAAATTGTTTGTTACCGTACTTGGAGTACACAAAATCAGCTGCTTGAGAGTAGGCCCTAGTAGTTTCTACAATCTAATGGAAATATAAGATAATTAATTACGGTGAGCGAAGCAGCCCCTTCATCATCCGAGTCTCGGAGCTCAACTTTGCAAGCAATATTGCGTGCTCGAGTGAAAGTCTTCTGCGTGTCAAAGCACAAGCTGTGCGGATACACGTACAAGTGGTTCATGAACGTTGTGTACGGATTCACTTCCTTCTCCGAGTTACTTGCAAACTCGGCCATTTCAAACGTTGGCTCGTTTGTAGGCGGCAAGGGGAACGGCTTCAGGGGAGACAACGATGTTGTCAAACTATCTACAAAAATGAATACATATTTTCAAAGTTAATTCCCTGGAAGAAGTAGAAATTTTACCTGATAGACCTTTCTGGGTAAAATTCAATTGTCGTTAAGATCCGAAAATATTTATATTGGGTTCAACGACACACTGTAATGATGAGTAAGATCTATGGCGCCAGTAAATAATAAATGAGTTGATGGGAAGATGTGATGAATGATTATTTTATCATGTGTTTAGGATATATATTGGAGACAAGTAAAAATAGCAATTGCTATAGAAGCGACAAAATCTGAAAGTGCTTTGAAGCATATTTTATTATTTTTCCAACATTTCTTTATGTTTCTCTTTCCATACATTTGATGTTTGATCATGTTTTTGAAAAGGCAACAAAGCACTTTAAATATCTGAATCTGCTATGTTTTAACGTATTGGAGATATAGACGCTATATTTGGAATGAGAGCATTATAGATGCTATTTTCAACAGAATATATCAATTAGGAAGTAAACAGGTGGAGTCAGTTAAGAAATTTCGAAAGTCAAAGTGCATCTCCTAATGCAGGTGGCAGATGAGGCATAGGTTTAACCTGGGGGTAGACACCATTTTACTAAAACTATCAATTTGAGTGTTCCACTTGTATGCCTACTGCAGGTTATATAATGGTTTCAGGGGTACCGTACTATTATTATGCTACAGAATGTTGTTGCGCTACAAAACACGATGTTTCAAAATAATAGATGCACCAAAGTGCTACTTTTCAAATTTTAAATGCTATGAAAAGAAAAAATAGAAGTCATGTTTACATGTCTCTAGATATATTGGAAAGGAAACGTTCTTGGCCTATTGTCTACTAGTTACTGTTGAGAAGCCTTCTTGACAGAGGGAAACCACAAAAAACCTCTGTCAGTATAGTCGACAATGGCTTTAATCAAACTTCTGAATGATAATTCAGCATACTAGCCACTGATCTACTCGTCTCATTAGTTTCAATGTAGATGATTCGATGCGGGTGGTAGGTGCCCGGGGTGGTTAGCTATTGACGAACGATTCATATAAATAATGTAAGTCAAGATGTAATTCGAAAGTCCAAGAGCAACAATGAAAACATTGCGTGCACTCAAATCAAAATACTGTACAATAATTAATAGCACATGTACTACGCTTACTTTCAGGCAGCTCTGCGATCGGCTCCACCTTAATCTTGACCCAACCAGGCACCACTGTAAGACGACTCATTTTTTCTGATCTGAAAATATTCAAATGACCAATTCAAAAAACAGCAGTAATCTGTGAACTTGAAATGATAAAAGCAACACGGCGCTGTAGTTCAAGCAGTTTCATATCATTGCTGTTGGCCAAAATTCAAATAGGTTAGGAAATTCATTTGGATTAGGCCTAACCTAGCAATGCTCCATACTTCACATTGTTTCTCATGCATAATGTCTACTGCTAAGTGAATATAACTCAATTGCATTGAATAAACTTTTAGTAAAATACCTAGATCTAGCCAGATTGATTATACTAATGGTATAGGGCATACTGTAGTTAAAGGCATGTAGTTAAGGCATTTAGTAAAGCAAATCTTCGAGTACAAATATGGTAAAATTAGGCGTATATGTATAACTTGCTTCATGAATGAAATGAAAGAATGTGAATATAACATACTGAACAGCAATGTGAATGTCCATTGCCAATTTGAGGTAGATGCCTTTCACTGTAAATAATGAATTTCATCATGTAAATATATAATCCACTTCACTCTGAAAAACTGACTTGAATTGTGGGGAAATTCTTACTTTCGATATTCAGAGAGTATTTTAAGAATCTCGTCGTCTTTGAGTTTATTTGGATCCTGGCGGTAGACGGCAGGAAAGTCCGACGCAACGTCCAATTCGTTACTGTAGAGCCTAAACAGCGGGCGTGCGGCCCACGCAAACGGCATACGATAATGTCCCAAACGCTGACAACACGCCTTCACTGCCTTGTGGACACGTAAACCTTGACGTGGGTCTTTCGTGCTGCGGATGTAAGGTTCGCTGGTCGGACAAATGCCACCCTGAAGGATCTTGTCAATTCGTACAACGAGATAGATCTCGGGGTGGGGATTACTGATGCTAAACACAGCCTAGAACATTTCAAAATACCAGTGTAATTTAGATTGAGCGTAGCAAAGTCTTCCTTCTCACTTGCCGAAAAAAATTGGGCTTTGTATTCATGTTTGTTTGTTTTTTTCTGAAAAAATTCGGAAACTTTTGAATATATCCATAGTAATTGGGTACACTGAGTAAAATTTTCAATTTTCCAATTTTATCCATTTGATATGAAATTTCCACAGAGTGTTGATATTGTTCTGATTAATACATATAAATTAGTAAGTTTGAAGAAATTTGGGTTAATTGTTTGCAAGAAAATATATTATTGGAGAAGCAATCAATTTTACTATACCGTTACTCGAACAATTTTTTGTGCTCAACACATCAAACGAAAGCAAAAGTTTTTATGAACTTTGACATGAGTAGCCTATATATGTCATCAATTCATCATTCAACTCGATAGGCCTACTGTTCAGTTTTGAGGTGCAATCGGTCGAACCACTTTTGAGCAAAATAAAAATTGACATTTTGAAACTCCCATGAGAATAGGTCTAACTCTTATTGGAAAATATGGAGAAAATATTTTCTCTGAATGAATTCAAATTTCGATGGAATTTACGCACACAAATGGTGAATATTATTCCAAGTTTACATAATTCGGATAAGCCGTTTTGAAGGTGAAAAATATTATGCACTTTTCTCAATATCAATTAAAAGGGGACGCTGAAGAGTGTACACCGGAATAAAGTATACTCAGCTGTATGACATTATTCCAAAGTTTTACATAAATCGGATAAGCCGTTTTGAAGATGAAAATTATTACGTATATACTTTTATCAATATCAATTACAGGGAGACGCTGAAGAGTGTGTACCGGAATAACGTACGGTATACTCGGCTGTATGACATAGGTTTTCGGGTACTTTTGAATGGATGTTTGTGATTGTAGTCAGGGGTTCAGGCCAGGTTTGACATTCAAGCCCATGACACACAACCATGGGTACTTTATTCTGGTACACACTCTTCAGGCATCCCAATTGAAGCTATTAAGAAAGCTATTATATATAGATAATATCGTATAGGCCTATACCACAATATTACTGACCCTTTTAATACAGATAACAACAACAGCCTCAATACAGAAAAACCTCGATGCCCCGTTGTCGGAACCATCAATTTCGAGGGCTGAGCGAGTCTCGAAATTTTCGAGCGAGTTCGAGACTCAAACTCACACAAAGAGATTTTTTTCCCAGATTGAAATTTCGAGTCTCGAAATACTTTCGGATCTCAAACTATTTCGAGCAAGCGAGCGAGCGAAAGTGGGAGGATAAACTTATCATCTTTTCATCATTCAACAGATTGGTATTGAATCTACAGTGTCTAAAACTTGTGAAGAAGTTTTGTTTCTTTATTTCTCACTTTGACTTTGAATATAAACTCGCTGAACGATTACAGCGCGCATCATCATCTCATACTGTCAGCGGCACTGGACTGACTTTGTGCGAGTTCTGCTGAGTCGTAGTTACCACCAGACACGCACACGCATCTCTCTCTCTCTTTCTCAGTTCCTCCCCCTCTCCAGAACACACACACAGTCTATCAAGGACAGATCACACCATCACGTCATGTTCGGATATGTTCGCCATGGCTTGGGACGGCCGAGCGCCAATAGCAACGCGCCATATGATGTTCGCGCGTCATCGGAACCGGTCGGAAATAGTGAGTATTCACGATCTCAACTGTTTCTATCGGCGAAGCTAGCTGATACACAGTCATTGTGGCAACGGTTTCTTTCAACCCATCACGTAGTTTTGCCCGGTTTCTCTCGTATGCAACACGGAATTGCCGTAATTCTAATTGGGAAGTGAGTATTTTTATGGATAAGGACGTGTTTGGGTAATACGAATTTTTATAAATCGAAATCATTTTTTGGGGGTCTTTTCCATTTCGGATTGATGCGGGTTTGAGCTTGCTTGCTCAAACTAAGATTGTGCTCGAGCTCGCTTAAACTAAAATGATATGTGATCGAACTTGCTGGAACTAAAATGGTGCTTGAACTTGCTCCAAAAAGTTGATCTCGCCCGAAACTCGCTCGAATTCAAAAAGCTCTGCTTGCACAGCCCTATCAATTTCCTGTTTCCATCATTCAGCTTGTCCTCCCCTACTCCCATAAAGCCTCTGTTAAATTTTTCTGCATGAATGTTTTGGCTGGTTCTTGAAAAGAGATGGATAGAGGTTCAACTTCACATCTCTTTAGTACATTCCTCAATACAGCGATATCGCGATATATCGTCGTTTTCAAAGTCACGGCAAATTGCCATGAGACCATTTTTTTCTTTGTATAACGACCATTGCGAGAATATGATGCTTCTTTGGTTCCCATGCAAGAAAAACCATAAATAGTACGACGAAATGATTTAAAATGTTATACTTCGATCATAATGAAAAAATTTTCATTTATAATGAAAAATTACCGCCGAGAAAAATTTTGAATTAGCTACACGGGCCGTCAACCATGCAATCTAAAACAAGCACGTCTGTTCAATGTAAAGCGAGTGTCAAAAGTAAACGAAGTGACCTGAAGATGCCAGATAATGCGTCAATAGAACGCGCAATATGAGAAAACTGAAATTGAATCTCGAAGCAAACATAGTGTGTACCGAAGTCTTAAAAATATTCTTGGTACCGGTACTGCGCTTTATTCTTTCAACTCTTAATTTCTACGTGATAATGGTGGTGGACAAGTGCCGTGGCACTAACTACTAACTGATCGTAACTTGCAAGTGACAGTAATGGTTTCTTGTTTGAAACAGATGAGATACGAATGTCATCATGGAGGTAAAAATGTATTCAAATACCAGTCGGGACTACTGGTAGTAAACACTGCAAAGTGCATTTACAGTATTTTTGTATTTGCCGGAAGAAAACACTTCGATTATTTGATTATTATCATTAGCTTATCGACCCAACCATCAGCCAGGTTTTATGCCAATTTGAACAATGATTTTATGGTTATGAATTAGCAATACAGCCTTTGGCGACCAAACTTCCGGCTCATGCTATAACAGACGCCCGGGGTAATCTCTAGCAAAATATTTTTTTCAGATTTGTTAAACAAGCAGGCAAATTTTGATTGTGAATTGTATGGTAGAATTTGATTGTACAACGATCGTGATATAACGACAATTAGCCACTCTCCTCTCAGCGTCGCACTATCAAGGCTCTAATGTAGGCCTACTTGACATATGTGAAAAATAATACAAATTGGCATTATACATTCAAACCATAAAAGATTACTGTACTTATACCATTGAGTAAATAAATATCCTCGAGGGATAGAGTGGCAGAGCCCTGACTAAACAGTCTATAGACCCTGGCAGTGTTACGCCTGGTAATTCTGCTAAGAGCGCTGTGATCAGCCAACTTTTTCACCGTTGGTGAGCAGTTTTTGAGCATACACTCTGGCATACGGCATTGCCTATCGAGAGGCTACTTTATCTATGCTTATACTGAAGATTAAACATACCTTTTTAGGGAAGGTAATCCATTTTTCAGGTAGCTGGTGTAACTCAGGGGGCAACGAGTCTGTTACGGTTGCCTTGCTTTCTATTGAAGGCAACATATCTCGAATCTGGGGGTTGTTAATGTCGAAGTAAAAATTCTCTGTAAGTTTTTTACCCTGTTTGGCATCAAACAAGGCAAGTGATGTAAAATAAGGCTCAACCTGAAAAATAAAATGATTTTACAATTTTTTTCTATCAATTTTTAAATACAACTAATGCCTAGACCTATTAAGAAATATTTTGTAATTCAATGCAATTCAATAGAGCGGTGTAATTGATTACATAGAACAAACTTTCAATGAAAGTGAGTACAGTGAAACCCCTATGCATCGTTCCCGGATCCATTGTTTTCCTGCTAGTATCATTCATTTTTTCTCGTCCCACTCCTATATATAATCAATGTTAAATTTTCCTGGATGGATCGTTTTCCTGCATGGATGGTTTTATTTTCCTGGTCCCTTGAGAAACGATGGATAGAGGTTTCACTGCATTTACTATTTACACTCATTGAATGCACCGTAAACTCTAATCTGAAATGAATTAGCCTAGTAGGCCTAATAACTGTGAGCCTATCACACTCGGTTTATGTTACATACTTTCTAGTCTAGGCCTACTTGTTTATTTTTAATTTATTTACACTTTGAGGTCAGGTTTGTTTAGTTGTGCGGGGTTCTGAGTTCAAATGAACGGTCATCTGTGAAGAAGAAGAAAGTCCATGTATAGTCTATACTAAAAATCAATATAAAATAAATGATTGATAATAATTATGTGCACTCATTGCCTAGGTCTATAGACCTAGCCTTAGTTTTCAAACATCGTCTTGGGGCTTGAGCATTCAATTAATTAAATGACCCGGAGGAGCTAGACCTAGGTAGACTTATTCTGTTCATTTTTAAAATAGGTTCCTAAATGAGTACTTTTCAATTTCAATGCTGCTTATTTTGGTGATTCTTGAAGGACAAAACAAGGGATTTTAAAAAAGGGAGTTTGACACGTATTCTTGTGCACACATACAGCCACAATGTATCCAGTAATGTTCACCACGCTGCCACTAAGCAATGACTACGCTTGGCAAAATGCACGTGGAAAGAAGTACATCAATTTATAATTTAATATGATGAAAGTTTTCAAACTTACGCATCTATGCGTGTTTCAATTGTATAAGTCAAAACATAAGACATAGGCCTATGATCAACATTTAGCCAAGCAGGTCAAAGGTTCTACGTTCAATTAGAAAAAGGTACCTTTGCAGGGTGTAGGATATTGCACAGTAAAAATGATGCACGGATATAAGGACCAAAACGCAACCCCTTGTAAAAACTCTACATCAGGGAATAAACAGCTCTTTAGTCAATATTTACCCGTCGTGACTAACAAATGAAAAGGGTCAACTGTATTTCAGAGTAGTACACTGATTAGTGAACCAACCTGACAGAGTGTTTCTTTTGCTCCTTCTATTGGTGCTTGGAGTCTAAACTTGATACTTTCACAGCTGACAAGCATACGCTGACCAAATTGTTCTTTATAAGGGTCTATGCTTGGTTGCTCTGACTCAACAGGACTTCCTGCACCACTCTTTACATGCTGAAACATTAAGCAATACAAACCTGGTTATCAGTTTAATTCATCCCAACATTCCATTGGATAAAAAAAAGTGAATTTCTGATCCCAAACAAACATTTTTCAATAATTTTGTTCCTCTTAAGTTACAACTAGAATACAATTAGGCCTACATAATACGAATATGCGTTCATTATACGTTTATACGAAACACGGATCCCATTTCTTCTCGAAGCCGAAACGGAACTGAATTAACATTTATAAGTGCAGAATTAAGGTATCCGTTCTTTTTACTTTTGAATGATACAAGTTACCATATAGCCAAAAATCTCATTGTCTTGTAGAATTGATTGCTTTTTTCAACTTCAATTAAAATCAATACTGTAGCCTAATGGTAGGCCTAATTTTGTGAAATTAAGAATTTGAAATTTGAAGAAATTCATAAAGTTCTATAGGGCCTATTCCAATGAGGAAACAAAGATTCAAAGCGAAATTGCCACACAATTCATATACCGGTGATGATGTAATTTCATACACCCTCTTACCGGCATGTGGGGATAAACGCTAAACAAACGTCGTCTGTTTTCTCTCCGTGCAATGTTTATGGACATGTCGGTTTCTCGAGAATACTTCATCAGTTGAGGGTTCATGCTGTGTTCTAAACCCTTCAGAGTACCGTACATTTGAAGAGGCTGTGGAGAAGGTGGCGGAGTACTTGAAGCTGTGGAAAACAATATAATTACAGTATAACAAATAATACCAAGCTAAATTGCTCAGTAGGCCAAAATGAAGCACCTGAGTGAATGATAAATTAAATAATAAAACCACTCACATAATGTTTAAATACTAAAATATCAGAGCAGCTCTTCCATGTCAAGAAGTAACATTGCCTAAGTAATAGTATTCATAACAATAATAGTAAATTGTGAATGAAAGGCATTGATGCAAACAAACGGAGGCAGGACAAAGTGAGTTTCTGTTAAGAGTGGTGTTAGGCAGGCGAGTGAGTGTCGTATCAGTCACCCATGTTATTTGTAATGCTGATGGATGATATGATCAGAAGAGTGGGAACAGAGAAGGAATAAGGCATACTGTAACTGGATTCAGAAATGAACAAGAGTATAGCAAAGGTGGACGGACTATTCTAAAAAGTGAGAAAGCTGATTTTGAACCAAGATTTTCCAAGGAGTAGGAAGATACTCATTTAAAACATTTACTACGGTACGTACCTATTTTAACATATGGAGTAGTTGCATAGACAATGAACTGAAGAAAAGAAAATTATATAGAGACAGCAGAAATGTAGTGATATAAGGAAGGATGTGGGATTGGAGAGATTATTGTTTAAAACGGGCATATGAGACGATTGGAAAATGAGAGAATACCGAAAGTAATGTTTAAGATAGCAGAAAACAATAGTCAAAAGAAGTCAGAAGACCAAGAGAACGGTGGCAGGAGGAAGTTAAGTACGGGGTAGTCAACCGGGGGGAAAATGGGGTGAAGTTGTGAAACGGAAGATTTGGAGTCCCGTTTGAGTTGAGAAATAATAAGGGACAGAGTACGAAGAAACGGGACAGTCATAGAAAAAACGGGTCGGACGGTCACCTTAGGCATACAGTACTGTGGTATAGACTTGCTTACCTCTTTCCAAAGAAGCAGCTCGCTTCTCTTCTTGTACCCTGTTCTGTTGAATAACCGAATTTAGTCGACTCATCCAATCTTGGAGATCCGACTCCGTATCTGCTGCAAGACTGTATGACTTATGGCCAGCTATCATACGTAGTTCGAAACAAAACCTGCCACGTTTTGCATTCTGTAACAACAGATCATTCCTGTTTACCAAGAGTTTTGTTTTGTGAACGGTACTTTCACTCAATTGACTGCTGAGTGAAAAAGAAATAACACCAAGGCTAAAGGCCTAAAAATGAATTCTCGAAACCATTGTTATTTCACAAGTTGGTAGTATGTTGGCATGATTCAACTACTTTTCAATTGTGATCTGAATATAATATGGAATATGGAATTATATGTAGGCCTACATTTTCTATCACAAAATTATGTTTTGAAACATCAATACAACAAATACTATCAAGCCCAACATAATTTTAGTCAAATTAATTGGACCCTTATCTACACCACCAGCGTGTGGGTGGTTCTGGCTTTCTTCTTTCATGGATACAGGTATATAAATAACTTACTCATCTAACAACGTATTACAAAACTAATAATATTATCATATAAAATGATACTGCTTGCTTGCTTTATGGCAATATGACCATTGATTAATATATGACATACCCGAACCACCTCTGTGCAGAAGTCCATAACAATCGTTGCCTTAGCCTCACCCTTTTTCTCATCCTTGTGCATTTCTAGAATGTATGTACCATCAACTTCTTGCCTGGAATCATAAAATAATGGTCTTCATGGATGTTTTGAAAATTATATTTTTCTTTTTTTTATAAGAAGTTTTCAAATCAAATTAGCCACCCCAGTGGCTCAGTCAACTACCGCACCAATTTAGGAACTGAAGTCAGGTCAGGCTTGAGTTCGCGTCCTGCATAAGGCATGGGTTTTTGTAAACATCCTTCACCTATCACCATTTCATCGTTTCATTATGACCTGCTCATTCGTACCCCGTATAACCTAGCTGTTGGTGGGGTCGTTAGGCAGTATTAAAATGAATGAGAAAGATGAAAATGATTGTAAATAAATCAAAACGGTTCTATATGAAGCAAACCAATCATGCATAAATAAAGTACAAACCTAACCTACAGACCAAGCTGATCAGGAAAATTACGTTGAAAAATATGATGAAGTTCAGGTGAGTGATACCGTATTTTACATATAGAGCAGGAAAAAAATAACGAAAGAATAGGCCTGGATGAAGAAAACAGAAGTAATTTATTTAAAGAATAAAGAGTACCGGTACCTTAAATAACAATAACGACGCTTGAAAGACTTTGAGCCAATGTTCACAAACATTCGGTCACTACCAACTTCTGGGCCTTTCATCAAGAATCCCTGTTTCGTTATACCATCGTTTTTTGACACCAATTCTTCATCAGTTTGATCAGCATCTGTATCAACCTCATATACCTCATCTTTAAGCTCATCCAATTTCAATATTCTGAAACATCAAGCAATAAGGTATACCGGTATGCCAAAGTAACAGTAGGCCTATGAGCAACATAATGTTAGGCCTACATGACAATATTTATGCACTATTCAAACATTTTAAAAATAAATACTACAGGCCTACCTAGCATAATGGCTGTAGTAATAGCTTTCGAGATTTACACAAACTTTTCAGAAAACACAGGCCTACATGAAGATCTATTTGCTAATGTGTATTAGGTGGTATGGACTCAATGATGGAGTATAGTTTAGGGGAGTTACTTTTCTTGTTAATTTTTTTCAGAACTTCTAAAAAATTCATTGAAGGGTAATTCTTCATCAAATTGCTAGACCCAAATCAGCCACAACACTCAACCTAACTCAACAACATACACTCACTTTAAATGAGGGTTGCTGTTCGATTTCGATCGATTTTCGATTATAGGTTTTTGATTCGATTTCGATATGTACTTTTCCATTTTCGATTCGATCGATATCGAAAAGTTTTCGAAGATCGAAAGCGTACAACAGTACGAGAGTAGCGGGAGACGTCACAAGTAACGCGCTCGCTTCCATTGGTAACATTATACTTATATATATATAGCGAGTGCGGGGTATATAAACATGGTATTTTGCTACCTAACACGTTTTTTTTTCGATTCGATTTCGATTTGTCAATTCGATCGATTTTCGATAAAAATACAATCGATTTCGATTAGATCAATTTTCGATATTGTGAACTTCGATTTCGATCACGATTTTTTGATCGAACGGCAACCCTACTTTAAATGCACTTGAATAACAGAAAATGATCAATTACAACCTGAAATTCTCAATGTGATGCAATGGAAACCACTGTGGTCAAGTTAAGTGTAATGACCGATGAGCGTAGCCAAGAGAAATAGGCCTAATTATCAAAATTATCTAGGACTATAATATAAAGGAGCATTTGTACAGACGAACGTTTTGCAGAAGTGCCAGACACTAACATAAAAACCTTATTAACATACGTTAAAAGTAAGTTAATACACCAAACCCAATTGACCTAACCCAATCCAACTAACATTTAACTTCTCATGAAAAATTGTGTGAAGGTCTTTAGTTTTTCTTCACCAGTATCAAAAAAAATTAATGTGTATAACCACTTTGATAATATAGTATGGTAGGCCTAAGTCTGTGATGGTTTTCAATTGATTTTTGAGGAGTGAATGGAGCAATACCTTGCCAGGCCTACATCAGATTAATAATCAACAATATCATAACATGATAGCGTTTCAAGATTGGAGGTACAAAACTTATCCAGATTAAACTTATTCAAGATTGGAGGAATAAAGATTCATCATTAATTATTATTATCATCATTATTATTATTATTATTATTATTATTATTATCGTAGGTCTCAAGCCCTATGGTACTAGCTTGAAGTAAAAATAATATAGGCCTACATAAAAAATAAAAACAATACATGAAAGCCAATAGACCTATAGTCTACCATGAAAGAGACCCAAATAAATAATGTTCATACTTTGGCAACTCCAAATAGTTGCCAGAATAGGCACTATATTTATAGTGGACAAGATTCCAGTTTGATGTGTAGCTTTTGATACATTCTTTTGTGAATAAACTACAATCATTAGTTTCCAGATTGCCAGGCACGCTGTGAGCTGTAGTTCGAAACCTTCGAGGTAAAACCACTTGCTAGAGAAACAGAATCACAAATTAGGCACATCAATGCAAAAAAAGTATTACCAATTGTTCTATGCAATGTACAGGATGCAAGGTTACGTTTACTACTTACCGAAACATCGTCTGGAGGATATAGGAGTAATTCACGCTGAGGATCATTTTGTAACAATGTTTTGTTTTTCAATATGAAGGTCTCAAAATCAATTGGCTCCACTAACTGTGTTTTGCTCTAGAGGAATAAACCAAAATACATTAGAAGAAGGTAAGTGATTGGGCTAAGGGCCAAGTGTCATGTGCCAAAGAAGGATCCAGGCACTTTGTTGTTATTATTACTTGCATTCGATGAATTAAGTGACATAGACCTTGTAGGCTAGGCCAGTCTAGATTTAATTAATCAATGCAGTTGCTGGGATGGTGTGATGTTTACAACTTTGTATTATTAACATAAAGCGAGAAGACAATTAAATAATACATTAATGTAGATGGCATACAACATATGGAAGACACAATAACAAGAAACCACATCAAGTAAGTGTACACAATAGGCCTAAGGCCGTTAAGGTCGAGCCTGAAGCAGCTAAAATAATGTAGCACCATAAAACAAACCTGAACATTGCTTTCTTTAACAACTTGTGATACTGTTTCTCGTAGCTGTGCGGCCATTCCTGGCTTACCCAGACCTCGAGTGAACTTTCTTTCGCTCATTTTTATAGTTGACATTCTTAATTGAAGCTACAATATTAATCAATTAGTAAAATACAAGTACAAAACTTCCCACTGCTCTTTAGAGCATCCATGATGAGAATTCACGCCCACTTTTCGGCTTTAGTTAAAATTGTTACCGCTAGAAATTGGGAACGAAATCAGCTGGCTGTGTGTTGTGTCGGCAAACAGGGAGGGCCAACGTCAAACTTTTGAAACTGTTCAATAAACGTATATTTATGAATTTATACAAAACAATAAGTCCATCATTCTTTTGTAATTTAATATACGTATACAGTTCTCTCATATTTATCTGTGACATTGAATCTGTATTCAAACTATGACTTCAAATGAGTTGAAAAGTATTTGAAGCTGGCATTGTTGGCTGTATTGTTAACAACCACAGCTGATTCGATTCTACCACTACCTAGGCCTACCTGTGGACTGGCAGTAGAATCAGTAGGGTGGGTAGATATGGATGACGATTTGCAAGACAGTTTGTTTTACCAAACATATTTAGCTCACATGAAGTTAATTTCGCGTTTAGCTGTAGGCCTTCCAATTAATTCTACTCCAATTGGACACATATGGCGTCTCCTACGAATTTACATATTGAAACCCGAAGTCTTAATATGTGGTGCTGTTTTATTCATTATTCTAGTATATCTTCAAGCAGTGGATGTTTGGGCTAGTACTTTATTGAATAAATTGAAATACACCGTAGGGCGTTCTACATCAAAAGTTACGCGGTTACAATATTTTGTTAATGGCTCAGTGACTAGCGGCGAAAACTTGAGCTGGGAGTTGAAAGAGGATGGCATCGCAGCTTATGCCATTCAGGGTCGGCGGCCGAAAATGGAAGACAGATTTGTGGTGAACGAAGATGTAGACAAAACTGGAGTGTCCTTGTTTGCTGTTTTTGATGGTCATGGTGGAGAGGTAGGCCCTAAGTCAAGGTTCTCATGATCGTAATATGTGTAAATCTTTTGCTTACCAGTAACGACCCCACCAACAGCTGGTTATATGGGGGTACGAATGAGCAGGTGATTAAGAAACTATGAAGTGATGATTAGTGAGAAGACGTTTGCCAAAACTCATGCCTTATGCGGGACTCGAACCCATGTCCAACGGTGATTTCAGTTTCTGAAGCGGTTCCTCAGCTGACCGAGCCAGCCCTACCGTACTGAGAATGGCATGATGAAATTATTTTTGTGTGACAGGCCCTATGAAATCTGGGCATAAGTCTCGGTCATCTGAACATGATGAGAAAATAATATCACAGTTCCTAATCGTGTCTACTGAGGATCGGGTAGCCACTAGTTTGTAAAAGTCGTAGGCCTACATTAGAGCCGGCATTGTAGCAGAAATTTTGTCACTTAACGTTGGTCTACTATAATATTTTTACATCGTTTTTATAGAGGTGAAAATAACTGTAGGCCTATACATGTAGCCCTATACATCTAGTGATAATAGGCCTAGAGCAAAAGCCTGTAACAACATTTGTCTTACTGCCTGCATAATATAAATTTCAAAGGTAGCCTACCGGTACCGTACGCTACAATAGAAAATTAAAATTATGAAAATATAAAATATGAATGCCTAACATACCGGTATGGTAGGCCTACTTCATAATCTACGGTAATAATGAATAATTATGAAGCTACGAGCTGATAACCAATAGAGGGTCAAAAATTTTTTTCTCATATTGGGTTGTAATGATGCACTGTAATGATGACTCTAAAGATCTCTTGGCGTCGGATGAATGATTAATGAGATGATGGAATGATGAGATGAAGATTTTTTGGGGTAATGGGAAGGATCGTGGAAGGAAGCGGTCGTGGCAAATATTGTGGGAACCATCCCGGCATTAGCCTAGACTACAGAGAGAAACCACGAAAAAACCCTGTAAAGATGGACGGTAGCGGGGATCAAACCGGGTTCGATATGCCCACTGCCTCCCGGGTCAGATGAAGCAAGTGCGCTAACCACTCAGCTACATGTGCCGGAAGGTCATAACTAGTGATGGGACGTTGAAAATTTTCAATTGAAAAATTTTCAATGCAAATTCATTGAAATTTTCAAGGAAAATTTTCCAATTTCCAATTCATTGACAATTTTCTGTGAATCTAATGGAATTGAATGAATTTATTTAATTCATTCCATTTTATATTTTTTCAATGACAATTCAAATAAAAAAAATTATTGGATTTCTTCCAATTTGAAGATTGGAAATTTTCAATGCAAATTCTCAATGAAAATTTTCAACATCTTTACTTTTAGCATAATACATGTACTTTTAGAAAATTTCAAGGGCACAACAATCATATTGGGCAGCTTAAATGAATTCAGGAATTCAGACTCTAGGCCTAATATAATATATTTAATCACACAGTTACCGGTATTCAAAGGTTACCGAACTAACGTTATAATTAAATTTATCTTCAGTTTGCAGCTAATTATGCACGAGATAAGCTGATGAAAAATCTCAATAATAAAGTAATTGAGATTAATAAGCTCGTCTCCTCTGGGCACACAAAATTATCTGCTGCTGCAGATCAAGATGCAGAAAAAAAGCCAGTGGTTGAGAAAAAGATTGGATCAAGTGAAGTAGAAAAAAAGTCAAGCTTCCGAAAAACTATGAGTACATCTCAGACTGATGAAAGTATGAATAAGAGTGGAGGCGTTACTGATCCCGAACTTCTAAGTCGGCTTGATGTTCTTCAAAGACCTGTTACTCGAGTACCAATGAAAACTACCACTCCTGTACTTCCTGCAGCTTCACTCAATAGCTATGTCAGTGAAAATGGAAAGATAGACTATGGGCGTCTTTTGACTGATGAGGTTCTAGCAGCTGATCATCTCTTAGTCCAAGCTGCCAAAAAGAATTACGATGTAGCAGGTAAGTCCAAAATGTATACAAATCTCCTTCCAATTTAAAAATAAATTGACTTCATTTTTTAATATGATGATAAACCTTTCAGGAACAACTGCTTTAATTGCTGTTATTGACAATAAAACTAATAGATTAATTATTGCAAATGTTGGCGATTCACGTGGAGTGATGTACAGCAAAGGTAAAACTGTTCCACTTTCATTTGATCATAAGCCACAACAGATGAGAGAGAGGAAAAGAATCGTTGCCGCAGGAGGTTCTGTCACCTTCAATGGTAAGTTGGTGAATTTATTCATTTTTTACTTAGGTCTACGCTTTATTATACCATAGTAGCTTCCTTCTGGTGCTCAATCAGCTAAGGCACTACTTTAGAAAATGAAGTTACCGTTGGGCATGGGTTCGACTCCCACACCGCATTCATTTTTGTGAACATCCTTTCACTTCTCACTACCTCATAGTTTCATTATCATCTGCTTATTCGTACCCCTGTAAAAAAAATCTCCCACTTTGAAGTAAGTCTCTTGGGCAATGATCACTTCTCTCCATTAACAGCAGATGTGAAGTTTATCATTACACAAGATGGACAAAGAAAAAAATGAGTGATATGCCTATAATGTTATAATTAAGCCTATCACTCTACTAATATAATATATAATACTGTATAAATATAATATAATACTGGTTCATTTAATACAATATGAATGAAAGAAATTGTAATGATAGTCCCATCGTTTATTTTGTCATACAGATCCATATTACATGATTCATATTTTGTTAGGAATTTTGTTAGCCTACAGACATTATTCCTACATTATAATAGATTCAAATTTTATGTAAAAAAATAATTATCATATTGATGATTGTGTTGTTACACATTGATGGTATTGACTGTTTCAACTGATACAGATTCATCTTTGTACCGGTATCAATTTCCACAGATTGCTCCTTAAACTCATTAAAACAACTTTGAAAAATAGTTACTTATTTCCGAAACTTCTTGTGCAGCACACGGGGCTTCCTCCTCTCATATCCCCCCTCCTTCCTTCCTCACCCGCTCAAATTTTTCTCTTACAAAGCGTATGCATGAGTAATGAAATTTAAAAACTTCATTATTCTATGGCGTATGTATACCCAACTTTTTACCCCCGTATAACCTGGTTGTTGGTGGGGTCGTTGAGCAAACAATTGTCACCATCACCCAACTTTGTACAGGACTACAACACCACTGCCGACGAGGTTTGTTGTAGGACATATTACCAATATACCCACATTATTAACAATTTCTTGCTCTAGGAGTGTGGCGGGTGAATGGAATTCTTGCAACTTCGCGGGCATTAGGCGATTATCCTCTCAAAGACAAGAAGTATGTCATAGCTGACCCTGACATTTTGACCTTTGACTTGACTGACCATATGCCAACATTTTTACTGCTTGCATCGGATGGCTTGTGGGATAGCTTTTCTAATGAAGAAGCGGTTGCATTTATCAAGGAACGATTAAATGAACCTCACTATGGCGCTAAGAGTATTACGCTCCAGGCCTATTATAGGGGTTCAATGGATAATATTACTGTAGTTGTGATTAATTTTAAAGATAAGAAATGGAGTTCTTTTACTATGAAGAAACCAGCTTAAAACAAGACATGCATAGTTGTTGTATATAGGCCTATATGTTGTAATAAGTTTGTTGAAGTGTCAGTTATGAATCTACGAGAGAACGGTACTGATCATTTTGGTAATTATTGAATATAGAGAACTCGCCCATTTGATGCGACACATTTATGATGTTGCTATTTCCTCATTATGGCATCACTATGTTATCCAGAGTGGTGTCACTTGGTGGCATATTCTAATTTTAATGTCGTTTTCATGGTTTTTTCGTAATATGAAAACCCGGTTAGGTTAACATTTCTTGGTTATAGCAGCCATTTCAGGTACAGATATTATCAACATCACTAGCTGACTGCCTCCAACATGGCTGACCAAGTACACAGTTTTCATTGTACAATAATCGCTCTTACAGTGAGTACAGAAATAGTACTACGCAAAAATGCCAAAATATGCCTTTGATTCAATAATTGTTGCATCGAAATACATCATGTTCCGATATTTTCATCAAAAAATTGCGTAAGTAGGCGAGTTCTCTATATATACAATAATTACCGTCATTTCAATTGTAGAACCTTCTCTTTAATAATAATGTTGATTGAAATGTATACTGGTAGATTTATCTTTATTCAATATTCACGCTCTCGAAAACTGAGCTTTGATGATTCATTCTTGTTATTCGTTGACTGAAAATCTAACTGAATTGTTTATGAAAATGAATTATTCCTGAACCAGAAGCCTTGGTGGATGAAGTTAAGTATGCCATATATTATGGCAAATACCTATATATATATATATATATACATAACGAACATTTTAAATTATTTTAATACCGGTACCAATAATAGAGTGAATATTCTGCTATGATTGAATACTGATACTTTTTATTCACTAAATGGTGTGTAGGCCTATAGGAAAATAGCCTGAGGCTGAATATTCACCAAGTTTTCACTAAGTTATTCTAATATGAGCAAACATATTGTTCAGTTAATTGCCTTCTAAAAATGAAGGAGCTAATTGCTCTAAACATTGAGACATTTTGTGTATTTTCTCGTTACTCAAATGCATTCATATACCTCACAGAATAAGCTTGAATGCATTGTAGCAGCTTGATTCTTTTCATTTAAAACCATGATAATATCTTCAAGCAAGTGAGGAGAGATGGATTAGACCTATCAATCTACTATTCGATATTACGTAAAATACATGTCATTAGCATATGATTATTTTTGTACTCGCAGTTAACAAAAACTGAACTGGCCGATGGGAGTGATGGTTCTAGGTAGTTGGTCGCTTCCTCCCTCATTACAAAATAACATGTAACATCTGTAACAAATGTTATGCCTCCCTGTTATATTATGTACATCATTTAAAAATTTATTGTGCAGGATAAAATGAAAGTTTATCTTCATCTCGGCAGATGCTATTCACACAACCTAGTATACCTGCTATATTGTATCATTTATGGTTTTAGGGCCAGTTTTTCCCACTTCATGGCTCTAGTCTACTTTTAATATAAAGATTTAGTGATGAAAGCAAGGTGATTTTAATGTTACCTCTGGTATTGATTAAGCTACAAACAGGTTTATATATAATATTTTCTAAATATTGTGGACATGATAATGTAGAAAGATACCCATGGTTACTACAGTGAAACCTCTATGCATCGTTTCTCAAGGGACCAGGAAAATAAAACCATCCATGCAGGAAAACCATCCATCCAGGAAAATTTAACATCGATTATATGGGAGTGAGGCAAGAAAAAATGAATGATACAAGCAGGAAAACGATGGATGCGGGAACGATGCATAGAGGTTTCACTGTATACCATAATTATATCATAAATTTGCTCATTCAGCAATCACTGTAAGGCTGTTATTCACAAGTACAACTTGATGCAGATGTTCTTTTAGCTGTACTCTCGATATATCTAATTTTAGTCTCTGTGTTATATGTGTGTGGACTGTGATCATTTATGCTTCAAAATAACAATTTAAATATCTACAGTAGGCCTACTATAATATATTATATTGAATGTATAATATACCTTTGAATCTCATATACCTATATTAACCCTTGGAAGTACAGTATCTTCAGGGATAAAAAACTTTTCAGCTCAATTGATCAGTCAAACTAAGTAGGAAAACAGTTGAGCCTATAATTGGATGTGAAAAATCTGATACTTCATGAGGCAAAATATCAGGAATTCAAGCAGATCAAAATTGATCTCCAATTAAATGACATTTCAACCTTCTGACTATAATAGATTTTCAGTTTGGAAAATGGAAGAATGTAATTAAATACAGTAGCAATCAGAATTGCAAGCGACAAAGCAATTTAGCTAAGTAATAGACCTAAAACATCTTCAATGGTCTATCGAGTTGAAATGTTTACTGTACTAACCATAGCAGTTATTCATAGTCTACTGGATTTGCAGATTTGTGGATGGTACACAAATAAAATGTAGTACCACATCTTGTTTCACTATACTGTGTGTGGTTCTAATACACATGTGACTTTTTGAAGTAGGAGTTGTATTACTTTTAAAACTCATTGGATTGTTCAAATTTTTAGTTACGGTAATATGAAACTAGCAATGAAACTGTCCCAATTGATTTACTTAATAAAATATTGAAATGATGGAATAGATTTACGTATTTGATTTCCAGTCACTGTAAGCTGTTTGGATTTACCTCTAGAAGCCAAAAGTATACTTTTGGCTTCTAGCCTCCCTGTTACACAATCTACCCTCTCCCAATTGTTTTTATTAAAAAGTTTAGTTTAGGTGATGGCCCTATAACTGTACTGAGATTTATTTTTTATCATGCTGGTTGTTTTCTGATGGACAGCCGAGCGAATGATCAAGCAAATTTTTTCATTTACTGTAATCTAGATACGTATATGTTTTGCACTTCTTAAATGAACAATCACATTTGTGTAGCATGATATATTAATAAAATAAAATTACACACAATCAATACTTGACAAAACTTCTGACACCAACTAAGGTAAGGAGGCTCGACCAAATCAGTCAAATAATATCAAGAATATAATATTCTCAAGATAGTTCATTTTGAAGAATTTATAATACTGTCCTCAACATCTGATTTATCTCAAAAAAACAAATTTATGTTTTTAGATGCATGAAATAGAACTAAATTAATGATTCATTTATTGATACATTCAACATTAAAGCTAGGTTCCCATAACGATTTTTTCACGTGACGTCCGTTAAAACTTCGGCCAACGGCAACTTTCCACCAATCACGCGCAAGAGAAAACAACGGTGTGAGGTAACAATTTTTTCCCGTTCAAGTAGAGCCAACTTGAACTTTTTGACGTCCGGGACGGGACGATTTGCGGATGTCGTGTAGAGTACCAACAATCGAATGTAGGATCGCATCGTCGCATTTCCGTTTTATTTGTATTTTCGATATTACGGATAAAATCGCGCTCAAAATCAAACACTGCCTTTTTAATGTTGTGATGTTATAGGTTACAAGTTTGGTCCTAATTATCCCAATTAATAATTAAAACCATGAGTTTTGATCCCGAAATGTTTGTGTAATCGAAGCCATTAGGGAGTATCCCTGCATCTACAACTTCAACTTGAAGGAAAACGAGAACAAACCATTGAAAGAAAAAGTGTGGATGGAAATAGGCCACAAATTTGATTTTGCATATAATTATCATATAATTTAGATATGTTGACGATCTTGAATTTCTCATCTAGAGTGATAATTATAGGCCTATCCCTAATCTAATTATCTATATTATATATATTGACTCATAACCATAACCATATAACTACACATAACCAGGAAAAAACATCAACTGAGAAGAAAACTAACAGAACTGAACTGACAGCTCATATAGGATATTTTTAGTACTCGCGAAGGCGGTGATCTGTTCGACCAAAAGTATTGTCATGTTCGACCTTCTAAATTCGATGGTTATTCTCAAAAAGTTGAAGTCTTTGCCGGTAGAATGCATACTTTATGTGACGTGAGAAACGGCATGGGAACACAATCTATTTTACACCAACTATGCCGTCCTATGTTTTCACGGACGTCACGTGAAAAGCTCGTTATGGGAACCTAGCTTAATTGTTGATTTGAGTCAATTTTATTCAGAACTGCAAAAAGTGACATTTTCCCCCCATGTTTATGTTGACTAGTCAAACGCGAAATATGCGTTGTAAGATGAGCGAGATATCTCAATAAGGTATAAAAGTCCTTGAAATAGTTTTACCCTTGCTACTTTATCGACTTTGGTATTCTACACACCTTGATATCTGAATAAGCTATAAAAGTCGTTAAAGAAGTTCTACTCTTGCCACTTCATTGACTCTGGTATTCTACACACCTTGACGCATATAAAAAATACTTCATTGTTGGTCAACTCTTGAATCTAGAAAGCAGTGAATCTCGACAACTTAATTCTGTCATAATTTTTATGATATATTTTATGAATATTATCAGTCATTTTATTTTTTTTCTCCAAAATGACTGATCAGAATTGCTTAAAAAATCGTAATAATGTGTAAAATCCATGTATACACATTTAGAGAAAATTTCATCCCATTTGGAGAGATTTTATTTTTCAACATTTTCTGCCCAGCCAAATCTTATGGGGTTTTTAGAAACTTTGAGATGATGATTCTCAAAATCGGTCCGACCGATTCATCCCAAAAACTATACAGTTCTAAGTTGGATGAGTTTGCGTGTACAAAAAATGTTTCATGTTGATCAGTCAACCCTTGCGACCTGTGGAGTGCTTACAAAAAAAAAAAAAAAAAAAAAAAAAAAAACACAGACAAAGCCCTATAAGAGTGGGATGGAGACTTCGCTACGCTCATCAATAACTTTCAAACAAAATCAGCAACTATTAATTTTTCTAAGTGCCAATGTAATTATGTTGGATATAAAAAACGGAAGAATGAAAAAATTGTGTCTCATAGAATGTTTCATCATTCCAATTTAAATTTTAAAAAAAGCCTTGGTTTTACCATGGCAACCTTGCTAATGGATAGGACATTTGTTGAACTTTGACTCTTATTTTGGAAAACAAGTCGAGAACACCAAGTACTTTTTCAATCTATAATATCACTTAGAAGGTAGTTATCTACTACATACCTGAAATGAAATAATTTTACATCACAAGTTATAATCGAACCTTCTTTCAAGTAAAATGTTGAGTACAAATTGCAAGTCAAATGAAAACACTTTGTCTTGATTGAAAGTATTTAATGCATTGAATTATAAATTTATAGTAGGTATATTTCATAGAATACAATGACATTACGAAAGTAACAAAACTAAATATAGACAATAATATATTTTGAAAATTCA